>CM023957.1:24019257-24044821 GCA_013407115.1 Glycine latifolia
GGGGGCCACGTTCAAGTACTCCAACAGAGCACATTGAAAGGGGAAGAAGGGAAGGACAAGACCCAACACCTCAAAGAGGCATCGGTACATGAAAAAGAAGGGCAAAGCGACCGGCACCACCCTCAAATAGGGAAAATCATCTTCCCCGCAAGGCTCAACGATGACCTTGTCGGCATCCAAAGGAGCCATCATTTGCAACGTCGAGCGAAGCACATTTAGAGAAACAATGGAAGCTATGGAAGAACGATATTTGAACACGTCCTCCCTTACCTGCTCATAGCCACGCATGACTGAACCAGTCGGTGGCGACCCAACACCGGGGCTACGACGCATGCGCGAGGAGGCTCTAACGCATCCAGGGCTACTTTGCCTCATCATTCCCGAAGAAGAAGCAAGGATAATGGTGAGTGGCAAAGGTTCATCCACCCTTGCCTGCTGACGAGGAAGAGAAGCACCCTCACCAGCTCGATGCGAACTCACCCTCCTTTCAGAGGAGGAAGACGATCTGTCTGAAACTCTGCATGGATGTTTTCCTCTGAAGAGTCACCCACAGAGATGACCTTACACATAATGTGCTGCTCTACTGAGCCACCAAAGTCACTACCACCCATGCCTAAGGCAGAATTAGAAGCGGGTGAGACAGACATTTTTTATACCTTGAGAAGGAAATGGAAGAGAGAAGTGTGAAGAAGAAGATTAAGAAAAAGTAAAGGTATGGAAATGGTGGTGAAAATCGCAGAAATCCCCTATATTTAAAGGCATAGTGAACATTGACGGTTATTAGCGAGATTTCAAAACGTCCCCTGGAAGCTTGCGTCACAATTGACCACATTTACCCACTACCGCACAATCTCCAAAACGTATCCACTCTTCGAGTGACACGTGTGCAGGGTAATGGTGCGTGGGTGGCACACGATTGCTAGCATTTATGAAGATATAATGCATGTTTTCAATAATCACATCAAACGATCACATTTTGGCAGAGTTCATTAGCCTTGACGCTTCATTTACTATCCATGTTCAGACCTATCATTATCCTCGACGCTTCACTTACCTACCAGAATCAGTCTTATTTACTAAAACACAAAATAGTCCGCCTTGGACAGCTCAGCATTCACAACTCGGACTACCTTGTCCAGGTTCAGCTGCTAATACAATCTGAGATATAAAGCCCAAGAGCCTCTCTTGGCATAAACCCAAGGTCCACCCTTGGTACTTTACAAAATCCAAGCTCCACCCCTGGTCCGGGGATTGTCCTTGGTAACTTGCAGGTTCATGAATCCAAACTACGTTGAACTGTCATAGTTCGTAAGTCTAAAGTTTTGACCGACCTCAACAAAGCTATTGACCTCGACACGTGACATCATTCGTCCACCCTCGGGGGCTGACAGCACTCGTTATACTATTATGATACTGGACATTCTGCATCGAAGCTCTTTCATCCTCTTTCGCCCATAAATTGGCTCAAAGGCTAGGGGGTTTATGTACAGTCCAAAATAGTAAAATGACACGTGGACATCATCATGGGATCATTGTACACGTGGACACCCTCTACATCAACACTGTCACATTAAATAGTGCTTATTCATCCTTCAAGTGCAACCTGGACACACGTGTCCGGGTTCCTTGTCAGCCCTGCTACAGGAACACGAACTGCTACAAAAATATTAATATATAGTGCACAATATCTTTATATTAACAGCATATCAATTATGCCTGGATATTCAAATAGGTGCAACCACCTTATCTTATCATATCTTAACAAGTTATCTACAAGTTGTTACTTATCTACAAGTAACAATATATCAATAAGATACACATTATCTTATATTTAAATTAGATAACTGCCTACTGTTATCTGTTATTATCTTATCAATAGATTGCTAACAAACAAAGGCCCAAAGTCTATACTCCACGCTATAAATACAGCCTTACAGGTTCTCTCTAACTCACTTAATTCTTACTCTATACGCAATACTTGAATGCATTACTCAAGTTACTCATTCTCTACATCTTATATTGAATTCTCACACTTAGTTATTCTCTTATAAATTGATGTACTTACTTGAGCGTCGGAGTGCTTTTCCTTTGTTTTGCAAGTTCCTCTTCTAAGCAAAGCCTACACATAATCCGACGTGCAGAATTTGGAGTCCACATTGGTCAAGCCAACCTCACACGTGGAATTTCCAGATTTTGATAAGAACAATTTTTTTTTTGGGAGAAAACTATTAATACGATTAGAATATATAATGTGTAATTAAGAGGTCGTTTTTACTTTGTTAGATTTATTGGGATTATTGTTGGTTGCAATTTTCAGTTATTTTGATATAGATTTATTGTTTATGTATGAGAAAATTAGTAACTTTTTATTTATTTCGAACTTTATTTATTTTCCATCTATTTCAAACATAGGCTTTCTAAAAAAATATAATTTTAATATACAAATTTATATTTTATCTTATTTTATATATATATATATATATATATATATATATATATATATATATTATTCTATCAAATATCAAAATTTTAAAATACTATGCAACAAAATCTGAACCAATTTGGGCAACAAATAATATCCTCGCCTACCAAAAATTCAATGTTTACAATAAAAGCATTCCAAATAAAAACTTTGTAATTAATAACTTCTAAATCACCCTGTTGTCATGCTTTTGTCCAAGAGCAATATGTGCTTTTTCCTTTGTACCACCTCCTATAAACCACTTTAATCAACCAAAATAAAACATTACCCTTCAACCTCCACATATACAAGCCTTTGGATTACATGTTCATTGCACAAACAAAAATTGAAATCTGCATACCTATTGTGTAACCCAGACTAAGAGACAAATTTCACCTCCTCTATCATAGCTTTTAATTCAATCTTTGGTGTTGAGTATTTTGTTATTTCTGTTCTTCCAAATGCAATATATCACTGCACACCATACCATCTACCAAATGCTCCTTTCCGATCTGTTCCTAGCAAACCTAGAGGTTTGCCACAAGTGCCCTTCAAAAATCCCATGTTGCACCACCAACTACCAAGAAAGAAGGAAATATCCAAGAATATCAATGAAGCCATAATTGTCTAGTCATCTTGCATGAAAGAAAAATATGGTGTACTGTTTCACCACACTCATTGCACAGCCAGCAAGATGAATCCGAATTTTCATCCAAAATATTACGTTTCAGCATGTTATCTCGAATGAGCAATATCTACTATTAAATAATAATAAACTTGATTTAGATCAATTGGACTTAGTTGTTAAATGGTTCAATGTCTAGAAATATCCAAGAGATGTTTAGCCCAAAATCTAAAATAATTCACTCTAGATATCTCCATAAAAATATCTAGAGAATAGTTGTATCTAGAAACCACCATTATAAATATCTAGGCTAGGAGAGTGTGGAGAATTCTAAAGAATGATTTGTAACCATTAGATGATAATTGTGTTGACACAATCCTAATCATTGGTTAAGAAGGTGCTGCTAATATAAATAGGAGAGTTCTCCATCATTTTGTATCAAGCCAAGAGAAAAAGAGTTGTGTAGTAATAAAGTCTTTCTAAACCTTTCATTTTCTTAAATATCTTCCTTCCAGCAAAGTGGTATCAAGAGCCTTAAGATCCTTTTTTAGAGAGATGGCAAGTAGCAACATGGTTCATTTCCAAGTCCCTATGCTCACAAGGGGCAACTATGATAATTGGAGCATCAAGATGACGGCCCTCCTTGGATCACAAGAGGTGAGGGAAATGGTAAAGAAAGGCTACAATGAGTCAAAAGAAGGAGTTACTCTATCCCTAGCTCAAAGGGATAGCTTGAAGGATTCAAGAAAGAGAGACAAGAAAGCTCTCTATCTCATCTATCAAGGATTGGATGATGATGCTTTTGAGAAGATTTTGGAGGCAACCACCACAAAGGAAGCATGTGAGAGCTACAAACCTCTTACAAGGGTGCTGAACCAGCCAAGAAGGTACATCTCCAAACTCTAAAAAGTGAGTTCAAAACTTTGCACATGAAAGATGCCAAAAGTATCTTTGATTATTTTTCTAGAGTCTTGATGGTGACTAATCAATTAAAAAAATGGTGAAAAGATAAATGATGTAAAAATTATGGAGAAGATTTTGAGATCTTTAGATTCGAAATTCGATCACATTGTCACTGTCATAGAAAAAACAAGATTTAGAAACTATGACAATAGAGCAACTCTTGGGCTTCTTACAAGCTTATGAGGAAAATAAAAAGAAGAAGAAAGGGGTTGGTGAACAAATACTTCCGTCACAACTCAACTCCAAAGAAAATGAAGAAGATTTTGGCAATACAAGAGGACAAGGAGGATATCGTGGTCGAGGAAGAGGTCGTAGATGTGGAGAAGTAAGCTTCAACAACAACTACGGCAATGAAGATCGAAGAGAGAACTCAACAAGAGGTCGTGGAAGAGATAGCTCCCAACCAAGGTGTGACAAGTCTCAAATCAAGTGTTACAATTGTCAAAGGTTTGGCCATTATGCTTCTGAATGTATGTCCCCACAATAAGGATTGAGGATAAGGCAAACTATGTGGAAGATAAGAGTCACAAATATGGCACTCTATTGATGGTACACAATGAAAACGTAGGAGAACAAGTGAATACATGGTATCTAAACTCAGGGGCAAGCAATCACATGTGTGGAAATTGAGACATATTTGTGGAACTTGACTAATCGGTGAATGGAAATGTCTCATTTGGAAATGAATCAAAGATACCCGTGAAAGAGAAAGAGAAAGGGTATGATGTTCATTTAAAGAATAACACTCTTTCTTTAAGAGACAATCAAAATAACTTTATTGCTAAAGTGTCTATGTTCTTGCCAAAATCTGGAAATTCCATGTATGATGACAAGTGGGTTCCAAACTCTGCCCGTCAGATGCCAAGTCGTCTTTTTCAATAAGGGGGAAATGCAAAACAAATAAAATGACTCCGACACTCAAGTAAGAACATTAATTATGTAGAATAATTAAGTAAGAGAGTAAAGAGTTTCTAAGGATGTCTCAGATAATTGTGAGATAAGAATAGGATGAGTATCCAATGAGAAATGAAGTGAGTAAAGGTTTAGAGAGAACCTGTATTTATAGCGTGGAGTATGGGCTTTGGGCCTTTGTTTGTTAGTAATCTATTGGTAAGATAATAACAGATAGTTGCAGATAGATATGTAATTTAAATAGGAGATAATATGTACCTTGTAGATATATGGTTACTTGTAGATAAGTAACATCTTATAGATAAGTGGAGTAAATAGAGATAAGTGGTTACACCATTTTGAATAATAAGGCATAATAGATATGTTGTTGATAGTAAGATAATTATTGTAGCTGTCCGTGCTCCTGTAGATAAGGAGATATTTACTTTTCACGTCCGCGATCCTGTAGCAAGGATGACACGGAGGACGGATAGACTGGTCTTCGCTGTGTCGAGGTTGGTATTAATGACAGAAAGGTACGTGGTTACTGTAGCAGGGTTGACACAGAGGATGGACACATGTACAGTGATCCCCCCCAGTAATGTCCACGTGTAATTTTACCATTTTGTACAGTACATAAGCCCCCCAGCCTCTAAGCCAGTTTGCAGGCGAAAGAGGGTGAGTAAGTGTCGATGAAGCATGTCCAGTGTTAAGGTTGAAATTCTTGACAAGTAATATGCAATAGTGAGCTCGAGGAGCCCCCCGAGGGTGGACAAGTGATGTCCTATGTCAATGTTGATAACTTTGTAAAAACTAATTGTGGAGCTATGTAAAGTTCATTAACGTGGACTGTGTTGTTCGTGTTGTCACTATTGAAGTGTCCAGAGTGAATGCATCTTTTGTATTGATGAAGTCAAGTATGTTAGGCAAATGAAACGTCGTTGTTGGACACTTCTGCCCAAAATCTGACCGTTGGCGTGAGCCTTGAAAGTACGCATAATGCTTTGTCATTTCCCAGGTGTGTGTTGCACACTCGCTGTACTCATGTATCGTGTCACTTAAGGAGTGGACAAGTACTGGAGTAGTGCGGAAGTGGGTGAGTAGGCATTGATTGTGGCACGAATTTCCAAGGAAGTCATTTCAAATTCACGCGTAACTGCTCAGTAGTCATGTCTTCTTTAAATGTGTGAGACGTTCATCATTTCTCTCATTGCCATTCCTCCTTCCTCCTTGCATCATGATACTCTTCTTCTTCTTGCCTAAACCTTCCTTCTTGAAAATGTCTGAATCATCTTGTCCAATTCTGTTCTGGGTATGGGGGGTAGTGATTCAAGAGGCTCAGTGAAGCAGCGCATTAAGCGCGATGTGATCTCCATTGGTGATTCCTCTAAAGAGGACACCCATGGTGGAATTTCTGACGTGTCCTTCTCTTCTAGGAGGAGGACGAGTTCCCGTCAGGTTGGTAAGGGTACTTCTCACCCTCGTCAGCAGGCAAGGCCTTTTGTCACCCCTAGGGTAGACGAGCCTCTGCCACTCACTATTCTTCCCCCTCTTTCTGCTTCTGAAAGGGTAAGGCACACTAGCGTTAGGAGTGCGAGGGCTTCTCCTCATGCGCATCACAACTGTAGTGCTGAGTCGCCACCTCCTATTCTGGCTGTGTTCAATTCTGAATGGGTGAGGGAAGAAAGTGTCGAACCCAATGAGGGAGATAAAGGTGAAGAAGTTCATGCCTAATATCTCTGTTGGATAAAGTGTAGATCATCTCACCGCCAAGGTGTTAGAATAACTTAGTGAAATCGACTCACTAGAGCCGCCAGGTGTTGGAACAACTTAGTCGTCAGGCTTATGTGTTCCAAATTTGATGATGACAAGATAGATGTCTGAGGCAAAACTTTGTTGAAGGGAGCGCTGATGATAGGACTATTCTATAGACTGACATGCTTTTGTTTCACTTTGTTTTAACTTTTGGCCGTGAAGGCATTGTAAAGTGTTAACAAATTAATGAAATGTTCCTTTTTCTTTGACTCTTCTATGTCTACATTTTATATGTTGTCTTCTATTTGTGAATACTTGTGTGGATGAATATAAGCTACTTAACTTTTGTTGTTCATCGTAAAAATTAGACCCTGTGATTGACAACGTCGCATTTTGCTGTTGAGACTTAGAAGCAAATGAATGACCAAGAATGTAACTTGGGTTTGTAGTGTCAAGTGTGATTCTTGAACTGTTGGATTTTTGCTTTCACAAATGACTAAGTGTATAGCCTTGTTTGTTGAGGCTCCAAGTGAACGTGTATACCAAGAGCTTGTCTTGGAATTGGAGTGTCAAGGGTGAACCTTGGACACTTATGTTGGATTCCTGTTCTTACAAGTAGCTAAGCCTGTAGCATTGTCTATCAACATTCCAAGCAAGCGAGAGTACCAAGAGTGTTGCTTGGGTTTGAAGCGTCAAGGGTAGACCTCGAACACATGTTCCTGCAAAATGAACAATCCTATGGCCCAATATGTCGGGGTTTCATAGGTGTAAGAGTACCAAGAGAGTTTTCTTGGGTTTAGGAGGCCAAAGGTAGTCCTTGGACTTTGTGTACCAAGTGTGCATTTTGGGTTTTTATGTTCCTGAGAACTTGTATTCCTGCAAGGAAGAAATATAGAAATAATAACATATGTCGAGAGTAGACATAGTTGTACCTCATGTTTGTCAAGGTTAATACCAGTGGAGTTGTCCATGCTGGGTTTTGTCGAGATTCACCGAGGTGTGATCTTGAGTTTGTGGTCCTAAGAGCTGGTCTTGGGTCCCATGTGTCGTTGAGAATTTACTAGTGGTGCATCCGCCCTGGGTTATTGGAGGTTGACCAGAACTTGGGTTTACCAACCTTGGCGGTCTACCAGAGTTTGGGTTTACGAACTTGTAAGTTACCAAGAGCAAGTCATGGGTTTTGTGAAGTGCCAGAGGATGCCCCTAGGCTTTGTAAGGTGCCAAGAGATGCTCTTGGGCTTTGTAGGGTGCCAGGAGAAGCTCTTGAGCTTTGCAAGGTGCCAGAGGATGCTCCTGGGCTTTGTAAGGTGCCAGAGGATGCTCCTGGGCTTTGTAAGGTGCCAAGAGAAGCTCTTGGGCTTTGTAAGGTTCCAGAGGATGCCCTTGGACTTTGTAAGGTGCCAAGAGAAGCTCCTAGGCTTTGTAAGGTGCCAGAGGATGCCCTTGGGCATTGTAGAGTGTCAGGAGAAGCTCCTGGGCTTTGTTGAAGGTCCACCTAGGGGGCCATAGGGTTTACGAACCTGTAACCGACCATAGGGCTGCCTTGGATTTTGCTGGAGGTCCACCTAAGGTGCTACCGAAGGCTGGCCTTAGGGTTTTAAGAACCTTTAAAGATTACCAAGATGCATCCGCCCTGGATTTGGTAAGGCTTACCAAGGATTGACCTTGGCAAGTACTAGGACATGGTCCTGGGTTTTTGTCAAAGTTGGACCTGGGAGAGTGATCAGGCGATAGTTCCTGAAATTAGTCAAATTCCTGCAATGGTGGCATAAGTACATGTAAAAGGAAAAGAGACGTATGTTTTATTAATGTGACATTCAATATACATATCCCCTCTGCTACTCCTCGAATGGGCCTCATTAAAACCTTTCAAGTGAAAAACTCAGTGGGAAAAAAAAACTTAAATAGGAAAAAGAGTACATCATCTGGCCTTCTATTCCTCAGTTGTAGTAGAACTTCAAGTGGGTACCATTCCAAGTTCTTGGAATATCTTTACCACTTAGTTCATGTAGTTTGTAGGCATCATTGTCCAGGTTGGTGATGACTCTAAACGGGCCTTCCCAGTTTCATCCCAGCTTGCCTGCACGAGAATCTTTTGGGCTTCACCCCAGACTAGGTCACCTGACTGGAAGGTTCATGGTTGAACCTTGGTGTTGTAACTTCGTGTCATCTGACATTTCATGGCTTCTTCCTTGACTCGAGCCATGTCTCGAGCTTCTTCTGTAGTTTCTAACTCAACCCGCATATTTTCTTTGTTGTGCTGTTCTTGAAACAGCAGCCTTCTTGGTGATGGTTCCGCTAGCTCGACAGGAATCATGGCGTCAGTGCCATAAGTGAGTCGCAAGGGAGTTTCATGAGTGGTTTATTGTGGTGAGCAATAGTAAGCCCACAGTATGCTAGGGAGTTCTTCCTTCCAAAGGCCTTTGGACTTGTTAAGTCTGGTTTGTAAGGCTCGAAGGATGACTCGGTTGGCAGCTTCTACTTGGCCATTTGTCTGCAGATGTTCGACAGAAGTGACTAGATGTTTGATACCCAGTCATATGAGAAACTCCTTGTAGGTCTGTGCCTTAAACTGCGTACCATTGTCAGTAACGATAGCATAGGGCAGACCATACCTGCATATGAGATGTTTCTAGGTGAAGGTTTCGATTTTGCTAGCTGTTATCTCTCTTAGTTGCTTTGCTTCAATCTACTTGGTGAAGTAGTCGATGGCCACTAGTAAAAACTTAACCATTCCTGGAGCTTTAGGAAGTGGTCCTAAGATGTCCATCCCCCACATTGTGAAGGGCCATGGAGAAGCGATAGTGTGAAGGTTGTCAGAGGGAATCCGTGGGACGTCCGCAAACTCCTGACACCTCTTGCACCTTTGGGTAAACTCAAAGGCATCGATCTTAAGTGTTGGCCAGTAGTATCCTGCTCGCACTACCTTGGTGGCAAGGGAGCGTCCCCCTGTATGGAGATCGCAGATCCCTTCATGGAGTTCTCTCAGGACATAGTTCGCATGTTGGTTGTCCAGGCACTTGAGTAGAGGTGTTGTCAGCCCTCTTTTGAACAGTTTGCCATCAAGGATGACGTAGTAGCTGGCTTTCCTTTTCAGGCGTCGAACTTCATTTTCATCTATCGGCAGTGTCCCCTTAGTGAAAAAGTTTCTATAAGGGGTCATCCAGTTAGGTTCCTCCACTTCACTAGCCATTACTCTTGGGTGTCAATGATGGGATGTTGAAGTGTTTCCTGGATGATGGTCTTAAGGTGCCTGGTCTTCTTAGTATTGGCTAGCTTATAGAGCAGGTCAACCCTTATGTTACTCTCTTGCGGTATGTGGTACATCTCAAAGCAGTCAAAAATGCCAATGAGTGTTTTGACCAGATGATAATACTGGAGGAGTATTGCTTCTTTGGTTTGAACTTTGTCAGAGACCTGTCCCTGGACAAGTTGCGAGTCGGAATAGCACTACAGATACCTAGCCCCAACTTCTTTTACAAGCTTAAGTCATGCTATCAGTGCCTCATACTCGGCTTGGTTAGTGGAGGCTTTGAAGTTAAGCCTCAGGGCTTGTTCTAGCGTGATGTTGCCAGGATCTTCAAGGATAATTTCGGCTCCGCTTCCTGCACATTGGACGCTTTTTCCACATAGAGATTCCACCAGTCTGGGTGGATTTGTCATCCCATATGAATTCTGCTAAGAAGTCTGCCATGAATTGTGTCTTCATGGGGCCGCGGGGTTCGTACCATATGTCGAACTCTAACAATTCGACCGACCATGCCACCATCCTTCCTGCCAACTCGAGTTTTTGCAATATCTGTTTGATAGGATAGTTAGTTTTCACTATAACTTGGTGACTTTGTAAGTAAGGCTGGAGGCGTCTAGCAGAGGTGATAAGTGTTAGGGCTATCATCTATATCATCTAATAATGCTTCTCGACGTCATGTAACATACGGCTGGTAAAGTAGATAGGGAGCTGATGCTTCCCTTCTTCTTGGACAAGTGCTGAGCTGATAGCTTTGTCAGCAACTAAGTGATATAGAAGTAGTGGTGCCTTTGGTCTAGGTTGACTCAAGACTAGTGGTGCAACAATGGTCTTCTTAAACTCTTTAAAGGCCTATTTACAGGTTCCATTCCAAAGGAATGGTTCAGTCTTGTTGAGCAACTTGTAAAAGGGCTTCGCCTTTTCGGCGAGCTTTGGGAGAAATCGGGATAGAGCCGCTAGTCTCTCGTTCAGTTTTTGAACTTCATTGACGTTAGTCGGGCTATGCACCTATAGAATGGCTGAGCATTTATCCAGGTTGGCTTCAATTCCCCGATGTGTGATCATGAACCCAAGGAACTTCCGCCCCAACCTCGAATGTGCATTTTTTGGGGTTGAGACGCATTCCATACTTCCGTACTTCTTCAAATACTTCCTCCAAATCTGCCACGTGTTGTGCTACACTTTGAGACTTGACGACCATGTCATCCACATAGACCTCGATATTGTGTCTGATCTGTTTTCTGAAGACACGGTCCATAAGTCGCTGGTAGGTGGCCCCTGCATTTTTGAGGCCGAAAGGCATGACTTTGTAGCAATAGTTGGCATCCTCAGTAATGAATGTCGTCTTTTCTTCATCAGGGGTGTGCATCCTGATCTAGTTGTACCCAGGATGTGGAAAACGGATGCACCATCGACCAGTCTGTCAATGTTAGTCAATGGGTATGCGTCCTTTGGACATGTCTTGTTGAGATTGGTATAATATGTGCACATGTGCCACATGCCACTGGCCTTTTTAACCATGACAACATTGGCAAGCCAGGTAAAGTACCTAACTTCTCTGATAAAATTAGCTTTGAGCAATTTATCGCCCTCCTCTTTCACTGCCTTGCGCTTTTCTCCTCCCATATTTCATTTTTTCTGGGCTATTGGCTTAGCTTGTGGACATATTGCCAACTTGTGGCATACGACACTGGATCGATGTCTGGTATATCGGATGGTTGCCAAGCGAATAAGTCTACATTCTTGCGGAGAATGTCAGCTATGTGTTTGTGCTCGTGACTAGTAAGGTCCTTGCTAAGCTATGTACATTGCCCGGGTTTAGGTCTGAGCTGTAGCTTGACAAGTTCTTCAATCGGCTTAGATCCTTTGTCGACACTATCATCTCGCAGATCTGAAAATGATATGAATACTTCACACTTAACCAAGAGGGGGGGGTGAATTGGTTAGACCTTGGTAAATCAAAAATTCTTTAATCAAAATCAGAGTTTTCAAAGGATCTTTATCACATTTCAAAACCAAGAAACCTTATTCAATCAAGTAACTCAGCCCCTTAGGATTCAATGGATCAAAACTAACTTTTCAAGATAAGCAAATGAAACAAGAAACAATTAATATGAGGAGAATAGATTCAGAAACAACACACAAGTAGTTTATACTGGTTCACTTCAAACATTATGAAGCTACATCCAGTTTCTTCCACTCAACACTAGAGTGAAGTTCCACTATTTAATTTATGTTCTTACAAGCAATTACACAACCTCTCTTTATCAACCCTAGATAAAGTTTAAAAATCTAAAACCCTATTAGATCCTTAGAGACAAACCCACTGAGAACACTACTCAGCAAAACCCTTAGAGAAACCCTATCTCTAGTTACATGTAAGAACTCAATTACAATAGCAAATTACAAAACCATATACAAAACGAAAATTACAATCAGATTAAGGAGAGAAACAACTTGATGATCCAAGGTATGTAATGCAAATGAATTTACCAGAACAGGTTGAATCTTTAAAACACAAGAAACATAGTTTTCCTTAATCTTGAAATGGTTGCATGCTTCAAGAATGATTTATTTTCACATGATCAATTCAACATGAAGCATGACTGAATCAAAACCCTCAGAAAAGAATTTAGAATGCTCAGAAGACTGTTTTAGCTCAGAAATTTCGAATGGGTATTATTCCAAAAAGTTACCAAAAACAGCTGAGCAAGGATTCTATTTATAACAAAAGTTTTTAACCGTCAGTAATCGATTAAATTGCTTTGGTAATCGATTACACTTACATTATAATTGATTAATATGTTCATAGCTTTTCTGGGTTTCAATAATAATCAAAATAATCGATTATCTCGAGCTGTAATCGATTATTACAGTCAAAGCATATTTTTCACAAAGCTTGTTTAATCGATTACAGAACCTGGTAATCGATTAAACCAGTTCGAATGAATTTTCAAAAAGCTTAGATAATCGATTATGAATCCTGGTAATCGATTAAGCCAGTGCAGTAAGGCTTCAATATAATCGATTAAATAGTTCAGCTATGCAGTCTATATGAAAGCGTAAGTCAATTAATCGATTATTTCGACATGGTAATCGATTAAAGTGTTCCTGAACATTTTCCAGATTTGGTGAAGAACAAAATAATCGATTATACTCTTACTGTAATCGATTATTACAGTGAAAAATGTTTTTTCTTAAAACCTTTGAATTATTTAAAACCTTTAGTTGATTTGATAATGCTTTGTGATTTTTGTTGACTAAATTAGATTGATTATGTAATGAATGAATGCAACGCACTTGGATCACCACAATTGCTTTTCTCTTACACAATTTAATTCTAAATTGTCTTCAAGTTGTCCTTTGCATGTTGAAAGCTCAAAACCAAATCTTGATTAATTTCTTCTTATTCCTGAAGCAGCTCCCCCTAAATCCAACAAGATCTACGTCAAAGATGTTGTCATAGTGAGTTGTATAGACAATTGGGGTTTGGTGGGTGGCCCCTTCACCTATGCTCATTACCTGACTATTTCCCCCCAAAGTGGAACTGTGTCTGCCCGATTTCCTGCTGAGAGGATACATTGCCACTTTCAAACATTTTGTGTAGCACTGTTGGGCTTGCTTTTGGTCTGTTTTGACGGTGACAATCTTGCTTGTCATAGTGGGAAATTTCATTTTTAAATGAGGCATTGATACGATTGCCCCAAGTTCATTCAAAGTTTTCCTGCCGATTAAGGCAAGGTAGGTAGTGTCGGCCTCTACAATCAAATATCTAACTGTGAAACTCCTGAAAGTCATTGATCGAAGGTGGTCATAAGGTCTACGTACCCCCAAGTGTCGACCCTGTCTCCTGTGAAGCCTAGGAGGGGTCCGGGGTGAGACTGAATCATGTTTGGAAAAATCTCTAGCTTTTGAAAAGCTCTCCAGTATAAAATATTGGCAAAGCTACCCTGATCGATGAGGACATTTGATACTTTGAAATTAGTGATTATGAGAGAAACCACCATCGGGTTGTCCTGGTTAACAAGATTAATGTACAGGTTTACTTGAGTCAGATAAGCGTCTAGGTGTTCGTTCAAGTCTATGGTGTCATCGTACTTCTCCAGATGGAGAGATTTCCATCCCAGAGGAAGGTCGTGAAAATACAATGAATGCCTAATCCAATAAACCAAGAGGGGGGGTGAATTGGTTTTTGCCCTTTTTTGGAAATTTCTTACAAATCAATATACAGCGGAAGAATTAATTTGGATTGTATCTTAGATCAAAAACAATTTAGAAAACAATTATCTTCACCAATCAATTAACTCTTGTGCTAAATCAAAGTTTGAGTTGATACACAAATTGAATATCTCAAGAAATCAATGAAACATAAACCAAAACTTAAATGCACACAATTTTATACTGGTTCACCTCTCAACCCCGGAGGCTACATCCAGTTTATCTTCTAATCCAAACCAGATTAGAGTTCCACTATAACAGATCTTAGTTCTTTACAAGCAATCAACAAGGTCTCTTTCACCTACCCTAGGCAAAACTCTAAATCTACTCCCTAGATTTATCAAAATACCTAGAACTAGAGAACTCCTCTCTGTTCAACCCCCTAGAAAACCCTTTCTAGTAATGCTTTAAAGAACCCCAAGTGTTACATGGAAAATCAACACAGATTACAGTAATTAAAAGAAACAAAAATTACAAATAACAAAGCTTAATGTTCAAGAAGGATATCACCTTATTTTCCTTTGCGGCTAAAATGATATGAATGAATTATACAACCTAAAATAATGTATGAAACTCTATCTTGAATCTTCTTGAATCACTTCTTTACATGAATGATCACACACAATGAGATCTTCTACTAAGCAACCATGTTGAATCTAACTCCAATGATCAACACTCTTAAAATCAAATTTTAAACCCTTCTGAACCTTTAGAGAATGTAAACACACTGATAGTCACGAAAGCTCTCTTTCTAATCTATGTTTTTCTCAGTGACACAGCTTTCCTATTTATAAAAAAAACTGATTTAACAGACTGTAATCGATTATTTTACTATGGTAATCGATTATTTAATCAACGGTAATCGATTATTCCGGATACGTAATCGATTAAATTGTTCATCATAGTTTTGGAAATCTTGAACGAACATAATAATCGATTATTATGCCATTTAATCGATTACGCCATAAATACATATATTCTTTACAAGTAGAGGTAATCGATTATAACACCAATTAATCGATTACGCCAGAATATGTGTAAAACACTACCAGGCTTATTTAATCGATTACGAGTATTTGGTAATCGATTAAACCAGTTCATCATACTTAACTGAATTATGCAGAAGCCTTACGTAATCGATTATTTCCACAGATAATCGATTATACCAGTGTTCATAAATCTGTGTCAAGACTATTTAATCGATTACGAGAAATAGGTAATCGATTAAAATGTTCTTAAACCATTTTCCAGAAATCCAAACAAGCTGGTAATCGATTATTTGACTCACGTAATCGATTAAAACAATGTTAATTCATTTTATGCTTGTTTAGATGCACTTAAGCTTTTCTATTCATTTGCACATACTAATATGATTATCAACCTATGTATGAATATATGTATGCATGATTTACTTAATTTCTGCAGAGGATTATAAGGATTTATCTTAATGAACTAAGCTTTAGCCAAAATTACAAATGCCATCTTATTTGAGTGGGCATGTAAAAATATCAAAACCGAATTACTTCCATCAGCCTTGATTCCTTGTCTTCAGCTTCTTGAATCTAACAGGTTGAATTCCATGATACGGCCAACAAAAGGATTTTGTTGTGTTGTTCATCCTTCTGGACGGTATACGTTTGTTGAACTAGGACCACCCAGAGGGTTGACATGTTGTCCGGGGTGTGATTCGCCTTAAGTAGTCTCATTTATGGTAAGGAGGGATTGGTCGTCTCCCTGTTGATGTCTCGCTCTGGCCTCCAACTGGTCTCGATTAGCTTTCAGCATTTGAATTTCTTCCTGGTATCTGCTCTCCATCTCCGCCATGTTGTTTTGGAGTTGTTGAAGGGTGTCGGCATTCGTCATGGTAGTCTGCGAAGGGTTGGACGCCTCCACAGGAGTGCTGCATCTGATACTGGAACGTGTGCTGAGCATTGATGGACGTTCCAGTGGTTCGTGAAGATGCTAGGGCGCAGGGTATCTTTTACCTAGGCCCCATGGTGGGAGCCAAATGTTCTTACCAAAATCTGGAAATTCCACGTATGATGACAAGTGGGTTCCAAACTCTGCACGTTGGATGCAAGTCGTCTTTATCAAGAAGGGGACCTGCAAAACAAAGGAAATGACTCTGACGCTCAAGTAAGAACATTAATTATGTAGAATAATTAAGTAAGAGAGTAGAGAGTTTCTGAGGATGTCTCAGATAATTATGAGATAAGAATAGGATGAGTATCCAACGAGAAATGAAGTTAGTAAAGGTTTAGAGAGAACATGTATTTATAGCGTGGAGTATAGGCTTTGGGCCTTTGTTTGTTAGTAATCTATTGGTAAGATAATAACAAATAATTGCAGATAGATATGTAATTTAAATAGCAGATAATATGTACTTTGTAGATATATGGTTACTTATAGATAAGTAACATCTTGTAGATAAGTGGAGAGATAAATAGAGATAAGTGGTTACACCATTTTGAATAATAAGGCATAATAGATATGTTATTGACAATAAGATAATTACTGTAGTTGTCCGTGCTCCTGTAGATAAGGAGATATTTACTGTTCACGTCTGCGATCCTGTAGCAAGGCTGACACGAAGGACGGATGGACTAGTCGTCACTGTGTTGAGGTTGGTATTAATGACGGAAAGGTACGTGGTTATTGTAGTAGGGTTGACACGGAGGGTGGACATGTGTACAGTGATCCCCCCAGTAATGTCCACATGTAATTTACCATTTTGTACAGTACAGCCTATGTCAAGAAATATAATGTTTCTACTAAACATTCGACATGACATTGCAAAGTGCCTCAAGACCTAGTACAAGGATGCATTTTAGTTATGGCATCTGCGATTCAGACACCTCAACTTTGGTGCTCTCGAATTGTTGTATAAGAAGGAATTGGTGAGAGGATTGCCTTCCATTAGTCAATCGGATCAACTATGTGAAGGGTGCTTACTTGGGAAGCAATGTCAAAAGAGCTTTTCGAAAGAGGCCACGTCAAGAGCCAACAAGCCCCTCGAGCTCACACGTCAGATGTTTGTGGACCATTGAAGCCAAGCTCACTCTATAAAAGTAATTACTTTCTTCTCTTAATAGATGATTTCTTAAGGAAGACGTGGGTATATTTCCTAAAGCAAAAATCAGAGGTGTTTGGAGTCTTCAAGAAGTTTAAGGCCAGCATAGAGAAAGAAAGTGGACGCGAGATCAAAGCCATGAGATCCATAGAGGTGGAGAGCTCACTTCCAAAGAATTCCAAGAATTTTGAGATCATTATGGAATCCCATGACCTTTAACTGTTCCTAGAAGCCCATGGCAAAATGGAGTAGCTGAAATAAAGAATAGAACCATTCTCAACATGGCAAGGAACATGCTCAAGAGTAAGAAGATGCCAAAGGAATTTTGGGCTAAAGTCGTGCCAACTTCTGTCTACTTAGTAAACCATTTGCGAACAAGAAGCGTGTGGGGAAAGACACCGCAAGAAGCATGGAGTGGAAGAAATCGTGGGATCTCTCATCTCAAAGTGTTTGGAAGCATAACCTATGTGCATATCCATGATGAGAAGAGGTCCAAGCTTGACGAAAAAAGTAAGAAACTCATCTTCATTGGGTATGATTCTAATTCTAAAGGCTATAAACTTTATAATTTGAATAATAAAAGACTATCATTAGTCATGATGTGGAGTTCAATGAAGAAGAAGAATGAAATTGGGGTCTACAAGATGAAAACTACAACTTATGTCCATACTTGATGGAGGGCGAAGAAATAAAGCAACCAAGGATGGAGCAAAAAAAACAAGAGACTATTACTCCCCCAACTTCATCGACTGCAAGTCATCAAGAATAACCATTGTTAGCTAGAATTTCAAGTGAAAGAGTATCATGCTTCAACAGATTGCAAGAACTTTATGAGGTAATGGAGAATCAAGATAATCTCACTTTATTTTGTCTCTTTGTTGATTGTGAGCCAGTAAGTTTTCAAGAAGCTATCCAAAGCAAGAAGTTGAGAGATGAAATGTATGAATAAATCAAGGCAATTGAGAAGAATAAAATGTGGTAGTTAACCTTACTTCCAAAAGGGCATAAGGCGATTGGTGTGAAGTGGGTCTATAAAGGTAAAAACAAAAATGCCAAAGGAGAAGTTGAAAGATACAAGGTACGATTAGTGGTAAAAGGCTATAGTCAACGAGCAGGAATCGATTATGACGAGGTATTTGCTCCCATTGCTCGCTTGGAAACTATTAGACTAATTATTTATTTAGCAGCTCAAAACAAGTGGAGCATACTCCAAATGGATGTAAAGTCATCATTTTTGAATGGATTACTTGAAGAAGAAGTGTAAATCGAGCAACCAACAAGGTATGAGATCAAATGTCAAGAGGACAAAGTATTGAAGCTAAAGAAGGCAATTTATGGGCTAAAGCAAGCACCATGAGCTTGGAATAGTCGAATTGACAAGTACGTCCAAGAGAATGGCTTCATCAAGTGTCCTCACGAACATGCATCATATGGAAAAATCAAAGATGGAAATATTCTAATTGTATGCTTGTACGTGGACGATCTAGTCTTCACTTGAAACAATCCAAGCATGTTTGAAGAGTTTAAGAAAGTGATGAAGAATGAGTTTCAGATGACTGACATTGGACTGATGGCATACTACCTTGGCATTGAGATCAAGCAAAGCAAAGAAAACATTTACATCACCCAAGAAGGTTATGCAAGGGAGATGTTGAAGAAATTCAAGATGAAGGATTGCAAACCTATCAACACTCCAATGGAATGTGGAGCCAATCTATCCAATTATGGTGATGGAGAAGAGATTGATACAACATATTTTACAAGCTTAGTAGGAAGTCTGGGCTACTTGACATGCACAAGGCCTGACATTCTTTTTACTGTTGGGTTTGTTAGTCACTACATGGAGTCTCCAACTACCACGCATTCGAAATCTGCAAAGAGAATTCTTCATTAAATTAATGGTACTATTGACTTTGGCTTGTTTTACTCATCATCTAATGACTATAAACTTGTTGGACATAGTGATAGTGATTGGGCTGGAGACATGGATGATAGAAAAAGCACCATCAGGTTTGTGTTCTTCATGGGAGATATTACTTTCACATGGATGTCGAAGAAACAACGTATTGTCACTCTGTTTACTTGTGAAACCGAGTATGTCGTAGCTACATCATGTGTCTGCCACACTATTTGGCTAAGGAATTTGCTGAAGGAGTTGAATATGCCACCAAGGGAACCAACCAATATTTATGTTAACAACAAATTTGCAAAAGCATTAGCGAAGAATCCAATCTTCCATGGCAAAAGCAAGCATATTGATGCACGTTATCATTATATAAAGGAATGCATCACAAGAAGGTGCATATAAAGTATATGAAGTCTCAAGAACAAGCTGCAAATATCCTCACCAAGCCACTCAAGAATGAAGACTTCATCAAGATGAAAAGATTGCTTGGAGTTACAAAAATCAAGTTTAAGGGGGTGTTGAATAATAATAAACTTGATTTAGGTCCATTGGACTTAGTTATTAAATGACCCAATATCTAGAAATATCCAAAAGATGTTTAGCCCAAAATCTAGAATAATTCACTCTAGATATCTCCATAAAAATATCTAGAGAATAGTTGTATCTAGAAACCACTATCATAAATATCTAGAAACCAACCATTATATTAGAATTGTGTTAGCACAATCCTGACAATTGGTTAAGGAGGTGCTACTAGTATAAATAGCAGAGTTCTCCACCATTTTGTATCAAGCCAAGAGAAAAAGTGGTGTGTAGTAATAAAGTGTTCTTTTCCTTCAAATCTTTCTAAACCCTTCATTTTCTCAAATATCCTCCTTCCAACATCCACACCAAGAAAACTACTCTGTTTGGGATGTTTATCTTTTGTAGAACTAAAAAAAATATTGCATTTCTTCACCACATCCATTTTGAGACATCAATAGTAGGCATAATTTGTTGAATAGAGTCTACTTTCCATTGCTAAGAATCCTGCTCTTGTCTATTTACAACGATTGTTACTAGGAAATCTTGTAGTTGTTGTATTTGACTTCTCTCTCACTCAAAAACTTCCCTTCTTTATTTAAGCTCCCAACACCAACACTCCCCCCTCCCCCAACAAAAAAAAAAAACACATACCTCTTATAACCTCCTTTTTTTTGCTCTAACAAGAATAATAGTCTTGGGTGTAAATTTGCTAGAGTAATCCTATTGACCCATGCATCTTTCCAAAATCTGCATTTTTCTCCTCTCCCAATCTTCCACTCAATATGCTCATCAAACCATGCTTTATCCTCCTCTCTCCCACAAACTAATTTCAAATCTTTCCACCATAAGGACTTCCAATAGCGATTGACGTTTTCCCCTAGACCTTGGCAACCATCATATTTAGAATATAGAACTTGACATTATAGTGTATCCTTTTGATGAAATAAGTTCCATTTTCATTTCCCCAAAAGAGCCTTATTGAATAAAAGCAATGTTTTCATTCCAAGCTCTCCTTCCTTCTTAGTCTTGCAAATATCTTCCCAACTCACCCATGCTTTCTTTTTATTCTCATCATTACCACCCCATAGAAATTTCCTTTGGATCCCTAAAATTTCCCTCCACACTTCCTTAGGCATTTTAAAGAAAGATAGGTAAAAAAAGAGATAAGGACTACAAGATGAAATTTATCAAGCAAATTGTTCCTCAGAATGAGACATTTTTATGCTTCCAAAGTGATAATTTGTTTGTGAATTTTTGGATGATAGGTTGCCATGTTATCACTTTCCTATGGTTTTCTCCAATTGGTAGACCAAGATAAATAAAAGGCAATGTGAGAACTTTGCAATTCAACAAGTTTACAAACCTCTCAATCACCCTCCTTTCCACCCCTATAGCCCCAAAACAACTTTTGATAACTTTGACTTTGAATCCAAAAGCTAATTCAAACGTCCTCAATATGGTTTTAATTGTGAAGACATTCATTTCATTCATCTCCCCAATAAAGATAATGTTATCGGCATATTATAACATACTAATGACAATCTTTATTTCCCATTTTGTATCCCTGGAACAAATTCTTATTTTTTCTTCTCTCATAGGCAATTGATAACATGATATCACATATTAAAAGTCAAATTTCCTAAATAAACCATATTAATAAGAAATATGATACTCATTAGATAACAGAACCAATTGAGCTTCATAGATTTAGCAAAGGGGAGGAAGAACTATATATTAAATACATTTTTGCTTTGAAAATTGGAGTTATTAAGTATTCTTTAACTCTATCAATGATCTTCCTGGCACATAGAGGCACAAAGTAAATCCTCCGCACAATAACAAAATCTCTTGTATGAGATTCTCTTAACTGAATTTACTTTTATTTTTATGATAAAAATTATTAGGTAAGCATTTCATACTCAATAAAGTTATATCTCTCTCCCTCTTATTTTATCGTCAAGTTGACTTTATATCTTCAAAAGAACCAAAGAGAGTAAGTACAATGAAACTCACAAATTTTTTATGTAATGAATTAATTTTATGAATGAACAGTTCAGCTTCTTCATCACAATATTATCAAGGTCCAAAACAACATTATAAACTATTCCACAGGGAAAAGACATAACTCCCAAATCGACCTGAAAAATATATATACCATCAAATGAAGAAATCATAAAAATTAGCCACACTAGCCATGCAAACAATTTTATTATTATAAAATAAATTTCATTACTCGTGGATTCCAATCAGTGTCAAGTAAGATCTATTAGCACTTAGCATGCCTAATGTTTAAAATTACCCAAGTAAAAACATAAAATATAGGGAATCAGGTTAATTAAATAGTTCAATCAGAGCAACGCGATCGCCTCTTAATACCTGCACTGTTTTAAGGTTAAGAATTCCTCCATAACATTCAGATCAAACCTCGTCATATATTGTAAAAAAAAAAAAAAAAACTGTAAAGTCATTGATAACATGATATCTGATATTAAAAGTCAAATTTCCAAAATAAACCACATTAATAAGATCGAAATATGGTACTCATTAGATAAAAGAACCAATATAGCTTCATAGGTTTAGCAAAGGGAAGAAGAACTATATATCAAATACATGTTTGCTGTGAAAATTGGAGTTATTAAGTATTCTATAGAATAACTCTATGAATGATCTTTCTGGCACATAAAGAGACACAAAGTAAATCCTTCACACAATTAAAAAAAAAATTCTTGTATGAGATCCTCTTAACTGAATTTACTTCTTTTTTTTATGATAAAAATTATTATGTAAACATTTGGTACGCGATAGAGCTATATTCTTTATATAATATTTTTTTACAACAATTTCTATAATACTAGTTTTTTCCTCTATTTTTTCATCATCCACTATTTTATTTAATATTTATTCCTATCTCTTTTATTATTGTATGAAAAATATATAAATTTATTATATAAATACTATTTTTCTGCACGAGTATACTCAAAGTACAAAATAGCAATGTACCCCAAAAAAAAGTACAAAAGAGCAAAGACAACAACAACGAAAGTTCCTACTAACTAGCATAGTTCTTAAAATAAAAGTTATAACCCCTTGTCAAATGTATTCCAATTATATTCTTTATTATATACATGCAATTTCTGTGACTCCAATACAAAGAAACTACAAAGAGCAAAAGCCAGCAACAATTGACGTTCCTACTAAATATCTATACTCTACACTCCTTATAATTACAACTAACATGTCATAAACCCCTACAACCCCTTATTCGGCTTTAAATAAAGAACAACAAAGCAAAAACAAAACTGAAGAAAATAAAAACTCTAACACAACAAGCATTTTTGAAAAACAATACTCATTGACTTATTTACAAACAAATTAATTAAAAGCATTAGAGATATCCAAAAGCAAAACACCTATATTTTGAATATACTCCTTAGTTTTCTTCAAACTTGTTCGGGGTTTTTCATCGTCCAAATAGTAGAAAGTGGTTTATCCCTTGTCCAATTCCTCAGCCTAAGAAGCACATAGACAACCATTCCACACAAAAAGCCAAGGGCTGCACTTGATCCCACAAGTGAAACTGCAGTGATAACAAGAGTCACAAAGGAATCTTCCTTTGTGTTCATGTCCCTAGCACACATGGCTAGTTCAATTCCAGCAAACAAAAGCAACACCCCTAAGATCCCCACAGGAAACTGCTTCAAAATGTGTGCCAAAGAAGTTCCCAGCACCAAACCCAACACCAATTTGGCAACACCAAGAAGTGCCACACACGCACCACTCCTTCCACCAAATTTGTATTGCCCTGCAAGTCCACCAGCACCATGGCAACTCGGCATTGCACCAAACCAACTACCAATCAAGTTCATCAATCCCACTGTCACTGACAATGAAGTGGCTGAGAAATCCTTCCCTGGGAACAAATCTGATGACAACTTGCATACAGCCACCACAGAGTTCAAAATTGACAATGGAAGTTGAGGGATTGCACCCTTCACAAAACCCTTTTTCCATGCATGCTTAGAGAACTTCACTACTTCTATTGAGGAAGGTCCAAACTTTATTTCATGCACCACCTCATGCCTTCTTATGAAGACCAAAACAACCCCCAACACAAACACCAAGAAAGCAGAAGGTAGTGAGAATATAACCTTCCTCACCCTGCTTGTCCTGTTTCTTGCAACAACCTCATTATTCCTCTTTTGACCACCCAAATCATCATCACCACCACTTCCCACAACATCACAACACCCTCTACTCTTCTCCCCAGCCCCATTCACAACCACAATGAAACACAAACAAACGATGGCCAAAACCATCCCATCAAGCCCAAACCAATGCCTCTGCCCCAAAGATTTAGACTTTGGCAAGTCCTGAAGTTTCCTCACATACTTAACAGCTGTCAAGGCAAATGACAAACCTTGTGCTAGTTGAATTCCCCTCACAACACAGAGAGGAATCAACATGTACACAAGCTGCATCAGCCCTGTCACTCCCAAAACAAACAACACGCCGCCGGTTAATATACCCGCGGTCATGATCTCGGGCACACCGAAATCGGTGTCCGATAAGGCCTGGGCCGCAATGGACTTCATTGGCTGGACCGGCATAGGGACCCCATAGATGGCACCAGTGATAATATTGTACACACCAGTAAATATCAGCGTGGTGCCAAGATTGAGGTCCCTAGCAAGGGTCAAGGCCAAAACAATTGGTATATAAGTGCCAAGGTCACCCATGGCGCCATTGAGTTCACCCCATTTTGAATGAAAAACCAAGTTGTTTTTTACTTTTTCCACCACCCCTTTGGCTGAAAAATTATTGGCTACTGGGCTGGTTGAAGGAGTATGAGTAGGAGTGACTTCCGGTGCTTCAGGATCTGAGATTGGAATTGAAGGAGGGTTTTGGTATGCCATGGAAAATGTTATATGTGTTTGGTTTGAAATTTGAAACTATCAACTCTCAAGAGCAATAAATTAGGCTAAGTAATTAACAAACTTGTTAATTAACCGTAAGAGAAGTGAATATGAACGTGATATGTGGGAATTGGTTGTTGATTCAATAGTGTGTTTGTTTTGCCAGTGAAAATGTGGTAGCACAAAATACGAGGCACATCCACCGCAGAAGTAAGAAAGAATTTGCTTCTCCAACCTCAATTTAAAGTTGTCTTACACAATTCAGACACACTCAGGGATTTGCAAAATCAATGTTAGGACAACTTGTCATCAATCATGCAAAGAAAAAAACGTACAAAACACTTCCCTTACACAATCTACTGTTAGATGATTTTATTAATACATGAAAGTGAACAAGTTTTCACGATAACAAGTATTATATTACGGGTTAATAAATGTCGAATCTGTAGATTAGAAAATAAAAAAGGACAAGGCATTGACAAAAGTGAATTTTATACATCTGAAACTCCCAGATTTATTACTAAACAAAAATAGCAACAGGAAAGTCAACAATTGGTTGCCACAAGCACAGCTAGCTCTAGTTGTACAGCTAAGATATGGAAATAACATTAGAATTATTTGAGCCTCTTACCGAAGAAAAAAGAAGAAAAAAAGACCAGAAATATATATTTTCTACATTAATTATATATACACTAATATTACAGTTTGAGTTTAATTTCCCATTAATATTTCACTAATCAAAGAGTATTATTAACCATTTTATAGTGTAAATTAAAATTTAATTAGAAATTCATGCTTAAAATATGTATGTACAATGACAAGTGTATCTTATACAATAATATGGTGGATTTAAATTTGGATTTCGTATCCTAGAAACTAGCTGTATTCCTAGATAGTCGAAGTTATTAAACTTTTTTGTTTTATTTTTTAAAAATCAGCAAATTTATTTAATATATATATATATATATATATATATATATATATATATAT
>CM023957.1:24052207-24066798 GCA_013407115.1 Glycine latifolia
TATCATAGGCACCCCGAAAATATATAGGTACAACCACTTCTGGAGGACTCCTATATACCGGGCCGGCCTCTATCTTACAGGAAACATCTCATATCAGGCCTATATCCATCACATGTCATTTATCCTATTACCATAGGATTCCACAATCAATCATGCTTATTCCCAGCCAAACAAATCATAGCTATGCATCATAATCCCCCATCTCTGGGTCTAGATCAAATGACAAGTATCACAATTCAAATCACAGTCATTACCCTCTCATAGGGCACAATCATCATTCATCAGCCAATCAAACCAATAACCAATCAATAGCATATGTATAACAACATAACAGAACCATCACCTCAGATTGGTGAATGGCTGAACACAACAAAAGGGAATACATTCAAGAATCAAGAGCTTACTTGCTCTAAACAGATCACCGGCTCTCCCGGCCTCGTGGTCAACACCACCAGAGCTATCAAGCTCACGTCCTACACAAGAACCAATACATAACACATCAAATACAGTTCTAGGACGTTCAAACGAAAGGAATTATCATCCTCTCAAAAAAAACATATACTAATCGCTGCACAGGAGATTTCAGACCCTTCAACAGGATCCCTCTCGGCCTCATCAAGGCTACAGAGTCTCTACAAGGACTCTGATCAGGCTAACACAAAGCATATCCCTGCTCATAATAGCCTAAACCCAACATCTCATCATCATCAGTTTCAACCGGTCAATCTCATCTATTCAGTCTCCTGAGCAACTTTGTCAATTGCTCTAAGGTTCATACTAGTCATATTATTAGTCTTTTATCTCTGTTTATATATACTCAGAGCCAAAATCAAACTTCATCAGTAATTATTTCTGAAGGCTCTAACTTCCTTAGAACAGTCCTCTGAGCATAATACTCTACAGAGTCCGAGCCTAAAAACGACTCTAACACCTCCAAAAACACCCCTTAAGATAACCCCAAAACCTCAAAATCCAATACACAGAACCAACGGTTAAAGCTCGAGTTTCTTACCTCTGTGATGTTCAGAAACACCAGGGAATCGCTTTCCCTAAGGTAGCTTGCTCAATCAAGGCCTCCTTTGCCTCTAAATTCCGAGCTCTCAAAGGTTCTCTCAGAGAAATCAAATCTCACTGTTTCTCAGCTATTCTCAAGAATCAATCGGGGGTTTACTCTTATCTCGGGGCTCTGATCACTTTCTCAGTTGGGTCGGAGGTGTTTAGATGAAAGATGGAGGAGATACGAAGCTCTCAAACTCATCAATGGAGGTTTTAGGCTCAAGGAAGAAGAAAATGAAGCCTTTTATCCCAAATTTCGTAAAAATGGCCTTTTATAGGCCCCCAGTCCGCGTTCCCACGCTAATAGCGCCATTCCCACGCTATCAGCGCCAAGAATGCGCAAGATATGGCTTCCAGGGCCATTCTGGCGCTAATAGCGCCATAATTCACGCTAACCGCGCCAACCAGGCGCGTCTCCCACGCTACTAGCGTGGATTCCCACGCTACTGGCGTGGCACTATTCACAGGCAAAATCCGTCGCTAATTCCGTCGCTAATTCTGTCGCAAAATCCGTCGCTAACGCTTTTTCTGACGGAATTCAGCAAATTTTAAACTTTTCTTTCTTTTCTCTTATTTATTAAACCTAGGTTATTATAGTAATCCTTTAAGAAAAAAGGTATAATGGATAATTAAAATATATAAAAAGGGTGGTATGGGGTACTTAGCAAAATCGGTAGGTGTAAATAGTAAGTGTTCACTCTTTTTCCGAGGCTCAATTGAGATATTTAAAGAAATTATATTAATGTGATGATTTTAAAATAAGATGAAGGATATTATGTTAGACAAAATTAGTTGAAAAGTGAAAACTAAAAGTTGATCGGGGAAGTTTTGATTAAATTAGTTGTTGAAATAGTTAAAAAATATAAAATGATATATTTAAAAAGGGTAATAAGAAAATTAAATAATATTTTAAAGATAAAAAATAAAATATAAAAATTAGAAACTAACGTTTTAAAAAATATTACTTGAAATGATGTTTTAAAAAATATTAGAGACTACTAATTAGAAACTACTTAAAAAAAACTTGTATATCAAACCATCAAACAAATTTTTTATCAGTAATAAAATTTAAAAACTAACTAAAATTGAATGTGAAAATCTTTTCGTTTCCTTTTTATTTTGCCTTTTCTTTTTCAAATCCTTTCTCTTTTTTATTTTACATTTTTTTTCTTTTGCATATATTAAATTTGGTCTAGTTGCATATATTAAATTTGCTAAAACGTAACATCATTCTCTCGTTTGCGTGTAATGTTGGAAGCTCTGGTCCAAACAGATTTTACAACATACGAACCTACCAATCTCATGGAATAAAAAATTGGTTACAAAGTCGTACTTTTGGTTTTCATCACCTTCATTCTAATTACAACCTTAGTCTGAGTTTTGAATTTAAATAAAAGTTTTATCTTAGTCAGAAGAAACAAATTCAAAAAGCATAAGATGATTCATGCTTAGGTGTGATGGGCATCTATATATATCCGAAGCATGAAGCATAGTACAAACAATTTTCACGAGATAAAATTTTACTGTGCTCAGAATATATATATATATATATATACACTGATATACAATGATAATATTTTAACATTTTTTATTTTTATTTTGCAACATCAATTTATTTTTATCTATCTTCACATATTTACTAATTTAATAATTCACTTTTATTATACACAAGTTAATTTGTGCTAAAATATTTAACTTCCCTCCATACCTTTTGGTATTTCTGGGATTTTGAAGGGTATCATTTTTTCTTTATCAATGGAATGCGAGGTTTTCAAAAGCCAATTCAGTCTTTTAACACTACTGAGCCATATTTTACATGTTCTTTTTTAAGGATGGGATCATGTGTATACATAATACTTTATACGTTCATATATATCTCCTTTTCCTTAATTTCTTACAATCATAAAACATAAACATATTATGTTGATAAACATAAACATAGTATATGTCAGTTTTTCTTATAATTTTGCGAAACATACTTATATTTTTATATTCAGGAATATTTTCTTTTAATTTAAATATAATATTATATATATATATATATATATATATATATATATATATATATATATATCAGAAACTATTTTTTATTGATAGAAAATTAGACATAATCTACTACTTTAACGATTCACAATTTTTATCATCAACGTCTAAACCTTGTCTTAAACAATGTCGATCATTTGTCATGAGAGAACCATAATTTAAACGTTCTTATATAAATGATGGGAGAGTGTGCATACGGATTACATGTAAGTACTCAGTAAAAAAAAAAAAAAAAAGCATATGTATTATCAAAGTTTGTTGTCTATATAAATATGAGTCTTGACACGAGTATTTTTTTTTTTTTAATGTGGGTATTATTCCTTGTTATCTCTATTTCTGAGATACTATTCGTTTTTAGTAAATCCAACTCTTATCGCTATTTTCAATATCTGTCTACGTACATATTTTTATCTATTTTGTGATAATACAAAATAAATTAATTTGCACTAATTAATCACTAGTCTATAATCTATATTGACCCATTTGAGTAAACAATTCAATTAAGATCTTATTCAGTAAGTTCTTATTACATAAGAACATGTGTTATAAGTGCTTAAAATTGAATAAGTTATTTGCGTTTGGAAATGCATGTTAAAAATGCTTTCATAATTTTAAAGCGTTTCGATATAGTGTTACATAAAGTACTTACGGGATGTTGTCTCATTTTTTTAATTTTTTTAACAATCAAATTATAATTAAAAAATAACTAAATAATTAAAAATAACATTATTTATTTTATTAAAACTCACTATACTCACCATATATTATAAAATTGTGATTCAAATTTATGAATCATAAATTTGAATCACAATTTTATAATTTGAAAGTTTTGAATTAGTTATATAATATAAAAATTAAAGCAAAGAGGTGGGTTATGAGAAAAATAGTACGAAATTTTAAAACAAAAGAACCACAAATGCCTTTTGAGTCACGAAATCCTTTTGGGGGAAGAATGAAATATATTAGCAGAAGAATAAAATAAAATAAAAGCGGATGAACGTAAACGCAAGATCAAAGCAAAATGATTGAAAAAGCAAAAAAAAAATCCCGTAACTTTTAGTTATGTTTAACAAAACTAACTAAAAATAGTAAACTAATTAGAAATTAAAAACTAACTAAAATTAGTAAACTAATTAGAAATTAAAAAATTAGCTAGTAACTTAAATTTATATTAAACAACTTATTCAAATGATGAGTTCAAAAGATCTGATAGATGATTCATAAGGTATATTTTTTATTGACAAATATTAATAGTTATTGTTAGATTTTGTTAACAAATCGGATAAGATCAAATTTATGACTTTTTTTTTCTTTTTTTCTCTGTTAATCATTCAACAACCTTATATCTCCCCTCAGATGTTTTTATAAGCTCTCACAAACACTCTTATGAACACTTACAATAAAAAAAAATATAAATAAGTTATTTATAAGTTCTTCTAAACGGGAACTATATGTATATTGTATACAATGAGAAACTTGCAAGGTCGTTAATAAAGTGTGTGCTAGTTGGGACAATTGAATTGGACAAATGAGTCAATCACTTAGATGATTGTTTTATTATGTATTAAGTCATAAGGTTGCCATAAATAGAGATTTCCTGGTGGCAGTGGAAAGGGGCAACATCTTGCGCTCGATGATTAGACATTAATGGTTTGAGTAAAACTTAAGAGTGATATTGCTAGTCATGTTGAATATGGACATTAGACAATGTAATATGAGTGGTTTCACTAGTTTGATTGCTTGGTGACAATAAGACGCTTTGAGATTCAATTTGGACCGAGGATGGTGTCTTTAGTTATGAATGATGAAAATATAAAAAGAGTTTAAAGTCTAATGAAAGTGTCACTTGTTTCCTTTAATTTGAGATTTTATCCTTGATTTGCTAATAAAGTTATGATTAGAGATATCATTTTACTTTTAATTAAATGAACTGATCGATTTGATGTGAAGAGGATGCACAAGTAATTGATAAATATTATTTTATTTTTACCATTTCAAATACAAATTATTAAAGTAAGGAATAAAATAAAAGGTTTTTATGATTTTTGGTAAGAACATGTTAATTAAAAAATAATATTCAAACAAAATTAGAGATTTTATTAAAAGTTGTGATCTATTTATTCAATATTAAAAAGAAAAACATTTCTAATGTTGAAATAAAAACATATAGGTTGAGGTTGTATATATATGGATAAATATTTGTTGAATTTAGTCTCTTAAATAAATATTTTAAGAGATTAATTCTTAACTTTCGGTCAAAAAATATTCTAAATTAAAAAATATATAATTAAATTAACAAACTCATACATAAAGATGATAGTCTCACTTAGAATTGTCTCACAAAGTTAATTAGAGTACTTCTTTTAGAATGATTGAATTTGTTATGTTATCCTTATGAATTGAATATGATACAATGCAGTTTATATAACTCATTTTCTCAACCAATTAAATTAGATCCCATTGGTTATGCTATTCTCTTTAATTATACTTGAATATCACATATTTATTTTAAAAATATAATGTTTTCCTTTAAAAAAATATTTTATTTGCTATGCTATTTTTTATTTATTTGGATGTTCTAGTCAAAATTACTTTTTTAGGGCTAGTCAAAATTACTTATGAACTACTAAAGTCTCTAACTAATTCTATCTCTTGGTTGAAAAAAAATATCTATCTCTTTTCTATAAATATAACTTTTCTTTCGCTTAGTTTAATATTCTTATCTATATTTTCAATCTATACTTTTATCATAAATTCTATTCAAAATAAATTTATTTTTATATTTAAACATTTAAAATATATATTTATATAATAGATTAATTAGTTTTTTATTTAATTTATCATTTAGATTCGATTTGATCCTCTATTTTTTTTATTTAAGTTAATTGTCTAATTTTTAAAATTGATTTAATTTGATTATATCATCTAAATCAAATTGGTAGTGTTAAAAAATATTCATTTTATGGCAATATTTTTTTTTAATGGAAGGGGAACACCCCCAACAAGCTAGCACTAAAAACCACAAGGAAACACGATAGAGCTTACATCCATCATAACAACTTTATAAACAAAGCTTGGAACAAAATCAAAAATAATAAATTGACCATTCAAGGACAAACCAGGCAGAAGGTTGAAGCAAGAGTGAGTGAGAGAATATCCCTTGGTCAACAAAGTGATCCAAATTTTAGAATCCGATTAAATAATAAGATCCTTAAATTCTCCAATTTAGTTCATTTTGTGACAATTTAAAATTATGATGGTTATAAATCCCACAAAGTGTGATCCAATTTATATGATATGATAAAATTAAATTGATTTTAAGAATTAAAAGATTAAATTGAATCCAAAAAAAATTAGAGGATCAAATTAAATCTAAAAAATAAATTAGCAAAAAAAAAACTAATTTAACCTATATAATAATATGTGATAAAATTAAATTTTCTATAAATACTTGTGCCTATATATATTGATAAGCAAAGAACATTTTCAAACTACTTTGTATATATATTGATAAGCAAAGAACATTCTCAAACTACTTATATATATATATATATATATATATATATATATATATATATATATACAACTATTTGCTTGTCTTTTTAGCTACCAAGACCATTGACACATTGTTGGAACATAATATCATAGGATATTTATCCATGTTTTTTTCCCTCTATCTACATATCTTTTTCCCGGATTCTTTTTCCACGCTATAAAAGTTGTCATCAATTTAGTGTTTTTACCAAAAACATATCTTTTACTCATTTTTGTATTACCAAACTCCCTAATACCATTCAAAATGCCTGCAAAAGTTGAAGCGATTTGGTGTTTTTACCAAAGACACATCTTTCTCTCTGTGTTGGAATTATTATTATCAATGTTCATTTGGTTTTTTGTTGTAACATCCCGTATGCATCCGGTTGTTAACATTACATTATGGTCGTTAAGCGCGGCAATTAATTTAACAAAATTTAATTAGGAAGCAGTTAGTAAAATGATGTCATAAAACGCCCAATAAAACATAACACATGCATAATGTATGGTAAACATATACAGCCCAACTCTCGGGTGTTGTTCCCAAGGTATAACAACATCATCCATCCACATGTTGTCCCTGATCAGGGTATAAAACATATATAAAATATGCATAACAAAATGAGCCAACATGCTCGCAAAGTGAGACTAAGGTTCACTCAAAGCCCGTCCCGGCTCGGCCTCTTGTCCAGAATCCCTCGGACTGCCATCCCATCCGACCTCGTGTCCCGGGATCCAACGTCCACTCGCTTACTCGGTTCTTTTACCTCGGACCCCGTCCTCGGCTCGCTGGCTATCTCCTCCTACAATAAAACATAATCCCCAACCGGGGTGAGATATAATCTCAGCAAACTCCGGGCTCTTGAAGGCTTCTCCTTTCTCATGTTCACTTACACAATACATAGCATCAAAACAGGCATTACACGAGCCAGTCATCTCGGCTGTCATAAAATGCATCACATGTATATAATCACACAGATCCAACTTAATGGGCACATTCTCTGTATATCGTTGCCTGAGGAAGATCATCCAACTTAATGGGCATAATCCCTCAGGACTTCGGGCAAATACTACCTGAGGGAGATCATCCACCCCAAGTGGGCACATTCGCTCAGGGTTCTGCTCGGACGTATATGGCTCTTAGGGAAGTCCATATTCAGTCTATTCTACTGGCCAGAGAATCTCATAAACAATCAACATACCACATAGTGTGCATCATATACATGTTTTCAATCAAAAGGCAGTAACACGCAATCTCAATACCACATGCATCATGATATATAAGAACCATCACTCCCTAGGAGTATGGTGGAACACGGTCAAGGGAAAACTCCCAAGAACAAGAGCTTACATGCTCGGAGTGTCATACTGGCTCTACCGGCCTCGTGGTCACAACCACTCTTACCCTCTGTATCATGCTCTGCAAAACATGCAAGACATAGGACAGTTATCAACCGTTGCATGCAAGCCGCCCATGATGGTCTTCAGTCGTTGCATCCACAGAAACACTCATACTTTTCCAAAGACCTCAAGCCTGGCTCCAGCTCCATCTCAGATGGCCTCTATACCTTTCCAAAACACAAAAACAAAGAATCTATAACTATAAGAGTGCCTCACCTCTGCAAAGTTCAAAAAAGTTAAGGGTTCGTTTCTCCAAACTCGAATGCCCTTAAATGCTTTCCTTACCTCGAAATCAAGACTTCGCGAGAGTTCTTGGAGAGGCAATCTCTCCGCCTGATGGCTTCCAGAAGAAACCAAGGTTGAAACCTAGCTAGGAGGGGTTCCTCTCAACTTTCCAGTTGCATGCAAAGGATTCAAATAAAGGGTGAGAGGTTACGAAGTTTCTCTCTCTGGGAAAATGGAGGAACGGAGTTAGGAAGAAGACGATAGTGTTGTCGTCGAAACATGAAGAAGAGGTCTATAGAAAGGGCTCTGGCGTGTGTGTCACATGCCAAAAGTGCCAGCTGTCAAAACAGCTTGTCATCAACGCACATGCTGCCGGGTTCAAATTACCCATCACGAGCCTACCTTGTCCGACTTTGGTCCGACCTTATCTGACCTCGTTCGGGCTCTTACCTTGACACTTCACAAGTCCAAGGTTCCGCCCTTCTCCTCCCTCGTCTGACCTTATCCGACCTCGTTCGGGCTCTTACCTTGGCACTCCACAAGTCCAAGGTTCCGTCCTTCTCCGATCTCGTCCGACCTTATCCGTCCTCGTCTGACCTTATCCAACCTCGTTTGGGCTCTTACCTTGGCACTCCACAAGTCCAAGGCTCCGCCCTTCTCCGACCTCGTCCGACCTTATCCGCCATCGTCTGACCTTATCCGACCTCTTTTGGGCTCTTACCTTGGCACTCCACAAGTCCAAGGTTCGGCCCTTCTCCGACCTCGTCCAACCTTATCTGCCCTCGTCCAACCTTATTCGACCTCGTCATCATTGCCCCCATAAAGGCACTGTTGCCCTTTGAAGGATCAATCCGGTCCCATTAATCCAGGTTCCTTTCTAACGTTCACTAACGAGACGTGATCCCGGATTGAGGCAGGGTCATTATGGTCTTAACTACCTCCTAAGCATGATATAAAATCATTAAGTGCCACGTGGACACCCAGAACCTTACATTTGTCACTTTTGTTTAGTGGATTTTAAAACCCTTATGTGTTAGACCCAGTCCTGCTTGAGAGAAAAGTTGACACTTGACAACGTTAGATATACGCTTAATTGGTTGTTGTCCTTTGAGCTGATAATACCATTTTTAAAAAGAAACTTTATTAATTACAAGTTAGAACAAAATCAAGTGTGTTGGTCCAATGGAAGAATTAAAATATATTTTACAGATTGGAACAAAAAAAAAAGGGAAAGATGAACATTAAATTATATTTTTTCTTAAATGAAACGAAATCTGGGGTCTGACAAGTTAGTCCAATAGAAACTTGTTGACATTTTGGTCCAATGGTAACTTATTAACATTTTGGTTCGATGAAAACTTACTAACATTTTGGTTCAATCTATTCAGCAATCATGTTGCTAATCATTTTTGTTCCTTTGTGCCACATAGATTCTTTCATTAACGATAATGGATAAATGAATTTGTCGCACTTTTTTCACTTTCGGAGACTAAAATTTGAATTTTCATATTTCAGAGATGAATTTGTTTGTGCTTTGCACATTCAGAGATGAAAATGACTATTTATCATAACACAATATTGTCAAATGTCTGAAATTAGTAAAATGGATTCATTTAATACCATCAACATAATATTCTAAAATAGACTAATACAAATTAAAACAAAATATTCTTCAACGAGATTTACTATAATAGTTTGAATCACAATTGTTACAACTAGATTTGCTAAAACAAATGAACAAAATATGATTCATTAATATTATGAACATTTGCAATTCCAACACTTAAAATTCCAATATTAACAGTATTTAAAGTCAAATCAAACAACTCTAGAATTTTTGATAGATTTTGATTGGTTCAGTTCGATTTTGATTGGATCTATAGATCTAAACCCATGACTCAACCCGTACATAAATAATTTTGATCATTTCAGTTTGATTTTGACTCAAATACATAAATGATCAAACCCAAACTGTTCGAATCGATTTGGATCAATTCGAATTCGCGTGTGACAAGTACCCATCAACACCTGTAACATGCATTATCTTTCAACTATCATTACAAATCGTTATCGGTAAATTGATTTTCTTTTACAAAATTATTTAAAAAAATTATACTGAAAATAATTTCTGACTAATTAATAATGTTAAATTTTTAATACAACTAGACTATTTTCTTGTTGGTCTTAATTATAGTTTATCTACTTTAATTTTATTTTGATGCCCGTGATCATTGACAGAAAATAAAAAGTAGTTTATTCAGTTATAAATTGGTTGCGAGGAGCTGTACCAAAAATAAAACATTGGATGCGTGGAATCACAATCAAATTCAGACTTGTATAATTGTTGACTTTTGAGAAAATGATAGGGAGACAACATGCTTTTTAGATGAAGATTGCTTATGGTGTCAAAATTAGTTTTGTGATTTATGAAAAAAATTGTAAAAAAACTCGATCTGTAAAATAATTAATTTTATTCTGAAATATGGGATGGCTTTGGATTTAATTAAATTTTGCAATTCAGTGATGTTGGGATTTTTGTTTGTTGTAACCCAAATAAACCTATCTTAATAGTTATATTGTATTTCTTAAATAATATAGTTATAATACATTTTTTTAAGGTTATAATGTAACTACTCACGGTAGTTACATAAAATAATAAATTATTCCAAGTAAGAAAATTTATTTTAATTTATTTAAAATTCTTAAATTAATTTATTTTAAAATAAATATTTTTCTCTAACATAGTTGTAGAATTTAGTAGCATAACCTTTTGGTGCCTATTACATATCCACGTGTTACTTGTACAATTTGAGTTGTGTTTGCGGCAACGAATTATTGAATTGTACTTAAGATAGATAAAATCCGCATTAATATTACTTTATTACTTTTTATATTCTAATCCACATGTTAATAATTAACCCGTGATATAATATTTGTTATCGTGTAAACTTGTGTATATACATGCATGTAAAATCAACAAACAGTGGATTGATAAATGACAAGTTGCTATAATAGAACTACTCATTATCTCTTGTTTCATATTCTTTTTAAGTTTTGAGTTCATTTCAACTCATACTGATAGAGATGTTTAAGAAACATATGGTATATCTAATTATATATATATATATATATATATATATATATAATTAAATATACCATATGTGTTTTAAACTTTTTTTTGATAAATGACAAGTTGCATATATAATAGAACTATTCACTATCTCTTGTTTCATATTCTTCTTCTTAAGTTTTGAGTTCATTTCAACTCATACTGATAGAGATGTTTAAGACATATGGTATATTTAATTATATATATATATATATATATATATATATATATATATATATAAATAATTTACGCACACACACGAGGATAGCAAAATATAGAGTGATCCAAGTTTGAATTCTCAAATTAGAGAGCTTTGTAATTTTTTGTGTATATCTAAGAATTAAACACAAACGAGCTGCCTAGTTAGTTTTTATTTTTTTTAATGAGGATCAAATCTAAGTATTCATTCATCTATTTAACCTCTTATTACATGGTCGATCCTAGTGAGTTCTGCCTAGTTCATGTTGGTTAGAGGCCAGCTTGATGGTTTAAAAACCGAATTTCAAACTATCGGTTAAAGGTATTAAATTTGGAAGTTGAGTTTTAGAGAAAAGTAGATGAAAAGATAGATAATTTTATCTTTAAAAATATATTTAATTTTTAGAATTAAAGAACTAAAATAATAAAATAATACTGATTAATGTCTTAATGCTTTATTTATTTTATTAATATTATTTGATTATCTTAATTTAAAAATAAAAAGTTATCTTCTATTCCTTTTCTCTCTAAAAGCATTTTCAAATACACCCGTATTAAACTGATTTCTGGTTGAACAAATTAAACCGCTGGTTAATTAGGACTAATTTTCTTTAAATTATTTTTTTCTGAATTTTAAATTATATTTCACATTTATTTAAAAAAATACTCATATACATATTTATTTAAATTATTGGCACATATAACTATAAGGTAATAACGTAAACATACAACCTTACACATACCAAGTATTAATTTAAATGCTTAAGGTAAAACTGATTATTTATATAGAATTAATCATCTATAAATAGGTTCAAAATACTCTTTGATCGGTTAATAAGTAATTTGAAATATCCTCCTAAAAAAAGTAATTTGAAATTAAACCGAAAATGTACTGTTATAAGAGTTGATTAGGAAAAATTCCCGGGAAGATAAAAAATAAGTTCGAATCCCAAGGCCATATATCATATATACATGAAAGAATATTTGTTGGATAACAAATAAAAGAAAATATTTCTGGCATTTTTTTCAGTACGAGAATCAAAAAATCCATTTATTCATTCTGTCCCTGTACCCAAAAAAAAAAAAAAATCATTCTGTCTACATCTTGCTCGTACAACTTGAGCTGTGCTTACGGCAGGGAATTATTATTGACCTGTTTTATGCTGTTTTTGTTTAGAAATAAATAAAACTAAGAATTCATATAGATAAAATCCGCGATTATTAATGTTTTATCATTTTTCATATTCCAATCCACAGATTCATCAATAATTAACCCGCAATATAATATTTATCTTGTAAGCTTGTACACGTTCATGTATTAATAAAATCAACAACAGTAGATTGTCAACGAGGATTGCATTGTACATTTTCCAATGCATTATTGTTAAATGACCAGTTGCTCCTAACCTTGACTTTACAAATCCCTATAAATAAACAAAAAATTTCCCATGTATCACATTCATATATATTCACTTCTCTTACGGTTAATTAACAAGTTTGTTAATTACTTAGCCTAATTTATTGCTCTTGAGAGTTGATAGTTTCAAATTTCAAACCAAACACATATAACATTTTCCATGGCATACCAAAACCCTCCTTCAATTCCAATCTCAGATCCTGAAGCACCGGAAGTCACTCCTACTCATACTCCTTCAACCAGCCCAGTAGCCAATAATTTTTCAGCCAAAGGGGTGGTGGAAAAAGTAAAAAACAACTTGGTTTTTTCATTCAAAATGGGGTGAACTCAATGGCGCCATGGGTGACCTTGGCACTTATATACCAATTGTTTTGGCCTTGACCCTTGCTAGGGACCTCAATCTTGGCACCACGCTGATATTTACTGGTGTGTACAATATTATCACTGGTGCCATCTATGGGGTCCCTATGCCGGTCCAGCCAATGAAGTCCATTGCGGCCCAGGCCTTATCGGACACCGATTTCGGTGTGCCCGAGATCATGACCGCGGGTATATTAACCGGCGGCGTGTTGTTTGTTTTGGGAGTGACAGGGCTGATGCAGCTTGTGTACATGTTGATTCCTCTCTGTGTTGTGAGGGGAATTCAACTAGCACAAGGTTTGTCATTTGCCTTGACAGCTGTTAAGTATGTGAGGAAACTTCAGGACTTGCCAAAGTCTAAATCTTTGGGGCAGAGGCATTGGTTTGGGCTTGATGGGATGGTTTTGGCCATCGTTTGTTTGTGTTTCATTGTGGTTGTGAATGGGGCTGGGGAGAAGAGTAGAGGGTGTTGTGATGTTGTGGGAAGTGGTGGTGATGATGATTTGGGTGGTCAAAAGAGGAATAATGAGGTTGTTGCAAGAAACAGGACAAGCAGGGTGAGGAAGGTTATATTCTCACTACCTTCTGCTTTCTTGGTGTTTGTGTTGGGGGTTGTTTTGGTCTTCATAAGAAGGCATGAGGTGGTGCATGAAATAAAGTTTGGACCTTCCTCAATAGAAGTAGTGAAGTTCTCTAAGCATGCATGGAAAAAGGGTTTTGTGAAGGGTGCAATCCCTCAACTTCCATTGTCAATTTTGAACTCTGTGGTGGCTGTATGCAAGTTGTCATCAGATTTGTTCCCAGGGAAGGATTTCTCAGCCACTTCATTGTCAGTGACAGTGGGATTGATGAACTTGATTGGTAGTTGGTTTGGTGCAATGCCGAGTTGCCATGGTGCTGGTGGACTTGCAGGGCAATACAAATTTGGTGGAAGGAGTGGTGCGTGTGTGGCACTTCTTGGTGTTGCCAAATTGGTGTTGGGTTTGGTGCTGGGAACTTCTTTGGCACACATTTTGAAGCAGTTTCCTGTGGGGATCTTAGGGGTGTTGCTTTTGTTTGCTGGAATTGAACTAGCCATGTGTGCTAGGGACATGAACACAAAGGAAGATTCCTTTGTGACTCTTGTTATCACTGCAGTTTCACTTGTGGGATCAAGTGCAGCCCTTGGCTTTTTGTGTGGAATGGTTGTCTATGTGCTTCTTAGGCTGAGGAATTGGACAAGGGATAAACCACTTTCTACTATTTGGA
>CM023957.1:24073572-24116334 GCA_013407115.1 Glycine latifolia
TATATATATATATATATATATATATATATATATATATAATTGTATAATCATACTAATAAATTACCTACAAATAGTTTAATAAATTGTATTGATTTAAATTTAAATTAGTTTTTCGAAGAATATATAAAAAAAATTAGAAACTTCAATCCGGCTTAAGGCAGAGGCCTTATTTGCCTAGCTATAAATACAACCTTTACCCAAATGACGAATCAACTCAAATTGTAAGTGTTGACAAAAGTGTAAACTTCTGTACAAGATCCCTAATAAGGATTTGTACTTGTCAAATCTAAAAGTAGTGTACGTAAAGGTGGACGCAGTCAAGGTAGGCTCCAGATCTTATACATCAGACAGTGAGTTGGTTTTGTTATGAAGGGGACTTGCAAAACAAAAGATAGAATTGTGATGCTCAAGTATGTACATCAATTATGTGAGAATAATATTGAGTATGTGTATCGATGTGTGTATGAGTGTCTTTCAGTGTCAGTGTTCATGTTCATGTCTCAAATGGTTAGACAGAACCTGGTACTTATAGAGTGAGGGGGAGCCTTGGGTCCTTGTATGTTGGGGTTGTAACATTGGTGTAACAACTCTTGCAGATAATTATTAGCCTGAGATAATGACTAATAGATAATTGCAGGTTATATATAATTAGGTTTATAGATAATGTGTACCTTATAGATAATTTGTAGCTTATAGATAATATGGTGACTTATGGATAATTAAGTATCTGTCACTTGATAAGGAGGTTGCAACATTATCAAGAATATTCAAATATGGGGCCTTAGAGATAACCTGTTTGGCTTGACAACCCGACTGTTGAGGTGGAGACGTCTGTGCTCCTATAGCAGGGATGATGTGGAGGGTTGACACGTATATTAGAGCACCACGTAAGTGACCACATGTATTTTGCAAATCTCAATAGTACATCAGCCCCTTAAGCTCTCAGTTAGCTTGCCGGCGAAAGAGATTGTCTTGTGTCGAGGGAGACTGTCTGATGTTGATGGAAATTGTCTGGTGTATAGGGTAGTAGCCTTAACAAGTAGGAGGTTCGTGAGCTTGTTGAGCCCCCCGAGTGTGGACAAATGTGTCTATGGTGATAACTTTGACAGATACGGGTTTTTTAAGCTTCTGAAGCCTGAACAAGTGTTGCCCGGGTTACTGCTATCAAGTTGTCCATTAGGACATCCTTTTTGCTATGCTATGAAGTCAAACATGTTTGAAAAGTGAAGTATCCATGTTGGAAAACTTTGCCCTTATCTATTTGTGGGAGAATGCATTGAAGGCAAGTGTTTGTCTTGTCCTTATCTGTTGGTACGCACAATACTCTTGCATGTGTCACTCGTGTGGTAATGGGTGAGTGAAGCTGCATTGTGGTGCGGATTTCAAGGGAATCATTTCAAATCCCGCCAATTACCGAAAAGTTGTGCCTCCATTTAAATGGAGTAGAGATTTGACATTTCCATCACTGCCATTCTTGCGTTTCTAACTTCCTCTTCTCTGGAACCTTCCTGGCTTCTTGCTCGTGATTCACGATTTTTCTTCCTCCTTCAATTGTCTTCTTCTTTCACGGTAGTCTTCTTTAATCATGTCTTATTATTTTATTTTTGATTTCGCCCTGGGCTTGGGCGATATTGATTTCGGGGGTTCGATCCAGCAACCCCTAGTTGATCGGGAGGTCATCTCCATTGGTGATTCCTTAGAGGAGGATACACGTTAGGGGACCTCCGACAGTGAGTCCTCTTCTTCAGGGAGGAGGATGAAAAACTCGCGCAATGTCGATAGGGGTACTTCTCACTCCTGTAGGAGAGTGGTGCAGCCTTCTACCGCCTCTCTGGTCAAGGAGCCTGTGCCAGTCACCACCATTCTTCCTTCTTCTGCTTCTAGAGGAGCAAGATGAAGTGGTGGAAGGGACGTTAGGGTTTCCCTCGGATGCGGCATATCCACAGTGTTAGGTCATCGTCGTCTTTCCTTGGCGTTGATGGCTATGAATGGGTGATAGATGACATTTTGAAATTTCTGTCCTCTATCACCTCTGCAGCTGGTGTCGATGCTCTTCAACATAAGCTCAAGTTGACAAACCCTGAGGACTCCTACAAGGTGATCGATGAGACTTGCGGGAGTGATGACTTCCCTTTTTTGATGGTGGCGCTAAGTTATCTGCCATTCTTCTTCATGTGTCAGTGCCTCTTCGAGGTGTTGGGTTTTATTCTCCCTCTAAACTCCTTTCAATGTGCTCTGCTGGAGCACTTTAATGTAGTTCGCTCCAAACTTCATCCAAATAGTTGGATTATGGTGATGGCTTTTGAGATTTTGTGCCCCTTCTTCAACATTTGACCAAGTGTGTCAGCGTTCTTGTATTTCTTCCAAATGAAGTTGACGGGCAAGATTGGTTGGTCTCCTTGAACAGCATATCCAAGAAGTTGTTCAAGTTTGACTTGAAGGTCTTTCATCGCTTCAAGAACCATTTCCTCAAGGTCCGTGCTTCTGACATCGTGGCTGATGGATTGCCACTGATGTTCAATCGGGATGGGGAGCCCTGCTTTGCATTCTGTTGGCAATCTGATCCCACCAGGTTTAAGTCATTTTATGAGGATCTGTTGACCCTAGTGGAAAGGGTGGACAAGGAAATCTTGGAGCAGTTGGCGGCTTTGCTAGATGTGCTAGGCATTTTGTCTTTGCCCTAGACGGATGACCCTTTCGCTGCCTTGGATGGTAACTTATCTTGCCTTGTCTTCCTATGTGTCAGTAGTGTCTGGCTTGAATTAACACTTGTTGTGTTTTGGTAATTTTGCAGGTATAATGGATGATTTTTCTTGGAGGCTCTTGGTGAAGCACACTAGACCTAATGATGGGGTTGTGCCACCTTCATCTATCAACCCTTCTGCTGGAGGTGAGCTCCGACCCACTGTTGGGGTTGGCCCTACTGGTGCTAAAATCGTTGAGGCGTCTCCTAAAATATCTTCCTCTGTTAAGGGTAAGAGGAAGTGAGATGACGGTGTTGGGACCTTTAGCCGTAAGAAGTCAAGGACCCTTCCTAGTTTGAGTGGCCCTCCTGCTACTATTGCGCAAGGTTCGCTTGTGGTATCACCAATTGTCCAGGCTACTGCTGCAACTTGTGCTCCTGCTCTTGTTGTTTCTTCTAATGCTGCTCTTGCTTTTGCAACTCCTCCCTCCCCTTCTGCTCATGGGGTTTCTGCTTCCCTTTCTACTGTGACCAGTGTGTTGGTCTTTTCTGTTAGCCCTGTCATGGCTTCCTCCACTATGGCTATGCCCTCACCGAGCGCTAATGCAGTGGTTGCGAGTGCTCCTGAGGTTCCACCTCCTTCTTCTTTGCCGCCAGTTCCTCCCTCCACTATACTAGTGTCGACTTTGCCTTCTTCTTTCTCTTCTCGCCAAGCGTTTCCCTTGATCACGTCTATACTTCCTGTGATACGGGTTCGCTATGGAGCATAGGGTATAAGCCATAGCTAAGAACTCCAACGGGCTTCATATCTCCTTTTGACAAGAACTTGATCCGATCAGTCAGGGTTCAAGGTGCCAATGACTTTGCCAAGGTCTTTCTTCAAAGGAGCTTGGAAATTTTGGAGGAGAAATGACAGTGCCACCAGGAAGCTCTAGGTAAAGTGGCATCCTTAGAGGCAGAGGTTTTCAAGTGGAGGGCCACTACTAGGACTGTCTAGAGAGTGGAGTGACCCAAGGTGACCAATCCCAATATTGCCTTTGCTGAGGCGGTCAGGTCCAACCACCAGCTGTTTGCAAAGGTGGGTGGTGTCTTGACCAAGCTCTTATGCACCCGGTTGGATGGGAACGAGTTGGCTGATCGCTGCAAGGCGCTACTGAAAGAGAAGAAGGACTTGGCTAGCTAGGCTGAGAGTGCCATTGCTGAGAAGTATTGTCTGTCCAAGATGGTTGCCAACCTTGAGGCTTGCTTGAAGGAAGTAGAATTCAGGCTGGGAGAGTCTGAGCTTAAGGTGAAGGAGGAGAGTGAAGCTCGCAGGGAGCTTGAAGGAGATATGCTCCTCAATAAGAATGAGGGTTTGGAACAACATGAGAAGGGCTTCTATATGGCCATTAGGCAGGCAGAGTTCTTTGCTAAAGACCTTGAATTGGGTTTTGTTGACCCATTAAAGGATGCGAAGGGCGGTGTTTTGCTTGACTAGGAGGAGATGACTACTGCTGCGGAGGAAGATGCTAGTGAAGAGTAGGATGATGAGATTGATGTCCAGGTTGTCCTTGTATTATTTTTGTTTTGTTGTCCTTGGGCCGTAAAGGCTTTTGTAATTCTGACAATCATTCTTCTTTTTAATACATATGCTTCCCTTTGTTGATGAAATTTTCTTTGTCTTGTATGTTGTTATCATTTATTTATGCGATGCTCCGGGATAATAAGGGTAGGCTGCTTTGATGTGGATGATGTCCTTGAGGTGTAGGAAGCCAGACCTTGATGAAATAGAGAGCTTTAGATGACACAAAATTATCTCATATTTGATTTCAACCTGATTAAAGGTCTTGTCATCTATATGATGGCACTTCCTTCTGCTCTGCGAAGCTTCTCCCCTGATGCTTATTAGGAGGTATTATGAATTCCACCTGGTTCAAGGTCTTGCTGACCTTCGGTTTATGGAGCTTCTCTCTTGATGCTTATGAGGAGATAGTTTGAATTCCACCAGGTTGAAGGTCTTGTTGACCAGTTTGGTGGTGTCTCGTTTTACCCCTTGTTCAAGGATAAATGACTGAACCTTTGGCCATGCTTGGTGTGGTCTAAGAGTGTCTTGGGTTTTGTACACCAAGAGTGGACCTTGGGTTTCTTATATTCGTGCAAAGACAAATTTTAAAAGTATGAAATTTTGTCAAGGGTGGACCTTGCATACTGATTGAGTATTTTTAGTTTAATATTTTTCTATTCTTATTAGCTTATTTGAATTTTCTTGGACTTTTATTTTCCAATTCTAATTCTGTTTTTGCCTTAGGCAAACAAGTGGGCTTAATTGATAATTGTTGCTTATTTTCAGAGTTTTTGCTTACTTGACCTATCTTCCTTGTGAAGGACCTAGAGAGCTCTATAGAAATCCAAAGGGCACATATGAGTAGTCCCTGGAAAGATAAGAAAAAGATCTATAAGTTTGTCAGAGATAAGACAAGGACAATTATGTCATTATGAGGGTCATTTTAGGCTTGGAAGTCAGAATCACTGCATTTGAATTTTGGGCTGCGAAATTGGTGTAAGTAGTAATTAGCTAGATTAGTTGGACTTCATTGTGGCCCATCCTTTCCTACAGACTCAGTCACTATATTTAAGTGATTTTAGTTATTTGGATGGACACACTTCATTTTAGCACAAACACATTTTGTAGTGACTTTCAGAAGTTTTTAGAATTAAAACCCTTTCTCTTATTTTCTCTCAACAGTTCTTCATTGTTCTTCATTTTCACTTCTGTTCTTCCATTTTCTTGCACTCATTTCATGGGGCTTTCATTGATGATGATCATGGAAGGCTAGATAATCAATTAATCCAAGGATCCAAGCCCAAGCAAGGAGAATTTGAGTTCTGATTTGATATTTCAAATTCTGTGTGAATGTTCACTTTCTTCTTCAATCCTCTATTCGATTTTCATGATTATGAATGTGTTTAGGATTGAAAGCGGATTAGGTTATGGATTTATTTCCTAATTTCTAATTTTAATCACAGATGATTTGGATGATATTTCAATTAGGTTTGTGGTTTCAATTAATTTAAGGGTTAATTCGATTGAATTGCTTCTAATGAAATTGAATGCACTTTCACAACAAAATCATTATCTGAGAACTATGATAATTTGTATTTCTTGGTTTGGTGAATTGGACTGATGCTTTTAAATCTATTTTAGAATACCTTTAATCAATTCTGTTAGTTTCTATTTTGTTACGTTTTTCTGTAATTTTTATTCATGCATGCAAACTGTTTGATAAAAATCCCCCCATTATTTACTAGTGAATTGAAGTTGGAACCATATTGATTGTGTCTCTGAGTCGACCTAGGTTAATCCTGTTCTACAGAATTAGCGTAGTTTAATTGTTTTGAAGCGATACGACATCGATTATCACATACCTTGGGTTTCCTTGTAGAGGAAACTTGACGATGAGAAGGCTCACCAAGGGCGAACCTTGGGTTTGTTGAGCCTTGGACCAGGGACACGTTCTTCCTGGGTCTGGCGAGGTTCACCAAGGGTGGACCTTGGGTTTAGCGAGCTTTTGGAGGCCGAGACTCACCAAGGGTGGACCTTGGGTTTTACAAGCCTTTGAAGACTGAGACATGCTAAGGGTGGACCTTGGGTTTTATAAGCCTTTGGAGATCGACCAGAAAGTCGTCCGTCCTAGATTTTGGTGAGGTTCACCAAGGACAAACTTTGGGTTTTCCAAACCTTTGGAGAATCGACTAATGATGTGCGTTCGTCAAGGGTTTTGGCGAGGTTCACCAAGGGCTTGGGTTTCGCAAACCTTTGGAGACCGAGACTCACCAAGGGCGGACCTTGGGTTTTACGAGCCTTTGGAGATCGACTAGGAACTCGTCCGTCCTGGGTTTTGGCGAGGTTCACCAAGGGCAGACCTTGGGTTTTACAAACCTTTGAAGAATCGACTAGGGAACTACTTATCCTGGGTTTTGTTGTGTTCCTACAAACTTGTATCCCTTATATTTTGTGAAGGCGAGACTTGACAATGAAGGGGCTCACGAAGGGAGGACCTTGGGTTTAATGAGCCTTTCGAAGATGCATCCAGGAATATGTTCATCCTAGGTTTTGTCTAGGTTCACCAAGGGTAGACCTTGTTAAAACCATAAGCCTTGTTAAAACCTCTCAACTCAAAACCCTGATTTTTTCTTGGGACAAAAGACTTGAGTAGGAAAAAGAGTACATCATCCGGTCTTGCAGCAAGTCAACTGAAGTATAACTTTAGTGGGTAGTATTCCATGTTCTTGGAATTGCTTTACCATCCAGTTCTTGTAGCCTATAAGCCCCACTGCCAAGGTTTGTGACGACCTTGAATGGGCCTTCCCCCCAATTAGGTCCAAGTTTTCCCACTCAGGGATCTTTTCAGGCTTCACCTCAGACTCGCCATATGAGGTCACTAGGTTGGAAGGTTCGACGTTGAATCTTGGTGTTATATCTTATTGTTGCACGGAGTTTGGTGGCCTTTTCTTTTATTCTGGCCATTTTCTGGACTTCGTCTTTTGTCTCTAGTTCGACCCTCATATTTCCTTCATTGTGCTGCTCTTTTAATAACATCCTCATTGTCGACGGTTCCCTGAATTCAATAGGGATCATGGCGTCTGTGCCATAAGTGAGTCGAAAAGAAGTCTCATTAGTAGCTAACTGGGGTGAACAATGATAAGCCCAGAGTATACTAGGGACATCTTCCCTCCATAAACCCTTAGACTTGTTGAGTCTTGTACATAGGGCCTTGAGGATAACTCTGTTTGCTGCTTGCACTTGACTGTTGGTCTAGGGATGTTTGACAGAAGTGACAAGGTGGTTGACACCTAGCCTCGTCAGGAAATCTTCATAAGTCTGAGCCTTGAACTGAGTATCTTTGTCAGTTATAATGGCATAAGAGGGGCCATATTTGCATATAAGGTGTTTCCAGGTGAATTTTTCTACCTTGTTTGTGGATATTTCTCGTAATGGCCTTGCCTCGATCCATTTGGTGAAGTAGTCTATGGAGACTAGCAAGAATTTAACTACTTCTGGGGCTTTTGGTAGTGACCCCAGAATGTCCATTCCCCACATATCGATGAGCGAAGGGGAGCTTAGACTATGGAGGTTTCAGGAGGGGTACATGGGATATCGGCAAACTCTTGGCATCATCTATACCTCCTAGTGAAGTCGAAGGTGTTGGCCTTGAGTGTCGTCCAATAGTACCCTGCATGCACCACCTTGTTAGCCCTTGTGTAAAGGTTGTAGATCCCTTTATGGAGTTCTCACATGACATATACTGCTGCTGGATGTTCAGGCACTTGAGTAGGGGTACTGTCAACCCTCTTTTGAACAACTCACAATCAAGGATGATGTAGTAGTTGGCCTTCCTTTTCAGGCGTCAAGCTTCATTCTCATCTAGCGATAGTGCCCCTTAAATCAGGAAATTGTTTTAGGGGATCATTGATAACTGATGTCGTATCACTTCAAAACAATTAAACTACGCTAATTTTGTAGCACAAGATTAACCTAGGTTGACTTAGAGACACAATCAATATGGTTCCAACTTCACTTCACTAGTAAATAATATGGGGATTTTTATCGAACAATTTGCATGCGATAAACAAAAATTGCAAAAACACAAACTACAATTGAAGAAACTAACAGAATTAATTAAAGGTAATGTAAAACAGATTAAAGAACATCAATCCAATTTACCAAATCAAGCAATGCGAATTATCATAGTTCTCAGATAATGATCTTGTTTTGAAAGTTCATTCAATTTCATTAAGCAATTCAATCGAATTAACCCCTAAATTAATTGAAACCACAAGCCTAATCGAAATATCATCCAAATAATTTGTGATTAAAATTCAGAATTAGGAAATGAGTTTTTCATAACCTAATCCGTTTACAATCCTAAACACATTCATAATCATGAAAATTGAATAGAGGATTGAAGAAGAAAGTGAACATTCATACATAAATTGAAATATCAAACCAAAACTCAAATTCTCCTTGCTTGGGTTGGATCCTTGGATTGACTGATTGCTTAGCCTTCCATGATCATCATCAATGGAAGCCCCACGAAATTAGTGCAAGAAAATGGAAGAACAAAAATGAAAATGAAGAACAATAAAGAACAGTTGAGAGAAAATAAGATAAAAGAGTTTTAATTCTGGAAACTTCTAAAATCACTACAAAATATGGTTCAAGGGCAGTGGTTCTGACTTCCAAGCCTAAAATGACCCTCAAAATGATAGAATTGACCGCAACTTATCTTTGACAAAATTGTAGGTATTTTCCTTATCTTTCTAGGGACTACTCATATGTGCCATTTGGAGCTTTTTAGAGCTCTCTAGGTCATGCACAAGGAAGATAGGTCAAATAAGCAAAAAATCCGAAAATAAGCAACAATTATCAATTAAGCACACTTGTTTGCCTAAGACAAAAACTGAATTAGAATGAGAAAATAAAAGTCCAAGAAAAGTCAAATAAGCTAAGAAGAATAGAAAAATATTAAACTAAAAATACTCAATCAAAATACCTCACACTTAAACTTTTGCACTCCTAGGCAAAACTAAAAGAAAGAGTAAGAAAAGAATTCAAACTAAAGTAAACCACAAACTAAAAGAAGGGTAAGAACAAGGCACACACATGTTTCAATGGATCCTAACAATGCACAAAAGTGAGAAAGATGAAAAATGGAAGAATGATATTAGGGTAACAAACAATCCATGAACACATGATCACAAAGTGCAAAGTAAAAAAGTAGTCAAGTTAAAATTAAGAATGAACCAAGGTGATAGAAATATTTCAAAGGGCAACACTCAACCTCTTCTAATGTGTATGAGTTTATGTTTACACTCAAACACCATATGTAACTAGCACATCCAAATTTTGTCAAGACTAGAATTCATTCAACTTGAAATACACATGCATCAAAAGATCAAAATGACTTTATTGGCTTGTAATGTATGGCTTAGGTAAAGGGTGGATAAGAAAATGATATTTAGGCTAAAACTAAGAGAAAAGAGGGGCAATGGAGAGCAAGCCAACAAGTAAAAAGAGGGGTAGAAACAAAGAACTTATAATGATGAAAATGAATTACAACAACTTTTATTACATTTTCTTTTTCTTTGCTTTTTTTTTGCCTTGTTTATGCATTTTTTTTCTTTGAACTTTTGCTTTGTAAACTCTTTCTTTTCTTTTCTTTTCTTTACAAATTAAAAAAATAAAAATATCCCACACTTGTTTGAAACCCACTCCCAAAACAATTCCAAGGCCCATTTTCTCCCTAAAGTTAGGATAACTTGCTTTTTCCATTTTTCAGTTTATAATGAGCTACACAAGAAAGAAAAGGTTAAAAGCTCAAAAAGGGTAGCAATGGATATCAATGCAAGGATAGTTTATTTGGCTAGTGGATAAAAGAAAGAAGGCCTAAATCATCTCAATCAAAGCATGCGCAACAAGGAATGTCAAAAGAGGCAAGACAAAACATAGAGTAATCTAGCACAAGGGTGAAATCACACATGATAAAACATGAATGAAATAATGTGATTCATCCACAAAGGCCCAAATACTCACAAGACATAATTTTATCACACATGATCCATCTTAAATTCTATTTCTCAAGCCTACTTATCACTTAAACAATTGCAACAATGATTCACATCAAGCATGAAATCTTTCAATCCAACAAAAAATAGTACATTTCTCACAAATTATACAAGTTAGAAATCCTATTAAAAACATGAAAAAGTGCCTAAATTCTAATTTTTATTTTCTGAATGTAAAAATAGAATAACAACCAAACAACACAAAACAAAAGAAATACAATAAAACAATATTAGAAACAACAACAAAAATAGACAGAAATAGTAAACAGAAACAGACAAAAACAAAAACAAAAACAAAAATAAACAGAAACAGAAAATAGGCAGATAAAATAGAAAACAGACAAAAATAGCATACAAACTCAAAAACTAAAACAGAAAACAGAACACAAACAAATAAAACAGAAACAAAATGTAAAAACAGAAAATAGATTTTTCTAATCCTTCACCTCACACTTGAAATGCACATTGTTCTTAATGTGAGCATGCAATGAAATGCTAACAAAGAGACAACAAATAAAAGAAGGGAAAAAGAAACTTCCAAAATGTCATTCAAGGCACATCATCACATAAAATTAGCAAGACCAATCAGAGGTCCGCCACAAGCTCCTCCTCCACTTGTGGGCTCTTATGAAATAGCCTGAGTTAGTGACCATTCACTTTGAAGACCTTGCCGGTAACTTCATTTTTAATCTCAACTGCACCATGGGGAAAAACATTAGTAATAACAAAAGGTGCATCCCATCTAGATCGAAGTTTACCAAAAATAAGCTTGAGGCAAGAGTTAAACAAAATCACTTTTTGGCCAATATGGAACTCCTTAAGAATCCTAGAGTCATGAAATCTCTTCACTTTCTCCTTGTAAATCTTGGAGTTCTCATAGGCTTCTAAGCAGATCTCTTCAAGTTCTTGCAATTGAAGCTTCCTTTCCATACCCGCTTCATCAAATGCCATGTTACAACTATTCATAGCCCAATAAGTGTTAGATTCAAGTGATTGAAGAATCTGAAGAAGAAGAGTTTTGATATTTGATTCATGCTTTGTAATTTTTATTTTGTTTGTTAAGCTTGGTTCATTAAAAGGAATAACCTAAATATCCCTTTGCAGCTACTAATAAAATCAAACCAACATGCATTCATGCTTAGGTATAAAGTAATAAACATATGCATTGAGTTAGAAATACATTGATGAGTTTTAAATATGCATAAAATGTTTTAAGACTGTAATAATCGATTACATAGGTAAATAATCGATTACATAAGCATTCTGCATAATCCTGTGTAGTATAGAAGGTGATTTAATCGATTACCAATTAATCGTAATCGATTAAATAGGCTAGAGGCAAAAGTGAAGCTCACTGGAATAATCGATTAAAAGGTAAAATAATCGATTACTTTGATCATGCTTATTTTCCAGAACTGCTACGAACATTTTAATCGATTAAATGGTCGAATTAATCGATTACATGAGTTAAATTAATCGATTACATTGACGAAATAATCGATTACAGTCTGTTAAATCTGTTTTTTTATAAATAGCATGCATTAACTCACAATCTCAGAGATTAAGAATTCGAAAAGCTTTCATCACTAAAGTGTAGTAACATTCTCTGAGTGCTTTAATGTGAAGAAAGAGTCTTTTTCATTTGGGTTGTTCTTAAAATAGAGAATCATGAAGCTAGAGTAAAGGAAGGAGTTTCTTAGTGAACATTCATGCATTAATCTGTTGCAAGATCATTCAAGACTGCATGTTCATTCAACATCACAGGTTTTAAATTTCGTATAATTCCTTTTCTGCTGCAAAAGGATTAAGGTGATGTCCTTCTTGAATCTTTAGTTTTATTATTTGGGAGATTTTATTTGTTTTGTTTAGTTTGTGTTGAAACTATCCATGTAACAAGTTAGAATTCTTTAAAGCATAACTAGATAGGGTTTCTAGTGGGTAGAACTGAGTGGTGTGCTCAGGTTCTAAAGTCTTTTGATAAATCTTAGTGTTAGATTTAGAATTTTGCCTAGGGTGGGTGAAAGAGACTTGGTTGATTGCTTGTAAAGAACTGAATCTTGTTAGTGGAACTCTAATCTGGTTTGGATTAGAAGACAACTGGATGTAGCCTCAAGTGGTTAGAGGTGAACCAGTATAAATTTGTGTGTAATTTTGTTTTGATTTACATTACATTCAATTGCTTGTGGTATTAGATTGTGAATCAATTCTGATTTTGTTTCAGCACAAGAGTTAAGTGATTGGAAAAGAGAATATTGCTTATTAAAAGTGTTTTGTTTAAAGATACGATCCAAAGTATTTCTTCCGCTGAGTTTGAATTTCAAGAAAAGTCAAAAAGTTTCAAAAACCAATTCACCCCTCCCCTCTTGGTTTATTAGATTAGGTGTTCATTGTATTTACAATAAGCACAGTGCTCAATCTCCACCGGAAGGTGGCATGACTTACCAAAAACCACCCTATGGGGAGACATCCCCAAAGGTGTTCGGTAAGCGGTCCTGTGAATCCATAAAGCATCTTTAAGTAGCTTGCTCAAATCCTTCTTGTTGGGTTGCACTACCTTCTGTAACACTTGCTTGATCTCTCTGCCAAAAAATTCTGCTTGCCCATTAGTTTGGGGATGATAAGTTGTAGCAACTCTATGCACAACCCCATAATTCTGAAGCAAGAATGTCAATGATCTGTTACAAAAATGGCTCCCCTGGTCACTGATAATGGCTCTAAGCACACCAAACCTGCAAAAAATGTTGGATCTCACAAAATCTACAACAACTTTAGAATCATTAGTTCTAGTGGCCTTAGCTTCAACCCATCCAGAAACATAATCAACAATAAGCAGGATATATAAAAAACCATGAGAAATAGGAAATGAACCCATAAAAATCAATACCCCACACAAAAAAAATCTCACAAAAAATAATGGGCTACTGAGGCATCTCATGCCTGTGTAATGGTGCCTTTTGCTCTGTGACATTGCTCACAAGTGGTGGTAAAGTGATGAGCATCTCAAAACAAAGTGGGCCAATAGAACCCACAATCCAATACCCTCCTAGCAATTCGTTGAGGACCAAAATGACCCCCGGTAGGTGTGCCATTACAAAACTGAAGAATAGACTGAATCTCATGATCTGGCACACACCTGCGGATCACTTGATCACTACCAAACCGCCACAATAAGGACCATACCACACATAAAATTTAGCATCACTCTTAAGTTTATCTATTTGAGACCTAGATGCATGAGGTGGAACAACAGATGCAATAATGAAATTCAGAATGTCAGCAAACCAAGGGGTAATATGTGATGAATGCAAGTGTGTCATATTCTCATCAAGGAAATTATCCCTAATGGGAAAGGATTCAATAGGTCCCTCAATCCTGCTCAAATGATCAGCAACCAAGTTTTCCGCACTACTCCTGTCCTTAATCTCCATATTAAACTCCTGAAGAAGAAGCATCCACCTGATCAATCTAGGTTTAGCATCAGGCTTCTTCAACAGGTACTTCAAAGTTGAATGGTCAGTAAAGATAGTGATATGGGAACAAAACAAATAAGATCGTAATTTATCTAAAGCAAACACAATAGCCAAAAGCTCTTTCTTTGTGGTGGTGTAATTAACTTGGGCTACATCTAAAGTACGTGAAGCATAAGCAATGACATGGGATTGTTTATCAACTCTCTGTGACAACACAGCCCCAAGTGCATAATTAGAGCCATCACACATGAGCTCAAAGGGAAGTTCCTAATCTGGTGGTTGCATGATGGGAGAGGTCGTAAGCTTCTTCCTCAATTCCTCAAACGCCTAGTTGCAAGGCTGGTCAATCATAAAGTCTACGTCCTTTTGGAGAAGCTTGGACAATGGCAGTGCAATCTTGCTGAAATCCTAGATGAATCTCCTATAAAAACCTGCATGTCCAAGAAATGAACGCACTTCCCGCATAGAAGCAGGGTAAGGTAAAGAAGTAATAACATCAATCTTAGCCTTATCGACCTGAAGACCTTTACTAGAGACCAAATGGCCTAAGACTATACCTTTATGTACCATAAAATGACATTCTCAAAGTTAAGAACAAGGTTAGTCCTAATACATCAATCAAGAACTCTAGAGAGACTATCCAAACATGCATCAAAAGAGGAACCATAAACAGTGAAATTATCCATAAACACCTCCATGCAACTCTCTAATAAATTAAAAAAGATACTCACCATGCACCTTTGGAAGGTAGCAGGTGCATTGCATAGGCCAAAAGACATCCTAGTGTAGGCAAATGTGCCAAATGGACATGTGAATGTGGTCTTGTGTTGGTCCTTCGGTGCAATATGAATCTGCATGTAACTAGAAAAACCATCAAGAAAGCAATAATGTGATTTACTTGCCAACCTCTCCAGAACCTAGTCAATGAAGGGAAGAGGGAAATGGTCCTTGCGAGCTGTCTGGTTAAGTCTCCTATAGTCAATGCAAACTCGCCAACTGTTGGCTACTCTAGTCAAAATCAACTCATTATCTTGGTTTTTCACAACAGTGATACCCGACTTCTTAGGGACCACTTGGACAGGTGAAACCCAAGTGCTATCTGAAATGGGATATATGATCCCTATAGCTAGTAACTTCATCACTTCCTTCTTAACCAAATCAAGAATAGTGGGATTCAGGCTCCTCTGTGGCTGCCTCACCGGCCTAGAATCATCCTCAAAGAGTATCCAATGCATGCAAATAGAAGGATTTATTCCAAGAAGGTCAGCAAGTGTCCATCCATTGCCCTTTTTGTGTCCTCTCAAAATATGCAGCAACTTCTCTTCATGCTTAAGTGACAGACTGCTAGATATGATGACTGGAAGTTGCTGAGCATCATCTAAATATGCATATTTAAGGTGCTCAGGTAGTGACTTCAGCTCCAAGGAAGGTGGCTGAATGGTGGAAGGCAATGAAAGGTTGGTGGCTAAGTGAAGGCAGATAGGAGAATCAACACCTGTACCTGTATTTGCAACACAATCAGAGTCAAGTGCGGAGGAAATCTCCGCACAAATACTACACACAACAGCAGAATAATCACATGTATAATTACAAGAACCAAAATCAAAAAAATTAGAAAGTAAATCAAAAATGTCTACAATATCTACTACAACATCAATGATATCAACAAGAAGGACAAAATGCTCCTCTACAGGATGTCTCATGGCCTCAAAAATATTGAAATGCACAACGTCATCACCAAACTCCATGGATAGATTTCCTGCATACACATCAATTTTTGTCCTAGCTGTCATCAAGAATGGTCTCCCTAGGATCAATGTGGAACCATGGCTAGAAGACTCATTCTCCATATCCAAAATTTAAAAATCTGCAGAAAAAATTAAATTATTAACTCGCACTAGCACATCTTCAATAAGTCCAAGTGGAAGTGCAACACTCTTGTTAGCTAAGTGAATGACAACACCAGTGGGTTCCAAATCACCAATGGTGCAAGGGACAATGAAAGTGTCAGGATCTTTGCACTTCTAAGGCAAGGTGGATAGTGGAATGGCAACAACAGTTTTGCGCTGTATAAGTGTGATAACCGATGTCGTATCACTTCAAAACAATTAAACTACGCTAATTCTTTAGCACAGGATTAACCTAGGTCGACTCAGAGACACAATCAATATGGTTCCAACCTCAATTCACTAGTAAATAATAGGGGGATTTTTATCGAACAGTTTGCATGCGTGAATAAAAATTGCTGAAAAACGTAGCAAAATAGAAACTTATAGAATTGATAAAAGGTATTCTAAAACAGATTAAAAAGCATCAATCCAATTCACCAAACCAAGCAATACGAATTATCATAGTTCTCAGATAATGATTTTGTTATGAAAGTTCATTCAATTTCATTAGAAGTAGTTTAATCAAATTAACCCCTAAATTACTTGAAACCACAAACCTACTTGAAATATCATCCAAATAATGTGTGATTAAAATTCAAAATTAGGAAATGAATCCATATCCTAATCCGTTTTCAATCCTAAACACATTCATAATCATGAAAATTGAATAGAGGATTGAAGAAGAAAGTGAACATTCACACCGAATTTGAAATACCAAACCAGAACTCAAATTCTCCTTGCTTGGGCTTGGATCCTTGGATTGATTGATTGTTTAGCCTTCCATGATCATCATCAATGAAAGCCCCATGAAATTAGTGCAAGAAAATGGAAGAATAGAAATGAATGAAGAATAGTGAAGAACAATGAAGATCAGTTGAGAGAAAATAAGAGAAAGAGTTTTAATTCTGTAAACTTCTAAAATCACTACAAAATATGTTTTTGCTAAAAATGAAGTGTGTAAATCCAAATAACTAAAATCACTAAAATATAGTGACTGAGTTAGTAGGAAAGGATGGCCATGATTAGGCCCATCTAATCTAACTAATTACTAATTACACCAATTCGCAGCCTAAAATTCAAGGGCAGTGGTTCTGACTTCCAAACCTAAAATGACCCTCAAAATGATAGAATTGGCCTCAGATTATCTCTGATAAAATTATAGGTCTTTTCCTTATATTTCCAGGGACTACTCATATGCGCCATTTGGAGCTCTGTAGAGCTCTCTAGGTCATGCACAAGGAAGATAGGTCACATAAGCAAAAAAATCCAAAAATAAGCAACAATTATCAATTAAGCCCACTTGTTTGTCTAAGGCAAAAAATGAATTAGAATGGGAAAAAAAGTCCAAGAAAATTCAAATAAGCTAAGAAGAAATATTAAACTAAAAATACTCAATCAAAGTGCAGAAACATTTTTGCCCATCTTCACTTGCCCATCTCCTTTCAGCTTCATCTTGTGGGTGCACAAATCCTTCAAAAACTTTGCATATTTTGGAATTTGTTTGATGGCATCCAAGAGGGGAATGTTGAATTCCACCCTCTTGAAAGTCTCAAGCATATCAGAATCAAACTCCACTTTCTTTGTAGAATTGGATCTAGAAGGAAAAGGTAGAGGAATATGTTTTGGTGCAGAATCTGTTTTGGCACCATCATCAATTTTTTTACCAGCATCAATCTTAGCACCAACATTTGTTGAATTTGGAAGCTCTATGCCACTCCTCAAGGTAATAGCACTCACATTCTTTGGATTAATAACTGGTTGTGCTAGAATGTTGCCAGAACCTTGCTGCTGCATCTGGTTGACAGTTGTAGCTAAATGTCCAATCTAAGTGTGCAAGTCTTGGATGGTGGCGCTGGCATTTTGTTAAAATTGAATATTGGTTGTTGCCATTTGCTTCATCAAGTCCTCCAAAGAAGGTCGAGAACTAGTCTGCATAGGTTGTGCAGGTGTAGGTGCAGGCTGCTGGAACTGTGGCTATTGTTTGAATGGGGAAGCTTGGTATTTGCTGGTGGAGGGTTGATATTGCTGTTGTTGAGGTCTGAATGGTTGTTGCTGTTGTTGTGGACCAGGGGACCATACCTCAAATTAAGGTAATATCTCCAACTAGAATTATAACTGTTGGAGTAAGGATTATACTAATGTTGAGGTCTGAATGGTTGTCCAGGTTGTATGGCAGAAACGCCAGCACCTTGTTCTGTTTCTTGGAGAATGGGACATGCATCTGTTGGATGATCAGGTGCACAACAGATACCACATAGCCTTGGTTGATTGGCTGCCATCACATTCTGCTGTTGATCAACAGCAAGTTGTCTCACAAGGGATGTCAACTTTGTCAGTTTATTCTCCAACCTCTGGTTATCAGCAACCATAGAAACAGAAACTTCATTTGCAGTAGCCTTGGATGTTGCAACACCTCTAGTACCAAATTGCTGATAATTGGCTGCAATGTTAGAAATCAACTATATTGTAGCAAGGAGTCTTGTCCATCAAAGCGCCTCCACTGACTGCATCTATCATACTCCTGTCCATCAACATCAAGCCTTCATAATAATACTGGATCAATAATTACTCACTGATTTGATGGTGAGGACATGTAGCACACAACTTGTTGAATCTCTCCCAGTACTCATACAATGTCTCTCCAGGTAGCTATCTTATACCACAAATTTTTTTTTCGGATGGATGCTGTTCTGGATGCAGGGAAAAATTTCTCCAAAAATCTTCTCTTCATATCTGTCCAAAGTGTTGATAGGATCTGGTTGAAGGTACAACCAGTCCTTGGCCACACCATCCAGAGAGAATGGAAATATCTTCATCTTGACATAATCCTCATGAATGTCATGTGGTCGCATGGTGGAGCACACTACATGAAACTCCTTAAAATGCTTGTGTGGATCTTCACCTGCAAGACCATGAAACTTTTGGAGCAAATGGATCAGTCCAGATTTTAGCTCATAACTAACCTCAGTCTCAGGATATTGAATACACCAAGGTTGATAAACAACATCAGGTGTAGCCAATTCCTTAAGAGTTAGGTTGTTATCAGTCATTGTATCAACAAAAATTTCAGAGTCAAGATGTTCAGAACTAGAAATAGACTCAGAAACAGAAGACACTATACTACTATCTAGAACTACACTATCAAGTTCATCTAGACTACTATTATTTCTGCTCAATCTGTGAAATGTCATATCTATCTCAAGATCATATGAATGCAAATAACTTGGTGTGGACCTAGTCATGCATAGTTCAACTATAAGGGTAAAAAATCACACGAATCACAGAAGCATCAGACAGCTACTCTACGAGGACACTATTCACAAGATTTGTTGAAATGAAATAGAAAATGGAAAACTGCCCCAAACAATTTTAGAAAAATTTAAAAACACCACAGTTAATATCTAAAAATCATGCTTGATGTTTGTAATTTTTTTGGTGATTTTTAAAAATCATGAAAACACAAAATAAATTCAAAAGTGGCCTAGATCATCGAATTTGGGAATTTGGACCCCAGATGACCGTGTTCGTCCCTCACAGGGTTGAAATGATGTATTATTTTTCTCCACATTCTGGGAAATTTTCAGCCCATTCTGAGATAGTTTGCTGTTAAATGACCAGAATGCCCCTAGGCTAATTGTTAGTTATGTTAAAACTCCTACTTAGAGGTCGAATTTGCCAATTTTGACCCACACCTAAGAGTTAGTTTGGCTTAAAATGGTGGATAATCTTTGGACATCAAGTGTCACAGCCAAACACCACAGGACCAAAAATTTTTGGACAGCAAATTGCACAATAAACACAACTACACTACACCACTCCTTTCTCTACTACCACCCTTTTTTTTTCTTTATTTTCCCCTGTTTTTTTATGTTTTTGCACCATCACCTCACACACTTCATAACAACCAACAGAAACAATGAAAATATGTAACAAAGTGCAATTGTGCAGCTGGATGTAAATATGCAGTGAATGCAAATATATTTTTATTTTATTTTACTAATGCTATTATCTAATTATGAGTGAATCAAAGTTAGCACACAATGAACCGTGTCCTCAGCAATGGTGCCAGTTTTGATAATTGATGTCGTATCGCTTCAAAATAATTAAACTATGTTAATTCTGTAGCACAAGATTAACCTAGGTTGACTTAGAGACACAATCAATATGGTTCCAACTTCAATTCACTAGTAAATAATAGGGAGATTTTTATCGAACAATTTGCATGCGATAAACAAAAATTGCAAAAACATAAACTACAATTGAAGAAACTAACAAACTTGATTAAAGGTAATGTAAACACAGATTAAAGAACATCAATCCAATTCAACAAATCAAGCAATGCGAATTATCATAGTTCTCAAATAATGATCTTGTTATGAAAGTTCATTCAATTTCATTAAGCAATTCAATCAAATTAACCCCTAAATTAATTGAAACCACAAACCTAATCGAAATATCATCCAAATAATTTGTGATTAAAATTTGGAATTAGGAAATGAATCCATAACCTAATCCGTTTACAATCCTAAACACATTCATAATCATGAAAATCGAATAGAGGATTGAAGAAGAAAGTGAACATTCATACAAAAATTGAAATATCAAACCAGAACTCAAATTCTCCTTGCTTCAGTTGGATCCTTGGATTGATTGATTTTTTAGCCTTCCATGATCATCATCAATGGAAGCCCCACGAAATTAGTGCAAGAAAATGGAAGAACAGAAATGAAAATGAAGAACAATGAAGAACAGTTGAGGGAAAATAAGAGAAAGGGTTTTAATTCTGAAAACTTCTAAAAATCACTACAAAATATGTTTTTGCTAAAAATGAAGTGTGTAAATCCAAATAACTAAAATCACTAAAATATAGTGACTGAGTCAGTAGGAAAGGATGGGCCATGATTAGGCCCATCTAATCTAACTAATTACTAATTACACCAATTCATAGCCCAAAATTCAAGGGTAATGGTTCTGACTTCCAAGCCTAAAATGACCCTCAAAATGATAGAATTTTTCGGCTTATCTCTGACAAAATTCTAAATCTTTTCCTCATCTTTCCAGGGAATACTCATATGCGCAATTTGGATTTCTGTAGAGCTCTCTAGGTCCTACACAAGGAATATAGGTCAAGTAAGCAAAAAATCCAAAAATAAGCAACAATTATCAATTAAGCCCACTTGTTTGCCTAAGGTAAAAAATGAATTAGAATGAGAAAATAAAAGTCCAAGAGAAGTCAAATAAGCTAAGAAGAATAGAAAAATATTAAACTAAAAATACTCAATCACACGTCTTGGCTGGTGTTGCCTTTACTTCCCTCTGTCTTCTACTCTATCTCTTCTTCTGTCGGCATCCTGATTTTTGGGTTGATCCTCTTGGTGTCCCCCAAGTATTTTCCTATTGGGTGATTGTCGAGTCTTTTAACGAAATATGTTAGATGCCCATCCTGTATGAGTTCTTTGATTTTGTCTTTTAAAGTCCACCAATATTTTGTGTTGTGACCGCTACTACGATGGTATCTACAATATTTTGTCCTGTCTGACCCCGACCTATGAGGAAGTGGTGCATGTAATTTTAGGGGTACCTCCATGTTGAAGGCCTCCTCCATGATAGTGGTGGGATTGACTGTCAAGGGTGTGTAGCGCTCATACCTGGGTCTCCTTGGGAGAGGTTGGAGCTTGTCCAGCTTGTCAGAATTCGTTCATGAACCTCGACATCTCCTCCATCTGGATGTAACCCTTGGCTCGTTCACGTAACTCGTTCATGCTAGAAGGGGTTTCTTGCAGAGGTTGTTCACAAACTTACATGGTCGTAGGGCTAACAACATGGAGTGCAATGCCACCTCTGGGTTGATGATGTATGGCTGAACCCATTAGCCATTAAATTTCCCAAATCTACCTTGCAATGAAACCCAATCTTCAAGCAAACTTCAAGAACACACAAGTTGTCCAAGCTTTCATGAAAATGTATGGCTGGAAGCTTTCTTTAATGGCAGAAATGGAAGATGGAAGAAAGGTTAGGGATGAAGATGGAAGACACCATGGAGAAGCTCTCCAATAAGTCTAGGAAGAATCACCACAATAGCTTGAAGCCATTGATAAGAAACAAGAAGTTCTTGGACAAGAACAAGAGAGAAACTCTCACACAAATTTCAGATTTGTATTAATGAACCAAAGTTTCTTTACATTCATTTTTTGGACACCTTATAAAGGCCACAAAATTACAAGCTAATGTACATGAAATGACAATTCAAATGAAGCTTGTAGTGCACACTAAAGGAGCCTAAAGCAAGCTTAATGAAGCTTGTGGTGCAAGCTTTTCCTAAGTGACCATTGGCTCTCCCAAACTCCCTTGGCTGTCCCATTTTCATGAAAGGTGTAGTATTTTTAGCTTCTAAGTGCAGCCAACTAATTTACTAAATTGCTACACAAATTACACACAAGTTCACCTACACCTCTTTACACAATTGCACTAAAAAGCTTTTTTTTTTTATTTCTACTACTTTTGCTTCTAACAAGTGCTGGAATTTATTGAATTAAATTGAACTTGAGACATCAAAATCCAGCCCTTGTTATCCTTAAGTTGGTGTGCTTCCTCTTGCTTGTCCAAGTTGGCCTTGATGTGGGCTTGAGTTTTAGCTCTTGTCATGGGTCCTTTAAGGCTTACCAAAGGAAGTTCTTCAAGCTTTCCTTTTAGACCTTTGGCTTGGAATGGACCTCCATCAGTTGAGGTTTTGGATCTGAACGACTATTCGTCCAAATCTGTCCATGAGCCTTCGAAGAGACTCATCATCTGCCTGCCGTAGATTGACCGATGTGGAAGAAGTTATGCGATGTGATCGATGGTTGCATACTGTGAGCTAAAGCATTCGACTATAGTGTCAAAGCTTTCAACGGACCTTGGGGGGAGCCCCACATTCCATGTCAGTGCTACCCCTTTGAGGGACGTTGGGAAGACATAGGATCATGTCGTTGTTGGTATAGAGGTTTGCCTGGGTGAGGAAAGCATCAAGATGTTCATCTGGGTAAGTGGTGTCGTTGGCCGCTCTAGGTTAAGTGATTTCCAACCTAAGGGTAGGTCGACTTCCATGTGCGGTCTACAAAAAGGTGTCAACGAGTCATCTGCCCTTCTGGATGGTATATGTGCAACAAGCTGGGATCGTCTTGAGTATTGATAGTGTGTTGGGGGTGTGACTCCCCTTGAGTACGCTCATTCGTGGTACAAGCCAAGTGTTTGTCACCTTGGGGGCATCTCACTCAAGCCTCTAGCTAATCGTGGTCAGCCTTAAACTTTCGGAGTTCCTCTTCGTGACGTCGCTCCATCTCCGCTTTGCGGGTTTGGAATTGTTTAAGGGTATATGTTTTTGGCATATTTGTCATGGGAGGTGTGAAGCCTTCAAGAGGAGTACCGCGTCTGAGGCTAGATCGCGTACTAACCATGGGTGAAATAGCGAGGCCCCAAGGTAAGTTTTACCGCAACCCCATGGTGGGCGCCAAATGTGCTTGTCAAAATCTGGAAGTAGTGCACGTTAGGGTGGACGTGGGCAAGGTAGGCTCTAGATCTTGTATGTCGGATAGTGAGTTGGCTTTGTTAAGATAGGGGGACCTACAAAACAAAGGAGATCATTCCAACACGCAAGTAAGTACATCAATTATGTGGGAATAAAAATGTATATGTATAAGAATAAGTTCATGTATCAGTGTGTGTATGAGTGTCTTTCAATCTTAATGTTTGTGTTCATGTTCGTGTCTCAAAGGGTTAGACAGAACCTAGTACTTATAGAGTGAAAGGGAGCCTCAGGTCCTTGTATGTCAGAGTTGTTACAGTGGTGTAACAACCCTTGTAGATAATTATTAACCTATAGATAATGACTAACGGATAATTGCAGGTTATAGATAATTAGGTTTATAGATAATTTGTAGCTTGTTGATAATATGGTGGGTTATCGATAATTAAGTACCTGCCACTTGATAAGGAAGTTGCAACATTATCAATAATATTCAAATATAGGGTCCTTAAAGATAACCTATGCTGCTCGACAGCCTTACTTTTAAGGGAGAGATGTCTGTGCTCCTGCAGCAGGGCTGATGTGGAAGGTTGACACGTGTATTAGAGCACCACGTAAGTGATCATGTGTATTTTGCAGACCCTGGACAATACAAGATTGTGAAGAATAGATTGTACTTTGACTTAAAGCAAAGTTATGTACTTTGTCAGTATATCAAGATAAAGTGTTATTTTTCTTGGGAGACCTTGGACTTTGTATTAGTAAATTCAATCCATCTTAGACTTCTATAAATACGACCAATGTCATTATAGCAGGTAATGTATACACATCATCATTCTAGTGAAATCTGTGACTTTATTGTCAAAAGTATCTTTTGTTGATATTCATCCATTTTTCATGATCTCAATCTTATTCAAAAGTTTGCCATCATTACAAGATTTTGAACCTCGATTTACTTATCTTATTCACAATATTTTTATATACATTTTTTTCTATTCCTTTTTCTATTTCCTACATTTTTTATATACATTTTTTTTCTCTATTCCTCTTTTTGTTTGTTACATTTTTTTTTAGTTAGGAATAGAATTTCATTTGTATATTACATTGACATAAGACTAAGAAACTTAATCATTGTATTTAAGATTCTATTAATTATTATTTTTCCCTCAAAATTATTGTAAAATTAACACTATTATTCATCATCTTTAATTTATTTATTTATCCCACAATATCTTTTAAAAGATTGGCATATAATGTTGTGCCCATTTTTGAATCTTGACAGATATTCTTTTCGACTTAAAATCGAATATTTGGTGCTTGATTGATCTAGTTTGAAACGGGCTTGCCGGCCTCTAACCCCTCTAATAATGTGCCTTTATCCAACAATAAATTGTGGCATGACTCTAATTCAACTTTGCAAGAGATAGGGTACGTAATTGCCTTAATGCCTTTATCAAACATTTATTGCCGAAATAATTGTTGGTATGTGAAACCAATTAAGGGCTTCTCAGGGCTTCTAAGATTCTTGTGCTATAATTTAAGGGGTATAGGACTTGAGTTATAACATTGATTTGGTAATGACTAGTGAAGGGAGAGAGAAAAAAAAATAGTAAGTTTGAATCTTATCAATAAAAATTAATAATTAATATTTATTGATAAAAAATTTATAAAGAGCATTATAGGTACGAACTTTAGTTGTTGCTCGCTTTTGGTCCTTGTACTTGGCGTATATCGTCATGTACGTAATGCTTACTAGTTACTATCAATGAAGTAAGTTGCTCCAGTTTATAGAATCACACTCAAGGATTTTTTGGTCATGTGGACTCATTTGCGTTTTTGATCATTTATGTGAATGACGCCTGATGGAAGATTCTTGAACTCATGGAAGCAAAGAACAAAAAAATAAATGGTCAAAAAGAATACCTTTTCATTCTGAGCTAATTTGATAACACCTTTAGACCAAAAAGGTAATGTTTTGGTGCTGGCATGAACCAAATTTGACAAGTGCCTTTATCCAACAATAAATGGTGGCATGACTCTGTCCCAACTCCCAACTTATGGAATTCGCCTCAAAACCAAATCGTGCCAATTGCCATTAGCAACAGTGTCATTTTGTGTCTCCTTTCCCATTTTTGCTTTCGAATTTCAAGACTTAATTACTATTTGTCAAAACTAAAAACTAATTAGGAGTGTGTTTGGATACAGAATTTTAATTGGAAAAAATAATTTATCAAGAAATTTAAAATTCCTTAATTTAAAATTCATTGTTTGGATATTTTTATATGAAGAATTTAAAATTTTAGAATTTTAAAATAGAATTTTAAATAACTAGAAATATGGAATTTGAATTTCCTTTTAAAAGGTGAGAAATTGAAATTATCTTTTTCTATAGAAGCTCTAACCGCACTACTCTTTACTCTGTCTCTATCGTTGACGAGTATTTCGACCTCCGTTACTCCCATGACATCCACCTCATGCATCTCTTCGTGTATGAGGTTCAAAATTAAAAAAAAATGAAGAAATTCAATTTCTTTATCCAAACACAAAATTTTGAAAATGAAGAAATTTAATTTCTTTATCAAAACACAGAATTTTAAAAATAAAAAATTTTAATTGATGCATTTTAATTTCCCTAAATTTTAAATTTTCTGAAATTTTAAAATACTTCATCCAAATATACTTTAAAAATAATTTTGTTCTTATTGATTGAATGATAATAACCTAAGAATAAATCTTTTGGATTAATCAATCCTCTCACCAACATGTCTTTGGTGTGAGTAAAATCAGATTCAGATTATTTATGTAAGATTTTAAACTCAAGTTTTTTAAAAGAAAAAATTAGTTGAAAAAAGAGATTTTATTAGAAATGATTAGTTAAGTTTTTGTGGAAAAATTAATTATTGATAAAGTCGGTAGAACATCTTACACTAATAATATGATACATAAAAAAAAATCAAACCTCTTACCAAATCATCCATGGAATATGGTGGATTGTTAATGGTGAATAATAGATTGTGTAGGATTAAAACTTCAGCGTTAGCTTAGTCGTGTTTTACCTCCATTATGCTGGTTCATAATACGAATTTCTAAGTCAATTTTTGGGTTGGTCTATTTTTATTTTATTTTATTGATATGGGTCCATAATCCACATTATATATAAAAATAGATATCGTATATATTCTTTTATGTAGACTCTATTATTATGTTTTATCATGTAGATTTTAATTGAGTCATTTGATAATAAATTACTCACCACACAACCAGTGGCTTAAAACAAAATTCTATCTAAACTCTTCAATGCATTGTAGTATAAGATACAATTTAAGTAATTTTTAAAAGATACATACTGAGATTCTAATATATCCAATTAAAAGAGGTGAGGTAATTTAATTGTTTCAAACAATTTTTTTTAACTGAATCTCAAGTCAAACTTTTTTTTTTGTTTAAAATAATATGCAAAAGAGCATCACAATAAAATGGGAGATCCCAACTATATGTTAGAACCTCAAATCTTATCTATCATCTGCACCATGATAAATTTTATTGCCATAAAGAATAGAATACAAAAAGAACATTGCAAAGATCAATATAGAATATCAATAGAATTTGTAAGAATAAGAACTAACAAGTCCTAATCTATTTCGAAAAACAATATCCCTGCAAAACGTAGGACATGAGTCCCACCAAGTAAAACTCTGACTCTGAGTGCTATAGTTCGCCAATTTGTCAGCACGAGTATAAGATGGGAGTATAATAGAAAATATCAATTCAATAAAATACCAACCCAAAACATTCAAGTAAGTAATCATTTAGAATTTAATTAATAAAATACATAAACATAATTTCAATCCTAGATTAATATTGATTTATTCGACTAAATTTATTTAACTATCAATATTTCAAAGTAAGTAATCATAAATAATTACTTAAAATGATTATACTTGCATTGTTTAAACCAAAACAATGTGACTATTAAATCATAAAAAATAGGTTATATTAATCTGCATGTTACTGAATTATTTAATATTGTTTTGAAAGACAAAATGAGATTAATATATTAATAAAAGACGCTACGAAGCGTGATCCCCCAAAAGAATATATCAACATGGAAACAAAAAAATCAGAACGAAAATAAAATAAAATGCAATCAGTCTAAAACAACAAATGGTTGTGATCATCAGTTGACAAAGGAATAAGCCAACGTCCCATGACCCATATATAGAAGCCACGACCAAGACAAGGTCTGAATCTGTCACAAAAGCACTTGTGTATTTTGCTACCTCTCCATGGAAAATAATACGGTTCTTGTGAAATCAAAGACTCTAGCAAACCGCATCCCAGATGAGATAGCGAATTCTACGCATCCTCTTACCCCTCCAGAAAGGACCATGCTACATGAAATGAAGTGGAACCTCTGAATGCGTCACTAAAGAAATACTCCACCAACGGTAGACCTTGCACTAAATCCAAAACGAGAAGGTGCACCCTAAGAATAGGTGTTGTGACTCCTCCCTATCAGTAATACAAAAACCACACCCACATCTTCCACCGTAACTCCCCTCCTCACTAGAGCAACACGAGTAGGCAGCCTATCTAGGATCAGCCTTTAAGAAAAAACCAGGACCTTAGATGGGACATCACACTTCCAAAACAATTGGAAGGTCAAATTCACTAATGTCGGACTATCAGAAACCTCAGATGTGATAACCCGGTAGGCAGAGGCCATTGAAAAGGAGGAATCACCCTCAGTCCACAACCATTTGTCCTTCGTCATCAAATCAAATCGGATCGCAGAAAGTAAGGCCTCCATCTGCTATACCACCACCCCTCCTGTTCAAATAAAGCTCTCTACCATCTTCGACTCCACGCCACCCCATGATCGTTTGCCTCTGCTGACATCTACCTTACAATGACCTCCTAGTCAACTGCCAAATAAAAAAGATGTAGGAAGAGATTCTTCAGACAATACTCTCCAAACCAGTCGTCCTTCCAAAAGGAGGTGTCTTGTCCATCACCAATCTGACGAATCACCCCACTACAAAACCAATTGTCTGCCACATCGATCCTCTTGAGATCCTGCCACCAAGTTGACAAGGATCGAGCTTGACATTCCGTAAGTCGGTCCAAGTTCCCATTCCTTTGAGCGAGCAAACCACACCACAAAGCATCATTCTTTGCTAGAAACCTCTACCGCCACTTAGACAAGAAACTAGCATGGAAAGCTACTAAGTTCTTCACCCCTAACCCTCCATCCGCCTTAGCACTACAAACTGAATTCCAATCCACCCAGCATATCTTATTTGAGTCCAACACACCAGACCACATAAACCTTCTCTGAATACTCACTAGCTTGGCTATAACATGCTTGGGAGCTCTGCAAAAAGAGAAAAAATAAAGAGGGAGACTGCATAACAAAGATTTTATCAAGGTGATCCTCCCTCCAAAAGAAAGATATCATCCCTTTCAACTCCTAAGTCGTCTCCTAAAAGAAGAAACCACAGGTTCCCACGTCAAAACCCTCTTGGGACTAGTGCCTATTGGAATACCATGATACCAAAATGGGACACTAGACAATGAACAGTACAAGAAATCAAAGGTGTTAGCCATAAAGCCCTCCTCCACATAAAAACCAAAGAAACTACTCTTCAGGAAATTAACCCTCAAACCAAACACCAACACAAAGCCACATATAATTGCTTTAACAGCCCACAAATTACCATAACAAGGCTCCCTTATGATAATCGAATATCAACATACTGAAGCATAGAAAACTTAATTGTCGAGCTTAACCTAAGACTCCTAAAATCTCCCATCTCCCTTGCCTTCTTGACCAAACCATGTAACCCCTCCATCGTCATCAAGAAAAGAAATGGGGTAAATGGGTCCCCTTGCTTCAGACCCCACTCAGCATGAAATTCTATAGTAGGGCTTCTATTAACTAACACATTTAATAATTTTTAATTAGATCCTTAAACTATTTTTTTTATTTAATCGGGTTTCTGAATTTCTATTACTTTTTTAATTAGCACAATTGTGAAATTTAATTGAGCGATGGGGCAATAGTTTTGTTTTGTTGTGCTTGTATATAATTAATGTATAAATGTTTTTTTTTGGAAAGGCCAAAATATTATTAATTAAACTACCTTGGCACAAAAGATGTGAACAAGGATAAAATTAGGATAAATACTACAACTGAATAATATCCCTCCTAACAAAGCCTCCCAAAAAGTACTCATATCATCAAATGAACTACATATTACACTATGGAAAAACAAAAATAAAAAATTGCATAAATCCCATAATATTGTTCTAATCCACACACTCACAACGTCATTGATGTCCAACCGAAGACCCTTAATTAACAACCTGCATGAAAATACAACCAATTTTTAACAGTGTAAACAAAACCACGATTCCTTGATTTAAACCACCACCAAGATGAAATTTGGGAATTCATCAACACATCATCAACATCAACGACTCTTTCATTAAAGGTTAATTCATTTCTTGGTTTCCACAATGCCTACATCATAGCAAACCAAGGAACATGTTGCTGCAAACATATTTGGTAAATTTTGTAAAAAAATTCTAACTCCCATTGAAACAACTATGAGAATTTCACAAATGGAACCATGAATAACTACATAAGTGAACCTGATACCACACTTTAACTCAAATATCTTAAGGCTCATGTTTATGGGTTTTTTCCTCACTTATATGGTGTTCAACCTTCTCATTCTTATCCGATGTGAGACTTCATCTCACCCTTGTATTCCAATACCCACCATTACAAAACCAATATTAGCAACAATAACCTTTGTATCCATTGCCAAAGAAAACAATCTTAGGAAATGTTCCTTTAACATACCATTCTTTGTCCATGCTATAGATGTATTTACTTTAGGCTTATGTATATATTGGTTTTGTTTTGAAGTCTAAACAAAGCACATCAGATCAAGGAAATTAACATGAAGAACTCTAAATGAATCTAAGAATGTCATCTCTGACCATGATAAGAAACAATTCCTCTTAAACTTGTGCTATTTCTCTCGATGGAATGAAACAAATATAGGTACATTGACATCTGGAAACATGAATAACTTTGTTCCATGGAGGAAACATGAAAGTTGAAATAGTTATGGTGGGACCTAAGCATTGGCATCTTCATTATCAACTTAAGCTCTAGCTCACAAGAGATCCCAATTAGATTGACATCGCAAATGCTATTGACATAACTTCATTTTCCACATTATTATATTCTAGTTAACACAATTTGTTTGCACATCAGGCATTGGTTCTTGTGCGTACAGGAATGCAGTTTTGATGAATAAAGAAAAAAATGAATGTAGAATGTTAATGACATTGGTTAAAAACTAAAAATAGAAAATATTTATAGAAATAAAAGCATTTATTATATTCAAAAATAAAAATAATTTAATACTTTTTATGGTAATTAATTGTAAGTACTAAATATTTATTAACATATACTTATAGAACCCTTGCTGCTAAGAATCTTTAACTAAAACTCTTAAAATGATTTTAATTTTTTTAAAATAACATTATCTTGTATTACAATAATTAAAAATAAAATTAAAGTGATTGTTCAATTTTGTGTGGTGATTGCGACTAGTTAGCTATTTTTGTGATCAAGGTAAGACTTCTCGACAATAATTATTTTAGCTACATACGATTGCAAAGAAGTATATTAATCAGTCAAGGTTGTTTTGATTTCCTCCAAGGGACTTGTTGACACTCATAGGTGGGATGCTCATCTTAACAAATATTTTTACATACCCATAAATTATAATTCAGATCCTTGACCACATGCTTAAGAGGCATGCATTCAGTATCATTGGACGAGCCAAATTTTGGTACCAACAATAATTATGGTGACACTACAACAAAAGCATTCTTCTATAACACGAAATCTAAGATGATTTTATAAAATCGATGTCTTAAAATACGCAGTGACATTTTTGCAAATAATCATAACTTTTCAAAGACATTTTTGTTAAAATTGTCGTTGAAATAAGCCTTCATATTTTATTTTTTCACTCTCCTTGCATACAGGTTTTCGATCATTCCCTTTCCTTAATCTTGTGCCCTATAGACCTCACATCTCTTCTCCTGAGTCGCGTTCTCACTCCCTCATTGTCGCCATCAAAGTTTCTTCTTCGTCTCACATTCTCACTGAATTTCAATTTCTCTAACCTATTTTTTCAATTTCTGACCTAATTTTATTTCCCCCAATTTTAGTTGGCAAAAAGATCATAGATATGTGCTTGGTTCGCATCTAAAAACTCGCAGACAACTGCACTGGTCTCCAGGATCACTTCCTTGAGTTTTGATGGCGCTATAATGTGGATGTCACTGAGTTCCAGACCAAACTTGTGCTATACCCCAGGATCCACTTCATGCTTTCTTTGTATACTCCGGTTATCTCTGTCGCCAAGGCCTACCATGAGAAGTTGTTGGTGCCAAAGATCACGAATGTCGTGTTCGAGCCAACTAGCATGATGACCAAGTGTGACCCTAGGCATGGCAAGTACATTGATTCTACTTGATGTACCGTGGTGATGTTGTTCCTAAGGATGTCAATGTTGTTGTTGCCACCATCAAGACTAAGAAGGCTTTTCAGTTTGTTGATTGGTACAAAAAGATCATTTTGTTGGGGTTATCTTCTTTGGTTCTTTAATTTGGGTATTTTTTGTTTTGGTTTCTTGAACAAAATGCTAACTTAGGTCATGCCTTGTTTTGTGTGATCATTGGTTTTCACTCTCATTTTTACAACGCTCAGGAACCAAGTTTTTGGGGTTTCTTTTATTAATCATGGAGGATGGTTCAACAAATAGGACTCATTTCGACATGACTTCAAGAAAATATGAAGAAGCGAGTTAGTTTGTGTTTGTTTTCCTTGGTCATTCATTCTTGTCATGGTTCACTTTTTTGTGCTTGTTACGCTTGATGATTATTGTGTTAGAAAATAAAATAAAATAAATGAGAAGAAGATGCAAAGCCTCAAACTAAATAAAAGAACAACAATAGCAATACAACTTCAAAATATGATAGAACATGAGTTAACAATGCAATATAACATATAATAAGCATACAAGAAAATAATTTTAACCGAGAAGTTTTAAATGGCTTGGGTTGAACCGTGTAAGCTCTATCCTTAGAGAGAAAATGCCCCCACTACATTGGCAGGAGAATCTGATTGTGCTCCTCTCCCAAGATACGGCAACCCGTTGGTTTTGATTGTACAATGAAAGGATCCCCGAACCTTTTGAACACCAATGTTCTCTCTTTCAAAAAGTATTTTTTTTATAAGAACAAGAAGAGAAGAAATTTAGAGGAAAATGCAAAAATATTTTTCTACTTGTGTTTATTGGCTAGAGAAGGAGATTGATATATATAGGCATAAACCCCCTTATGTAGCAGCACAAAAAACTCAAAGTAAAACTATCACACTTAGTGAACTTGGAAACCAACATGCAGACAAAAAAAAAACACTCAAATGTAACAAACACGTAACAAATCAAAGTTACTTGTAACATTACCAAAAAACAAACTATCCTTGTTTTGCACGTAACAAAAATTGACCCACTAAAAGCAAAATCCTAAAAGATAGGAATTCTAGTTTTACGTAACTACAACAAATATATTATTTTATAAAAACAAAATTAATATAAGTAATATATTGTAAATTATAAAAAAAATAATTACTAACACCCCCACATAATTTAAAATTTAAAAACGTTTTAAAAAAACACAATTTGTATAGAAACATAAAAGAAAGAGCATGTGATATTGTATTTCAGTATAAGGAACCTTTCGGGCTTGAGCCTTATACCTAATGTTTATGAACTTCCACCCGAGAAAAATGTAGAGATTTAATTGTCTTGAACTATACTTTCTTTAACTAGGCTTTAGTACACAACCCTTACAATATTGGTGTTCATTTAGGTTCTAATCAGTGGTTGCGCGTTACACGACCTTGCACATGTACTTGTCTCATGTGTGTCACTTAGAGACTAGCCCATATCTCATGGTGGCGGCCCCACAACCACACTTACTAGGTGAATCCTCAAAGAGTGGTTTGTGACTCCCACCCCCACAATAATTGCCATTGGATCCATTAAGAGGTATTTTTTTTAGACTAAAAAAATACACATATATAAATACTTCAACCTTAATATTGCCACAATTTTACAATACACCTCGTCATAGGAATGAGAAACAGAACAACTCTGCAAAATTTTATTTTGGTGTATTTTAGTTAACAAAATATTTCTTTGTACCCGTTGAACTCCACTCCTGGGATCACCAATAACACGGAGACGAGTGTCCATTGTTGTGACTAAATAATGAGCTTTAGTCTCATTCCCCTTGACGACTCAAGTACTTGTTGGCGTGTCAACCCTTTTGTAAGCGGATCCGCAATATTTTTTTCTGACCTGACAAAGTTAAGAGAAATAAAACCATGAAAAATAAAATTTCTGATAGGCTATGTCTCACTCTTAAGTGTCTTCTTTTTTCATCAAAATTTTTGCTAGAAAGTTTAGATATAGTAACTTGACTATCACAATGCATAGAAATTGGAGGTAGAGGCTTATTCAACAATGACAAATCACATAGCAATTTTTTAAGAAACTCAGCCTCACTAGTAGTAGTATCTAAAGCAATAATTTTTGCTTCCATGGTAGATCGTGAAATAATAGTTTGTTTAGCTTATTTCCATGATATTGCACCACAAGCTAAAGTAAAGACATAACCACTTGTTGATTTTGTTTCATCAGAATAAAAAATCCAATTTACATCACTAAACCCCTCAATTACACTAGGAAAACATGCATAATGAATGCCATGATTAATGGTTCCTTTTTTAAGTATCTAAATACCATTTCTAATGCAGTCCAATGAGAATGATCAGGATTATTAGCATACCTTCCTAATCTACCAACTACATATGCAATGTCAAGCCTAGAGAAGTTTGTCAAATGCAACAAATAACCAATAATTTTGAGAATATTTATAAGAATAAATTCCTTTACACAATTTTTTATTTAAATTAATGGATGAGTCATAAGGCATAGAAACAAGTTTCACATCAAAATAATTAAACTTCTTTAATAGCTTTTCAACATAATGTGATTGGGTTAAAATCATGCCATCGTCTTTCTTTATAAGCTTAATACCCAAAATCACATCTACAAGACCAAGGTCCTTCATATCAAAATTACTAGACAAGAAAAACTTCACATTATTTATGAAATTACTACCAAATATCAATATGTCATCCACATACAAATATAAAATGACACATACACTATCATCAAATTATTTCACATACACACATTTATCACTATTATTGATTTGAAAACTATATGAGAGGACAACTTGATCAAACTTTTCATGCCATTGCTTTGGAGCTTGTTTCAAACCATATAAAGATTTAACAAGTTTTCAAACTATCTTTTCTTTACTTGGTTCTACAAAACATTCAGGTTGGCTCATATAAATTTGTTTTTCTAAATCACCATTTGAAAAAGTAGTTTTTGCATCCATTTGATGAATTTCCAAATAAAAAACACAAGCAAGTGCAATTAAAACTCTAATAGTAGTAACTTTAGAAACAAGAGAATATGTATAAAAGAAAATCTACACCTTCTACTTGTTTACAACCAATCACGACAACTCTTGCCTTAAATTTTTCTATAGATCCATCAGTTCTTAGTTTCTTTCAAAAAACCTAATTACAACCTATACTTTTACAACTAGGGTCGAGATCAGTTAGAAACCAAGTTTTATTAGTTTTAAGAGAACTCATTTTATCATTAATAGCTTTTTTCCAAAAAGGTGTATCAATAGACCTCATGACCTCACCGTAGTTTTAGGATCATCTTCAAGTAGAAAAGAACAAAATTCAGAACCAAAATCCTTAGTTTTTTTTTAGATCTTTTACTCTTCCTAGGTTCAAAAATAACGTCCTTATTAGCATTACTACAAGATGGTAAATTGGAACAAGAAGTATCACAAACATATTTAGACAATTTATTTTTCAAAGGAAAAGCATTTTCAAAGAAAGTGGCATCTCTAAATTCCATAATAGTATTATTAGAAATTTTGGACACTTTAGAATTAACAATCGAGAATCTATAAGTAGTAGTATGCAAAGAATATCCAACAAAAACTCAATCAACAATTTTTGGTCCAATTTTTCTTTTCTTATTAATAGGGATGTTAACTATAAGGTTACAGGTGTCCACGTAGCACTTTAATATTATGATATGTTAATTACATAGTAGTTATGGTAATAACAACCCTACTACAAATTCGGGTTCTAGCTTATTTAACGTATGTCAACAAGGAAACTGGGTTAGCGTGACCGGATTAACCCTCTGAAGGGTAATAGCACCTTATGGGGGTGATGTGGAAGAGGTCGGAGAGGGCGAAACCTTGGACTTGTGAAGTACCAAGGCAGGAGCCCAAATTAGGAACCTCGGGTTTTATATATGGCCAATATGGGACCTCGGACAAGGTTGTCTGGGTTGCGTATATCAAGTGGGGAAGTCAAATGCCCTTGACTCACCAACCCAATAGCTGGTGCATTCACAAGCTTACCCTATGCACGTGATCTGCATTGACTACTAGGTCACTTGAGTGACACGTGTTGACTTTTATGACGTATGCGACGTGTGTTAACTCCTATATATATATATATATATATATATATATATATATATATATATATATAAGTAACGTGCATGTGGGTTATTTCTTACATGACTCATTTCTTCCTCTGTCCCTTCACAAAAAGGCGATCTTTCTTTCTCCCTTTCTTCGTTTCCGCCATTGACGAACGAGAGAAAGTTTCTAGTTTAGGGGAGAAAAAACGATTTTAGGACGTTCGAGCTTGGAAGAAGCTATTCTCTAGCCTCGTTAACAGTTTTAGAGGTAAGAAACGCCGGTCTAACCTTAAAATCTAATTGTTATGGATTTTTGGGCTAGGCTATGATATACCCTTTTGGGGGTCTGCATGTTACCTGTGGGTGACTAGCTCTTGTAAGCTCGAAAAGTATAGAGTTTCTTTACATGCAACGGGTGAGAACTGTTATTGATTACTTGCATGCATGTATGTAGGGCATGACATTGGGGTTTATGGTGTTCGGAATAGCGAGGTTGAGCAAACCAGTGTAGAGCTTAGAGCAGGTAAGCTCTTTGTTCTTGAGAGTCCTTCTCTGGATCATGTTCCACCATGCTCCAAGGGAGTGATGGTTATTGTATGCCATGATGCATGTATTGAAATTGTGTGTTACTGCTTTTTGATTGAGAACACATATATGTTTTGCACTGTGATGCTATGTTATTATGTATGAGATTCTCTGGCCAGTAGAATGGACAAATATGGAATTCCCTTAGAGCCAAAGTGATGTGGAACAACTCTAAGTGGCCAATTAATATATACAAAAACCTGAGAGAGAATGCCCATTAAGTTGGATGAACCTCTCTTGGAAGAGCCATATATGTCCGTGCAGAACCCGGAGGGAATGTGCCCATTAAGTTGGATGATCTTCCTCAGGTGTTGTTTGCCCGAAGTCCTTGGAGAATGTGCCCATTAAGTTGGATGATCTTCCTCAGGCAATGATATATAGGTAATGTGCCCATTAAGTTGGATGATCTCTCTTATTATATTTGTGTGATTATATACCCGTGATGTCTTTTATGAAAGCCAGGATGGCTCGCTTGTGTAATGCATGTTTTGATGCTATGCATCTTGGAAGTGAACCCGGGAGAGGAGAAGCCTCCAAGGACCCAGAGTTTACTGAGATTATTATCTCACCCCGGTTAGGGATTATATGTTATTGCAGGTGATGAGCACAGAGAGGACGGCAGATCCCGGGGCAAGAGGCCCGAGTAGCGAGGCAGTCCGAGGGACTCCGGGCGAGAGGCCGAGCCAGGACGGGTTCTGAGTGAATCTTAGATTATTTTGGAGCATGTTGGCTCTGTATTTGGATATGTACTCACGCGTATTTGTAACCCGGTCCTGAAGGGAGAGCGTACCCGAGGCCTTATATGTTTGTAAACTCGTGAACAGTTACCATACATAATGCAAAGCTATGTTATTTGTGGACGTATGATGATGTCATTTTATTAGTTGCTTCCTAATAAATTTTGTTAAATTAATTACTGCGCTTAACCACCATAATGGAATGTTAACAACCGGATGCATACGAGGTGTTACATTAACCTTTGCAGGACACCCCCACACTTTAAGATATTTCAGATTTGGTTCTCTTTTTCTCCATAACTTATAAGGGGTTTTTACAAAATTTTTACAAGGAACCCTATTAAGAATATGACATGTAGAATATAAAGTTTTACCCCACATCTTTTTAGGCAAACTGAAACTTACAAGCATAACATTCACCATATCAAGCAAGGATCCTTTGTTTCCGCAATACCATTAGATTAGGGAGCATACGGAGGTGTCACTTCATGAACAATACCATGCATTTCACAAAAATTACTTATATATAATGTGTATTATCCACCTCTATCATAACGTAGAATTTTAATTTTTCTTTCTAATTGATTTTCTACTTCTATTTTGTATACTTTGAACTTATCAAACAACTCACTTTTGTGATTAACTAAATACACATAGCAATATTTAGAGAAATCATCAATAAAAGTAATAAAGTATCTCTTACCACCACGTGTTAACACATCATTACTATCACATACATCACTATGAACCAATTCAAGCAAGTTAGTTTCTCTTTCAATACATGTAGTAAAACCCTGTCTAGATTGCTTTGCTTGAATACATGTTTCACATTTTTGTTTTAAATCAATAGAAGCTTTAGGAATAAGATTAAGAGAAACCATTTTTTTGATAGAATTCAAATTTACATGTCCAAGTCTAGCATGCCACATATAAGAACATTCAACATTTTCAATAAAAGAAGATATGCTAGATATTTTATTAATAGAAAGAGGCATAAGACTTAACTTAAAATAACCATCACAAATGTAGCCTTTCCTAATAAAAACACCATTTCTAGTAATAACAGTTCTATTGGATGCAAAAACAACCTTGTACCCTTGTTGGACTATCAAAGAAGTACTTATCAAATTTTTCCTAATATCAGAAATGTGATAGACTCTATCTAAAACAAGGAAATTCCCTAAAGATAGGTCTAGCTTCACTTGATCTTCTCCTAACACATGTGTCATACTCCAATTCCCCATGCTCACAGTACGTGTGCTTGATTCCTGATATAAAGAAAATATTTCTTTATTAGCACACACATTAACAGTAGCCCTAAAGTCTATAAACCAATCATTTGAGTTAACAACACAATTTAACTTAGGGCTAGTGACATGGTACCTATCAAATGGGGAATCAGAGGCAACACCAAGGGTATCAGCATTAGCCTAAGGTTTAGGGAAAAATGTAGGTTTGCAATGGCATTGAAAACAACTCTTGGTCAAATGATTAGCTCGCTCATAAACAAAGCAAAAAACTTCATTCCCCATATTTGTATCCTTAGGCTTATTATTGCTATTAAAAGCATTGTTCGTATTTTTAGAAAAAAAAAGGTTTTCTACCAAACCTATTTTTGTTAAACCCATGCTTCTTGAAGGACTTTGAGAAATCCTTACTAGAGCTCTCAACAAGATAGGCCTTAGAATGATAATCAGATTTTTGAAAATATTTTTTAGAATAATGATGTTTATCCTCAATGCTAAGACAAACAAGTAAATCATCAAAGGTGAAACCTTCATGTTTATGTTTCAGACTTTGAGCAAAATCAGTCCACGAAGGAGGCAATTTTGAAATCATGAAAGCCACAAGCATAATGTTAGGCAAAACAATTCCTTTCAATTTCATGTCATAAACAATGTTTTCAAATTCATGGATCTAATGTGAAATAGATTTTCCACTAACCATTTGAAACTCAATCATTTTTTCACAAGAGTATCGACTTAAAACTTTTTTAGTAGATCAATATTTCAATTCAAGTCCTTCCCATAACTCAACAGAAGTTTTAGTATGGCAAAAAATCTTATATATGTTATCAGCCAAAGCACTTAAAATGCATCATGACATAAAATATCTTTATCAGAAACATCATGCTTAGTGGTGGAAGATTTGGTAACATCAGTTTGAACTATATCAGTAGAGGAAGTTGAAATTTTGATTTCTCTTTTAGAAACCATAGAGTATAAATCTAATTCAGTAAACTAGAATTTCATTTGCTGTTGCCAACAAAAAAAAATTTCAGGCTTACTAGAAAGGGACTTAATCATATCAATGGCATACATTTTGATAAAACAAAATGCTGCTACAGAAAAGACTATGCAAGAAGAAAGTAAAATTTTTTCTGTCTAAGACTGTTAGAAAATAAAATAAAATAAATCAAATAAATGAGAAGAAGATGCAAAGCCTCAAACTAAATAAAAGAACAACACTAACAATACAATTTCAGAATATGATAGAGCATTGGTTAACAATGCAATATAACATACAATAAGCATAAAGGAAAATAATTTTAAAGGAGAAGTTTTAAAGTGATATGCATTAATTCTTGAGTTTATTGAGCATAATTTGAATATTTCAATCAAATACAAAATCTTCTTATGTATAACATTTAAGGTATAGTTATTATCTAAGTCAACAAATTTATCATACATAGAGATTTGTGATTAGATGACAATGTAAAAGATCTTTACATTGTCAATACATGTCTTATTTTCTCTTAATTCTTACATGTGACAATAAAATAAGAAATATTTTATAACAATTTGAATTAAAAATATGTTATTTGTATTCAATAACCATATAAATATAAATGTCCTAAATTTGAAATTTAAAAATTATGCTATATTCATTTATTAATAGTTATGACGTGATGACAACATCATTCCTAGCTAGCATTGACAATCTTCATATTGATACATTTTTTTGGAGAATTTTGATATTGATATATTTTGCATAATATTTAAATGGGTGATTATGTGTTTTTGAGAGTTGGAAGGGCGTTGAAGTCCCGGAAACTTACTCTGTGTTTCATGTTTATCAGCTTAGAAAAAATGTTCATGATTCTTTACATATGATTGAGTTGAAAATATTCAAGTGTTTACATATCACAATCATTCAGAGTCTCATTATTCAATTCTATTTTGTCATGTCACTTGTTCATCTACTTTAAGGAATTTCAATTTTGCATGAAAGCAATTCTATTTTCTTTGACCTAATCTTATCACTATTTCCATTGCAGAGTTTCTAAAATTAACGTCTTTTGTTTTCATTTAGGTTTAGCTCCCAAGGCTATGTTAACTTTTAAGGCCACTATTAATCATGGGCAGTTTCCTCCTCACCTTTGTCTTGGTAGTTCATCTAATTCTATGATTAAGATTTAGGTTTAGGCTATATTTGGTATAATTGATTTAGAAGAATTGAGGTTTGAAAAAAATTTATTTTGTGATTGAAAGTGATGTTTTAAAAGTGAATTTAAAATAATTGATTTTATTTGGGTGGTAATGTAAAATCGCTAAATGTAAATATGTTTATGAAATTTGGTGGGTCCTACACTCAAAATTAAATTAATCACCATAGTCAATGTTCATATATATCCTAGTGTTTCATTGTTAGAAATTCATCTTTTGTTGGTTGTCTCGATCCTAGTCAGTATATACATGGGATTGTTAATGTACTTCCATGTTAGAATATGTTAGCATTCTACACCCAAATTTTAAGACATAAAAATCACATTATCTTTTATTTAATTATTTTATCTTAAGGTTATTATTGTAATTTAGTATAAATAAAATATTTCACTCATCTCTCTCCCCTCTCATTAGCCTCAATTTTAGGCTCTTAAAAAAGTAAGATTTCTCTCTCTTCTCTACTAGCAGTAGTCTCATGCTCGTCATCGACTGAATCGCCACCACATCCACACCCTCAATCTTGTATTCACCTCTCTACCTCTGTCTTTATCATTGTGTACCATTTCACACCATACAATAATTTCTGAAATTACATTGTTTTTGCTTTTAAAGAGAGGCGAACCCAAACAAAGTAGTTATTTACTTATTTTACATTACAAATTAAAAACAAAGAGTTGTCCTATAAACTTTTTTATTGTATTGCAACACCACATCCCCTCTCCAGCGCTCATAACGATTACTGAATCGTCTCAAAACAAACTGGGATTAGTTCTGCAGTATAGGAATAACCTAGGTCGACTTAGAGACACAACCCAATTAGGTTCCAACTTCAAACCACTTATAAATCAGAGCAGGGGGATTTCATCAAACAATTTGTAGACAATTGTAATGTAGAAATGTAAAATTTGACAGAATTATGAAACAAATTATGCATAATAGATTTAAGAAGTATTAATCCAATTCACCAAATTCAAAAAATTTGAATCATCACAGTCTGCTATAGATGATGATTTTGTTATGAAAGTTCAATCAATCTAATTAGAGGTAATTCAATTGAACTAATCTCTAATTACATTGAGATCACAAATCAAATTGAAATATCATCCAATTAATCTGTAATTTGATTAGAGTTAGGAGACTAAACAATAACCTAATTTGTTTCCAATCATAAACACATTCAGAATCATGAATACAAAATAGAATTGGAGTAGATGATGAGCATTCACAACATAATTTGAAATCTCATTGCTTGAACTGGATCATTAGATTAATTAATTGTTTAGCCTTTTGTACAGTCCAAAAAAGTAAAATGACATGTGGCTATTATCATGGGGTCACTGTACATGTGGACACTCTCCACGCAAGGATTGCCACATTAAATAGTGCTCTCCAAGTGGCAACCCGCACACACTTGTCCGGGTTCCTTGTCAACCCTGCTACAAGAGCGCGGACACGGACTGCTTCAGTAACAATAATATCTGCTGTGCATTTATAATAACAGCATATCAAATATGCCTGGATATTCAAATAGGTTCAAATACCTTATCATATCCTATCTCAACAGAGTTATCTACAAGCTGTTATTTATCTACAAATAACAGCATATCAATAAGGTACACATTATATTATATTAAAATTAGATATCTATATGTTATTATCTATTATTATATTATCAACAGATTATCAATGAACAAAGGCCCAAAAGCCCATACTCCTCACTATAAATACAACCTCACAAGTTCTCTCTAACTCACTTCTGAATGAACACAGAATCATTATATACTCATACTCATTCTCTCTTTACATAACCATCAATTATTCTCACATAAATTGATGTACTTACTTGAACGTCAGAGTGCTTTTCCTTTGTTTTGCAGGTTCCTTCTCTAAGCAAAGTCTACACTTTGTCCGACATGCAGAATTTGGAGTCCACATTGGCCACGCCAACCTCACACGTGGAATTTCCAGATTTTTGTAAGAACATTTGGCGCCCACTGTGGGGCCTAGGTAAAACTTACCTTGTGGCCTCTCATTCCAATCATTCATCAGAATGCATCCATGGTCAGCACACATTCTAGTGTTAGACGTGATGTAACGCCTCTCTTTACTCTCTCGTGCTCAGTTTATTTTAGATAAAATATTGTGTCCACTTTGTAT
>CM023957.1:24141340-24156663 GCA_013407115.1 Glycine latifolia
ACATCAGTAAGAAAACATTTTATGCTAGTTTAGACTTATCAATGTATTTCTAATCAATTGCATATACTAATATGATTCTTATCCTAAAAATGAATGCATGCATGTCTGATTTCTTTAATGACTGCAAAGGATTATCGGATTTTAACCTTAATGAACCAAGCTTAACCAAAAGGAAAAATTACAAATTCCATCATCACATGAGTGGGCATGAAACAAATATCAAAACACCACTTGTCTTCTGATTCTTCTGACACTTGAATCTAACAACTTGTTATACTACTATGATACTGTACATTCTACATCGACACTCTTTCATCCTCTTTCGCCCATGAATTGGCTCAGAGGATGGGGGGCTTATGTACAGTCCAAAATAGTAAAATGACACGTGGTCATTATCATGGGGTCACTGTACATGTGGACACCCTCCACGCCAGCACTGCCACATTAAATAGTGCTCTCCAAGTGGCAACCCGAATACACTTGTCCGGGTTCCTTGTCAACCCTGCTACAGGAGCGCGGACACAGACTGCTATAGTAACAATAATATCTGCTGTGCCTTTATAATAACAACATATCAAATATGCCTGGATATTCAAATAGGTTCAAATACCTTATCATATCCTATCTCAACAGAGTTATCTACAAGCTGTTATTTATCTACAAATAACAGCATATCAATAAGGTACACATTATCTTATATTTAAATTATATATCTATCTGCTATTATCTGTTATTATATTATCAATAGATTATCAATAAACAAAGGCCCAAAAGCCCATACTCCACACTATAAATACAACCTCACAGGTTCTCTCTAACTCACTCCTGAATGAACACAGAATCATTATATACTCATATTCATTCTCTCTTTACATAACCATCAGTTATTCTCACATAAATTGATGTACTTACTTGAGCGTCGGAGTGCTTTTCCTTTGTTTTGCAGGTTCCTTCTCTAAGCAAAGTCTACACCTTGTCCAACGTGCAGAATTTGGAGTCGACATTGGTCACGCCAACCTCACACGTGGAATTTCCAAATTTTGGTAAGAACACCTTCCATAGTTATCACTAATGGAAGAATAGTGAAATTTGAGCAAGAGCATAAAGAACAGAGTTGAAGAGATGAAGAAATGTGAAGAACAATTGAGGAAAAAGAGAGATAAGAGTTTGATCTAAAACTTTTACTAGAAGTTTCTAAAATCTGTTTTGTACAAAATGATTCTAAATAACTAACTAACTATGAAAATACACTAAGTAGAATAATATATACTCTAACTAATCATAAGTAATGGTTGGGCCTTGATTATGCCCAACTAATCCCTTTAATTAACCAATTTGTCGCTAAGTTAACCAATCTGTCGGTCAATGGAAATTTTCGACGGACATAAATCCGTCGGTAAAATGATCGTAAGAAATTTCAATCGACAAAATTTTTTCGTCCGTCGGTAATGATCCATTCCGCATCTGCTAGAATTTTCCAACGGATTTATCTGTTGGAATTAGATGAATGCGACATTAACGACGAAAAATTCCGTCGGTAACTAATTTTCTGTGATTTTGTGTAGTTTTCCTTTTTTTATATATAAACAACGTCAATTATTTATGAATATTTATTTTTCATTATTTAGTTAACGACAATATTGAAACTCAACACATACATGTAATTAATGTAACTACAATTCAAGATTATTGGTTTCATAATAATAAAGCAATCATTTCATCCACCAATCCACTTACAACTTAAATTAGCATTCACATCCAAAATAATTTTGGAAGGCCACTTGTTTCCTTATAAAAGAGTCAAACAACAACAATACCAAATTGAATTTTTTGTTGATAGCAAGTTGGCAGAAACATATGGCATACCCTGTCGAATTAAAATAAAAAATTAGAAACATATGCAAGATAAACCAATATACAAGCTATTTTTTATTTATAAAGACTTAAATGCTTAATTAAAGTGTGAAAACAAATTAGATTAGGTTAAAGAAATATAATATTTCAATTGTTATAAAGAAAATCCTTATTAAAGTGTGAAAACAACTTAAATGCTTAATTAAAAAGCTATAGGAGGGTGAATCATTTTATGGTGAACTTTAAAAAAAATCAAATTAGATTAGGTAAAAGAAGACATTCAATTAGTAAGCACACAAGTAAAAATAGAAATTATTGTTTATTACAATAATCAATTAAAAATTACTCAAATTACAATAAAACATTATTCTCTCTGTAATTTTAATGTTAATATGATTTAAGCTATTTTGTTAATCCTATGATTTAAGTGTAATTTTTTACACTCATGATTTTTTTTAATCCCGTTTATTATAAACTATTCATACTTCCATGTTAGATAAAATAAAATATTGAATAAATTAAGCCATTAAGCCAAAAAGATAGGAAGCAAGAAAAAAATATTTATATTAAAATTAGTATAATAATAGAAAAAAATGTTTTAGTGGTTCTCGGTAAATTAGAATAAATATTTTAGTATATTTATATTCAACTATTTGTTCTAAACTTATTATAACAAAAAATATAAAAATAGTTTACACTAATAAGTTAGATGTTAATGTGATTTTTAAGTAATTTTTCATTCCCAATGAGTTAAATGTAAATTATCCTATTTGTTTTTTAAGGAAATTATCTCCATGTGTTATGTTATATATATTAAAAAATTTACATTTCGATATCAATGTATAAAAAAAATTATCTAGGTGAAATAAAATAATAAATAATTTACTTAAATGAGAAAATGATGAATTAGAAATGAATAACAATAACAATTTGCCTAAAAATTCTTAGTTTTTATAAATAGATAAAAATTTAAACAAAATAAGTTAATATTTTAGAAAGGGAGAAGATAAAGAAAATTTGTGAGATGACTTAAATAAATTAAATTTTTTGTATAAATAAATAAAAAATATTTCACTGCAATATGAATATAGACATTATTTTCTTAATATATTATAATTTAAAATAAATTATTCAACTTAATATTGGTTGAAGAACTAATTATTTGTTAAAACAATTTATATATAATTAAAAATTCTAAATGTTTTAAGAGCATATGTACCTTAAATTTGACAGGCCATAATTCATTTCCAATTTTAATGTAGTATAACTCAAAAACTAAACATCAACTACTATTTATGATTCATATAAGTTCCTACTTAAAAAAAGCTCTGATTACTGAGAAAATGCATAATTGACCATTCCTTCCCGGAGATCTCTGATTGTCCAAGAAGATTTTAATCCAAGTTCCTTTCTTCTTTCTAGCCCCTGCAAATCAGAACAAAGTTCCCAAGACATTATATAAAAAAGTTGTTAATACAAGATTAGTTATACAAGCCAATGAAGTCATTAATTAAAGGAGAAGAGGAGCAGATGAAATTCACAAATACCTTTAAGTAGCCTCCAGGGTCATGTGTGCCAATACCAAGGAAATGCCCTAGACCATTTGGCATAAAAGCAGCACCCAAGCGTGTAGCCATCATGTGAATAACAAAAGTGTGTGTATGTCATTGTGTTATAGGGATGCATACTACTGCTTCTCCAGGAAAATCAATGGCCTGTTATATTGAATTAGATGCAAATTTTCATTTCATTCAGTGAGAGAGAGAGAGAGTGTGTGTGTGTGTGTGTGTGTGTGTATGTCAAAAGAATAGGTCCATTTCATTCAGATGGAGATATATCACAGGAACAAAAGTGCACTGTATGAACTCATGGATAATAGGAAGGTAGGAAGGTGCTAGATAGTTCAGCTGGTCTGTTTTTTTTTTCGGTTACTGTATGGATACATGGAAGGATTAGTTACTTAATAAATCATGCTACCTCCTATTTTATAACCACTTTTATTCTATTGCTAGGTGTAATCTATAATCACTAATTTTTAAAGAATCCCATATCATGTTCTAAAATAACACCAGAGAAGGTATTTACCATCTTCAGAGGGTAAGTCATGTTGAGGCTTGAAAACAATAGGAATACCCACAATAACAAAGAGGGGGGTGAATTGGTTTAAACTTAGCCTTTTGAAATTTATTTGTAAAATCAAAGTTAAGGGATCTTAATCACTTTTAAACCAAGAATGCTTCTAATCAATCAAACCACTCAGCCCAAGAAATCAATTGCTTAAAATAGAACTTGTTGAGTAATGATAGTAATACCAAGAATAAATGAACAAGATAACTAGTAGATTAAGGAATAGAAAATCAACACAAGAATTTATACTGGTTTACTTCTCAAGAGAAGCTACATCCAGTTTCTTCTAATCAACACTAGATTAGAGTTCCACTATTATAAATTTTAGTTCTTACAAGCTTTACAACAATCACCCTTTATCAAACCTAGATAAAGAATAGAAATCTAAAACCCTATTAGACTCCTAGTGATCAAGAACCAGAGAACACTACTCTGTTCTTCCCCTAGAGAATCCTACTCTAGCACAAGCTTCAAAGAACTCTTTAAAATAGCTTCAAATAACCAAAAATACAAAAACGAATTTACAACCAGAGATAATGGAGAGAAACAACCTAATGTCCAATGAATATGAATGCATGTGGTTTACCAATCAGAGTTGAATTGTAGAAATAGATTTCAGAACATGCTCTCTAAAACTTCTTTGAAAACTCTTGCCCAAGAGATCATTCAATACCCATGAAGATTAAAGAGTGGGACAAGGACTTAGTTAACCCAGAAAATCATTTTCTAACTTTGAGAAGGCTTGAGTATATTCAGAAAATTTGAGTATTCAAGTTGGAAAAACAAACAAGCGTTCATTCTATTTATAACAGCTTTTTTGTAACAACCTATAATCGATTACAATGCGCCAAATAATCGATTAAAATGGCTTATGTAATTGATTAAATTGTCATTTAATCGATTAAATTTTTCATAGCTTCATCTTGGGTTTTATAATGAATAGAATAATCGATTAAACCGAGCTGTAATCGATTAAAGCAGTGAAGTTCATTGTGAAGCAAGCTTGTGTAATCGATTACAATTTGTGGTAATCGATTAAATCAGTGAGACATGCTTTTGTTTTTACTATCTAATCGATTACAAGAGTCATGTAATCGATTAATATGTTCTTCATGGTTTTTCCAGATTTAAAACAAAGCAAATAATCGATTAAACCACTGTGTAATCGATTAAAGCAGTAAGATTACATTTTTCCAAAAATATCAGCCATGACTTATTGATTTCTTTTAAAACATGAATAGCTTTGATACATTAATGAAAACATGTAAACATGTTAATGATTATGTGCAAGCAATGCAAGGATCAAAAGATTGGCCTCTCATACACTTAATTTAAATTACAATCTTCAAGGCATGTGAAAAGCTCAAAACTTTCTTATAAGGCACAAGCTTCATCTTCTTGTTCCTCCCCCTATATCGAACAATCTCCCCCTTTTTGGCTTTGAACATGCCAAATATTGATTGAACACATGTTTAAATTTTGAAGTGCTTTGAGGGATGAAAGATAGAATTCTTGAACTTGTTATCCTGAAATCAAATCAGCCTCTTTGCCAAGAAAAAGTGTTAAGAGATATGCTTATATAAACATTGATCATTTACTTTCATTTATGTTTGCTCCCCTTACTTAGGTAACTTCATCAGTTATTAACTTGCAAAAAAAATAGAGCAAAACAATTAGTTTTCCCTTTAGTTATCAATCAAATTTTCTCCCCCTATTTGGCTTATCAAAGACAAAAGGTAGTAATGCAAACAATGAGAAGTGGAAATTGAAATTTCATTAATGGAAAGAAAAAAAAATAGTACATTAATCAGAAAAAAAAAGTAAACCAGCAACAAACAAACAGAAGAGAAAACACAAGGAACCTAAGCTAGTTTATCAAAGTCATCAAGGACAAGCCTAGCCTCTATGTTTTCTAATCTAGATTTCATCTCTTCCATAGATGAATTAGTCTCAGCCCTGTGCTCATGGTGTAGAGACAATAAAGCATCCATCTTTTGAATCATGAGTGATTCAAAAAGACTGTAAGATGGTTGAGCAGTGCCTTCATCTTCTACTTCTTCATAAGCTTCCTCTTCATTTCCAGCAGCAGGGAGTTGTTGTCTAGCCATCTGCCATCCATAGGGAGTCTTGACCATCCCAAGCTTGGTAAGATGTTTCTCTTTAATGAGGCTATTGATGGAATTTGTGTTGTCAATAACCTCATTAGAGACATCTACATTGAAGTAGTCAATGAATCTGGACACTAAAACAGCATATGGAAAAGGATAATACATCAATCTTTTGGATTTAAGCATAGTTTCCTCAAGAATGAGGATCTAGTTCATCTAAATGGAATTTTTTAAACCATACACAAGTTGTATGTCATCATCTGTGGCTTGTGCATGATTTGTGGACCTAGGTGTCAAGATGTATGTGATGATGTAGTGAAGAAGTCTATCTTCATGAGTCATGGGGCCAGTACTTAGCCTAAGCTTCAGTCTCATTTGAGGATCAAGAAGCATCCCCCTATAGGTTTCTACCCTATTATAACCTCCAGCCTCTTCTTCAAATTTCCTTTCACCATCAAAGGAAATACCAGCAATTGCTTTCCAGACTTCAGGTGTGATTTCCATGGCCACTCCATTAACTTAAGACAAGATTGTCCCATCCATAGAAGCCTTAGCACAGGTGTAAAACACCTTCACTAATTCAGGGTAAAAAGTACCCTTCATCTCAACAAACTTTTTCAATCCCTGGGCTTCAATCATAGCAGGGAATTGAAAACCTTCTCTAATAAACCAATTAAGGTCAAGGTGTTTGGGAGGGCAAATAAGTTTGGTGGCATTGAACTGTAGATAGTTCATTTTCTCACGCTCACTAGGAAACCAATGGTCTAACCTATTTACTGCAGGGTTAGAGGTTTCAACACTATCTCTTAGAGGTTTTGGTTCTTTTAGGAGCAGACATAATGAATATGTGAGAAAAGACTATCTGGACAGAGTTTCTAGACTCAGAAAAAGAAAAACATAGTAGTGCTTAAGGTTGAAGATGATAATAGTGTGATTTCTTCCTTTAACATAGGTTGTATTTATAGAAGATTTTGGGCTCCAAAGTTTAAATTTGAAATAAGTAACAGTTATTTTGAATTAACCCACTAACTTTAAAGCACAGAAGATTCAAATTTTGAATTTGGTGGCTGATAAGCGTTTGTCATGTTGCTTCAAAACAATTAAACTAAGCTAATTTTGTAGCACAGGATTAACCTAGGTCGACTCAAAGACACTATCAATATGGTTCTATCTTCAATTCACTACTAACAGTAAAGGGGATTTTTGTCGAACAGTTTGCAGGCGCGAAGTAAAAATTGCAAAAACACAAACTACGATTAAAGATCAATGCAGAAACTAACAAAATTGATAACAAGTAATGTAAAACAGATTAAAGAGCATCAATCCAATTCACCAAACCAAGCTATTCAAATCATCATCGTTCTCAGAAATTTATCCTATTGTGAAAGTTCATTCAATTTCATTAGAAGCAGTTCAATCGAATCAATCCCTAAATTAATTGAAACCACAACCCTAATTGAAATATCATCCAATTAATCTGTGATTTATATTCAAAATTAGGAAACAAATCCATAACCTAATCCACTTTCAATCCTAAACGCATTCATAATCATGAAAACATAATAGCAATTGAAGAAGAAAGTGAACATTCACACAGAATTTGAAATACTAAACCAGAACTCAAATTCTTCTCTTGCTTGGGTTGGATCCTTGGATTGATTGATTATTTAGCCTTCCATGATCATCATCAGTGAAAGCTCCATGAAATAAGTGCATGAAAATGGAAGAAGGGAAAATGAAAGTGAAGAACAATGAAGAACAAGGAAGAACAGTTGAGAGAAAATAAGAGAAAGGGTTTTGATTCTAAAAACTTAAAAAGAGAAATGTAAAACTGTTTTTGCAAAATGAAATGTAATGTCATAATTCCTCCTAATGTCACTAATATATAGTGACTAAGTCTGAAGAAAAGAATGGGCCATGAACAACCCATCAATTCTAATTATTTATGCTATTTACACCAATAAAAGTCTAACTCACAGCCCAAAATACAAGTGCAGTGGTTCTGACTTCAAAGCATAAAATGATCCTCCAAATGACAGAATTGGCCTTGGCTTATTTCTGACAAACTTGTAGATCTTTTCGTTATCTTTCCAAGGACTACAAGAACGCTCAATTCTTAGTTCTGTAGAGCTCTGTAGGTCCTGTACAAGGAAGATACATCAAGTGAGCATAAAATCCAAAAATATGCAACAATTAGTAATTAAGCCCACTAACTTGCCTAAGACAAAAACTGAATTAGAATGGGAAAATAAAATTCTAAGAAAAGTCAAATAAGCTAAGAATGATAGAAAAATATTTAACCAAAGGCACTCCATCAGTGGTAGTTGGACAGTTACAAATTCCAAGAGAAAATTAGTTACAAACTCCATGAATAATCGATTATATGCTTATGTAATCGATTAATTCATAAGCAAAATTAGTTCCTGTAGAGGCTGTAATCGATAATTTCAAAAAGTAATCGATTATTCCAGTGAGAATTCGAGTTTCAAACATTTTTTCAAACAGTGTAATCGATTACCATTCACCGTAATCGATTATTCCACTGAATTGAAATTTTGTAAAAGATTTTTTTAAGCATGTGTAATCGATTAATTCGATGGCTTAATCGATTATTCCAATTAAATTCATTTTCTGGAATCATTTTATGTGAAGAATAATCGAATATCCTGGTTGTGTAATCGATTACATAAGCACAAATTTCATTCTTAACAATTTTTCAACTTCATTTAATCGACTAATATGTGCCTTAATCGATTATTCCAGTAAGAATATCAGTATAAATAGTATTTATACAGCACAAATTTGAATTTGAAGCACATGTGATGATTAGTCAAGTAAGATGCTATTTCAAATAGATAAGCACATAACAAGCATGCTAGCAAATGTTAGACTCATCAAGGATACCTAGCATGTTTCTAAGAGTATAGAATCGATCTCTAGCCAAAGGTTTAGTGAATATATCAGCCAATTGATTATGAGTATCAATGAAATCAATTTTGATGTTACCTTTTTGGATGTGATCTCTAAGGAAATGATGTCTTATCTCAATGTTTTTGATCCTTGAGTGCATTATTGAATTCTTGGAAATGTTGATGGCACTTATGTTGTCACATAGCAGGGGTATTTCTTTTAATTCTACACCAAAATCTTGCAATTGTTGCTTTAACCAAAGGTTTTGAGCACAACAACTTCCAGCAGAGATGTACTCAGCTTCAGTTGTTGATAAAACAACACAAGATTGCTTCTTGCAATGCCATGATATTAGTGAACTGCGTAGTAGGTGACAAGTTCCACTAGTACTTTTTCTATCCAATTTGCGCTGCAAAGTCAGAATTAGAATATCCAACTAAATTAAGTGATGCACCTTTAGGATACCAAAGACCAACTTTTGGTGTTGATTTAAGATATTTGAGGATTCTTTTGACTGTAGTGAGGTGTGATTCTTTGGGATTTGCTTGATATCTTGCACACAAACACACACTCAACATAATATCTGTTGTACTAGTTGTCATATATAGTAAAGATCCAATCATTCCTCTAAATTTTGACTCATCAACCTTCTTTCCTTTTTCATCTGAATCAAGGTAGGTTGATGTTGCCATTGGAGTTGCATCATCTTTGCTTTTCTCCATTTCAAAATTTTTGATCACTTCGAGGCAATACTTGGTTTGATTTAGAAATGTCCCATTCTTCATTTGCTTCACTTGAAGTCCAAGAAAGAATGTTAATTCTCCCATCATTGACATTTCAAACTCATTCTGCATAGAGATAGAAAATTCTTTGCACAATAATTGATTAGTTAAACCAAAAATTATATCATTAACATATACTTGAACCAATAAAATATCATTGCTTTGTCTTTTGATGAACAAGGTTTTATCAACATGTCCTCTTGTGAAAGATTGTTCAAGCAGAAATTTGCTTAATCTTTCATACCAAGACCTTGGAGCTTGTTTTAAATCATAAAGAGCTTTCTTAAGTTTGAAAACATGGTTTGCATATTTGAAATCAGCAAAACCAGGAAGTTGCTCTACATAAATTTCCTCTTCAATATATCCATTTAAGAAAGCACTTTTAACATCCATTTGAAAAAGTTTAAAATCCATTAAACATGCATATGCAAGTAATAACCTAATGGCTTCCAGTCTTGCAACTGATGCATAGGTTTTCTCATAGTCAATGCCTTCCTCTTGGTTGTAACCTTTTACAACCAATCTAGCTTTGTTTCTAACTATGATTCCACTCTCATCAAGTTTGTTTCTAAAAACCCATTTAGTGCCAATAGGCTTGAGAGAAGAAGGTTTAAGAACAAGTTCCCAAACTTCATTTCTCTTAAATTGATTCAGTTCATCATGCATGGCATGCATCCAATGTTCATCAATTAAGGCTTGATCAATATTCTTAGGTTCTATTTGTGAAACAAAAGCCATATTACAACAGAGATTTCTCAATGAAGATCTAGTAGATACTCCCTTTGAAACTTCACCAATTATATTGTCAAGGGAGAGATCTCTTGTAGTTCTCCAATCTTTTGGCTCTTAGACTGGTGTTGATTGTTTTGTTTCAACAATTGGTTCTTCCTTTTCTTTATCCATTGATCCATTAAGTTGAATGAACTCCTCCAAAGGACCTGCATCAATATCACACTTCTTTTCCTCTTTAGAGGGATTAGATTCATTACAAAAAACATGAACTAATTCTTCCATGCATAAGGTTCTTTTATTGAAAACTCTATATGCTTTGCTTTGTAATGAATATCCAAGGAAGATGGCTTCATCAGCTTTAGCATCAAATTTTCCAAGTGATTCTTTACCATTATTCAAAACATAACAACTTGCAGCCAAATGCTCTTAAATGGGAAATGTTTGGTTTTCTACCTTTATATAGTTCATAAGGAGTTTTCTTTAAAATAGGTCTTATTAGTAATCTATTCAAAGTGTAGCAAACTGTACTTACAGCATCAGCCCAAAAATGTTTAGGCAAATTTGTCTCATTAAGAAGAGTTCTTGCACATTCTTCAAGGGATCTATTTTTCCTTTCAACAACACCATTTTGCTAGGGTGTTCTTGGAGCTGAAAAATTGTGGTTAATTCCATTTTCTTCACAGAAATTTTCAAAATGTTCATTTTGGAATTCTCCACCATGATCACTTCTTATTGAGATAATTTTACTTCCCTTTTCATTTTGAGCAAGTTTGGCCAATTTTCTGAAAGCATTGAAAGCATCACTCTTGGATTTCAAAAACAAAGTCCATGTGAACCTAGAGTAATCATCAACAATGACAAACCCATAGTAATTACCTCTCAAACTCATAGTTCTAGAAGGACCAAATAAATCTATGTGAAGTAATTCAAGGGGTCTTGAAGTAGAAACAACATTTTTACTTTGAAAAGAATTTTTTGTTTGTTTCCCCTTTTGACAAGCATCACATAATTTTTCCTTTTCAAACTTGAGTTTGGGTAAGCCAATGAATAAATCCTTTTTAATCAGCTTGTTCATATAATGCATGTTAATGTGACTTGCCCTTCTATGTCATAGCCAAGATTCATCAATTTTACTTATTAGGCAAGAAGTGTTGTGAAAGAATGCATGATCTATGGAGAGTAAATAGATATTACCTTTTCTTTTACCTATATGAATCACCTCACCATTTTTCCCATCTCATATCATGCAGCAATTGTCATTAAATGACACTTTTAACTCTTTATCACAAAGTTGGCTTATACTTAGAAGATTGTGCTTTAAACCTTCCACATAAAGAACATTTCTGATTTGGGTTTTAAAGTTTTCTCCTATATTTCCTTCTCCAATTATCTTCCCTTTGTTGTTGTCTCCATAGGTGACAAATCCACCATCTTTAAGAGTCAAATTTGTGAGCGTTGACATGTCACTGGTCATATGCCTAGAGCATCCACTATCAAGATACCATAATGATGATCTTGCTCTTAGACTTACCTGCAAAATTCAAATCAATTTACCAAGGAAGGTACCCAATTGAGATTAGGTTCATAGGGGTTAGCTATTTTCTTTTTCTTTGGCACCCAAATGCATTCTCCATTTTCCACATAGAATCTCCTAGCATAGCATCTATTAGATGTGTGACCTTTCTTCATACAATAGTTGTAAGTTACAGTTTTTGATGCTCTTTCAAAATAAGTCATGTGATTAAACCTTGGTTTTGAAACAACTTTTTTCTATTTTGGAGGCACAAACTTGGTTTTTCCATAAGGTTTTGATCCATGTTTGTAACCCAATCCAGAAGTATCTCCAGCATATTTTTGCACACTTAGCATTTAAGCCAAATTGCATTTTCCTTTATAAAGCTTTTTCAAGAGATCAACCAAGTAATTATTTTCTGAAAGTACTATTATGTGTTTTTCACCTTGACTTTTTTTGAACTCATCAAACTCTTTTTGCAAAGCATTGTATTTGTCAACATTAGATGAAAAATAAGCACATACACATCCATTCATTTTGTAGCTTGAAACAAGTTTTTCATTTTCTTCTTTCAAGTTACAAATTTTAGTTTGCAATTCTGCAATTTTTGTTACATGCCATCTAAGATTTCCTTTTAGCCTATTATTGGATTTTGCAAGCTTTTGAGCCTCTTCATGCATTTCTTGAAAAACATCAACAACTTGATCAAATTCAAAACTTACCTTAGTTTCAGCACTTGAGGATTCATCATCTTCATTAATTGTGGAAGTGAAACACACATTTGCTTCTTCATTTTCAGTTGAAGATTCAAAAGTTGTTGACTCATTGTCTTCCCAAACTATATAGGCTCTCTTAGGCTTTCCTTATTTCTTTATCTTGTTTTCACCTTGTTGCTTTTTCAAAAAGATAGAGCATTCAGATTTAATGTGGCCAGGCTTACCACATTCAAAACAAGTGAAGTTGTTGTCACTCTTTTTGTTGTTGTTCTTTATGAACTTTTTGTTCTTATTTCTTCTCAAGAACTTGTTGAATTTTTTGACAATTAGATTCATGTTGTCCTCTTCATCTTCTTCACTTGAGTCTTCCATCTTTTCCACCTTTGAGGATGCAGCTTTCAAGGCTATGCTTTTATGTTTCTTATCTGCATCTTCTGCATTGGTTAGTTGTGACATTTCAAGTTCATACTCAAGAAGCTTACCAAAAAGTGTAGCCATGGACATTTTGGATAGATCTTTTGATTCTTTGATTGCTGTCACCTTTGGTTGCCATGGTCTTGTGAGACACTTCAAGATTTTGATGTTCAACTCTTCAGCATCAAAGATCTTTCCAAGACCAAGAAGATGATTTACTATGTGAGTGAATCTTGTTTGAAGTTGAGATATGTTTTCTGTGGAGTTCATCTTGAACATTTCATACTCATGGATTAAGGCATGCTTTCTTGATCTTCTTACCTCATCTATACCTTCATGAGTTGTCTCCAACATCTCCCACATCTCTTTTGCACTTTTGCACCTAACAGTTCTAAAAAATTCATCAGAGGAAAGTGCAGAAGTAATCATATTCTTAGCTTTAAAATCATATTGGACAACTCTCTTTTCAATATCTGTCATTTCATCCCATTCTTTAGGAATCATATCATTGCCAACAATTTTTATAAGAATCAAAGGACCTTTTTCTATTGCATTCCAAGCACCTGGATCATTTGATTGAATGAAGATTTGCATTCTATTTTTCCAAAAATTGAAGTGCTCTCCTTCAAACATCGGAGGACGGTTGAGGGAGGCACCTTCCTTGAAGGTAATTTGTGTGGTATTCATTTTTTTAAAAAAGATAGTGATCTTGAACAAAAGTGCACTGTATGAACTCATGGCTAATAGGAAGGTAGGAAGGTGCTAGATAGTTTAGCTAGTTTTTTTTTTGCCAGTTACTGTATGGATACATGGAAGGATTAGTTACTTAATAAATCATGCTACCTCCTATTTTATAACCAATTTTATTCTATTGCTAGGTGTAATCTATAATCACTAATTTTTAAAGAAGAATCCCATATCATGTTCTAAAATAACACCAAAGAAGGTATTTACCATCTTCAGAGGGTAAGCCATGTTGAGGTTTGAAAACAATAGGAATACCTACAATAACAAAGAGGGGGGTGAATTGGTTTAAACTTGGCCTTTTGAAATTTATTTGTAAAATCAGAGTTAAGGGATCTTAATCACTTTTAAACCAAGAATGCTTCTAATCAATCAAACCACTCAGCCCAAGAAATCAATTGCTTAAAATAGAACTTGTTGAGTAATGATAATAATACCAAGAATAAATGAACAAGATAACTAGTAGATATTAAGAAATAGAAAATCAACACAAGAATTTATACTGGTTCACTTCTTAAGAGAAGCTACATCCAGTTTCTTCTAATCAACACTAGATTAGAGTTCCACCATTATAAATTTTAGTTCTTACAAGCTTTACAACAATCACCCTTTATCAAACCTAGATAAAGAATAGAAATCTAAAACCCTATTAGACTCCTAGTGATAAAAAACCAGAGAACACTACTCTGTTCTTCCCCTAGAGAACCCTACTCTAGCACAAGCTTCAAAGAACTCATTAAAATAGCTTCAAATAACCAAAAATACAAAAAGGAATTTACAACCAGAGATAATGGAGAGAAACAACCTAATGATCCAATGAATATGAATGCATGTGGTTTACCAATCAGAGTTGAATTGCAGAAATAGATTTCAGAATATGCTCTCCAAAACTTCTTTGAAAACTCTTGCCCAAGAAATCATTCAATACCCATGAAGATTAAAGAGTGGCACAAGAACTTAGTTAACCCAGACAATCATTTTCTAACTTTGAGAAGGCTTGAGTATATTCAGAAAATTTGAGTATTCAAGTTGGAAAAACAGACAAGCCTTCATTCTATTTATAACATCTTTTATGTAACAACCTGTAATCAATTACAATGCGCCAAATAATCGATTAAAATGGCTTATGTAATCGATTAAATTGTCATTTAATCGATTAAAGTGTTCATAGCTTCATCTTGGGTTTTACAATGAACAGAATAATCGATTAAAGCGGTGAAGTTCATTGTGAAGCAAGCTTGTGTAATCAATTACAATTTGTGGTAATCGATTAAAGCAGTGAGGCATGCTTTTGTTTATGCTATCTAATCGATTACAAGAGTCATGTAATCGATTAATATGTTCTTCATGGATTTTCCAGATTTAAAACGAAGCAAATAATCGATTAAACCACTGTGTAATCGATTAAAGCAGTAAGATTACA
>CM023957.1:24166663-24192844 GCA_013407115.1 Glycine latifolia
TTTTCCCTATGCTGGAGGTAACACTGTTGAGCATTCCAAATTCTGATGCCTCTTGGTGTAATACTTCAAGCACCCAACACTAAATATTTATCTCTCTCAAACCCCTTTACCTCCAACACACTACCTAGCATCACAAATTCCAGCACAAGAAGTGCAACAAGAAAGCTTTGAATGCAAAGATAGTTGAAATTAGAGAACTCGCGTTCGTGACAATGGTGAACCTCGTTTCCAACACGGTTGTTTTTGGATCCACGTTGTCATTGGTGAGAACCTCCATGACCAAAAACTTGTCATAGGCAGCCACTCACACTAAACTTTCTGTGCCGCATAAAAAAAGTTTAGATCGAGTTCCCTTGAAAATGTTCCACGAGACTCAAAGGCAAAGAATAGTCAAAATCTATCAGAAGGAAAGGGCATCCAAAATGAGCTATTAATTAAAGGAGCTTGAACAACTGTAGGAGATGTTAATATTTTGTTACAAAGCATTGAGTCAGCATCCCTCTCCAACACATCAATTTTGCACCACGTCTTTCCTACAACTACATATTTTGAAGACAAAGATTAATTTTTACAAACTAGGACAATTGTGTAAATACGCACTCATGAGACAATTGTTAAAATACATTCATCGTATAAAATAAACTATTATTTAAAAATAATTGGGACTATAAGAGGTCATAGGTAACAAAATGACATATACGTGGACAAATAAATAATAAGTAATTTCAAAGACCTAAATAAAGAAGAGTTGGATATATATATATATATATGGGATGTTTTAAATGAGAAAACTTTTATAATGAAAAAAATGAGAACTAAGAATAATAACTCTTAGATCATAATTATAAAATATTAATGATTGAGATTAAAACCTGTTTAAGTAAAATCATGTAACCTTCAAATCTACCATCAACCAGTCAGCTTGCGTGGAGTCATTCACTGTTTCATCATTAATCTGTTACACAGGTTAATAGTGTTGGGTATTTTGGACCCTCAAATCAATTTGCAGAAGCGGAAATAAAATCAAAAGGGAACGAGAGAGACAATCTGTTTTACGTGAGAAAACCTTCTTCAATGTGAGAAAAGAAAAACTCACGGGACCTAATCCAGTATCAAAATCCACTATAACAATAATCAGTTACAATGAATCAAAAACATACCAATGTGGTGGTACACTCAACCTCTCCAGCAATGGTAGTCACTCAAATGCTCACAGTGTTTCACTCTAAGCTCTCAAATATGCAGGCACGGTGGTTTGCTCAAATATGACACTCAAAACTGTCACTTGAGACTCTCAAATTTCTGTGTGTCTTGCCTCCACCCTTACTCATCTATTTATAGGATGAAATGGGCTGGGCCTAAGCCATCAAATATTATTTGATTTATATCTTATCAAATAAAAACAAGATTATATATTATCAAATAAAAAACAAGATTATCAATGAACTAAAAACGGAAATTATCCAACAAATAGAGTAAGTGTTTTATATACTTCAGTTATCTAATTCATAGCAGAAATCGAGATGACATCTTTATTTGGCACCCACATCACAATTTTATCTCAGTTAATTTTCGTTTTCAATGGGTTTTAATTGGAGTCTTACGTTTATTTTATTTTGTATAAATTCCTTTTCTAGTCATTTTATAAATCTCATCAAGTGTTATGATTTACACGAACAAAGCACTCCCTGGTACGACGTGAATGAATGGGGAGTAAGGGGAGATCGAAAGTGACTTTGCACAAGTGCTGAAGAACAAGTGATAAATATGAAAGTGAGGCGATTTCACTTAACTATTGGATTAAATCTTATGGTCAAAATTAAAACCTCACTTTAAAAAAAGGCACGTGACTCATAATTAACGTTCCCCTTTTGCTTTCCTCACGTTAAAAACCCTTCTCTTTATCATGTCGAACGCACGTTGCAGTTTGCACACCCTTCTCGTGTTCTCCAGGTCGTGTGCGTAGGAAGGGGAGGCAGCTGAACTAAATTGCTATTCTCTTACTCACGTAACAGTCACAGTTATGCACACCCTTCTTTATACATCACGTTGCAGTTTTGCACACTCTTTTATGTTCTTCACATCGCACGTGAGAGAATGGGAAGAAAAAGACATCTGAACGTAATTCATATTCTCTTCCTCACGCCGCACCATTCCTGTTCTCTTTCTCAGTCGTTTTGGTCTCTCACAGCGTAACCCTTGTTCACAAAAATATTGCAAGGATTGTATTTTCTTGTTTTAATTACTTTATTTCAATTCTCAATTTTGTGTTTTCATATGTTAATTTTGATCAATATTTATGTTTTTTCCCTCTCTTTATTGAAGTTTGAGTGATAATCAAGATGAATTTGGACTCACTACCATAGAAGACATTTCCATGCCACAAGTAAGTGAATTATGTACTTTGACTATTAAGTTTACTTTCTTTTTTTTTATATTTGTTACTTGTTGTAAATGAATGAAACATTTTAATATTGTACATTGTTTGTTTCTTATAGGTAGATGAATGGGTGTCATAGTGATGAAAAATTAAAGCCAAGTCTGGGGCAATTATTTGATACATGAAGATTTAAACAGCATATGCACACAGTGCTGAATTTAGTGTGCGTTGATCAAATGGATTTTGTTTGCTCAAAAGAAGGTTACAAAGTATTTAAAGAACAAGGTGGATCAACGATCAAGGCTAGAAAAAGGAAAATCACAAGAGAAAGATGTAATGCGGAGGTTGGTTTCTCACTGGTACACGAAGGCAAATATAAGCTTGCCACATTTTATGAAGGCCGCGTGCATGTACTTTCTTCACCTAGTAAGAGATAATTTCTTAGATCATCAAGGCAGGTGAATGAAATTCACATGAGCTTATTATATACATGTAGTAGAGCAAATATTGGACCTTAAAAAACACACCTTTATCATCCAAATTGTTGGGTGCACACAAAAGGATCTCCAAAATTGTTGGCGAGATTTGAAGACCTTGATTAAAGATTTCCATGCATATGTCTTTTTTGATAACTTGAAGAGAAAGCAAGTAGCAAATTTCTCATTTTACTGTGCATATGAGGGTAGATGATGAAGATTGACTGAAACATGTTTTGGGCAAATGATATTTGTAGAAAAAAATAGTCTTTGTCAGAGGATGTGATTTCATTTGATACCACATATGAAACAAATAAGTATTCAATGATTTTTACACCATTTACCATATTAAACCACCATAGACAATGAGTTACTTTTGGAGTTGTCTTCTTAACCGATGAGACAACTAATTCATTTATTTGATTATTTGAAAAATTCATGTAAGTAATGATGGAACATAAAACCAAATTTCATAGTGACAAATCAAGATCCTGCCATGAAAATTGCAATAAAGAAAAAAATTGTTCATCTTCTCGTAGATTTTGCATGTGGCATATTATGAAAAAAGTTCCTAAAAATGTGGGTGTTTCTTTGAATTTCAATGATGAGTTCAACGAAAGTTTCAATCACGTATTTCGAGTTTAGAGACGACAGATAAATTTGAAGCAACATGGAATTTCATCATGATTAAGTTTGATTTGCAAAAGAATGATCGACTCTCTCATATGTTTGACATCAGAAGCATGCGGATCCCAACTTACTTCAAAGACATATTTTTGTTCAAGATATTGAGAACAACATCTATATCATATAGTCCAAATTCCTTCTACAGTAATTTTATTAATTTCAATGTTTCTTGGGTTGAATTTTGGATGAGGTTTGAGTCTGCAATAGAAGCACATAGGCATAATTAGTTACTTGCTAATAATGTTTCACTCCATTCTCTACCTATACTTAATATGGATAGCGGTTTAGAGAAGCGTGGAAGAAATGTTTATACTCAGGAGAATTTGGAACATTTTCAAAAAGTTATGGAGTCCATGTCTACATTGTGGAGTTGACAAAAAGAAAGAAAAAGAAAAAGAGGAAATAATACATATAGTTGATCACAATGGAGTTAGAAAATTTCTTGAAGTGATTTATAATGTCTTTGATCATAATGCATATTGTTCATGCAAAATGTTTCAATCTCAAGGAATTTCATGTAGACATGTACTTTGTATTCTAAAGGAAAAAACTTAAATGAAATATCAAGTAATTACATTGTCAATTGGTGAACAAAGTTGGCTACTAGTAAGCCTATTTCTCATGTCGATGGCAAGGTCTTGGATGGGTGCACTACTAGAAAAAGAGCATTCAACATCGATTATTTTTTACATTTCACATCGATTTTGAATCGATGTTGAATCAAGCGACGTTGAAAGTGTAGAAGTTAACATCGGTTTTGAAAAATCGATGTTAACCAAAAGTATACAACATCGGTTTTTAGTAAAAATCGATGTCGCTATCTAATAAATAAAACATAAAAAAATGTAAAAGTTGAAACTTCAACATCGATTTTTAACAAAAAAAAATGATGTTTTTTTTAATTTTTATTAATATTATGTCAATTTTTTTTATTTTATCCAAATTCAACCTGCAAATGAAATAATATACATCCAATCAATTTCAAAATACAATACAATTAAATAATATTTCAATAAAAAATAAAATTCAATAGTGTGAATGTACATAAAAATGATTTTCTAACCAAATGTTTATACAATTGTTTAAAAATCCCTTAACCACCTAAAATAATATTTCATCTCTAACTTTAAGATAAAATGTAGCTCATTAAACCCTAATAGCCTTCAATCTCTCGGGTTCCAGTGGTCTTTCATTAGTGAAATACTGCATGACATAATAAAACATAATTTAATAAGTATAAAACAAAAACAAGTGAAAAAAATAAAATTAGTTTTCAATTAGACAATTACCATGTCCCAGTTATCCCTGAAGCCTCCTTGGACTATTGTCGACATCCATTGCATGACATAATAGCCACACTCAGTGCTTCCTTTTTGCTTATTACATTAAATTCCATAACATGGTCAAAGTTAAATGAAAATTAGTGTAAATAGTAATAAAAGTTATTTTGAATGCATAAACCATGATTTATTAAAAGATTTACTTTAAGCGCAATCCATTTAGTAGTAGCCTTTGATTTATTTCATTGAGTGCCATGGACTCCCTTCAAAGCATTGCTTAAGAGAAACATGCATATTGTACAATTAACATATTCATGTGTTACAAATAATAATATAAATGTCTTACAAATTACAACCTACCTGTTAATAATTCCTTTCAGGTAGTTAACATGATTGTTGTGCAACGAACAGAACCACACGACAACATTGGTCTTAGGACATATAACGACCAGTTGCCAATGTGCACTGCATTGAAGAAAAAGAAGTTATTATACTGCATACATTAATTAAATTCTTTTGTACATTTTTACTTACCCATTCAAGTACGGTGCAAGGTAGACACGTTTCTGTAAACTCTGCATCCATTTCTTGATATAGTCCTCGGATTCAAATTGAGATTGCCCAGATCTCTGTATAGACTATGGCTCGATGAATCCATACACATCGGCATGATCTGATTCCAGACATAAGTCATTCATATGCCTATTGTTTTATAAATAAAGTCAATTATGCATGAATATAAAACAATTAGTTATGTAACGATATCCAATTGAAAGTGACTTACAGAATCCACAGTTGTATCATGGAGATGTTCAGACATTGACCATCGTGAATGATCTCAGAAATATCCTCATGCTTTATGTATAACGGGAAGTTGTCATTATGCGCCCCGAACAAAGTAGGGTCCCATGGCACCTGCATGGGTCAAAGGACAAGATTAGGGATGGTCAATGCGATCTGGTACAAGGGATCGACAACATGTTCCGGCTTATTTACAGATTTCGTCGGTCCCTGTTTATCCTACACAGTTAACAAACATAAGTGAACGACCGTCTTAACTTTATATGAGACAAATCATTCTTAAATGAGAAGAAAAAAGGCAAAAATGAAATACCTTATTCAAAATAGGTTGTACAAGATGTGTCGGCTAAGTAAGGAAAGTGTTGAGGGCCTGCCCCACTAACTGAATCTCGTCAGTGGGTACAGGGATGCGAGCATCAGCATCTCGAACTTCCTCAACACCCACCTTGACCTGATCATTGGCAAGAGGGACACTGTGCACAGTTGTCGACCCCTCATAAACTCTTCCAAGGGAAACCAGGAGGGGAGGATTGTCATCAACATACAACCACGCCTGTTAGATGCACCCGTGTCTGGGTCATTCCCCGAGGGATGGATACAACTTCCCTTGGTGCTGACATGGGCACCAAAAGGACATGATTGAACCTCTGGAGGTGGCATGGCACCCTGACTAAGCATCTGGGACTGCAGGTGGCTGAACGACATCATTATTTGCTGCGTAACTCTTTCAATGATCGACTGTATAACTCTATCAGTGATTCACTGCTCCAGCTCTACCCTGATGTTGTCTTTCATTCGATCCAAGTTTTTAGGAGCCATTGACTTCTACTTGCAAGAGGTTGATGAAGTCGGTCCGAAGTAGTGTGTGATGGTCACACCAGCTCCCACGGACACGGTCGGAGTGCTCTGATCATCTAATGGCAGCAGTTAGGACATCCTGACGTCCACTGGCGACAAAGCTACCCTGTGTGGATTGCTCATCCAGGGAATCCTGCAATCAAAATAAGTAGAACATTAGTTTTGTAATTTGTGAGGCAAAAATTCATTAAAAAAGGTGTATGAAACCATTGTTTGACTTACAATCCTCTCTGCAATCTCAGGTGCCGCCTCAGAAGTCATTTGTCCAGATTTTTTGGTGCGAGCCACCTTCCACTTCACGTGTTGTCTAACAGGGGACGGAGGATGACCGATGGTCTCCGTGCTATCATCACAAGCTGTTTCCTCCAATTGTTTCTTTTGTTTTTCCTTCATCATTTTCTTTTCTAACAAATCGTAACCCCTGCGAGACAACACGTGAAGCGCGGTGTTCATCTTCTGGATGGCCTGAGCCTTCTTTCTAACATCCTGTCAGAATTACACAGATAGATGTAAAAAAATGCGCTCACACACTCCATATCAGTGAAATTGTAAAACAATTCAACTCAGCTAACCTCCCATGAATAGGCTCTACGAGTCTCATAGAATTGGTGCCATTGTTCCTTACTAATATCGTATTTTTCACAGACAGCGTCATCATCGTCATCCTTGCCTTGTGCTAGAACCCATTTGGAGGTCAGATCTGACTTAAATTGCCTCCATCGCTCTCCAAATGTCTACAAAATTTTCTTCTTGGTTGGTTGGTCGGACACTTCAGGTATATCAAATTCAGCCTGCGTTACAATCAAGTAGGTTTAACAGTTATAATAACATTTAAATTGTATAGCTACAAGCAATCACATTGGACATGTAATTGTAATACCTGAATGTCCTTCCAAATCAACTCCTTTTGCACTACAGGAACTTCCTTCCAGTTAGCAATGGTGACATCCACCTTGTCTCTAGCCACGATCCCTAGATACGTCCTTAATTTATTTGCTTGAGGACCATCAACCTTCCCAGTGGCAGGATCGACATGAACCACTGGTCTGTCAGCACCAACAGGTCTGGTAGCCAATGACCTCAGCCGCATTGCTTTCCTAGTCTTCTTCGCCGTAGACGGTGAAGGTGCTGACTCAGGACATGAAGGTGCTGATTCAGGAAGAGGAGGTGTTGACTCAAGACGAGGAGGGGAGCTCGGTGGTGTAGTCATGATCCTGTTAAAAACAAAAACAAAGATAAGTAAAGTTAAGTGACAAGTTAGGTTACTTATGAAATTGTAAAAGTCGAAACAAGTTAATATAAAAAAATTACATTGAGTGATGTTAATTAATTCTCTTTCATCATGATCATTACGATTTGCATGAATGTCGTCAACTTCATCTTCTCTGTTGACGTCAGGCATTTGTGTCGAGAATTGAGTGACACCAGTATCAATTGTTAAGATCTACCAAAGTAAATCCCAAGTCCTCGATTCGCACACCGCTATTGATATCGACCCACTTATACTTGAAAACACATAGAGTGAATGTAACATAATTAAGCTCCCAGATGTCATGAATGACTCCAAAGTAAGGCATGCACAGTAGCGAAGTGTTGCGACTCAGCCCTAAGGCTAACCCCACTGTTTTGCATTGTGCTCTTATCATCTTGTTGTTTGGTGTAGAACGAGTACTTGTTGATATCGTATCTCTGCCAACTTCTAACATTTCTTTTAGGCCCATCTACTAACTTCCTCATTGTTTCAGATGAAGATTAATCACTAAATATTGTATCTTTAAACTAATTCAAGAAAGTCTTGTTATGCTCTTTCAATAACCTATTCTTTGTCATTCTTGGATTACTTTCCTTGACTAAGGCTTCATGAAAAACTATGTATATCAGGACTTCCTTACTATTATTCAGGACATACAAATGAGCTTATTGCAATTCCTGTAAACCAGGCGTTATAACATGCAGCCCTCGTGAACCCTTTCCTCCCACTTTGTCGTCATGCCGGGACTCGGGAAGCCCAACAGGTTTTTCCTTTTCAAGGTACGCTGAACAAAATTCTACAGATTCTTCTGCAATGTACCTTTCAACTATGGATACTTCAGGATGATGTAGGTTTTTTGTATACCCTTTCAAGATCTTCATGTATCGCTCGACTGGGTACATCCACCGTAAATAAACGGGACCACACAATTTAATTTCCCTGACCAGATGAACAAGTAAGTGAACCATTATGTCGAAAAATGAAGGAGGAAAATACATCTCCAACTGACACAAGATAATTGTCGCCTCTTCTTCCAAGTCATCTAACTTTACAGGGTCCACGACTTTGGTACAAATGGCATTGAAGAAAAAGCATAGCCGAGTTATAGCATGTCTCACTTTGTTAGGAAAAATGTCTCGAATCGCCACGGAAAACAGTTGTTGCATCAACACGTGGCAATCATGAGACTTTAAGCCAACTAGTTTCAGATCTTTGATCTACACAAGGCTCTTAATATTTGAAGAGTATCCCTGTGGCAGTTTCACTCGGTGCAGACACTAACAAAAACTTATCTTCTCCTTTCTTGACAAAGTGAGACATGCTAGAGGCAAGTATATTTTCTTACCATCGAACCTAGGATGTAACTGCTCACGTATACCCATCTCAGCAAGATCTTGATGAGTGTTCAAACCAACCTTTGTCTTGCCTTGAATGTTAAGCAATGAGCCGATGACACTGTCACACACATTTTTCTCCACATGCATAACATCGATACAATGTCTAACATCTAGATCAGACCAGTATGGAAGATCAAACAATATCGACCTCTTCTTCCATATGCAAGTATTACCTTTTTGCTTCTTTTGGGTCTTTCTAAATACAGTATGGATGTGCTCAACCCGCTCAAGAACCTGTTCACCGGTTAACGAAATCGGTGCATTTTCATGCTCTTGACTTCCATTAAATGTTTTTTTCAATCGCCGATAAGGGTGATAAGGTTTCAGAAAATGTCGATGGCGAGTGTAAACTATTTTTCTACCATGTTTAAGTTGTACATAGCTCATGTCTTGCTCACAGATAAGGCATGCACGATGGCCCTTAACATTGTATCCACTCAAATTTCCATACGCTAGAAAATCATTAATGGTACAAAATAGCATTGCACACAACTTGAATGTCTCTTTTCGATACCCATCAAACATGGCAACCCCCTCGTCCCACAAGTTTGTCAAGTCTTCAATCAAGGGACTAAGATAAACATCAATGTCATTTCCTGGCTGTCTTGGGCCTGATATCATCATATACAGCATCATGTATTTTCGCTTCATGCACAACCAAGGAGGCAGGTTGTAAATGACTAGCAAAACAGGCCATGAACTATGCTGAGTACTTAAAATGTCGTAGGGATTCATTCCATCACTAGCAAGTGCAAGCCTAAGATTTATTGGGTCTTCACCAAATTCAGGATACAAATGGTCAATCTTCTCCACAGGGAGGAATCTACAGGATGGCGGAGCATTCCATCACAGTTTCTCCCATCTGCATGTCATGTAAGGTCTTTTGCGTCATCTTCGTTAGCAAACAGACGCTTAAACCTTGGAATGATCGGAAGATACCACAACACCTTCGTGGGGGGGCCTTTCTTTGTGCCCTCATCACTGCTACAGTCGTCATGATCCTTCACTTTGTACCGTGATACCCCACACCTGGGGCATTTATGCATTTCTTCAAATTCATTTTTGTACAATATGCAGTCATTAGGATAAGCATGAATTTTCTTATACTTCATACCCATCAGACAAAGTATATTCTTCACCTGATAGTAACTTGTTGGCAACGTGTTTTCATCTGGAAGCATTTCATGAACTACCTAAAGTAGTAAACTGAAGCTTTTGTCACTCCATCCATATCTGGCCTTGGCATTAACCAGATTTAACACTACTGATAATAGTGTCAATGACTCTTTGCACGCCAAATACAACGGCTTCTTCGAATCACTTTCCAATGCATCATACATAGGGGCATGTGCTTGCTAAAAAGATTCATGTCCCAGATCACAAATCATATCCTCTAATCGATCTCCGAGGTCAACATCAAGCGGTTCAGTTTGTGACCCCCTTTGCATATTTGTCAATTCACCATGCCATATCCATGTAGTATAATTCTTCTTAATCCCATCACACAAAAGATGTTCACGTATGTCGTCTAGTGGTTGGAATCTCCCATTCAAACAATTTATACAAGGACAAAAATATTTTCCATCCCCATCCGATCGACTTCTTTCGAAGGCAAATTCCAAGAAATGTTCAACGCCTTCCTCGTACTCAATCGTGATGTGACTTGCATTCATCCAACTTCGATCCATCTAATTAATAACTCTGTGATACTCACAAAGTTATTCCATGCATGAAAACCTCACTTTTTTCATTCATGGTGTGACCTTATCCCATTCAAGAAGACATATTTTTATAGTATATTCATATGTATAGGTTGAGTCTCTTATCTTAAATTTGATGAAATTTCGGCAGCATTTCACTTTGATCTCCGAGTACACGATATGAAAGCAGTGGCATGAGTTTCACAACAGTCAAGTATGCACCCGGAGAACAAAGTGAAATGCATTGTATCGAAATTTAATCATATTTAATAAAAAATCACAACCTATACATATGAATATACTAAAAAAATATTAGTTTTCCCAAACTATCCAAATGGAAAATTCAAGAATCAAGACAATGATTAATCCAAATTGTCCGGAAAAATCACTGTAATGAATCTCAAACGAGAAACTAAGGTTCACTCATAATGAATATTGACTTTATATATAAAGCACTAGTAGTTAATCACATAAAACAAGTTACAAAACCACCAAATACAAAGTCAATGGAAGTTGCTAACCTTGTGGAAGCCACCGGAAGTCGCGAGCGAGAGAACCACCTCCGAGAATGACACCAACAGTGGAAGTGCAGTGAGAGTGACCTAAGTTAGGTCCAGATCAGCTTAAAAATAGAAAAATACCCAGATCAGCTTCAAAGAATACACTAATTACTTTGTCAAACATAAACAAACCAAAATTCTTGACCCATACCAAAACCACAAATAGAAACCAGTTGACTAGCAGGGCATTAACAAGGGTACATGTCAGCTTGATACACTCATAGAAACTGGATCAGGATATAACAGGAATAGAATACTGAGAAAAAAAGCTTTTGTTGTATAAAGGAAATAGACAGCATGTTTTGATCTTTTCATGTTATGCCTTATCTATATCTTCGATTTGACTATTGTATGTGTGTGACAGAGTGCTATAATGGTTTGGTAATTCAACACAATAGTATATATAGATGAAGGACCACAAAATTTAACACAAAAAAATGCATGTTATGCTGGGGAAGTGTTCACTTGAGAATATATGAGAAGAAATTGGTGTGCGTTTGGATTATAATTAAAAAGTATAACTTGGTTAAAGTTAATTTTGTAAATTTAAGTTTAATTATAAGTAAGTAACTTCATTTATGTTTAGCATGAATTCCTTATCTAGATTATGGATCAACTTAAGAACTATTTTTATAGGAACATTTATTAAAAGAAAAAAAGAATATATATATATATATATATATATATATATATATATATATATATATATCCTCCCTAGATAGTGAAGTAAGCATGTGAGGCTAAGAAATTTCTCACATGCACTGGAATGATACATGTGAACCTTCACAACATGTAAGAATTACCAATAAAGGGGAATTTGCTTGGTGATAATATCAAGTAAAGAAAGCTAATTAAATAGAGAATAAGGGAAGTTAATGGGCCAAATCCCAAAGTTTTGTTTCCTCAACGGAATAGCTAGTCAAATGGGGAGCTTAATAAACATAAAACATGCCATATGATTGCAACTGATTGTTTGTTTAAGCAAAGACATCATTCATATAACAACACAAATCACAACTCCATTATAGGCTTCATGTGCCTTATTTCTATTTAAATTGATAGCTAACCATGTATAAACAACCATTGATGCTTCAACAAACTTGTCCTTTTGTGTAGTACATTATTTGCATGCATTTTATTCCTCACAGACTGTAATTTAAAAATGCACAGTGTGTATTGTAACACCCCAATATTTTTATACTCATATGGATTTAAGGCAATACTTTAGGATGATTAGAAATTATAATTTGCTAATAAGATTTTTAGAATTTTAATAATTAAAGTCAATATGGACCAATGAGAAAATAGAATTTTACTATTACATGCAATAAAAGGAAAACATTCCAAAATCAAGGCAAGTCCACGTGAAGTAAGGGATAAGGGAGCAAGCTTGTTTAAGTTTTAGAACAATCAAGGTATGGGGAAGTCTTGGTAAACCAAGTTTAAATATTAAACTCTACTCAAGATTACTACCTAGATTAATGAAGATTTGAGTTGATAAATTAAGAGAAATGGAAAAACTAAGATGGGTAATATGAAACTTCTATTTAAATTTGATGGAGGATGAGATAAAGAAAGTTCAAACTCAATTTAATCTAACTCTCTATTTGATGTTTAATGGTTTAGATTCATGTCTTGAAAATTATTTTAGTTAATAGACAATATAGATGATTCTTGAATAAGTTTATTTAGTAATGTTTCTTTAATTCTATGTATTCGTGTAATTAGGTAGTTAATTGCTTATATATTCGTTTAATTATGTATTACGTTGTTTACATTATTTATCTTAAATAGTCTTTTGATTAATTATATTTGTCTAGATGTAATGTTTAATGAATCATAGATAAAATATATTTTATGTTCCTTAAGTTAGTTTATTTTGAAATAATCCCTACATAATCTCTAACTATTTCTTTTGTTGATATCTCTTAATAAATTATTTTAATGTTGCTTGTTAAAATTTGATTTATTCCCTTTTGTTGTTGTCATAATTATTTTGACTCAATCAAGAAGATATAATAATTTTGAAGTAGGTAATTAAAAGTTTAATTTGAAACAAAGGTGTAATGAAAGGAAAGTTGTGAGGTATGATGAAGCTGAATGACACTTGGTATAACTTGGTTTAATTGATATGAGTGTTGTTAACAGTATATATTTGGTGTGTTTTGAAAAATATTCCCTGTGTGATAAAGAGGAAATACACAAAACCTATGTGTTATCAAGTAACGTTATAAAAATTTAAACATGATGTGTGGTGATTCATGATGAGAAAGGAATCAAGAAGTGTATCATTTTGATGATGATAAGTTGAGAAGAATGATGAGAACAAGAACAATTAAAAGATGTAAAATGAATCACCCATGCATTTTCATGTGCATACACCCGGTGGGGTAAATTTGTGAAGATGAACCTCAGGAGGAGGTGTGTCAGATAACTAAACTGAGTCCATAAGTTCAGAGATGTCAGAACTTGGGGGTAGTTGAGACAGTGAGGACCACACCACCATGATGATCACATGAGTGGAGGTGATAATCCTACGCGCCACTGGGCTACCCTGACCGGATGGATAAGTTCGTTCCACTAAGGTGAGGGTGGGGTTATCTGACTGTGGCCACAATTATTGAGACGTTGAGAACCTGAGATCTCAGTCATACATCATATAATAAGATGAGCATGTATTTTCTTACATTTCATAACAAGTATGTGTGAAGAAGAGATAATATACATGTGTGGAGTAAAAGATGATAATTAAATCTTAGTAGCGTTTTGACAAATTCTCTGTATTATTATATAACTATTTACGTATATTTATTATGTCTGTTTATATTTAAATTTTGTTTATCATGACTTACCCTATTTTGTGTCTGGTGGTTGACACCTATGATGACCCCAAAATTTCTTGGGCGAGCAGAGGAACAGTGATATGAATGCTGCACAAGAAGATGTGATGAAGACTTTGTGATGATTCTCTGCTTGTTGATGATCTCTACTTTGATCTGTATTATGGACTGTTTATGTATTGGACTGTTAATTTGTAATAAGGGACTGTATGGTATGAATATGTGAACGTCATGAACTACGTCATTTAAATAACGCGTAAACTTTCATAATTTCTAAAATCGTTTTCAAACTCAATTAAAACTAATATGGGCCTTCATTCTTCTTTTAAAAAAAAAACCCGTAACGAATAAAATAAATATGGCGTAAAGCGAAGTAGAAGCGGTCGTTTCATGTATGCTATAAGTAGTTTGACACAAGGAGGGCTTAGGACTTTCAGAGATAAAAAGAACTTTAACAAACTCACTATAGGTTGTTTATATAATAACTTTGAATACATATCTGTTATAAGGTGGATTTTAGCACCAATACCCAACTTATCCCCTTCTCACATTCCAATTTCAGTCACCAAACCAACTACTAGTATGCATATTACCACATTATTTACCGATTTTCTCTTAACCTACATCATATGTACTATATGCTTCCTTTTAAACAAATGCCTTCATAGTTGATGTTTGTCAACTTGTTATTTTGGCTAAGGGCTAAAAAGAAGCAAATATCTTCAATTCATGCATGTAACCAATACATAACAACAGAGAAAATCAGCTCAATTAGTTCAATTCATTCAAAGAGCAAGTGCTGACAAATGCCTAATATTGTTGACCAGAAGAGCAAAAATATAACAGGAACTCACTCCAAGGGAAATCATGTCCACAACAAGCTTCGAGTCATATTCACAAATGATGTTTCTAACACCCTTATCCCACGCAATCTGCAACCCTTGAGCAATGGCAAGCAACTTTGCATTCAGACTCATTGTGAAGCCGCAACAACCAAAAAAACTTAGAAATCAATTACCCAAATTATTACGAATCAATCTGTTAAGTCTTAGTATAACTCGGATTGCCTAAGGAGCTTCCATCAGTGTTGAGTTTGTAATCAAAATCAGTCCCAAACCCCACAAATTTTAACCTCATGAGAAAGATGTCAAATAATGTACAGTAAAAATCACTCACCTAATTAGAAAGATATCAAATAAGGTACAATATAAAATTAATTGAAGGAAAGATATCAAAATTGTCACAACCGATGTTGGGCTGGTGCCAATGAGTCAAGGACCATTTCATATGATTTAGTTCCATTTCATAACAAGTAATAGATGGAAGCAGAGGAATGCTAACCTTGTGGGAGCCGCCGACAGTTATGAACGCATAACGACACCAATGAACCGCCGTGAGACAACGACAGCGACAAAGGTGACTGGAAGCGATGTGATAGTGATTGCAGACAATGTAGGTGCGAGATAAAAAGCAGTGAAGGTAGGTGTGACAGAAGCTATGAGTAGTGAAGGGAGAGAGATTCATAGCAGAGATAGGCGCGAAAGTGAAGGGTTTAATTCAAGGGCAGGTTTTATGATAACAACAACATCGGTTTTCATTGCAAAATCGAAGTTAACTTATTCTGTTAACATCGATTTTCTTAAAAATATGGAAAATCGATGTTAACAGGACTTTGGTTAACATCAGTTTTCTTAAAAATCTGGAAAATCGATGTTAACAAAGTCCATTTAATTACGAATTTGCCACCACATTTTCGTTAACATCAATTTTCTGTTAACGTAGCGATGTTAAAACCAATTTTTCTAGTAGTGGTGTTTTGAATAGAAAAAATGAGAGTCAACTTGTATCAGATGTGTGGAATCACTTATTTGCTTGTATGCATGAGACTAGACAGTTTGAGGAAAAATTGCTTCTTTTGATAAATTGAGCTACTGACCTTAAAAAGCAATTGATTGAAGTAGAGACTCTTATTGGATGCAATCTTCCTAAAGAGGTTGATGCTTCTATTTGTTGAGAATGCAAGTTGTGAAGACTTCAACCAAGCTACCTTTTCTATTGTTCACGTGAGTCATTTTTCTCGCTTGGGACATTGACATGTCACTACAATAAAATGTGTTTTTAGTAACATTTTGAAAAATGTTACCAGTATCTTTTTGCAGCATTTTATCAAATGATGTATCAGGCCTACGTCGCCAAAGACTTTTGGCAACATTTTTATACAATAATTGTAACATTTTTAAAAATGTTACTAATTTAACATCTTGTAACATTTTTACATATTAATATCAACAATTTAAGAATGTTTCCAAACTAGCATTTTGTAACATTTTTAAAATTTTGCTAAATTAATGGGACATATATAAAAAATTGTTCTATTCCTTTATCCTCCCCACCTTGAACATGACCTTGAAAGTAGTTTCCATGTAGACCACATGTTCATAGAAGTCATAATAATTGTTAGATATAGGGGGAGCATGAAGAAAGATCAAGATATATGCTAAAGATGGATGAGTCTTTTAGCTTTTAACATGTTATTCAATTTAAGGCATTTGTAATTGCTTGATGTAAAATCCTCAAAATTATATCTTGAGTTTATGTTAAATTATGAAAGTGTAATGATAGTTGAAATCAAGATTCTTGAAGCATCTTGTAAGACCATTCACGTAGAAACATAGGAGAATAAGTTGTAAGGAATAATCTCAACCAAATATTATAGAACCAATAAAAATTGGTCATTTGTACTAAGCTTTCCACCTAACCACATAGTCATTTAATGCATGGAATCATTCTTTAAAATATTAAACAATTGGTGCAGCAGATATATTTGCCTATTTTCGTGAATATCTTCAGCCAAGCTCCACGTGCATATAGCGAAAGAATATTTTAAAGAAAGATCTAGTACGTAATATAAGGTTTAGGCATAATATCCCCCAATGAAATGATTACTTAGTTAAAACCTAACTAAACTAACTTCAAAAATCAGTTTTGAGCCAACTAAAATCCTTAAAACTGAACCAATTAACGTAGTATAAATAGCCTTGGCATTCAAAATTTCTGCACGTAAAATCTCAACTTCAAAATATATCATATTACCACTTGCTCTTGCACCAAGCTTTCTATCTCACCAATCAGCCATTTCCTGCTTCAAAATCTCATTTCCTAGAGTATTTTCCAAGGAAGACAACCCTTACTTCATTACTTCTCAAGCATCAAACTCATTTGAGGTAGGCTAGGCTTCAATCTCTAATTAAGTATTTGTTTAGATTAAATTATATGCTTAGTTGGGCAGACTTATAGTTTTATTTAGGCTGGAAATCTATGTTTTGAAGGATATTTTATGATAAGAATACGTTGATTTTAACCATAGGATAGGTGATGATTTATAAGTTGAATATTAGTGATGTTGGAAGTTACACATGATGATTTCTAGGAGTGATTTGATGATTTATAGAAATGGTTAATATTAATTTTTGGAAGTAGAGATTGAATGGTATGGAGACCAATGGTTCAAAAGCGTGAAGATTAAATTTGAGAATGAAGTAGTCAGATGGTAATTGATGATTTCTTTATGTACGAAAGTATCAAAAACCCGGATATAAATATCCTTGTTATATTCACCCAAGTTAAACTCATCTCGGATATATTACCCATATTGTAAACATTCCGGATATATTACCCATATTGTAACCATTCCGGATACACTACCCATATTGTAACCATCCCAAACACACTACCATATTGTAACCATCTCAGATATAAACCATCTAGGTTCAACTCATCCAGGCCATTGCGGATCTCTCTATCCGTGTTATAAGCATCTAAGTTAAAATCGGTCACAATTATCCAGGTTATATCCTCCCGACTTCCACATACCCCGGTCATTCCGGTCACAACTAATGATATTCCATCTAGGATGTACATATCCCGACCAACCCAGAATAGCTATATAAGTTGTAACCATCCCGAGTGCACATACCCTGGTCATCCCAGTCACAACTAATGGTATTCCATTCAGGATGTACATACCCCGGCCAACCCGGAACAGCTATATAAGTTGTAACCATCCCGAGTGCACATACCCCGATCATCCCGATCACAACTAATGATATTTCATCCAGGATGTACATACCCCGGCCAACCCAGAACAGCTATATAAGTTGTAACCATCCAGAGTGCATATACCCCGGTCATCCTGGTCACAAATAATGATATTTCATCCAGGATGTACATACCCCAACCAACCCGGACACAGCTATATAAGTTATAATCATCCAGAGTGTACACACCCCGGTCAACCCGGACATAACTATCTGTTATAACCATCTATATGAAATCACACCCAAGACATCCTGGATATAAACATACATGTTATCACCATCCGGGTTCCACTTATCCTCTCCATTCTGGATCCCTCTATCCAAATTATAAGCATCTAATTTAAACCTCATCCCGGCTACCTATGATATACACATCCCGATCATTTCGACTACACCAACCCGGTTTTTCTTACCACGTTAGATAGCCATATATTATTAAGTGAAAGAAAAAAAAAATTATGGTTTATTAGTTAGACTACTAACATGAATTTCTTTAGCTTGAGGATATTCAATTATCATGCCCAAGTTGGTAGGATTTTGCTTGAATGAGGTATGGCAGTTTAACCATACTTTTGGTACGTATGATATTATGATGGAAATATTTTTCATAAGATTATATGTGAATAATGGATTTTTGATTTGTAGCTATGACTGATTCATGTTTCCAAGTCCAGTACGAGATTTGGGAAACATAATCTATGATACTACATCTAGTACAAGATGTAGAGACCAGGTGCAAATACATGGAATGACATGCCATGACTAGCGTAAAACGGTCACAGCATTTCTACACAAGGTGTAGCTACATCCAGTACGAGATGTAGAGGTCATGTGCACCTGGAAAAATTCATTTCATGCATTCATATAGTTGCATAATTATTTTATGATGATTTACTAACGTGCTAACGTGTTTTAATGGTTTAGATTTTGCCTAATGAGAAATTTTATTTCTCACAAAATTTGTTTCATTTATTTTATAGATGGCCTCCGTGATCCTCTTCTTTGATGCTTTAGATTGGGACTGGTATCTTGATGAAGATATAAATTGTTATGTTCTGACAATGCATCCTGTAATACGTATGTATATATATTTTGGCATACATTTCCTAGTGTCTGTACTAAAGAATATGTTCAACCCAAATGATCCTTTTATGCATGGCTATCATGATCCGCCTCTGGAGCCTATATATATTTCCTCTAGCAACAGTTTTCATGTTGTACCTGATATTGGAGGAAACATGAATTTTAATGGTGAGGCTGATGCAGAAGAAAGCCTAGACGAAAATGTCTAAGATGATGAAGGAAGTATTAACATAGACCTATGTAAAATAAATAAGAATCATAACTAGTTTAACTAACATGTTTTATGTTTTAATATGGTAATGTATGAAAAACTTGATGACTGATAGTAATGAATCATGTAAAAATGACCGTATCTATGTATAATAAATTATATTACAACTTACATAATTTATATGTTGTATAATTTTTACTAATATACGTTTCTTAAAATTTAACCCTAATACTAAGATACATTTTTTTTAAAAATGAAATAGTATTAAAATCATTTAGAATAATTTAGGTTGTTACACTAGATGTAGGAGAGAATCATCCTATGATCTATTGCATTGCATAAACATCACTCATTGATTTGCATTCATGATTTTATAAAAGCACATGGTTTGTGAAAAAAGGTCTAAGATTTCATGATTGCATAAAAGACAAGTGCTCATAGTTTCAAGTTTTTGGAAAAACTATTCTAGACTGTGTTAATCGATTACCATGTATTGGTAATCTATCACTTGAGTCTTGAAGAACATTTTAATTGATTACAAGCATTAAGTAATCGATTACTCAGTATAAACACAAAACATGACTTGACTATGATAATCGATTACCACTTATCTGTAATCGATTACTTAGTTCATTTATGAAAAGAAGAATCCCTGTAGTAATCAATTACAGGTCGAAATAATCGATTACTTTATTCATATATCCTTTCCAGAAAACTGAAGAACATATTAATCAATTAAATTTGTTTATGATCGATTACATTGGTAGTTTTAATCGATTACTTTGACGATTTATATCAATTACATTCAGTTACAACGGTTTTTTATAAATAGCTTATGGGTTTTCTGAAACTTACAACACATTGCTCTACAAAATTTTCAAAGTTTTCAAAAGTTTTCTGAAAGTGAGAAAGGATAATTTGAGTTCTAAAGTTCTTGTCCCATATATTCAAATCTTCATGGTGTATTCAAAGATTTCTTGGGCAAGATTTCAAAGAAGCATTTGGAGAGAAAGTTCTGAAATTTGATTTTCATTTCAACTCTAATTGGTAAATCATATTCATTGGATCATCAGGTTGTCTCTCTCCATTAAACTTGCTTGTAAATTATTTTTAGAGTTTTTGGTTGTTTGTAATTATTACAAAGGGTTCTTGAAGCTTTTTCTTGAGTGGATTTCTCTAGAGGAAAGAGTAGAGAAGGGTTTTCTATGTCTTGATTACTAGGAGTCTAATATGGTTTTAGATTTTTGTTCTTTATCTAGGTTTGATAAAGGGTGATTGTTGTAAAGCTTGTAAGAACTGAATTTTTTGAATACTAGAATGCTAATCAAGTTTTGATTAGAAGAACTAGATGTAGCTTCTCTTGTTGAGAGGTGAACTAGTATAAGTCCTTGTGTTGGTTACTTTCTTTAATCTCTTATTGTTATCTTAATCTATGATTCTTGGTGAATTCTTTATTACTCAACAAGTGAAGTTTTTGTAATTGCTTTCTTGGGCTCAGTGGTTTGATTGATTGGAGCATTCTTGGTTTAATTGTGATAAAGATCTTATAACTCTGATTTTCTTAAAAGTGTTTAAAAGGTCAAGTTTCAACCAATTCACCCCCCTCTTGGCTATTGTGTGTGTTCATATTGTTTTCAATTGGTATCAAGAGCAGATTCTGGAGTGTTATTCAAGATCACTATCTTTCTTTAAAGAAAATGAATACCACACAAATTACCTTTAAGGATGGAGCCTCTCTCAATCGTTCTCTGATGTTTGAAGGAGAGCATTTCAGTTTTTAGAAAACAGAATGCAGATTTTTATTCAATCAAATGACCTCTGTGCATGAAATGCAATAGAAAAAGGTCCTTCAATTTCTACGAAAACTATTGGTAATAATATGATTCATAAAGAACGGGATGAGATGACAGATGTTGAAAAGAGAGTTGTTCAATATGATTTTAAAGCTAAGAACATGATTACTTCTGCACTTTCTTCTAATGAATTCTTTAGAACTGTTAGGTGTAAAAGTGCAAGGGAGATGTAAGAGATGTTGGAAGTCACTCATGAAGGTACATATGAAGTTAGAAGATCAAGGAAGCATGCATTGATTCATGAGTATGAAATGTTTAAGATGAACACCACAGAAAACATATATCAGCTCCAAACAAGATTCACTCACCTTGTAAATCATCTTCTTGGTCTTGAGAAGACATTTAATGCTGAAGAGTTAAACATCAAAATCTTGAAGTGTCTAACAAGACCATGGCAACCAAAAATGACAACAATCAATGAATCAAAAGATCTATCCAAAATGTCCATGGCTGCATTATTTGGTAAGCTTCTTGAGTATGAATTAGAAATGTCTCAACTAACATATGCAGAAGATACAGATAAGAAACACAAAAGTATAGCCTTTAAAGCTGCATCCTCTAAGGTGGATAAATAAGAAGACTCAAGTGAAGAAGATGGTGATGAGAATGTGAACCTAATAGTCAAAAGATTCAACAAGTTCATGAGAAAGAACAAGAATAGAAAGTTCACAAAGTTCAATAACAACAACAACAACAAAAAGAATGACAACACCAATTTCACTTGCTTTGAATGTGGTAAGCCTGGCCACATTAAATTTGAATGTCCTATCTTTTTGAAGAAGCAATTAGGTAAAAAGAAGGCAAAGAAAGATGGAAAGCCAAAGAAAGCCTACATAGCATGGGAGGACAATGACTCAATAACTTCTAATTCATCAAGTGAGAATGAAGAAGCTAATGTATGCCTCACTTCCACAATAAGTGAAGATGAAGAATTCTCAAGTGCTGAAATAGAGGTGTGTCTAAGAGAAAAATCATCATTATGATATCTTGATAGTGGATGCTCTAGACACATGATAGGTGACATGTCCATGCTTACAAATTTGACACTTAAAGATGGAGGATTTGTCACTTATGGCGACAACAAAGGAAAGATAGTTGGAGAAGGAAATATAGAAGACAACTTTAAAACCAAGATCAGAAATGTTCTCTACGTGGAAGGTAAAAGAAAAGGTCCTTTAGAATAGTATATACAACTCAATGGATCAAAGGAAAAAGAAAAGGAAGAACCAATTGTAGAAATGGAACAATCAACACCTATCTAAAAGCCAAAGGATTGGAGAACTAAAAGAGATATTTCCCTTGACAATATAATTGGTGAAGTCACTAAGGGAGTTTCTACTAGATCTTCACTAAGAAATCTCTGCTATAATATGGATTTTGTTTCTCAAATTGAATCTAAAAGCATTGACCAAGCTTTACTGGATGAACATTGGATGATTGCCATGCATGATGAACTGAATCAGTTCAAGAGAAATAAAGTTTGGGAACTTGTTCGTACACCTTCTTCTCACAAACCTATTGGCACCAAGTGGTTTTTTAGAAACAAACTTGATGAGAATGGTATCATTGTCAAAAACAAAGCTAGATTGGTTGCAAAAGGTTATAACCAAAAGGAAGGCATAGACTATGAAGAGACCTATGCTCTAGTGGCAAGGTTAGAAGCCATTAGGTTACTACTTGCATATGCATGTTTAATGGATTTTAAAATATTTCAAATGATGTAAAGAGTGTTTTTCTAAATGGGTATATTAAGGAGGAAATCTATGTTGATGAACCTCCAGGCTTTGTTGATTTCAAATACCCAAATCATGTTTTTAAACTAAAAAAAGCTCTTTATGGATTAAAACAAGCTCCTAGATCTTGGTATGAAAGATTGAGCAACTTCTTGCTTAGCCCATCTTTCATAAAATGACAAGTTGACAAAACCTTGTTTATCAAGAAGCATGGCAATGATCTCTTATTGGTTCAAGTATATGTTGATGATATAATATTTGGTTCAACTAATCATTCTTTGTGCAAAGAATTTTCTATCTCTATGCAGAATGAGTTTGAAGTGATCAGGAAATTTGACATGGATAAAAGCAAAGATGCTGCTATTCCAATGGCAACCTCAACTTATCTTGATTCAAATGAAAAGGGCAAGAAAGTTGATGAATCAAAGTATAGAGGAATGATAGGATCTCTACTATACTTGACAGCAAGTAGACCTGATATAATGTTGAGTGTATGCTTGTATGCAAGATATCAAGCTAATCCTAAGGAGTCACACCTCACTGCTGTCAAGAGAATCATCACCTCAAATTAACTCCAAATGTTGGTCTTTGGTATCCAAATGGTGTATCATTGAATTTAATTAATTATTCAGATTCTGATTTTGCAGGATGCAAACTTGATAGGAAAAGCACCAGTGGAAGATGACACTTGTTGGGAAGCTCATTAATATCTTGGCATTGCAAGAAGCAATCATGTGTTGCTCTCTCAATAGCAAAAGCTGAGTATATAGCTGCTAGAAGTTATTATGCACAAAGTTTGTGGCTTAAGCAACCACTCCAAGATTTTAGTGTGGAGATGAATGAAACTCCCCTGCTATGTGACAACACAAGTGCAATAAACCTATCAAAGAATCCAATCATGCACTTAAGGACAAAACATTGAGATCAGACATCATTTTCTCAGGGATCACATCCAAAAGGGTAACATCTGTTGAATATATATGTTATATATATATATTAATAATAATATGTTCACATACAAGTCCAATAGGTTATTGTATGGTTATATGGGCCCATATGGGCTGGAGCCCAATAGCTTACTATATTACTAGGATTTTCCCTACGCTGGAGGTAACACTGTTAAGCATTCCAAATTCTGATGCCTCTTGGTGTAATACTTCAAGCACCCAACACTAAACCTTTCTCTCTTAAACCTCCTTACCTCCAACAATCTTGAAGTATTAGCTTCATGTATCGGATTTGAGCGAGTAAAGTGTTGTTTCGAAGATCTCATCGAGAAGAACTCAAGGGTGTCATCACTTTCGTGTTTCGACGGAAGGATTGACCAGGATCTGAGATTGAAAATTGTGCAGCCGCAACTTTTGAGGCTAGATCCTGAAAATTTCAGCCAATTTCACAAGTTGAAACCTTGAGGGTTTTGTTCTACTCGTCGAGACGATCATTTTGAGTGGTCGTTTGCGTAAAATGGAGGTCAGAAGAAGGAGATATAGCCGTTGGAAGTTTCTGCATTTTTTCGGTGACTGGTTCGTCTTCTCCGACGAACACTCTGGTAACTAGTTCATCTTCTCCAGCGAACTTTCCGGCGATTGGTTCGTCTTCTCCGGCAAACTTTTCCAGCGACCGGCGACTTTTCGACGAACTTTTCTAGCGAATTTTCAGCTAATCTCCGACAACCTAAATAGTTGTTCCTAAGGTTTTTGGGCGTTCCGGATCCGTTTTTGGGGTAAAATTTGACAAATTTCACCTCTACAGTGTTGTTTTGAAAAGTTAGAAGGTTTGGTATACTTTTGAGGATTTTAAGGTGTACTCTTTCTAACTCTTTTACTTTGATTAAAATGACAAAATATAGCTCCTATGATATCATAAAGCTTAAATCTTTTGATAATCTCTTTGTTGATCTTGTGTTGAGTAAGCTATATGCTGAATGAAATTCTTTTAAGACTGACATGCATAGACTAAAAGAATAGATGGGGCTAGATGAATTAAAAAAAATGTATATTCATATTGACGATAAAAACATTTGTAGGCAGAGTTTGGAACAAGTAGGACAACAAAAGTTATTTGCCAACTTAGTTTCACATTTCTATAAATAATCAGAAAAAGTCCAAGCCACCAAAAGGTGAATCATCTTCACAGTTAGAGGCCAAACATACTGTCTTCAAGAAGAAGAAGAAGAAGAAGGGCAAGTGCCATAACTGTGGAAAGTGGGGTCACTGGGCAACAGAGTGTAAGCTACCAAAGATGTTAAAGCACAACATACCACAAATGAATCTAATATGCTAATTAGTGAACTTGAGCCTCAAGCTTTCATTGGAATGATGAACAATGGAAGGGCCAGTGTCTCTTCTGAGTGGTGGTTGGATAGTGGTGCTATATGTCATACAAAAAATGATGAGAATTTACTCATTGAGATCATAGAAGTGAATGACACCATAGAAAATTGTAATGGTAGTGAGGCAGGGGTGACTCATGCTAGAACTGCTAATTTGGTATTTTCTTCAGGTAAGTTACTAACTTTGAAACATGTTAAAGTAGTACTCTTACTTAAAAGTAATTTAATATCTATGAGTTTACTTGATAAAGCTTATATGCCTTTTTTCAACTATGAATGGTAGAGTAACTTTATCTGTTAACTCATGCTACTTTGGTTGTGCATTTATGATCAATGGCATGTATAGATTGAGTTTAGATACTGATAATATAAACCATGTTAGTTCTACTTTGATTGATCCAAAATTATTACATAATAGACTTGGACATGTGAACTATAGGAAAATGCAACATTTATCTAAAACTCACAACATTTCATTAGATACTTCTATTCGATTTGACAAATGTGAAGTGTGTGCATAGACTAAGATCACTAGAAAACCTTTTAAGTCGGTTTCTAAAAGCACAACACTTCTTGAGCTTATACATTCTGATCTTTGTGACTTTAAAAACTATGTCACCAGAGGGGGACGAAAGTACCTA
>CM023957.1:24204357-24245120 GCA_013407115.1 Glycine latifolia
TAATGGTGCTTTATTCTGAGGACTAAAATAAAAGACTCCTTCATTTGAAAAAATAAAAATATAATTAAGCCTATTTCATTTGTTAATAGAGAATAAAAAACAAGGGTGATTATTAAAGAAATTATATTTGCAAATTTATAGAGGATGTATATTAATCATGTAATTCTAACTATTAAAAAAGTTAATTTACCATAACTAACAAGTTAGAACTCTTACCATATTTAATTAATCAAGGAAATCATAGTCGTTGAAGATGTTTATTGTCCATGTTTAGAACGAAGAATAAGGCAAAGCATAAAAGAGAGGGCGAAGAAATATTAGACATGGTCAACGAATTCAATCCGAGTAGATCTATAGCGAAGGTCCATGAATGGGGTTCTGTTGCCTAACTCATGAATCTAGCATAAAGAAAAAGAGCAATTTTTTTACAAACAAGGAAAGATGTGAACACAACAAAACGTAATTATAAAATGTGGAGAAGGTCAATCTTGGACCTCTAAGCCTAATAGTCTAATTGGTAATAACAAGAGGAGGTGATGGACTTTATAGTGTAGATTTCATGTATAGAAATAATCACAGGTTTGCAAATGATGGTAACATGTAGATGGTAAAGCTTTGGAAGCCTTTACAGGGATCTAGCTGGACTAGCACAAAGAAATGTGAATTGTTGAATTTGATGTTATCAACGACTCACAATTATTTGTTTTGGTAATCTGTGTCTTTTCGAACTAGCCAATAAGTTGACATTACACGATATCCATTTTTATTTGATGTGCATTCTTTCAATTCTAAATTGGATTGAGATGTGGATAATAACAACAACAAAACTAGCTCATTTAATGCACTCTTTTTATTTAGAGTAAATTATATTATACTACCTTCAAGTTTATTTTAATGACATCAAACTCCAAACTTATTTAAATATGAGTCTTGCTAATCAGATCCCTAAAGGCATTGCTTAAAGATTTAAAAGGATAAAATATTTATTTTGAAAATCATAGGAGAGAATAAAAAGGGTCACAGACAACATAATTTTATGTTTCCTAATAAAAATCTTTCTCCTTTCAACTATTTAACCACTATCTTAAGGACACTGGTTAGCATTTGACTTTAAATATTACACTCCACTTCATTTGTATAAAGTCAAGAATACAATATTATAGAGTACTTTACACCCCATGCATTGAGCTTTGTCGATACATCATGTCTTGAATATAAGAAAAAAAATACTACTTTTATGCTTATTAATAAAGTTAGTTAAACATTTAATTGTGTCAACCTCATTTAAAATATAACCTTTTACCTAAATTACCCTTCATTGGAAACACAACCTCAATTAAATAATAGATATTTAGGGGATGGTATAATTGAATAAGGTTAAATTAATTAGTCGATATTTGCTTATGTTTGAGACCAAAAAATATGTGCTTTTTTTCCCATATATTTGAGACCAGGGGGAGTACATAAAACCCTAAAAACTTCCTCCAATATTACACTCCAACCCATTTCCCATAATTTTATGATCCCAGGCAGCGAGTCCCGCAAGTGTTGCGGCGGTACAAGCCACTACTTGTGAATTGAAAAATGACTTCCACTCGAGGGGAAGACTACCATGTGGAAGAGACTCACACTTGAGGGGGAGATTGTTGGAGTACAAGTGTGAGTTAAAGTCCCACATCGGATAGAAATAGAAAAGTTGAACACCATATAAGTGAGGAGAAGACACATAAACTTGAGCCTTAAGGTTTTGGGTTAAGGTGTGGTGTCTAATTCACTTATATGGTTACTCAGGTGTAAATCTCCCCGATATTTACCCCCCTCGGTAAAGAATTTTTACATTGTCATCCAATTACAAGTTGTCATATTTTATTGTAAGTTTGTGGCTTAATTAGACAATTGGTCTTTTAATTATAATCAAAAGTTTAATTGAGCCCTTAATTATTAAAAAGTTCAAATGGATCCCTAAATTATTGAAAAATTCAATCAAATCTTTTAATTGTTTAAAACACTACAATTATGCCCTTTTCGTCAAATCCATTAGTTTGACTTATAGAATTTCTTAACAAACATTTTTACATGATGTAAAATGTTGTCCTTTTATATCATTTGCTTTGAAAACCAATGTAAAAATTTCTTGTTTTACGTCAGTTGTATTGACAATAGATATAAAAATATTAATTTCCATCAATTAAACTAAAAGAGCTGATGAAAATGGTACGATTGTAGTGCTTTTAGTAATTAAGGACTTGATTAAACTTTTTAATAATTGAGATACCCAATTGAATTTTTAATTACAATTAAGGGATCAATTGTATAATTAAGCCTAAGTTTGTTGACATTTACAATAATTTTATTAAAAGTCATACCAATGATGATTTTGGATAATTTTCTTAAAAGGTAAAAAAAAAAGATAGAAGTGGTTTAGCAAGTCAATTTATTATCATGCATGGATAAAATAGAAAGTCACACTAAAACTCAAAAGTTTAATTATTTTATTTTTAAAAAAATACTAATTAATTGATAGGATATGACTTAGTTAACAACACACACTAAACTTTCGAGGGAGCTAGGACCTGATTTTGATTTTTACAACATCCTTAGGGAGGCAAGATAACTTTAAGACTAAGAACACAAACCAAGGATTAGTTCATAACTAATGCAAAGGGTCAAAGTTTGTAAGAATATACGACAATCCCACTTGGGATCCAAAAGTCCTAATTACATATTCTTACCAAAATTTGAAATTAAAGGTAAAAAGAGATTGTGATGCAAACAATTTTAACATTTTTATTTTATTTTTACCTAATTAACTTGTTAACCTTAGTTAAAAACAATATTATGTTAGTATTGTTAAAAATTATATATGTTATTGAGTTCATATAAATGAGTTATATGTACTATTTAAACAAGTTTGGAGTTTAGTGTCAATTAAATAAGCTTAAAGCACTATCACAAAATCTGTTTTCTACGACGTACATTCAAAGACAGTTGTAACAAAACCGTCTTAAAAATTGAAACGGCAGCAGTATTGTAAATAATTACAATATTTTAAAAATGGTTATATCAAAACCGTTTTAAAGCATGATTTCGAAAACGGTATTTAGCGTAACCATCCTTGAAATCAGGGACTCAACGCATTTCAAATACAGTCTTGCGTAACTGTCCTTGAATATAGGGACTCAACACGTATGTTCATTCTCTCTCTCGCATGCGCTCATTCGTTTTAAACTTTTCATTCTCTCTCGTAATCGTTTGTCTCCTCTGGTCCTCACATATCCAAACCCCAAACCCCTTCTCCAACCCTCTCGCATCTCCATCATGGTTGAGCTCGTTGCGGCAAGGGTAATGGGAGGTGCCACCGGTGGGAGATCTGGGAGAAGAAGGAGTGGAGGACGAGGGTGAGAACAAAAAAACAGTGAGTTGCAGATTTCCAAAGAGGTAGTTGCATATTTTCGATGACGACAATGAAGATGATGTTGGATTAAGGGGGAGCTACTTAAGGAATTTGGTTCAAGCTTTGGTTTTGAGCTTTCAACATGCAAAGGATGCCTTGAAGATAATTTAGGATAAAATGTGTAAGAGAAAATCAATTATGGTGATCCAAGTGCATTGCATTCATTTAATCCAGATTTAACTTAATTAGTTTAACTAAGATCACAAGGCATTGGCAATTTAACTAAGGTTTTAAATTAATTCAAAGGTTTTAAAGAAAAAGCAGTTTTTACTGTAATAATCGATTACACTAAGGGCTTAATCGATTATTTTGCTCTTCATCAATTCTGGAAAACCTTCAAGAACAGTTTAATCGATTACCTGTCGAATTAATCGATTATTTGACCTACGTTTTCATATAAACTGCCTTGTTGAACTTTTTACTCGATTATTATCAAGTTGTAATCGATTAAATGTCTATATATAATTTTAAACACTGCACTGCCATAATCGATTACCATTTATCGTAATCGATTACATAGCCTTTGAAGAAAAGCAAGTTTTACAGAAATAATCGATTACCAAGGTTCCGTAATCAATTACACAAGGCTTTGGAAAAATCGTGCTGCACTGTCTTAATCGATTACCAGGTTTCGTAATCGATTAAATAAGCTTCTTGGAAAACACGTTCTTACTGGAATAATCGATTACAGCTCGAGATAATCGATTATTTTGCTCGTTATTCAAACCCAGAAAACGTATGAACAGTTTAATCAATTAAAATGACAATTTAATCGATTACCATGGTAATTTAATCAATTATATGGCACGTCTTAATCGATTACTGGCGGTTATAAACTTCTGTTATAAATAGAACCTTTGCTCAGCTGCTTTTCAAAGTGTGGGAAACATTACCCATTCGAATTTTCTGAGCTTAAACAGTCTTGTGAGCATTCTTAATTGTTTTTTGAGGGTTTGATTGTGTCTAGCTCCATGATATATTGATCATGTGTATTTGAGTCACTCTTGGGGTTTGAAACCATTTCAAGATTAAGGAAAGCTGTGTTTCTTGTGTTTTAAACATTCAACCTGATCTGGTAACTTCATTTTGCATTGTATACATTGGATCATCAGGTTGTTTCTCTCCTTAATCTGGTTATAATTTTTGTTTTGATTATTATCTTGCAATTTGCTATTGTAATTGGGTTCTTGCTTGTAACTAGAGAAGGGGGTTCTCTAGGTGGAAGAACTGAGTAGTATTCTCAGATTCTTGTCTCTTAGAATCTAATAGGGTTTTAGATTTCAGACTTTATCTAGGGTTGATAAAGGGAGACATTGTAATTGCTTGTAAGAACAGAAAATTAAATAGTGGAACTTCAACCTAGTGTTGGTTGAAAGAAACTAGATGTAGCTTCATGGTTTTGAAGTGAACCAGTATAAATTGCTTGTGTATTGATTCTGAATATCTACTCTCTTCATTTAAGTTGTTTCTTGATTCATTTGCTTATCTTATAAATTCAGTTTTGATCCATTGAATTTTAAGGGGTTGAGCTACTTGATTGAATAAGGTATATTGGTTTTGAAAAGTGATAAAGATCCTACAAACTCTTATTTTGATTAAAGAAATTTTTAATTTACCAAGATCTAACCAATTCACCCCCCCCCCCTTCTTGGTTAAGTGTAAAGTATTCATATCATTTTCAGATGAAGATGAGGAGGAGCAAAAGGAAGAGGTAGCTATCTCTGATTTTCTTTCTCAAAATCCCTAATTTGCTGAAATAGTTATTGTTTGGGATGCAAAACTCGATTATGGATTGTTTATTATATGTTATTTGTTGATTTTCACTTGATTCGTTTGATTTCTCCTTTAATTTTTCATTTATTTATTTATTTTTGTTTTGTTCCAAACCAAGGCCTAGAATCTGGAGAGTCTTCACTAGGTCATTTAATCATTTATGGTTATTTGTTAAGACCTTGCATGTTTATCAAATTTTTTTTAGAACAATTGCTTATGGAACCTGTTTACAGGACCTTGGAATATTATGCCTTGATTTAAATTAATTGTCCGAGAAAAAATATATGGCCCTGTTCCCACCTCCTAAATCCAATAAAAACTAATCACTTTCTCAAATTTGTTGGTTCCTTCTAAACTCAACTCAAACACCACTGGTTCATGAGATAGGAATACAAATTTACGTCCTCCAGAGTTCACAACATGTCTAATATGCCCCTGATACCTTCATATATATCAGAATTATTTTGATGCTACATTAGCACCTGTCATATGCATGCTCCTGGTAGTTCAAATGAATAAGTAAAGATATATATTATAATTAAATTGGTGATTGTGATCATAATTTAACTGCTGTCAACTTGAGTTTCAAATTAAATTAATTTGAGATATGCTATTTATATGATGTATGTTTGATATCTCTCAATCCATTTCCTTTTGTGACATGTGACCTTTTATAGACAGAGTATTTTGTTCAAAGAACTCTGGAGTGCTCTAGGAGATTCAAATGAATATTTTAAGCTTATTTCTGTAAGGGGTGCCTCCAATCTATTCTCATATTTAAGGGGTATAATTGTATAAGTAGCTTTTCAGTGAATACTTAGCCTCTTGGCATTTGAGTGAAGAATATATTCTTCAAATAATCCAGGTTAGCAACTAAGGAATCTATTGCCTTTGGTGTTCAATTGGCTTTTTGTTGGTGACCTTTCCCACTTTGCTAATTCCATATTTCTATTAACAAGTACATCTTTTGTCTTAGTTCCATGGTGAAGGCTTGGGAACATGGTATTTTGCAAAGCAATTAATTTTGTGTATATGATTGTGGCAGGTGCATGAAGCTGTCACAAATTCGATGAGCATGCACCTTCTTTGGTCACTTAATCATATCATTAAGTGACACACAAAGCTGAGAAAGTTGTGAGTGAAGCCAAGCCAAGCCAAGCCAAGTCAAGAGGAATAAGTGTTGTGATTGGAATAGCTGCAACAGTTGTATATCCTGTGCTACAGTCTTGTATATCGACCATTAGAACTGGACTTTGGTCTATATGTTCTCAGGTACAAACTTAGTAATGGCTCTAAGTGTTTCTGATAATATTTAGCATATAATCTTTGTTGTACTTGTTGATGTATGTTGTGCATGTAGTGGAGTTTCCTCCTTCCATGTGTGGCTGCAATTGAACAAGAGTTTGAGCAAAGCAGATGAACACAGTGAGCGTGGAGGAAGGAAAGTGTTCAATTATCTGGAAAATCTAAGGTGAGGACGAGTTTTAGGCCTTAAAGTAGTTTTTTTTCTAAGAAATTGGTATACTTAGGTGGTATTGGGTAGAATTGATTCTATGTTTATCCTCCATAACTGATTATGATGTTGTAATTCTTTTTGTTGTGATGATATTTGATGCTTTGAGTTAATCTATTGACCATTCTTGTTTGAGAAGGAGTGAATCGTGTGGGAAGGAAGTTATCATCAATTTCATCATGTGGTAACTTGATTTGTGATTAATTGGTTTTTGATTTAGTTTTCGTGTTGTTTGAAATTGTGATTCCTTTTCTTTAGTCTATCCTTGCATCTCAGTTTCAGTTTTGGTGCTGCACTTTTATTTTTCAAAGTATGCTAAAATACTATTTTTTTTCCAGATTAAGGGACTAGAAATTTGTTAGAGTAAGATCTGTTATGAACTATAACTTTTATAAGGAAAAGGTGGAAATGTGACTTATATTCGTTGAAGTATGCAATTGGTTCTTCAATATTGCTACGTGAAGTGAAATATTGGTAACTGCTTGTAGTGTTGGGCAGTTTATATATATATATATATATATATATATATATATATATATGCACAAGTATAGATTTATCTAGTTAGACAGTTTATATATATAAAAGCAATGAGAATAAATCTGTAACGATATATATAAATAATTAAATAAATAAATTAAGATCACATAATCATATAAAAGAATCATGTAACTTATTTATATTAATCTTGATTCTCTTCACCATGTATGATAACTCTTTATTGTTAATATTTATTTCTTTAATATTACTCTCACATAAAAGGTTATTTCACTAATACATTTAAGTACATCAAATTCTTTTCATGTTATTTAATTATTATTATTTCCATTTCATATATCTGATTTTCCTCTTTTGTTGAAATTAAAATATGTATATGTGTTCCGGTGCTCAATTTTTTTTACAAGATCATCATTTCAAAGGCCCCAACACACCACAGGTGGGCCTGGAATGCAAGTTGTTTTCTTAGTTTCAGGGTAAGGATGTGGTACTAGCATGTTCTTACCTAAAAACCAGGCACAAAATCAACCAGCAAGCAAGGTTTGCCCATTTTTATTTCCTTGTAATGAGGTGTATGTTTGTGATAGCATGACTTTTTCATTATATATATTAACGTAGTTACAATTCATCAGTTAGGTTCATGAAATTCACATCATGTTATTTCAAGTTAGTATATTGAGGTATAATATATATAAGAGAGTTTAACTCAAATGATTAAGTAAAGTGTGAATTATTGTATATCTCTAATGTTATCTTCAATTGTTACAGATTAAAAAAATTAAGCTTATAATATTAACAGTTGGTGTAAGTTACAATAGTGTGTCATTTTGACCTTAAGATTGAATTTTGCAACATGCGCTCCTGTCCTCCTCCAATCCAAGTAGTTCATGATATTTGATGTTTCCATATTGTTGCGAACTCGGCAAGTATACTGTTCGTTTCAAGTAATATAATGATAAGAAAGATATCGTTCCCACGAGGATTGTTTGACTGATTAAATTATAATTAATATCAATAGATTGGAGAACAATTAAATTTAAGAAATTGTTGATGTGTGTGTGTAGTAATGAAATTAAACCTAATTATAAGCATTAACTATTATCGACAAGTAAATAAGGTTATAACGATATGCGAAGTAATGTAGCTAGGGCAACCCATACTAAATGCTTCCTACCTTCCTACATGTATTGTCTACTATATTCATCTATCTCAAGTCACTCAACATGCATCTTCATACAATAATAGCTAAGCCTTACTCCCGTAGTGATCTTAACCCTTTAACCCAAGTAATTACCCTAATCCCTTAGCGGTAGCTGTTAGGTTAAGCATTAAATGATGCAATAAATGGTTGCAAGCATACACTTCTATCCCTAGTCAATGTAAAGCTTGTCACTTTACCCAAGTCCAAGCGTAGAATCCCAATATTCCTATTGTAAACTCTAGCTTTCAATACCCAACTAGAGTGATCAGTTCCAACAAGATAGAAACATGCAAGTAATCAAAGTAAAGTGAAATAACTTGATATAAATGAAGAATAGCATCCAATACACTCCAAAGGAGATTACATTCAGTGCTTGGCCCTAACTACAATATAAAATCAGCCAAACCTCATTGTGGTTGGCTGTGTTACACAAAATGGCATACCCAATTGAAGTACAAGAAGAAGAAGATGGAGAAGAACCTCCACTTGAGCTTCCAACTCCCTTAAACCCTAGCTAAGGCACCCAAGCTTTCTAAGACCCTATTTTGTGTGTTTCCCTCCAAGAAATTTCTCATTCAATGCTGAAGGTGGAGTATTTATAACCTAGCTTGTAAAGTCCCTGTTTTGCCCTTGACAGCTTTAATTACAGAGCTTCTGTCGACCTGTGCAACTGATGGCGCCAACTTACAGAACGAATGGCGCTGATGGCGCCAACTTACAGAATGAATGGCGCTGATGGCGCCAGCTTGGCGCAGGATGCCAGTGGTAATGGCGCTAATGGCGCCATCCTGGTGCTAATGGCGCCAGGTTCCAGAGCTGATGGCGCCCTTGGCGCGGCTTTGGCGCGGGTGGCGCTGACTTCCAGTGTCTTTGGCGCTTATGGCGCCAGAGTATTCTTCCAAGGTTGGTTCTTTTCTTCTGATTTTTGCTTAATCTTGGCACCTTTGATTGATTTCCTGGCAATTTATCATATTAGCTCAAATCATAACACAAAAAGGGCAATTATCCATGCTTAATGCTCAATTCTTGCTTCTAAAAGCTTAGGAAACCTTATATGCTAGGCGCATATCACATATGTAGAGAGTATCTGAAATTGGGTTCAAGAAGCATCAACCCTAGAGAAGTACTCTAAGCTTAGCAGGAGAGTACCCTGCCAAGAGATGATCACCTTCCAGTTGACATCAAATTGTCTGTTAAGCATGTATTATCCAGAGAGCTTACAGGGGTGCAAGATGGTACTCCATGGAAATGGCTGGAGTAGTGACATATACTGGTGCAAAAATCATTCACAATGCTCGCTTGGTAGTAGAGATAATAGGAGTCTAAGTGTGGATGACTATCATAAGGAGATGGAGGTTGCTATGGTGCGAGCAAATCTTGTTGAACAATCGAAAGCCGTCATGGCGCGATTCTTACATGGGCTCAATAGAGAGATACAAGATGTTGTGGAGCTACAACATTATGTCAAGCTTGGGGACTTAGTTCATCAATCGATCAAAGTTGAGCAACAACTCAAAAGGAGGTATTTTAACCGAAAACCTTCTTCAAACTTCAAGCATTCCTCTTGAAAAGATAGATAACCCAAAGAAGATCCACCCGCATGGGCCAAGGAACTTAAATTCTCTAAAAACTCTAGTCCTTTGGTTTCTACTAATAATGCTTCTTCTTCTGTCACTCAAAAAGTCAGGAACATCAAGTGCTTTAAGTGTTTAGGCAATGGGCACATCGCCTCACAATGCCCCAATAAGCGTGTAATGGTGTTAAGGGACAATGAGCACATTTCTAGTGACTCATTCCCCGAAAAAGCAATTACAAGTGAAGAGGAAGATGATTGTGAAGCTTATGCTCCGGAAGGTGACTTGTTAATGGTAAGGAGGCTCTTGGGAAACCAAATTGTGGTTGATGACGAAAGCCAAAGAGAAAACATCTTCCACGCAAGATGTATCATTCAAGGGAAAGTGTGTTCCTTGATCATAGATGGGGGAAGTTACACCAACGTGGCAAGCACTCGCTTGGTGAACAAACTCAATCTTAGTACCAAACCTCATCCGCGTCCATACAAACTCAAATGGCTAAGTGAGAATGGTGAGTTAATTGTTAATCAACAAGTCATGGTAAGTTTGTGCATTGGTAAGTACAAGGATGATATTTTGTGTGATATTGTGTCTATGGAGGCTGCCCGTATTTTACTTGGAAGGCCTTGGCAATTTCATAAGCATGTTATTCATGATGGTTTTACTAATAAGTTTTATTTTTCTCATGATTCTCGAAAAATAACACTTGTACCACTTTTTATTAAAGAGGTGTGTCAAGATCAAGTTGCTTTGAAAATAAAAAAAGAACAAGAAAAAGAGATTTCTAAAGATAAACATGAAGAACATGATAAAAACCAAACTTTTGTGCTTGAAAGAAGGATAACAAACTTATTTGCTAGGGAGAGTGATATCAAGAGGACATGTTTGGTAAAACAAGAAATGTACATTTGCATGTATAAGGACTTGTATTTGCATTCTAACTTTAACCTTCTTCCTAGTGTTGTTGATTCTCTCTTACATAAATTTGGAGATGTGTTTACAAAGAGTGTCTCACTCAATTTACCTCCACAATCTGTGAGTAAGCTTTGTGAAAAAGTGAAAGCACAAAATGAGAAAAAAATAGAGAAATATGCTAAACAAGCAAACAAAGGGAGAAAAAGAGTTGTCTATGAACCCAGAAATTGGATTTGGCTCCATGTGAGAAAAGAAAGGTTTTCTACCCCAAGGAAATCAAAACTTTTTCCTAGAGGAGATAAACCCGTCCAAATCTTGGAGAACATCCATGACAAGGCATACAAAGTTGCCCTCCAAGGTGAGTATGGGGTAAGCATCACATTTAATGTTGTTGACCTAAGTCCTTTTGATGTAGGTGATGAATATCCAAATTCGAGGACGAATTTTTTTAAAGAAGGGGAGCATGATGAGGATCAAGAAAAATGAGTGAATAGTCCAAAGACCAATTAGTGAAGAGTCAAGATTGCTCCAATATTTGAACATAACTTGAGTTCTAGATGTCTATTTTAGGAGTTCTTTGATGCGTTTGAAAGCTCTAAAGATTTCCTACAAGTTGTATTTCTAGACTCAAGTCCTAATTTTGCATCTATGATGATGAAAATGGGACATGAAGTTCATCACAAATTAGACTTTTTTTAGTATAATTTTTAATAAGGAATATGTTACTCAAGTCCCACATCAGAGAGAAGTAGGAGTGAGGCACCACTTGTTGGTTATAAAATAACCTCATTTGTCTTATGTATTCACCTTTGAATTGAATAAAACTTTGCACTTTTAAAAGTGTGTGAGAGGAAGTTCCTCTTGGGTTCTTAATTGGACCAAACATCTTATCAAATGTTTCTATAATTTTTGTGGCGAATCCTCACGGGACTTATCACTTTTCATAAGGTGTGGCGTCTTCTTCCATTTCTTGTCTTTTCTGCATTTTTACTTTATTCTATTTTCTTTAACATTTTGTTCATGTTAAATTCGTTATTTTTGTTCTGCACTTTTCTTCATATTGTCTTTATCTTTATTTCTCTTCGTCAAACACTTGACGTGCACCTTTTTCTTTTGTTATAACAAGAAGTCTTTTCAAGGACAATCCGTAAAAACAATGAACCCCGTATTGGTTCATATCAGAAAACCACCTGAACTAGACACTGATGGTATCTGGTATGCATTACTTGGATCTTTTCCGGAAAATTTCACTTTTAAAACAAGGTATGCTATGTTCATATATATGATGACACAATATGTATTGAAATTTTAATTGATTGTTTTTATTTTAGTGACAGTAGCTTGAACTCTGGCTATTCTAATATGATTATTTTTTAATTTGTTCATATCATGAAGAAATTTTGGAAATTGATGACTTTCAAATGGGACATTGATGTGGGTGCGTAATTGTTTATTAGGATAATTGGATTGGATATTCTTGCATCATTCCTCCTGCATTTAGTGTACCTTTAGATGTTGACTGTAGGCAATATATTGGGCTGGATCCTACCTAGTTTTTACCCTGTATTTCTTTCAAATTCATATTTTATGTATCAAGTTCTCTAGAAGAAGTTTAGAATCTCATACCCATGTGTTATGCTTAATGTTGATGAGGCAATAAATAACACAAATGATCAATACTAGGTCAGCTTTTAATTTTATCTGTAAATAATTTATTTAATTCACAATTTGATGCAAATTCTTTTGCTTTGGTGTTTTGCAGTTAGTGCTTTACTTTTACTTATGATTACTACATTCTTTCTATTTATTCTTTCTGACAAACAATATGTAATTTTACCTTCTTCCTGATAATAATAACAATATGTAATTTTACTTTCTTCTTGAAACCTCTTTCATGATGGAATGATATAGTTGTCATTGTTTTTAATAGAAGGCTGAAAAGTAAGGATGTCAACATTTGTTTGCCCCCATAAAAATTATACTTTCTAGATTTTGCAGAAATAGTAGCCCCAAACTTGGTGGTTGTCAATTCTTTGGATTGTCTCATGTGATACCTTTGATGAAATTCTCTTTATGTATTTTTTATTTATACCTTGTCATCACATCTTTAAAAAAAAATCTGAAACAACCTTTTTAATGTTTATTATGTTCTGAATGCAAAATTAGAATGTCCATTTAAAGTTCTCATTTTTTAATGTGAAACATATTTCTTGTAATAGGCAAAATTAGAAATTTTATTTTATCAGTGATTTTAAGACGGTTCAAAGGTATAACCGTCTTAGAATGACCACATTTTAAGATGGTTATACCTAAGAACCTCTTAGAATCATTTATTTTTATTTTTATTTTAACATAGTGATTCTAAGACGGTTCAAAGGCATAACCGTCTTAGAATGGTCACTTTCTAAAACGGTTATACTTAAGAACCATCTTAAAACACTATTTTTTTTAACATTGTGATTCTAAGACGGTTCTAAGACATAATTGTCTTAAAATAGTCACATTCTAAGACGGTTATGCCTAAGAACCATCTTAGAATAAGTGGATTTTATTTTTATTTTTATTTTTTAACACCTTCTAAGACGGTTTAATGGGAGAATCGTCTTAGAATCGTTTGTTACGAAGATAGTTTAATAATCGTCTTCAAATGTCTTACTTTTGACGACATTGGATACAAAGACGGTTGAAGAACCGTCTTTGTATAGGATTTATAACCGTCTTTGAATAGTGCTTTTGTAGTAGTGAAGGTAGTCAAATGTAATATACTCTAAAAAATTATGTTACCAAGTTGATACAAATAGGATGAAATATAATATTTCAATAATTTTGGAATTTGGTATCATTTAAATAAACTTCAAGATAGTGAACTAAATGGAATTTACTCTTTTATTTAATGTGTTTAAATTTCTACCTTTTAATTATTAATTATTAACCATTAATTATTAATAAAATGATGATCTTATCAATGAATGTCTAAAAGTAAATTTTATTGATTTAATAATGTGTGAAAGTGATATTATTAATTATGTAGGAGCGTTCAAATCCAAACCGATCCAAAATAAAAATCAAATACTACTAAAAAAACAAAAAAATCAAATCAAATCGATTTTTTATTATTTATTTGGATGATTTTTTTCTCAAACTGATTGGTTTGGTTTGGTTTGCAATTTGTGTTTTTGAAACTGACCCAAATCAAACCAAACCAAACTGCAACACTTGTACTAAGACTTGTATTACTTTAGTGTTACACATTTTATGTATGTACCACTTGAGTTTCACAATATTTTGTAGTGTTATGTATATGAAATTTATATAATGCATACTACTTTATTTTTCATACAACTTTTTGAAGATATTTTTGATTTAATATAAATGAACTTTTTCATATTTTTATTGTAGAATGTTTAACATATTAATAAGTTTCGTAGATCGTTAACAAATTTTTAATGCAATTTATTTAAAACATGAAAAAAGTATATAAATTTTAATGAAATAATCTTTTAGTAAAAATGGAAAAAATCGATCCAAACTATAAAATATTAATTTGGTTTAAGTCACAAACACAGCTATTATTATGTATGACAAATAATAAGAATTTTTTTTACTATAACTTTTATATATATAAAAGGAAGCAAGTAGGGATAGTTTTGAAATATAAAAGGAAGTAGGTGGGTAGTTTGGGAAAAATAGTTTGCAATAATGATATTAAAAAAATAATATGCTTGATTGGAATAAAAAATGGATCAAACCATTAATATTCAATTTAATTATTAATTATGGATATAATCTTTTACTGCAATTAATGATACAAATTAATATATATATATATGTATGTATGTATGTGTGTGTATATATAGTATATGTGTGTGTCTATATTTTAATTTAATTAATTTTTGCAATATATTTCATAAAAAAATGAGTAAAATTTTTGATTTCCTACTAAAAAATAATATTTTGTATTATTGTTGAAATGTATATTGCAATATATATATTTATAAATGATTATATGACTGTTATTAAATATATAACCGTAATCAATACTATACAATATATTTCATAAACAATAATGAGTAAAAATTTGGATTTTCTACTTTTGAATAATATATTTTATTATTAATGAAAAGTATATTGTAATATATATTTAAATCAATGATTTTATGACTGTTATTAAATATGTAACCGTAATCGATGAGAAATGTTTATAAGCATTTTATTAATTTTAAACTGTCTTTGTAAATATTAAATTATTATTTTAAAATCTAATAAATTCTCTTAAAAACAAATAAAAAGTGAAATTGATATAAAAAATATAACTGCACAAATTGTGCTTCATAAGTAATTGACTCGTTATGATAATAATTTATGACTAACTACTCGTTAGTGTTATTAATTTTTCATGGTTAATTGACCAAATTTAATCAAATTTAATTAACATTGATGGAGAATTTTGAATTACATTGATGCACTTTATTCTACAATTTGTGCACCTATTTAAAATATTTTTATGATAATAACTTAAATATATTATATTTTTATAATTTTGTTGAAACAAATTTATTTTATACAGAATCACCGCATGTTATTCAATTGTTAATTTCTATTTGAAAAATGTAAAATTAAATTTCAACTAACTTTGATAAAGAAAATATTATATCAATAATTATCACTTTTTACAATAATTTCATATATTAAAAGTAATGATTTATAATTATGTGAATTAATTTTCAAGCAATAATAATATTTTATTTTAATTAATAATTAAGGATATAAAGTTAATAAATAAATTATGTATATATATATATATATAGAGAGAGAGAGAGAGAGAGACTAAGAGAGAGAGAAAGACTATGCAGTATAAATATTTTTTATATTATTATAGGTGTTATAATAATAATAATATTTAAAAATATTTTTAATTAATAATTAAAGATAGAAATATATATGATTTGATTTTACACAGTCAATTTAAATTATATAAGACGTGAAATTTACTAAGTCATATTTATGACTACTATTAATGTATATACCTTTAAAATTTCTCATTTTAAACAACAAAAATACGAATTTTTTCTGTTGATTAAATTATCAGTTGGTATCAGTAAAAACAAATATGACATGTTAGTAGCAGATGGAGTGTGAGAACGAGAACGCTGCCAGGGTTCCAATGAAGTCTTCCAAAAAAGAGGATGATATCCACTCCTGCAGCACGAGGAAGGTCAAAAGGATGACGGTAGGTGAGGCTGGGGACATCGAGATGAACGGAGAGAACACTACGAGCGAAGGAGAGAAGCAAAAAGCCTCTTATAGGAACAAGTTGCTTTCACTACTAGAAAAAGTGTTTTTAACATCGTCATTCTAACATCGGTTATATCAAAATCGATGTCAAAGAAAACGCGGTGGCAAACTTGTAAATAATTAAAGATTGTTAACATCGGTTATGTAAAGAACCGATGTTATTTTTTGAGGTTAACATCGGTTTTTATAAAAACCGATGTTAACCGCAAAAAATAACATCGATTTTAAAAAAAAACCGATGTTGTGTTTTTGACAACTTCGAAAGCCCGCTTTTGTTCACTCCTCTCGCTTACACACTCACTCTCTCACTCGTTCTCGTTCAAAATATAAGTTTTGTCTTCCGCCAGTTCACTTACATCCTCTCCTTCACCCTCAAGTCCTACACCGCCCTCAACCTCCCTCTCGATCCATGTGGCTCACTCAAAGTGTTCAACCCAAACACTTCAGCTTTGGCTTCAACTTCAACCAACGCGCCATGAAATCGTGGACAGAGTCGAAAGGACCGCGCCATGAAATGGATGCAATGTCGTGGATGGCCAAAGAGAGCGGCACGACTACGTAGAGGGAGGCAGAGTGGGGATTGGTGCTCTGGACCGACACCGAGACCGGTAAGCCACAAGGTGTGGCGGTGAGAAACTACAGCGACAAGGAACATAACACTGTGAAACTCGCCGCCGCCACTTCGTCATCCCGTATTAAAAGGAAGACAAACGAAAACAGGTTTAGGCCTAAAAAACCCTAGTTGGCGCGGCACAAGCCACCCAAAATACAAACCTTCATCTTCTCATTCTCGGCTATAAATAATCACAAAACCCTTCCAAACCCTCTTCCTCTTTCACTAGCCACTCTCATTTTGCCTTCAGCTTCCAGAACCATATCTATCACACATCTTTCTCTGTTCTACGATGAAGTTTTGGGGGTAATAACCTTCTCATATCTCTCTTTTCTTTTTCTAATTTGTTTTTTTCTCTGGTCACTGTCTGAACAATTGTTAAATGTTTTTTCTTCAATCTTACACATTAACAATAATTCATGTATAGCTGTCGTACTGTTCTTTTATTTTGGCATTTTAACATCTGATACATTCATTGGTTTGTGATTTAGGTGCCGAGGTTAAGGTTGGAGAGTCTGTTAAGGTAGACCCAGCCGAATTCGAGGCATGCATACACCTTTCTCAGGTTAGGATTTTGCGTGGCTGTTCTTTTTTTTTTTGTTTATGTTTTTTCTCTGCGTGGACAAATTATATGACATGTTATTGTGTAGGCTGCTCTTGGTGAGGCAAAGAAAGACAAGCCTGAACCGGTGGTTCTCTACATGAAAGTTGGTGAATAGAAATTTGTCTTGGGAACCCTTTCCAGGGAGAAAATCCCTCAAATATCCTTGACATTACTTATTGTCATTAAAATTAATATTTTAATGTCCCATGTTTATGTTGAGCTATATGTAAATGTAGGATTGCAAACCTAAATTTGTTAGACTATCATCTTAAAATCCTATTAGCTTAATATAATTCTCATTGCTTTTTTCATTTTTTCCTTAACATCTGTTTTGTTTTTGCTGGAACTAGTGATGAGGATGAATTTACTGGTGAGTCACAAACATTTACCATAGACCCGTTATTATATTTGGATTGAATTGCTTGGTCTAAAATTTGCATTTTTTTAATTGGACAGATAGTGATGAGGATGTTCCATTAATTAACGCAGAGAATGGTACCTTCTTCTCAATACTAAATTTATTGTTGGGTGTCTATTTTACTACGTAGGTAACTAGTTGGCTTATATCTTATGTTAGGAAAACCTGGAACAAAAGCTGAAGACTTAAAGGTACTTGAATCTAAAAATTTATTTACATTTACAAGGAGGTAAAAGTTAAATCTAGGAGGTAAAATTCCTATATAAAAGCATTAAATCCCTTCATAGTAGGAGTTACCTCATCACATATTAATTTTTCATTATGAAATTTCAAAGCATTGAAATATTCCCCTGCAGATGAGCACAAAAGCAATATGCAAAACTCAGCTCCTTTCAAAGAAGAGAGCTTGGCCCAAGCATTGTGTGATTGTAACCTGTACATAGTAAACCACTAATCATCGATGTCCCCTAGCCTAAACTTCAAATAAGGTACTCTCCCCTCCCGTCCCCTCCCCTAGACTTTGATAATAAAAAATTGTATATTGCAGTTGACAGTTTGTGTGATGTACTTGATATAAAGATCCAAACTTTGGTTCTCATATGTGTTTGCTTGCTCTGTGAGATTTTCAGGTTAGATGTTTACATAGTGAAGAGGGATTTGAAGGCTTCAGCTCAGGCTTTTCAAGCTGAAGGGAAAGTGTCCTCGGACCCTGTTAATGAGTTACCTAGAAACAAAGTACTTATGTTGGATTTAATATTTCTGTTTTTTTTTTTCATTTTATGGGTTTGGTTGCTTCTGTTGATGATAATGTGGGATTAAAAAATACTAGTTAGCATAACTTGTTATGATAATTGAGACAAGAATTAAAAAAATCATAGCAACTTGCTGCATTTTTTAACAATGTTTTGTTTTGTGGTTGTTATGCAATAAACCAAAACCAAAACTGACTCACGCTTTGATATTGGCCAGTGATGCTCTCTAGCAGGGTTTTGCTCATCCCAAGCTTCAATCCAACTAAATTTATTAGTTAAAAATTATCCAATAGTTGATGTTTCAAAATTTTACAAGCACTTGCCATTCTTAATTTTAATAATTAAAAAATTAAAATTATGTGTTAGGATTTAGTGATTTACTATATTTTAGGATTTAGTGATTTTCTCGTGTACTGGATTTGTGCCTTTGGCGTATGATAAATCAAATGCCACAAATTTAATGAATATGCTTCAGCCTTTACTTACATGTTTCACTAGTTTTTTTTATTGACTAATTAATAGTAGTAATAGGATTTTATATTTACGTTGTTAGCTTCCCCTCTCATTGTTAGCTTTGGTTTTTATTTTATTAGTATTTTTATCACCTCACATCATTAATATATTAACTATTGAGATATAGAAACTCCTTCAAGTGTTCAAATATCTCTTACCAATTGGCAATCTCTTTTGGGTTTTTACTTTATAGTGTGCCCATGCTGCTGCAGTTGCTAGTTTCAAGTTGGTAGTAGGCATTCCCATTAGGCAACTCCTAATGGATAAGAACATTGACTTCGAGGGTACCTTTTTTACTTTATAAAGTATAAAACTAAAATTGGTGTGCTCTTCATGACAATGGGTGTCGGGTTGTTGGTTTTCACTCATAAATGAGTGGAGTTTTTTTTTTAATTTCTTTTTCTCGTATTTTTGTATTATTTAAGTAACATATTTTTATTTTTTTTTCTTCACATTTCTAATTTTCTATTTGTCTTATTTCATCCCTTATCCAAGCAAAATGTTTACTTGAATTAAAATCTGGTAAAATTAATTTTAATAAAATTAATTTTGAAACAATATTTAAATTACAAATTTTATAGTATTAAAATTAATGCATAGGGAAAATAAAACTTATTTTAGAAAAAAAAAACTTTATTTTAGTGCATTGTTTTTAGAAGTTTGTGCTGGGATACTCAATCTTGATGCCTTAAGATCATGGTTAGCAAATTGGGATGTAAATTACAAATAGCCAAACCAATTTTTGAATAGTATAAATAAATTGTATTGAAAAAAAGCTGGGCCTGAGTGTATATTAATATATAATAGCTTGTCCTTTGCTAATAAACACCAGCTGGGTGTATAGTATTTATATAGAACTTCTATATAACTATTATATCTTATAGTTATCCACGTGTAATTTCAATTTAGACTTACATATTTCACTCACCATTATATAGGTCTTGTTTTTAACAGAAATCATTTTATATATTTTAAGAATATAAATTAAAAGGATTGTACTTTATTACTACTTATTTTTTTTAAAATTTCTATTCAGACCAAAAAAATGATAAAATTTAGTCCAGTAAATATAATCTCTTCTTAAATAAAGTTAATTTGAAGTTTATTTCAAGAGTCTTGACTATGTATATTTATATGGCATAAAGCGTTACCTTTTTATGTTGTATATTTGCAGTTTCACATGTGTATGTGTATGCAGTGGGCACATTTCCCTCACATTCACTTTGGGTTAAAGAACTTAAACTTGGATGCCAACAAGCAAGAAAAGTTGGAGTGGGGGAAGGAGCTGAAAAGTTATCTTTTTTTTTTCCATTGTAAAATATATATGAAAAAGGGACCAATATTATTTTGGATATATGATTGTATGAGCATTTATATTAATTGTTAATAAAAGTGTCTTCAAATTTTTGGGTAAGCTTTTAATGTGTTTTTTAATATTACAGGGAGGGAAATAAAGAGAATAAATATATCATATTTATTTTTAAAAAGAACTTTCTATATCGGTTATGTAAAAAATGATGTAAAAAAGGAATATACAACATCGGTTATGAGAAATAACCGATGTGGAAAGGTCTATATCTGTTGTAAGTACTATACAACATCGGTTTTTAAAAAACCGATGTGGAAAGGTCTATATCTACATCGGTTTTATAGACAAAACCGATGTTGAAAGTACCTTACAACATCAGTTTTTCTAAAAACCGATGTTAGATTTTTGCATATTTCACATTTTTTTTGTTAACTTTTTATTATACAACATCGGTTATTAATAAAAACCGATGTTGTTTAATTTTGTTAACATCGATTTTAAAAGAACCGATGTTAACATTGATACTTTTAACGTCGGCAGTTTCAACATCGGTTAAAAGTCGATGTTAAATGTCCAAAATAACCGATGTTAAATGCTATTTTTCTAGTAGTGTTTCAGGAGACTGTCTAGTAGCCTTTTTGGCGTATGATGGAAGATGTTTCGGCACACCGAAGGAAGAGATTCCACCCATTCCGATGGCAAAGGAAGATAAGGAGAGGTTCAAAGAAGTGGCGATATTTGATGAAGAGTTCTCAGTATGGTGTAAACCGTGGAAAGACTCACTAATGGTCAATGTCTTAGGAAGGAAAATCAGTTTTCGTTCTTTGGAATCAAAGCTAAAGAGAGACTGGGCAAAGAAAGGATCCATTGTAATACCCCTAGATTTCAATATATGTGCATTATTTGGAAAATATACATTCCTGAAATAACTGACGTAAATACCCTTGGATATTTTTGAAAATGACTAAAATGTCCTTAGACAATTCTACAAATGACAGTTAGGTCCCTAGGGTAAATGACTAAAATGCCCCTGAACAATTGTACAAATGACCAAAATACCCTTTTTACTCTGGTAAGGTCAGAAAACCCAGAAAAATTATGGAAAATTGATAAAAGTTTAGTAAGCCTCTAGACAAAGAATTATTGACACTCTTATTAGAGAAAAGTTATGAAATAGAATTTTTAGAAATTTTGAAAGATAATTCAAAAAGAATGAAATAAAAAACTAATCTGAGATTGACCAAAATACAGAAACAGGAAAGAAGTTATCTGGGGAATTTTTTTCTAATTATAGAAGGAACAAATCCTTAAATGAATGGTTTATACATTTTACTAAATAAAAACAAAATCAACCAATAGGAATTTAGAAAAATCATTATGAAGAAAGTTAAGAAACACTTCAAAAATTGATTATTAAAACATATTACAATCTAGTCTAGTTTTCAACCAATTTTAGAAATTATTACTTCCAAGAAACAATTGGAATTAAGCTTTCATAAATTATAGAAATATTTAGGACTAATATAAGGAAAAATGATTAAGAAAAGAAAGCAATAAATCAAATCACCCTACGGTTGTGCCAAAAGCCCAAAATTGAAACCAAATTTGGCTTCAAGAAACCAATTGGCCGTGCACCTCCATGAATGATGAAGAAAATTGTAGAATCTTGTGGAATAAGGCCACTTGGACAGCTTATAAACTAAGAGAAACCTCATTGGACCAAATGGAAAGTAGCTTTAACAAAAAATTCTCCTAAAATCTAAGCTATCTCACGTGGAAGAGGAAAAACAAGGCAAGGCAACCAAGCTAAATTGTGCACGGACAAAGCTTAAAAGAAACCAGCAGAATTTTCATGAATATGGCCACATGTATGATCACAAATCAATAGCCAATTAGAACATAGCACCTAGAAAGCTAGTAATCATAAGCTTAGAAGATTTTTAACTAAAAAGGGCAAAGAAACTTAAGATATAAAAGCCATGTGGGGACCAAAAGGAGGGCTGGTTTTGCACGTTCACCACTCCATTTTCAGCCTTCTCTTTCAATTGCCTTCACACCTAAAAAACAAAACAAAACAAGACAGCCACTCCTTTTGAAGTTCACGTGAGAATACTAGGAAAGGTTGGGACCATTTGCTGAATTTAAGACCAAAGAAAAGCCAAGGTATGGGAAGCTATTTAATAAACATAGATTGGATAGTTGATAGGATGATTTAATCTTTAATTCTTTAAAGTTAGATGATGCTTTCTTTATTTTGGGAAAAAATTAGAATTTAGAACACCAAGTGTCTGTAAAAATGTAACAAAGAAGCAAGATGGTGCCTAGGACATAATTTAACAAGTAAATTTAATCACTTTACAACCTAATTGATTTAGATTAACAAGTAAGTAATCAATTAGATTTTAGGCCTTGCTGTATGTTGTAATTTACTTTGGTTGGTTGTTGTCTATTGATTTAATCATAGCTGTATTTTATTTGGTTGCTGTCCACCCATTTAATTATAGCTGTATGTTGTTTGGTTGCTGTCTACTAATTTATTTATAGCTGTATGTTGTTATTTAATTTGTTTAGGGTGCTAGAAATTTTATTTGGATGGTGGTTGATTTATTTGGTGGCTGGGATTAATAGTAGATTGCTGTATTTACATTGAATTAATTCATAAGTTGCTGTTTGCATAAAATTAGTTGCTGTCTGTTTTTATTTGCTGTCTGTGCAACAATAATTGCTGTATGCTATGTATTTATGTTGCTATATGATATTTTAACATTTAATGACGAGTGAACATTTAATGATGAGTGATGAGGAAGATTCTATGCTTCTTTTTATTAAGAATGAAGTCATGAATACAAGATTAAGATTCATGTTGAAGATTGTTTCCTTAGTAGTTGTGGGCACTTATACCGTTGATATTGATGGATGAGAAAAATTTCTATAAGGGCCAAGTTGTGAGAATTTGAGAAATAATGTAATGGTAAAGAGAAATTAAAAGTAAAATGAAACCATTACATGCATCATTACATTTGATTATACCCCTCAGAGTGGAGGGAGGTTTCACTAGAGTGGGTGAAACTATTTTATGGTACCTTGTTACCCCTCAGAGTGGAGGGAGGTTCCACTAGAGTGGGTGGAACTATTTGATTATACCCCTCAGAGTGGAGGGAGGTTTCACTAGAGTGGGTGAAACTATTTGAATTATGGTACCCTGTGGTGATTAGCTGAGATCTCAGTCATGCATCATTTAATAAAGAAAGCATGCATCATTCATCATATAACTATTTATAAATGTTATTTTATGTTTTTGTATAATTGTTATTTATTTTAAAAGTTTGTTATGTGTTTATTTCATTTTGTCAATTATCTGATCATGTTTATTAAATACTTACCCTATGTTTGTGTCTGTGGTTTGACACCTGTGATGACCCCAATTTATTTGGGCGAGCAGAGGAACAGTGAATTGCTTAATTATGGAGAAGCTTGATGAAATATGTGCTGTGTTTTGGCTTGTTATCTGGATGATATCACTTGCTGTTGCTGCTTTTGGGAATTCTGTACTATTTTGGGAAATTAGTATTATATTTTGATAGCCTGTATTCTATGTTGGATGACTGTATCACGGACTATTATATTTCCTTATGTGAGAATAACTCTGACTATGAATTATGTTGAAATTATTTTATCGTAGCTAACCGACTAGAATAGTATGTTACGTAAATAAATTCCGTAGAAGAAAAAAAAAATTTCGTAACATAATAATGTAAACGATTAAATACGAACAACGTATTAATCTAAAATAGTAAAATAAACGGAGTCGTTATATCCATAAAAATTATTGACGTTCCAAATGATTTTTATAAAGTCCTTTTGACGTCGGTGTTGATAGTTTGAAGTGGAAAGGGACTAAGGAAGGGGTTTTTACAGTTCAGTCTGAATATACTGTGAAAGCTTTTAAAGTGTGAATGTTCACATGTTTAAATCTGTTTGGAGGTGGAAAGGTGTTGGGCTTAAAATCCAAGCTAAGTCTAGCCTAATAAAAAATATTAGGGTTCCATTTTCTTTAAGTGGTCAGCAGTCAATTTGTAAATACAAGAGAGAGACAAAGGAGAGGAGAAAGAGAAGAGCCAAATTTGCATGTTGAGAATGACATAAACAGTCATCATTCAATCTTCTTGATCTCCTTGTTTAGCTGTTAGATCTTGCTGAAACTTTTATAGCAAGTTCGTGACTCATCACTATTCACATCTAACGATTAGTATCTTGGATAGAGGCTTGTAACATCATCAGAAATTTCCAAACCGAACTGGTTCTGAATTAGTATTCTGAAGCAGACAACGGTATTGAGAGGGACATTTATCTCACAGTAACCGTTGGATCGTGTTCTAACTTTGAGAAAAGGTTAATAAATTTTTTTTCTGCATTCTGACCGTTCGGATCATTCATTGAAGTGTTTTAAAGAGGGAGTGTTTCAACTGTAAACAAAGGTGATCAGAATTCCTGCTTTGTTTTGTTTTGTTTCGGACAGTCATATTGAGAAAGAGTTATCTCTTTCCTCAACCGTTGTATTGTCCTTAAATTTGGTCAGTGTATTCCTCTCTTGTAGTACTTCAATTTGACCGTTGGGATTTGTTATTTGTTACTTCTGGTGGTAGTAATTAATTTCTTACAGAAGCCTATTTTGTATATTTATCTCTTGTGATGTTTTGGTATAACTTTTGTTGAATTTGTTTGTTGATTGTAATGGTTGGTGAAACTCTTTTATAATCTCACTTTATTGATAGTGAAGAATTTGAGTTGATTCTGAGATCGGTCCTGTGATTTTTACTTATCACATTGAGAAGGTTTTGCACATTAAAAATTATATTGTGTTACTTACATAATTATTATTTGTGCATAAATTATTTTACTTGTACAATATCATTCATAACGGATCTTAGAAAAAAAAATTGATATCTTTTTCCCAACAAAAAGATAAGAGAGAATGAAAACGTTGTTGGGGAATAGAGGTGTACACCATCGACACTGACTCTATGGAAGCAGCTGGACTGTTCAATTATTCATACCTTGAGAGAAAACAATAGGGTCGCAGATGCATTAGCTACCAGGGCGCTTTCCAGCACCAGCTCTTTTTCCGTTTTCAAGAACCCTCCTGTCCGTAATATTGTTTATTATTAATTTACTATTCACATCGTCGGGCATAAAAATATGTATTCACGTCATCACATAAAAAAAAGCTATCCAGATCTCAATGGTAAAATTTATGATAAAAAACTTCACCTTATATTCATTCTTTTATACCAAATGTCATATATTCAATTTAAGTAATAATATTATAATTTTTATCTTTTTCTCTATTTTATTATCTTTAATTGATATTAAGAACATCTACAATATAATGTATAGATGTCTATGAGGAATTTATCATAATTTTATTAGTCGTACAATTTCATATAAATTTAAATATTTTAAATAAAAATTCACTTCAATGCTAAAATTGTTAAAATAAGTGCTTATATTGATTTTGTGGGCCCTATAATATTTGAAAAATGTGTTATTTATGATATAATGGTGTTAAACAACTATTACTTATATAAACAACTCCATTTAAAAAAAATGTTGTTTAAAATTAAGCAACTCTTATAAATAATATATTGAAGATGTTCTAATATTATATTACTATTTTTTTATCATCATCCATTAAATAGGTAGATTGCATTCTTTATATAAATTTGAGCTACATGCTTTTTTATCATCAATTATTTTTTTTATTTCTCACGAATCTCCAACTTGATAGACAATTATATTCGAGACACACTCAAACACTAAATGTGAATATTTCTCCTATCGAAAATTTGAACTTTATTTCATTACCTTGTGAAATACCAATCCCTTTATCACGAGACCCAATCCCATTTGTAATTTCTTTTATTTTGATCTATGTTTACATTTTCTGTTTTTTAGTGATATACTTATGACTCTCTTTCTATTTCTCTTTTGGTTAGCATTTTGACCCTTTATTCTTATTTCTATTACTATAATTGATATTAACAGAGAAGAAAGTTGTTATAACAATACATCATCAATGAATTTAGTGTGGAATTAAGATGATTTTTTCAAAATTATTGTCATTCAAAACACAATGATATTCTTATAAATAATTGAATATTTTAATGATTATTTTATAAAAATTGTCATAAAAATCAATTGTTTAAAATACATTTTATAAAATCGTCTAGAAATGAAGTGTGCAACCTAGAAATTAATCTTCCTCGTTCTCGCCTCCCTCTACTCTCAGTCTCTTATACCCTTTCTTTGTCCTCGCTCATCTCCTCATTGTCACGTTTCCTCACCGACGTAGTCGCCGTCGCAATCCCTCATCGGCGTTGTTTTCCCCCTCACCATTGCGTTTCCTCACTGATTTTTTTCTTCCATTTGAACTAATTTCAATAATCCAAATCAGAAAAAATACCGCATGAGTATTCTACCATAATAGGTATTGAAGAATCAGTACATGAAATTTTAATGAATTTGAAAGAAATTGTATTGAGAAGTTATCTGTATGGAAGTCGGATCCTTTGCCACTCGAAGCTCCCTTCTGCACTGCGGATTTCCAACATTGTCGCGGTGACCGGTGAGTCCATTAATCCGTCGTTTCTTCAAACCAAAACGACAAGGCGATAAAGTACCGTTTCGCTTTCCCTTTCTTTCTTTGAGAAGGCGTCGTAAGTCGTAACAAAACAGGACGAATCCCAAAGGAAGTGGGCAAAAATTGAAGATAAGGATCAGTGGCAGAGAGAGATAACGAACGAGGTAAAATCCCTCGCGTTGAATTGTTCTTTCATTCTTCACTTCCCTTTTTGTGCATCCCTTTCAACAAATTGAAGTTTTTTATTCCAATTCTGGGTGCAAATTTTGGTACTATGTTGTCTCCTTCGAAAATTTCCGTCTCCTTTGAAAATTTTGGGTTTTGGTCTTGTTGCTAGCTATGCTACCTTTCTGATTTTCGATTTTCTTGAAAAATGAATTCTAGGGATTTTACTTTGTAATGGTAATTGTAGTCTCCACATGCATTATTTGGCAATTTTAAACTACGATTCTGTTAGTGCGTGAAATGAACCATTATTTGGCAATTTTAAACTCTGGTAGAGGCAATCTTTCCTACGTGTTATTAGTGACTGGAAGTGCCATTGATCATATTTATTGTATAAAAGTTTATGTTTTTGTAGTTCAAAATTAGATTGTGATTTCTATTAAGTCAGGGGGTTCTTTTAAGTTTGCAAAGTTGTCAGCCAAATGCCTGAGATACAGAATTTGTTGTGAGAACAGAGGCTGAGTATTATTTGATGGGTCAAGTTCTTTTCAGTCAATTGTGTTGTCTGGTTTTGTTTTGAATGCTATTATTTTCCCTACAAATATTGATAGATTGAAATTGATTTATATGATTTTTGAATCCTGATTCGTCACAGGAGATTTCTTCCCTAAGGCAGCTTCCTTTTCTGATTTGTGCTGACATGTTTCCCTCATTGCATTTTAAGCAGAAAAAGAGGTTTCATGGCTCACCTAGATCCTCAAAAATCACTGCATTTTATGGCTTGACGACCTCTCCTTATGAACTTGTAAGTGACTCACTTTGTTGTTTGAATCCATGTTTTAGTTTGGAAATAATTATACTGTCTTGGCCTATATACTTGGATTAGTTGAGTCATCTAATGCAGCAGTAAGCTTATCAGAGACATAATTGCATTCGTAGGTTAAATTGTATAAGCTAGTGCTAGTTACAATGACTACTGTCACTTTAACCATTATAAAGATAAAAAAAGAAGCTAGGAATTGGGAAAAAGAACATTGTAATTAACAAAGGGATGACATTACATAGAAGGTTTTGTTTATGATGAAACATAAAATTGCATGCAACCTTCAATGAACTCTAAAATGTAAGTTACCATTTTGAATTACCTTTTATGTGAAAATTTATTTCTGTTAGATAATTTCTTTTGATTGAAACCATCTTTTATCATTGAGACAAAGAGGTCTGTCTTCTGTTACTATATCTAGAAAATATCTCATAATAACCTTGAGTCTTATATTTTAGAGTACCTTATATGATCTTTTAAGAGTTATATCCAGTTCATTACCTTTTCTGATTTATTTCTTTATTTGATTAGGATTAGGAGTCTAACACTAGTATAAATGAGTTAGTGCTTTGTCTTTTGTATCATGTCATTACCCACCAATAATTTAACATTCTGTCTTTTATTATTTCTTTTGTGATATCTGTGCAGGTATCATGTTGTGCGTTTTTATGTTTTTCATTTTACTGGTATGTTATTTTTTATTTTGATCATTATTATTGTACAAGTTTTTCATATATATTCTTATATTTTTCTTTTATAACTAAATAATTATATTTGTAATCAAGACAATATGCATATTGAAAAACAACAATGATAAAAAATATGAGAAGAGCTGCTATCGATATTTTATATTCTTGAGTTGTTTTGTTTTCCATAACTCACTCTCTACCCCTCCCGGATTAAATTTTAAGGAAGATTTGTGCACAATGAATTTTAATACCTGTTTTATTTTGTTATGCAAAGTGAACTTTAATACCTATATTTTATTTGTGTAGTGTTTTATTATACTTTCTGATTTTTATTTTCTAATTTTAATTCTTTTCAACTTTTTAACGTTGAAAATTTATCTATATACCTACTTCAAAATTAAACATTATTTATATTTCTATTTATTATTATTATTCAAAGTGAGGTAAAGTGATGATCTCGGTCATGAATTAAAAGAGATAAAAATATAATTACTAAAATCAAATGTCAAATTTGATTAAAAAAATCTACTAACTTTTGTCTCTTAAAGGTAACTTCTTTATTTGATAAATAATAACACTATTAAAATTTTCTGGTACAAAATAATTATAATTTTTAAAGGACAATAAAATTGCTGCACAAATATATTTTTATAAAATAAATTTAATTTTTATTTTATAATAATTTAATTATATTATGAGATTTTCCTGGCTTATTCTAATGTTAAATTATTTTATGTTGCCGAAGGAATATGTTCAATTCTAATTTATCTTTATAACTCATGTTCCAAAGAGAAATGAACTATCCTAGAATATGGATCCCTTAATGAATCTGTTTTCTCTATTGCTATGCTGTAGAGGAAAAAAAAAAATCAAAAGGAGGCAGGTATTTGTTGTACAGGAAAAGTACGGCTGCAACTATTGAATTACAAAAATGTATATACATGGATTCATAATGGCTTTTGCATAAACTCCTCAGTTTTTTTTTTCTTTTATTTTTAATATTTTTGCTATTCAATTTTTTTTGTCTCTTTCTTCTCCTTTTTCATTTCCTTAGCTTTTATTATCTATCAAAAGTTGAAGACAAATTTAACTTGCCAATAAATTTAAATAATAAATTGATCAAATATTTTGTCCCCCTAGCTCCCAGTTTAGATATAGATGGAGGGAAAATAAAATTATTCCTTTCATTTCCATATAATAATTTTATTCAACCGATCTATGAATATAATTTTCTTATTAATTAGATTAGGTGTATAATTTTTATGAAAATTTTCAATTATTTGATATTTCATTAAACAAATTTAATTTAACATATAATATACTTTGAAAACTTATAAGTAAATGCTGTTCATAATATCTGATAATATTTGAAAAGTTGAATACCATTAATTAGTTAAAGATAATTTGCAAATAAAATTTTAATTTAATAGCATTCTGGACAATCAGTTTTGAAATTGATAAATAATTTAACAGTTATGAAAACATGATTCATAAAAATTAAAGGATAAATTACAATTTTGGTCTCCTATTTTTTTTAAATTCATGATTTTGATCTCCTTGATTTTTAATTGTAACATTTGGTCTTCCTATTTTTATACATTTGCGATTTTGGTCCCCTTGATAGATTATTAACTAATAATTATGATTATTAGACATATTTAATTAATTATAAATAAATAAAAATTATTAATCATTAAAAAACTTTAATTAAAGACTATTAACTCTAATGTAATGTCATTACTGGTGGAGTCACATGCGGCAGTGGAAGTAGAAGAAGTGTTTGCAGAGAAAAGGAAGAATACAATGTTGTATAAAATTAAGATTAATAATTTTTATTTAATTTTTTAATAATTAATGATTTTGATTAATTTATTATTAACTTAATAATTAATTAGAATTATTTGTTAATAATCTATCAAAAGGACCGAATTACCAATTCATAAGATTAGGAGTCTCAAATGTTACAATTAAAATTCAGGGATCAAAATCATGGGTTTCAGAAACTAAGAGATCAAAATTACAATTTAGTCAAAATTAAAAGATTAAACTTTCTTAATTATTATTTAATCATTGTTAGTTTAAAATTTATGTTTTCTGCTCAGTAACATTAGATAACATTCATTTATGAATTATATGCATTTGTTTGAAAAAATAGCATGTGATTTTATGATTAAATTAGTTTTATGAGGTTACAACCTTTTTTCTAAAATATATTAATTTTAAACCAAATACGAGGTGTTAGGTTTTTTTATCCTTTTATCAATATTAATCGTATTAATAATATGATTTATTTTTCCAAAATGTTTGCTTCTTATTTGTGTCAATTAATTTATATTGTATCATTAAATTTGTAGTCAAGGCTTAGTAACATTTGATTAAATAATATTTAAGATAATTTAATCATTTAATTCATATTTAAATATTTTCATAAATGTTTTATAGTGATTAATTCTTTTGTTGTCTTTTAAACACCATGATTCATATTAAGAAGGATAATGATCTAACCATGTAATCTTCCAATAAAAACATTTAACCTTTTTTTTAGCTTAACCAATCGCTTTTAAATTTTTTTTTTTTTTTGTAAATGTTGATAATGTTTTTTTGGAATTACTTATTTAATTTTATTTTTTATTTGGTAAATGCTTTGCTTCATGTTACAAATGTTCATGGCCAAACCTTTAAACTTCCAATACAAACATTCAGTCTTCTTTTTTAGACTTGAAAATATACCTTATTGTTTTTTAATCTTCCAATCAACATCAACATTAACAGTATCTTTGACCCAAGTTAATTGGGGTCGATGGTAGATGAACCCAATGATAAATCGAAAAAAAAGACAAAAGAAAGAAAAAAGTGAAGAGTGAATTCTGTTTGAGGTGAGTGATGTTATTAGGTGCTAGAAAAGATGAGGTGAGTACAGGAAGAGAGAGAATTGAAGTTTGTTAATGGAATGATGTGAAATGTGTATGAATGAATGAGAAGGATGGTAACAAAACTTTTTTTTTAATAATTTATCAAGTTATTTTATGTATGGCTTGAAAAATATTCCAAAGTATTATAATTTGGTTGATGGTGTCCGGATAAAGTTCAACTTATTGGTGAAAAAGATTTGAACATCAAAATTCTTGGAATATGGAGTTGGGTCTAACTCAATCCCAAAAGTTAGCTCATAGGGTGATGATTATCCCCCACTTATATACTTTGTCTTGATACTATTTTTAGCTAATGTGAGACTTTGATTTTTTTCAACACACTCCCTCACGTCTAGCACTTTTAGGCTTGATGTGTGGATAATATGGTAGGTGACTCATTAATAGATATATGATAGACTTTAATACCATATTAGAATGTGGAGTTGTGTCTAATTCAACTCCAAAAACTAGCTCATAGGGTGAGGGTTTAGCCCCACTTATATACTCTATCTTGATACTATCTTTAACTAATGTAGGACTTGATTTTTTCAACAAAAATCGAAATATACCTTATTGTTTTTTAATCTTCCAATAATTAAAAAATTTGTGGAAAGGAGAATGACAAGATGTTGTGACAATGTGTTAGAGTAAGTGTGGGTGAGATAAGAAAAAGGTGAAGAGTGAATTTTATTTGAGGTGAGTGATGTTATTAGGTGCTAGAAAAGATGAGGTGAATACAGGAAGAGAGAGAATTGAAGTTTGTTAATGAAATGATGTGAGATGTGTATGAATGAAGGAGAAGGATGGTAATAAAACTTTTTTTTATTTTATAATTTGTCAAGTTATTTTATGTATGGCTGGAAAAATCTTCCAAAGTATTATAATTTGGTTGATGGTGTTCGGATAAAATTCAACTTATTGGTGAAAAAGATTTGGACTTCAAAATTTTTAGAATGTGGAGTTGAGTCTAACTCAATCCCAAAAGTTAGCTCATATAGTGGGGGTTGTCTCCCACTTATATACTTGTCTTGACACTATTTCTATTTAATGTGGGACTTGAATTTTTTTCAACATATTCCCTCATGTCTAGCACTTTTGGGCTTGATACGTGGATAATATGGTGGGTGACTCATTAATAGATATAGGATAAGCTTTAATATCATCTTAGAATGTGGAGTTGTGTCTAATTTAACTTCAAAAGCTAGTTCATAGGGTGAGAGTTTATCCCCACTTATATATTATATCTTGACACTATCTCTAACTAATGTAGGACTTGATTTTTTTCCAAAAAAAAATCAAAGTTTGACATGATATTAATGTATGATATACATTTAAATAAACACATTCTATTGTATGTTTATATTATAATAATAAAATAAAAATATTACATTAATAAAAAAATAGTGAAAGTATATCATCAACAAAAAAAAAATATTTTGAACAAAAATTTACCTAAACTTTTGTTTATTACTATTAATAATAAAATATTTCATATTTTTTAATTAAAATTGCAAAAAATTATTTTCAAATTATAATTATTATTTTGATTCATTATTAAACACATGTTTAATTAGAATTATAACAACTCTCAAAATAATTTTATTATAGAATTAAATAATAAAATTTAATAGAATGCTATGAAATTGTGGATAATTACTTAACCATATTATGGTTTTCTATTTTAAAAAAAATTAAATACATTATTGTGAATGTTTCCATATTTTAATAATATAATTGGTTTATTCAGATATATTATATTCTATCATATATTTGTTATCTATATTTTCAACGGTAGAAAATATTTCGACGTTAGAGTCAAAATTTGATATGATATTAATGTATAATATATGTTTAAATAAACATATTCTATTATATCCATATAATATAATAATAAAATAAAATAATTATATTAATAAAAAATATTAAAAAAATATAAATGACAAAAAAAATTGTTAATAAGATATATCAATGACATTTATCTAAATTTTTGTTTATTAGTATTAATAATAAAGATATTTCATATCTTTCTAATAAAATTTCTAAAAAATTTATTTCTAAATTATTGTTATTATTTTGATTTATTATTAAATATACATATAATTAGAATTATAGCAGCTCTGAAAATAATTTTATTGTAAAATTAAATAATATTCTTTAATAAAATTTAATAGATTGTTATGAAATTGTGAGTGATTAATTATCATGGGTTTTTCTATTTAAAGAAATAAATTAAATACATTATGTATGAATGTTTCCAAGTTTTTAATAATGTAATTGGTTAATCCAAATATATTATTTTCTACAATATATTTATTATCTAAATTTTTAATATTTATTAGTATAATATTTCTTTATTTTTGTGACCTTCAATATTGATTTATGATTTTAAATTGACAGGAAAATGTAAGGTAAGATTCAAACTTGAAACATGTTTGTTATTAAACATACTCCAACAAAGCTTTTCATTTTGTTAAACTTCAAAATATAGTTTGTCACATATTCGTGCATATAACATAGTGTATTAATTATATATTATGTTATTGTCAATATAATTGCAATAAAATAGTTTTAATTCATTTAACTTATTTCATATACTTTATTATCAATTTTACCATAGTGAATTATTTTTTTTATTAGATGTTTTGGACATGTGATGAATAATTAATCGAATAGTTATGTATCTATTTCAAAAAATTTACAGTCATTAAGAGAGAAAAAACTATGTTTATTTCATGATGACGGACTTCTTTGAAGTGTTTTACTTTGAAATTATAATATGTTTATTTATAGTACATGCTTTGTTAATACAAATACATGTTATCTTACTTTTATTACATTGAGCACGAACTTAGGAACTATGTTTATCTTGCTTTGCTTATGGCATAGGAACGCCGAACAACAACGTGCACGAACATGTTTTTTCTGATAATAGAAAAGGGAAACAGAAGTACGAATGAATCATGTGACCCATGTTTTTAAATTAATTGTTGTGAATCATCATATTAAAACAAAATAAACGGTCAATATGAGGATTAATTCCTTTCACTTACTCATGGAATAAGTGAATCCTCTTCACTATTTATATAAATAGTATATATGTACATTAATGAAATTAAAATTTAAAATATTTAGTAGTATATTAAATATAACTACGTTAAAATTAAAGAAAATATTTAATTATTTTTTAATTGAGCAGAGATTATCTTATAAAATATTAAACCTATTAAAATCTATTTTGATTTGTTCTTGCTCCAAGTTATGATAGTGATGTTAGACTGGTTGAAACAAAGTCCTCTCAGAATTAAGTGTTTTAATAATGACAAATCACTATAAAGCAAAATCAAAGTGATTGAACTTAGCTAGTATTGTTTTAAGTGTTTTTATTATGACATGAAATTTTCAGAAGCATAACAAATATGTGAAGCATAAACCTACAATGGAAACTTCTCCATGACATAGATTCTACAATAAGAAGTAGGACTATCAAAAGGAAATCTATTGAGAAGTTGGAAAGGTAGTCATGATTTCCGGGTCAAAGTGTAGATTTCTAAAGTTGTATATTATCAAAGACATAATGTTGAGGATAACTTGAATAGGGATATATATTAGAAGTTAAATGACTTAAAGATGATTAGAAGTTGCATTGCAATTGAAATGTGAGACAAACATGTCTCATAGTCCAAAAGTCATTGGAATTAAAGGTAGACAAATGTCCTAGTAAAAAAAAAACCAATTACTTACTAGAAAAGAGATTGCTATGCAATAACAACATTTCTCTATAAGACTTACTGTATAAACAATCTCTAAAAATCTTCCCATGATTCAAAATTTGAATTCATAAGGCAACCACTAAGATCATATCTAACATCAATGAATCTATCTCAACGAATCCTCCAACGACTATAAGCTTCAAGTTGACTTACAGCGGAGCAAAAGTAAAGATGACGTAGACAACCCTTTGAAGTTGTATGATAGAGGTTGAATCTGTAGAATAACTACCTGCAGGAACATGGACAAGTCATGCAGAATTTATATATATATTAATATTAACTTAATCATACTCATATCATTTCATTATAAATTAAATGTTCAACATAACGAATTACATGATTAAAAATATAGAGACTAAGTAAAAATATAACCATTCTTGCTAAATCATGAGCAACCAAATTCACTTGTCTATTTGGAAATCCTATGGCAAAAGGATTGATGATGGAAAAAAATACTTCTACACTCAACTAAAAATCACAATTCTGACATATCAGAATAATGTTTTCCAACTTTATCCGCCACACATTTGCTCTCATCTTAGAAAATAAACATTATCAAAACCCAATGATTCTACAAATTTATTTATATATGTAGATACAGATTTATCACACTATTTTGTTCTACTTAATAACACATGAGAAATTATAAAAAAAAATGTCAACGGAAATGAACACTATAAATATTAAAGCTAAAATAATTTTAGTTCTCCTATTTTTTATAATATATAATTTTAGTCTCTTTATTTTTAAATAGAAACATTTCAGTTATGTTCAACAAATTAGTTGAAATATTATTTGAAAACTAAAAAATTAATTTATTAAATTTTAAGTGTTTGATAAAATAATATAGTGGTGCATCGCTAAAATTGTGTCATGTAAGAGTCAATGTTAAAATATTAACAGTGAAAGTCAGAATTTCAAGGGTGAGACTAAAATCATTGGTTTTACAAATGTAAGACTTATTATCTATATTTTATAATGAACAGAACAAAATTACCGATTGCAAAAAAAATAGAACCAAAATTATATTTTAGGCTAATATTAAAAGTCATAGAAAGATCAATTTAATTTGACATAATTGTCTTCAATTTTTTTTACATAATTACTTAAAATGATCACAATAAAACTTTTTAATATTAAAAAATCAAATTAAAACAAATAAAACAAATTGACATTTTTTGGATGCTATAAGAATTCAAATTCAGTCCCTTATTTGATTGCCTCAGACAATTGTCATACAGACAAAAAATGTCGGTAAAATAAATTAACATAATTTAGGCATCTCTAGATAAAATGTGATAAAAAAGATCTAATATAATTGATAGATGATATGAGTTCCGTAAGCATATTTATAGGAATTCGATTCTTGATTATGATTATGGATGAAAAAGACTTTGGAGAGATAAAATTAACTATGATCCTTATGTTTTGAGGATTAATCTCATTTTGATCACGAGGATACGTTGCTTCTAGAGAAAAGAAACGTGATACTTCATTTAATAAATAAACCATCGTAAAAAAATACATGATAAATTGTATGGAAAAAGAGTACGTGGAGAAGTAGATGAAAATAGTGCCTAGGAAATATCTTGTTGTCAATGCTCAACGGTATATATAACCTGCAAATCTTATTTATTTAGCACTCACTCCCGTAAGTGTTACACCTCCAACACAATTCACAACCAAAGAGTGAATCTCACACCTAAACTTATATTCCATGGCAAACCAAAACTCTTCAACTCCAATCTCAAACCATGAAACAACCCAAACCACTCCATCCACACCTTTCTCATTCAAAGTGATCTTACAGAAAGTGAAAACCAACTTGGTTTTACGTTCAAAATGGGGTGAACTCAACGGTGCCATGGGTGACCTTGGCACCTTCATACCAATAACCCTATCCCTCACACTTTCAAGGGACCTTAACCTTGGCACCACATTGATCTTCACAGGCATCTACAACATCATCACTGGTGCAATTTATGGGGTCCCTATGCCTGTCCAGCCCATGAAATCCATCGCTGCCGAGGCCTTATCGGACTCCGGCTTTGGCATGGCAGAGATCATGGCCGCCGGTATCTTAACCGGCGTGGTTTTGTTTCTTCTGGGTGTTACAAGGTTGATGCAGCTTGTGTACACGTTGATTCCTTTGTGTGTTGTGAGGGGAATTCAACTAGCACAAGGTTTGTCTTTTGCTTTCACAGCTGTTAAGTATGTGAGGAAAATTCAGGACTTGCCAAAGTCTAGGGCTTTGGGTGATAGGCATTGGTTTGGGCTTGATGGGTTGGTTTTGGCCATAGTTTGTTTATGTTTTATTGTTATTGTGAGTGGTGCTGGTGAGAAGGATCAATGTGATGGTCAAAGTGAAAGTTTGGGTAAGAGGGTTGAGGAAGCAAGAAACATGAGAAAAAATAGAGTGAGGAGGCTTGTTTTTTCACTACCTTCTGCTTTCATTGTTTTTATGTTGGGTGTTGTTTTAGCATTTATAAGAAGGCCAAAGGTGGTGCATGAAGTAAAGTTTGGACCTTCCTCTATGGAAGTGGTGAAGTTCTCTATGCATGCATGGAAGAAAGGTTTTGTGAAGGGCACAATTCCTCAGCTCCCATTGTCAATTCTGAACTCAGTGATAGCTGTTTGCAAGTTGTCAAAGGATTTGTTCCCAGAAAGGGAATTTTCTGCCACTTCACTTTCAGTGAGTGTAGGGTTGATGAATTTGGTTGGTAGTTGGTTTGGTGCAATGCCATGTTGCCATGGTGCTGGTGGACTTGCAGGGCAATACAAATTTGGTGGAAGGAGTGGTGGGTGTGTGGCACTTCTTGGTGTTGCCAAATTGGTGTTGGGTTTGGTGTTGGGAACTTCTTTGGCACACATATTAAGGCAGTTTCCAGTGGGGATCTTGGGGGTGTTGCTACTGTTTGCTGGAATTGAATTGGCCACTTGCTGTAGGGACATTAGTACCAAAGAAGATTCCTTTGTGATGCTTGTTTGCACTGCTTTTTCTCTTGTGGGATCAAGTGCAGCTCTTGGCTTTTTGTGTGGAATGGCTGTTTATGTGCTTATTAAGCTAAGGAGTTGGACAATTAATGATAAACCATTTTCTACCATATGGGTGCATAAAAGCTCCGAGCAACTCTGAAGAAATTAAAAATTAAAGGAGCATATATAGTATAGGTATTTTATAGGAAAAGTATTTATGGACACCTATGTGCTATTATACACCTGAGAGAGATAAAAGAGAGAAAGACATTGATATTATTATGTGACATGACGAGAGACAAAGATAAATTATGGGTGTTGGTTAGGTGTTTAAAAATGTAAGTGTTTATGTATTATTATTCGCTTTTTGTTGTTTTTTATTATGTTGTTTTTCGGTGTAATTGTAATGACTAAATAAATAAATCAGCATTAATGAGTTTCAAGAATGATGTTATTCTAAAGTATTTTTTTTTTATAGATTTTTTAAAAATTTCTTTTGCTCTGTCATGAAGCTAAATGAGGTTTTGTTAGAGGACTTGATGCTGTATAGTGAATTAGCAGGAACTTAAAGAAGTTATGGGGTTTTTCTCCTTGTCCATGAGTACAAATCATGTATGTAACGCTTAATTACAGTTTACTATATAAAAGAAGTTGCTTCAGTTACAGAATCTGTTTCAAGAATTCTTTGTTGGATGGAGAATGGACATTTTATCAATGCCAATGGAAGAATTTTTATTTGCTTTCATGATAAAAGAAAAAACAACAAAAGGAATATAAAATTCCAATTTGAGCTAATGCGATCACCTTTTCGACTAAAATTGAAGATTGAATGCTCGAATATATAGAATTTGTATTTTGAAAAGGCGTGAAAATTAATTAGCATTAACTTTGGGGCAAGATGCCGTTCCAACTTTTGAAATTCGCCCCATAACCATAAGGAATTAACCACTACGTACCAGTAGTGTTATTTTCTTTATCTTTCCCCTTTCCACTTGTTGGCTTCAGCGTTTAACTCTAAATTATTGTCAAATCTAGTCAGTGATCAAGAGAAGATCAGGGTAAACAATTTTCTTCCACACGTACGTCAATTCTCTCACCAAAAATAACCCTTTAACGTGTTGAGCTCCTGCTGATGAAGAATAAGAATAGATGAAAATTTCATGATAAGACTAGAAATGGAATATGTTATGAATGAATATAATCGTTTTAAAAAATTAGGATGGCTTATCTTCCACTTAGCTAGATTACCGTAGAGTTCTGTTCATCCACTTTATGTCCATAGTTGAAATATAAAATTATTTACAACAAACACTAATATATATATATATATATGATCTTTAACAACATATTATTGTTTTATCTAATGTTGTTAAAAAATTTTAAGAATATTTAAAAAATATCATAAAATATGAATAAATATTATTAATATATTTTTGTTACATTGTAAATATTGTGTAATATACATAATATTTAATAAAATATCACAAAAAATATATTAAGAATATTTATTTATATTTAAATATATTTTTAAATGTTACTTAAAAAAATTTAACAATGTTTTTATTAAGTGTTAAGAAAAAAAATATTACTAAAGATTATATGATAGTAAAAAAAGGTCAAGAATATACCAAAATGCGTTCAACCATGTTTCGTTAGAATTTAGAAATCAGTAACGATTAATGTACAGTTAGGAATTCTCTACCTAGCGTCAAAGAAATGATAATAAACAGAACTTAGATAACTATAGTACCCGGTTTCATACTAATGATTTAAGAAAATTTCTGTACCTGTACCCAAGTGTGGGTAATAATACTCGTGTGTGTGTGTGTGTTTTATATCTAAATGTTCATACTCTTATTTGTTATCCGCAGTTTAGTTAATTATGAAAAATCGATAAATAAAATATTGATTAAAAATACAATAATAATTAAAGTAAAATCTCACTCAAGGATCTTTATAAACATAATAAATATGAAAAATGAGAAAATAAGCAAATAAGAGTATTCAGATCCTCTGCAATTGAAAAGTAATTGATGGGAGTGCAGTTTAATTAATTTTATCACCACACACTCTTCATTATTAATTAAACAAAATATTAATAAAAATAAAAAGTGAGTGGTAAAAAGTTAAACTATACTCCTTGTTATTTTTGAATTGCAGGGATCCATATCCCAAATAAGAAAGGTGATATTTGTTTTTTAATTAAGAAACACAATCTATTTCTAAGAAAATAAAGATCATGATTTATCTCTATAAAGAACAAATTATTTTTTGTAGAATGTGATTTATTTCTTAGCAAATAAAGAATATCATCATCATCATCATCATCATCATCATCATCATCATCATCATCATCATC
>CM023957.1:24245662-24264167 GCA_013407115.1 Glycine latifolia
AGTGTACTAGATAAAAATTAAAACTTTTTCATAAGATGGAGATTTTCACAAAGTAAGCTTGATCAAAATGGATGCTCTAAACAAGAGTGTCCAACTGCTTAAAACAAATTTTCTCAAGAGACATTTTTAAAAACTTGTTTGTTCAATAGTGAGATAGAAGCAATTGAAGTAAACAAGTTATAACATAAGCTAGAGAAGAAATACAATGTTTATACTGGTTCACTAAAACTCTTGAGCTACATCTAGTTCTCTTCCAAATATTTGAAGGGTTTCATTAATCACAAACTAATTACAAACAAGTTTTTACCTACCACTTTTGACTACAACAAGTATTCTCTAGGTTACTTCTGTCTCACCCTTAACCTCCCCTTGAAATTAAGAACACCCAATTAGTCTTTGATCACTAAGCCACTTTTAGTTTTCCAAACAATAGTTTGAATGAATATAATATTCAAATCTCTCAAAGAGAGAATATACAATTAAACTCAAATACAAACAGATAGGTTTGCTATGCAAAAAGAATAAAATTTTTAAGTTGTTGTGTTTGAGCGTTCAATACTTTTGATAGTGTTTTAGCACTTGAAAAATGATTGTAGTCTTATTATGTCTTGTGTTGAGCCTTGAAACACCTTTTATAAACTTTGGTGAAAGTATCTATTACGAGATTAGAGCCTTCCTTTGATAAGATTGTTGTGTCACAACTGTCGTTCGTGGCAATGTAGAGATGAGGGAGAAAGGGGATAAAAGGTACAATATTTTTTGCCCAAGCACATTATCTGCTTCCACTAGTTGTACTATTGCAACTCTTGTAGATAGATCTTTGTTTCTGTCTATAAGCACACACAACTTGAAATTCAAATGTTAAAGGAAGTCCAAACCATACATAGTGAATTAATCAACCTCGAAATGCTTTCACGTGCAAGCCAATCATATGGATATTAACTAACTGAATATAAAACATTTATGTAAGTTATTTATGTTCTTTAGGACGCGTAAAAACATACAGTACTTTGGTACTGATTTTCACAATTTTGTTGGACGCTTACTTTAATACAACATACTGGATGTTGGTTATAGCTTTATTAAAAACAAGTTCCACTGTAATGGATGAATGAATAGACTTGAAATGCAAGTTTAAGGTGTTACCATAAAAGGATTGGATGGTATATACATGTAACACTTAAACAATTCCATTAGTTCATACAAAATTTAATACTTATGTTATCATAAAAAACCTTAGGAGTTGAGGGACCTAACATCATCCAATCTCTTAGGTTCTAATAACTCCAACCTTGGATTACGTCTAGTCTTCATCCTTCAATTTGAGATTTTTCACTAACACAACAGTCATTGTTGGACCAATCAATCATTGGATTTTCACAACTTGTCAATGATGCGTAAAATAAGGTTGCTCAAAGACAAGTGAATCCTATGCAGTAGTATCATGAACTCGAAAGTTCAAATATCGTACCTTAAAGACTAGTTGTGTTTCCCAAATAATCTAAATTGCATGAACTAAAAAATTTTGAAATTTTATCTTGAGTTTGTGGATTGTTTGTGATTGTGTTCAAGAAAATAAAAATTAAATGAGTAACATTTTTAAGAAAGAGATGTGTAAGAATATAGATGACCCGTGGGGAGTCTTTTTAGTCTTGATCGATTGTGTAGGTATAACAATTAATAACTTCCACAAGTCACTAGCTTAGATGAATTAGAAGTGAAGCTTTGAATATTCTTACAATTTTTTCACGTGAGAAATTGTATGGAAATTATGTGCATGATTATAAAAAGAAAAGTGATAAAATATCATAATTTTCTTCAAATCAAATGTAAAATTATTTTTAAGCCTTGAACTTTAAATATGGAAGATGCCTTGTTATTCTAATGATATATATATGTATGTATGTGTGTGTTCCAGAGCATTTGGGAATTGAATTATAAGTGTTTCAAAAGTTTTGCTTGAGCAGAATCAGACTAGCAGGGTTTCAAAAGTAGGAACTCATCAAGTTATGAGTTAAACAAATCAATTAGAAGCACCGAAGACTATTACACAAATACTACAGTTTTCAAAAGAAACTATTAGAAGCATTCTGCAGTCACTCATCTTCAAAGGCAACATTTGTGATAGATTTCATATGTTGTCAATGAATGAACCACTAAGAGAACAACTCACATGAACTATCAAAATTTCAAAATTTAAATTTTGCTTGTTGAACTTGAAAAAGAAAACAAAAACCACAATATAGAGAATAGTTGTAAAAAGGACACAGAGGAACTATAGTAAAAAAAAAATTAAGTGAAATAGACATGTGATACAAAGTTAGATTGAGTTTGAATACTTGATAGTTACAAACGAGACTACCTCAATGACCCTCATTCAAAATAGTTCATTGCGAGGAAGACAAATAATCAAGAGGGGTAAGATAAGAAATTAATGCTTCTAATGAAAAAAGTTATAACCTTTGATAAGAGTTTTTCTTAGCCAAAACACTCTAGGAATTTTGCTAACTTTGTGTCTATCCAAAAAAGTGTTTCCAAGTCTCCTATTGTGTGTAATCTCATTGAAGTGAGAATCTAGGAAGTAGAACAAAAAGATCTTTCAAAGAAGGATCTATGAAGGGAACTCAAAAGTAGAGTTAGGGAATTGATGCTCTTGAAGTGTGTTTATGAGTATGTTTGAATATAAGATTATAAATATTTTTGAAAGTTTCTTTATCAGAGAAAATTCTATATTTTCAATAAAGAAGCTCTCAAAATACTTCTAAATTAACATGTCATACAAAAACAACTGAGCCAATTTTGTTTGTCAACCATACCACAAGTGCGTTGTGGCTGGGTTGGAGACATACTGGAAACACTTATGAAAGAATACTTGGTTTGAAAAACCTGTATAGGTGATAATGGTCGTTGAAGAACTTGCAGAGGTTACAATACTAAAGTCCAAAACCTTTGATCATCATCAAACAATCAAGATCTGATCATAATCATACCTTTGATTGAACCATTAATAAAAAGACCTTGTTATTCTCTTGACACTTAGTAAAACTTATAACACTTTATTTCAAGTGTTAAATTGATAAATCAAATGAAAATCATAGTTTGAACATGACATAAAATTTCCAAACTTAGAAATTTTACTCACACCCCCAACATTCGTGTTGTGAGATTATTGATATCCAATGATAATTAACTGTACCTTAAACGTAGTTAACTGTGCTAGGTTGACACTGGACAGATGTTTTCAGAGAGAGATTTATAATTTTTCTTTATATGAACGACCCACTTAGAGGAGTAAAACATGGTTCATGGTTAATCCTTAACGTTCATCATGCCACATTCATCTTTGGCCAAATAATTGCAAGTTTTTAATTCAAAATTTTCCTCTATCCTTACCGAAGGGGCAAGAGGTTGGAAAGGTTAAAATCTTTGAACAATATGCAAGTCTAAAGTGAATGCTCCCAAAGCATATTCTCTTCTCCACAATAACCTAGATTACCTGCCTTTAGTTTTTAAGTTAACTTGACTCCACTCTAATTTTTATTGCTATTGACAACGTTTGGTAACAGGGAAAGTTTATGTAATGTGACATTAAACATAAAGAAACCAACGATGATCTTTAAAATTGAGAACTGAAAAGGACTAGATATAGGGTGAGTGTCTTGACCAAGCGATCACGACAAAAAATAAGATCAATTGAGAAAGCTCCTTCAAGTGTAGCTTGAGTCAAGTTCAACAGAACAATTAAATAGTAAAAATTTGAAAGTGCTAGGGTTGTGTTGGATTAGTGAAATCTAAATGGTTGGTTTATTAAAAAAGATGAAAAGAAAGTTATCAAAAGTAGTTGAGAAGTCATTTAAGAAAAAGTGATTATCATTAAAAACTACTAACAACATTGGCATGCTATAATAAAAGTGAGAAAGGGTGAAAAAGGCAAGGGAAGAAAAGTTAAGAATACCTAAATTTTGCTTATTTATGTGGCTTGAAAATAAAAGACAGGATTTAATATGGTAAGGAGGATCCATCATTCCTACTTTAGCTTTTCTAGTTTATATAGATGTAGGTAGATACTCCTATGATTGATCTATACTTCATATTATAGCTCAATATAATAATTAGGTCTGTATATATTACATTTCAATATTCATGGTCATGCATATAGGGACGGACTAGGAACGTATAGATTTGCAGTGCTAGTCCTTGTATGTACAATCGAATTTCTTTTAACAATTAGAAGCATGGCATTAGAATAATCTAAATTTGTTATGCTTGTCATATAGCTCTGTATGCAAGAACTATAGACAGTTTTATATTGGTTTCTGTCACAAATGTATCTTTTACTGGCTAACAAAAAAAGACATTAACTGCAGTACGTACCTTCACTATTGAAAACATTGTACAAGAAACATCATTGACTAGAGTATATTAACGTTACATCTCTTTCATGCTAACCAACCTAAGGTGGATAGCTTTGTTATTCAAAGATGTTAGTAGCAAGCTATATGTTCTTAAAATATGAATGTCAGAGCTCATGCTAAATATAATTGAACGTTTTAATACCAATAACAACATTCAACATGAGCATAAAATAAGGATAACAAAAATGAAAATGTTAAGGTGAATGAATATATGATTATACGAAAATGTATAAGATAAGAAATGAAAATATTTGACGAAAGGTGGCAGTAGTATAAGTGAGTGAAAAGATGAGGGAGCATAGATTGAGGTGGTTTGGACACGTAATGAGACGGCACCTAAATAAGGTGGAGGTAGACCGAAACTCACCTGGGAAAAGGTAATTAAACAAGACTTAATGAAGTGGGATGTAGATTGGCAGACGGTGTGTCTTAGGACGGAGTAGAAAAAAACTATAAGTTTGGTGGAGGGTGAGACTCGTTATTATCTCTATGTTCCAGACGGTCCCTTTTTAGTTCTTATCCTCTTTATTTTTCCCTTCCTTCTTTCAACCTTCTTTTCTTTTATCTTATTTTCTTTTCTTTTGTCTTATTTTCCCTTTTTCTTCCCCTTCCCCTTCTTTTTTTTTTTGTTCTGTTTTCCTTCAACTTCCTCGTATCTATCATTGGGTTCATCTACCACCAATCTCAATTGACTTAGGATAAAGGTATTGTTGATGTAACAACATTCACCATGATATTTGGAATCAAATCAGCGTTACTAAGGTATATACTCTATGGTGACAACTATACCAAATTAAAGAGATCATTTTGTTTTTCACCCTTAAGTTCTTAATTACCTATGATGAGCAAAGAAAATACTTGGCTTGTATTGTTATATACAAGAATTGTAAAACTTAACATGTAATTCCAATAAATACAGTTAACGACCATGTAGGTCTGCATTGTATGGTTAAATCAGTTGGTTAGCAGCACTTGATATTCATCTGTGAGTAAGGTTTTCTGCATGCACTAGGGAATATATATGCTTTATATTTACATTACAATTTACAAAGGAAACTAACTCAATAGGCACAGGAATGACAGGATCATAGTCATTTTCCAATTTTCACCGTCGACATAAGCATAAGATTGCAAAAGTGTTGCAAATTGTTTAAACTAGTCAAATGGATTTCCTCTTGTATTAGAAAAAGAATTTGCAGTTTTGGAGGTCATGAGTTCCCTATTTGACTGCTGAATGGGGTCTAGAGATCCAAAAGCAGATAACTCACTGTTGAGGCTGCCAGCTCTTTGTGGTCTACAAAACATTCAAAAGCAGTTACAATTACAACATGATTAACATTTTCAGCTTAGAATATCATCTAATGCTGTGAAATCTCAAATAATAAACATGTGCTGCAAAATACAGAGTATTTGACTGCATAAGCATAAGGATGGAATATGTGTTCATGAGAAATGCATAAAGTCTTCTTAGAACAACTCACCATGCACACTATATTGTTTTTAATTACCAAAATCCACAAGTAATAATTCCTAACAATTTCATTGAAGTGTAATTTTGTAAAATTGCATCCAGTTTTTTCAACAACCCACCACAAATATTCCTTCCATTAATGAGGTGCAGGTGTACTGGGAATTATCTTCCTCTTATTTTATTGATTTATTTGCTTTTGGAAAAGATTGTAGTAGTAAGGATAAGTTATTAGCCAGATCTACAGGGCATATGAAAAATGGAACCACTTGTGTCTTGTTTCACAAAATTATTCTTTTATGTATATTGATATTCAATTTTAAAGAGAGACTATTGTTTCCTTAAATTAAATTGACTTTCTTTTTCTTTTTTATATCCCTTTTTAGGTAAATCATTTCTAAGAGAAAAAGAGTTATGCATAGATAGTGTAAAAAATTTTACAAAATCATCCAATAACAACTCACCATGTATGATAAGTTTGCTAACTTTAAAAATAATTATCTTAAAGTAATTAAAATGGTGATTTGTCATTGGATGTCAATGTAAACCTATTTTACAATGTTAGTGCATAGACATTATATTCTAATAATATGAAATACATGTCTATTATTTTAAATTAAGAGAATCCAGCTTGGTGACATGATTAATGGCTTATAATCCAGTGGCTACACTATAAGGAATCCAAAATAATACCAAGAATATGATTTACCTTGTGGGTTGCTCCTTATTATTAACTTGGTACTCAGCTGAGAAGAGTGAACAAAAATTAACCATGACAAGAAAAAAAATCTTCAAAGGAAATGGAAGATAACAAGGGAAATAATACCCATGGGAACTGGAGATGCAGAAGATGGGGACTGAGATACCATTGTCCCTAAAGACCCAAGGCTTGATGAAGCATGCATTAATCCTGTTCTGGGTGATACAGCCGGAGGAGGTACACCGTGCAAAGATTCCATAGTAGGAAGCTATATATAGACAAAATATCACCAAATTGAAGGTTAAAACAGTTTATTGGCATCATTCAAAGGTGTTAATTTAAAGAACAAAGCCTGATAACACTGCAGAAGGAGAATGTGATGAAAACTTGTACTTCATGGTAAACTATACATGCCAATGAGGTTGTTTGGGGCAAATTTTATTGAAGAAAACAAGAGGTTGAGAGCACAAGATTAGATGATAAGACATTTTCCAAGAAAAATAAAATAAAAGTAGCATATGATATGAAGTAGCAATGTAGCATCAAAGTTGTAATGACTCTAACCTTAGGATGTCTGTCAAGGACATTATTAAAGGATCCACTCATTGATTTGACATTATTAGAAAAATAAACTTGTTTCACAAGCTATTCAGTGTAACAAGCATTATTTGCTCAACTAATGGAAGGTACTATAATCTGAAATAAATACCGAAATCCAACAGCTTTTAACAATGTGTTCAATGTATGCTCAAACAATCAATATTATCAACAAGTTTTCGCCTACATGTATCAGATTCTTGAATACAAATACAATTAAAAAACTGTTCACATCCATGCCTTAAAGTAAGCCATTCTTATTGAGTTTCTACTTGAAGAATGAAGACAACTGAACTGATTGTTATTAATGGATCCTCCATGCTCATTAACGTAGATGCATAAAATTCAGGAAAAAATGCTCCTAAGTGGTGAATCTTGTTAATTACTTATACTCCTTCAAAAGGATATATTAAGATAAGACATAGATTGAGTCTCAGCTGGACTTGATATGATGTTAAATTATGTGACTATTACATCTGAATGGCTCTGAATTACATAAAAACTATTCTCATTTGCCAACTTGAGTTATTTCTTACTCACTCAGCGAATTGCATCAGAAGCTTCAGGCTTAGTTGCAGAAACAAGCTAAAATAACTAAGATAACCAGAACAGTCTACAATTGAACAACCACAAAATTTACTACATAAAATCAGTTTAATACTGTACATACCGATGAGACATGCATTAAACTTCTCCCATCAGTTACATCAAAGGGGTTTGAGTACTTCGGTGCATTTGGAAGGGCTGAGGGAGGCTGTAAATGAAACACTATATCAATTAAATCACCAATCGATATCTAAACCAAGAGAAGAGACAAAGTTAGTAATGAGTTGCATAGAATGGTACCGCTGCATTTTGATAATACTGCATGCCATATCCCATGCCATGAGGTTGAACATTCTGCCAACCTGCAAGTGATGCAGGGCCAGATAAGTAGCTTGATGTGAAAAGGTCCTGCAGAGAATTTATTTATGCAATTATGCATTAAGGTTCTTTCTTCTTAAAAGAAAAAAACTAATAACAAAGGCTACATGTGTTACCTCTGGAAGTTCCATTCTTCCACTAGACCTGGTTTCCACTTTACTGGGATGGGAGCCAGCATCAGGTTTGGTTTCTTGAGTAGGTTTTGAGGTAGTTTGAGAAGATAGTTCAGTAAAACCCCATGAAGAGTTATTTGTACTAGGAGCAACTGGTAGCTGTTTGTTATCAAATTAAAGAACAAGATGAGAGTAACTATGTAAGTAGAGAAGAAGAAATAAAATTAAGGCTCTAAATTTCAATATATAGGATGAAGCAATGGTATGCTCTAGATTTTTAGAAAAAAGTTGGTAGTGTTGAGATTTCAATACTTTATATCTAGAAAGCCATGGTGCGTATCTCACATGATTATTTGAAGATACATCTTTGACTTGTGAATTTTTTGGTTGTGTGGTTGAACTACAACCTGGCACAGGAGGAAGACATCGCATGCTTGAGGTAGTTTGAGGAGATTGTTCCGTAAAAGCCCATAAAGAGTCATTTGTGCTAGGAGCTACTGATGGCTGTGTGTAATCAAATTAAAGAGCAAGATGAGTAAGTAATAAGTACACATGAAGATATGATATTAAGGCTCCCAAGTCTCAATTACCAAGAATATGTTGGCATTTGCTTCTTCTTCTAAATATTTCAATATGTAAAATTAGAAAACTCTATTGGTAATGTTACTTCCCTGTTATAAACAATGGTATGCATTATATTTTACCAAAAGAAATTTACAGTAATATTGACATGTCTCTAAATATTTAATATATAAATTTAGAAAACTCTATTGGTAATGTTACTTCCCCGTTATAAACAATGGTATGCACTGCATTTTACCAATGAAATTGACAGTAATATTGACATTTCAATTCTTTATATCAAGAAAGCATTGCTGCATGTCTCACCTGATTATTTGAAGCTACATCTTTGACTGGTGAATTTATTAGTTGTGTGGTTGTACTACAACCTGATGATATGGACGGAAGATATTGCATGCTTGAAGGTTTATGTGCATGTGAAACTTCAGAATGTGGAAGAACTTCATTAGAAGGTTGTGCTGACTTAGTGGCTGGGGTTGATGTGAATGACCAAACACTGGTATTGTTGGGTGATGCACTTGTCTTCCCTACTGAAGTAGGTGGAAAGTCCCAAGTATTGGCATTATCTATTGTTGTAGTTGTTGGATCATTATTAGTACCACTTGCGGCTTGTGACATCTCGCCGGTAACTGAAGTCACAGGACCTGACAATTCAAAAAGTAAAAGATCTAGAAGATTTTTAGCAGGTGCGGCTGCTTCAGATACTGCCTTTGTTGTAGAAGGTTTTGAGGTATTTGTGTTTGGAGATTTAGGATCATTGTTCTCTGTTGAAGCTCCAAATATGGCCCAGTTATTTTCATTTGATTGTGTTATATGTAGTGATTCTGGTCCACCTCCAGCAGCAGAATTAGTAGGCTGAGACTTAGAACTCAAATCAATGGACCTTTCTGGATTATTATTTTTTTGTTCAGATGGATTTTCCTCAACAGAACCCTTGCCACTAGAATGTGTGACCTTTTCAATTAAAATTTATCAAAGATTCAGTTCAAGTGGTAATCCATAACAATAAAATTTTAATTTGCTCAACTCTCTTTGAGATATGTATGACAAACAAGAATAGAGTGTTATTTTCTTTTCAAAAATTAAAACAAAGAAAACCTATTTCGACATCCTGCAAAAGTACATTAAGAAAAAAAAATCGTTCGAGAGGAATGCATACACAACACCAAATTATGCATGATAGACTTAGGGCCAATTGGCATAAACTTATCAGAAATTACCTGTAGGAGAAAAATAAGAAAGAAAAATTAATCAAACATTTTTCATATGCCAAAACCAATTTATACACTTCTACTTTTCAAGAAATTAGATCAAAGAGCTTGTCAAAAGTTAATAGCTAGATAAGTTGATTTTAACTTATAAAAAAAGTTTTATTCGTTTTTCCTTTATTTTTTTCCTCCTGTAAGTGCTTTTTCAGAAGTTTGTCCCAACTCGCCCTTAGGACAAGAACTAGTTTTTCTGTTATTTCCTTCAGATAGATATTCCTTTGATGGAATTTTTAATATAAGGGCAGCACGTACAAAGCTCAAAAATAGGGGTTATGACTTATGAGACTAGATGCTTGACAAAGAATGTAACACATTTGTACTTTCAAGCCTGAGAAGGAAATAACAAGGGAAGTATCTCTGAATAAGATAAAAATTGATGAGAAAACAAACTATCCAGAAGAATTTGACATTGGTAACTAGATGATGTGAGCTTGAGGAGGTTCACCTACTTGTAGAGATGAAGCATTCTCCCTTAATATTTCTCCCGAAGAACGTGCAACAGGAAGTTGTAATTTGTTCACATTCTTCTGACCATCAACTGAAATTTGTTTTAGCCTTGATTCTATGTTTGAAAACCTGCGATTTCTACCTTCTTTGTCTCGGAACCTGTCATCAACAACTTCAATTTTTATAGGATTTCTGGTGAGGCCGGCGTTCCTTGAATACTTTTGCGTATATCTAGGACTTCTGCTTTCATCATATAAAAATCTGAGATTCTTGTCATTACTTCTTGCACCAGGGCATGAATGAGGACTTATGATTTCAAAACGAAACGAACTACTTTTCTTACTTGCATAAGACTCCTCCTTCTCACTCTATATAAAAACACACCAAAATGAACTCATTTTCTGTCATCTTTTTATTGGTAAAGTCATGATAATAGATGTAGAAGAGTATATAAAAGTTACCATTTTAATTCTAGGAAGACTGCTACCACAATTTTCACCAGAATATCTTCTTTCCACATAGACGTGCTTAATGAAATCTCGAAGTTTGTGTATATTACTGGAAGCAAAGATTTGAATCAGAAGAGATTCTATATAAACTAGGACAACACTTATATATACTTCCTTAAGTGTTTTTGGCGTTGGTTTCAATCAAATTAGATTTTCACTTCGGAAATCCACGTATTAAAGGTTTGCACTAAACGTCAATATAACCGAGGTGAAACTCTTGTTCTGATTGAAAATCAATACCAAAAGTAAATAAAGAATTATATCTCAAGTTTTTTCCTATGGAACTATTACTATAAGGTCATGTGTGGATAAATAGCATAATTAAGTACTGATTCAGTCTTAGCAAATGAGAGTGTTCATATATAAGGGTGTTTGGAATAACTTAGTTAGGCTAATGACTTTGATATAAGCTCTTTTCAGTTTATTTTTACAATCTTCAATGTCTAACAGAGTTGCAAAATTACCCAGATTCGGGGTAAGAATGGCGCAGAGGATTCCATTCTTTAAAATAAATCTGCTTTGCTCTCTGTGCATGGACAAGAACAAATGTTTATTAGACGTTTATTACCAAATTACTAATGGCTTGAAATTCATGCAAAAAAGTAACATGGTGATGCATACCTCATTGCCACCTGCTTGAAGAGCAGTGACTTCTTCTGGAGAAAATTTAGCCATTGACACAGATTTTACTCTATGTGTAAACTCTCGGCTGTAATTCATAAAACATGGTAATTAAGAACATACAAATAACTATGAACAATAATGAAAATATAAATATCAAATAATATATAATTAAAGTTGACTTAAATATGTTTAAGGTATTTGGAAAATGACATAATTTTGTTATGAGTCTTTAATAAATTTTTTCATTGTTTTGAATGATGATATATTAAATTTTTTGTTTTAATTCCTTTCATTCGTTAAGTGATGACCTGACATCATCACAATTAATTCAATTTGTAATATGATAAATAATTACTTAACTGATGGGAGGGATTCAAAACAAAAATTCAAATATATCAAAAACTCAAAATAACATAAAATTTATTTAAGACTCAGAACAAAATTCAATCATTTATAATTCTCAAGGGAAAAAAAACAAAGAAAAAATGATTTCTATGCTTACTGTATTCCACTGCAATTTGTGCAGACAAAAGTCGAGAAAGTTGTACATACATATTGTGGTCCCTGATTCATGGGAATAGGCAATGTTATGTTATGTTATATATATATATATATATATATATTGTTTTAATCACATGGAAACTGAGATATATAATCTAGTAAGCAATACAGTTTAACACAAATTATACTCTTCAAATTAATGGAAAATTCTTATTCAAAATTTTAAGGGCATGAATCATTGAGAGAACCGGTGTAATGTGAAAGTATGAGAAAAAGATACTAACCCTAGAATATTTTATATTGGTTGGATTAAAAACACAAATTGAAAAAAAAAAGCAAAAAAGAAAATTAACTGTAACAAGCCGTCACTTCACAATCTATATTTTTTTTAATCAGCAAAATAAGATATATTTATGTGTGTACACAAAGGTTACACAAACCTACCTATATGCAAATGAAAATAAGACATCACCAAGCATCCCTCATGTAAGCCACTGTTACAAGATATTTATATGACAATATAAATAAAATATAACTAAGGCTCATGGAGACCAAAGACGTGTAGCAATACTGTCGTTAAAGAAAATCCCTAAAGTTGATGATAACTACAATCACCCACCCACCAGAATAATAACCATTCTAGAATTCCCACCACCAAATTATAACCGTCCCCTACCAAAAACAAAGAAGCTTAGGAAACATAAATGATGTTGCATGCTACACCAAACACGTTTCAGAATAATGGACCAGCTATCAACACCGAATAAGTGTGCCCCCTGAATGCCAACAACAATAAATGAATCATGCCTAAGCACGAGTTCCATCACCAAAATTGGACCTCTTTCAAATTACCCCATCTCGACCCTTGATAAGGAAAGTCTCTAATAACTTTACGAAAACCCTCCTCATAAATAAGGATGGGAGGATTTTTTTCTAGTTTCATTCATTTGTTTCAGAATTTTGGTCATTATCCCTTGTCTCCTATTTTTGTCTCCCGACTCCCTTCAATATGGAGATAATTTTCTAAATAAAAAAAAGGAGTGATTTGCAATTTTTAGTTTGTACTAAATAAATTGTACTGCAATCTTACTTTATTTTTCATTTTTAATATTAATTTATAACAATAAAAAATATTCTAATTTGGTAATATTTTATTAGATTATTTATCTTTTAAGTGCTCTCCACATTATCTACTACTCTCTTTCAAATTCTCATATAAATTCAATCATATTAAATTGTTAAAAAATAAAGGAAAATTTTAACTTAACGAATAAAAAGTAGACTTTTTTTGGAAACAAGACATTTCCTCATGATTTCTAATGCATTCCTTTAATATAAAAAATCTAATTTTTTATTCCTTAACAAAGTGTCTTTAGGACTGGTTTAAAGGACTAAAAAATAAAACATTTTGAAGAAATCAAATTTACTTTTTTTATTTTTTATTTTTTCTATGTATCAAATTGAAAAAAATGTACCAAAAAAAATTATATATATTTTTTATATTCATTTCTTGTAAAGCAAATAAGGAAATCCTTTATTCTAAAACAATAAAAGAAAATAAGGAGATCCTCTTTTGCATTATCTTTCCCCTCATTTGAATTAAAGGCACTAATTAATATATTAGTTCTAGGTGCGGTGTTCACCTTTAACTTCTCTAGTATATTCTTCTTTTTGCATGTTACCCTTTATGTTGTACGTGATTTTCCCTTGTGAGCTTCTTGCAATCTTCCTTACAAGATAGACTTCAACAACCATCAAAGTAACAACAATGATAAAACAGAAAACAAAACATATTTGCAAATACGATGTTTATTTGTATACAACCACTCTGATTATCTTTGACTGTATCTCTTAAGCAGAAGGAGAAACAGATCCAAGGAAAATTCAAGAAGGAATTTGAGGATACCCTGTGTCTATCTTTAGAAGCATGCTATTATGGTCAATACAACCTCTAACCATTAAGCAAATTAAATTACTTTAAGAAGCCAATGAGGATTCTTAGAGTTGGATTCCTACTAGTTGGTCCTTAATTGGTAGCTCATTATAAGTACAAACAATACTTAGTCCTTAGTCAATAACAATAATCTTTTGTTGCTTTATTCCGGATCCTATTTCTATTTTTTTTGCTCAACCATAGTGATTAGAGCCTTTGGCCCCCTGAAGTATTCCTACAAAACTTTGATCCTTTGGGTTGGCTGAGACTAATAATTCTCGATATGAGGTATTGTCACACTTAACACTTCTTATTCCTCTCAAAGAGTATATTCTGTGCGGATCGAATTTAGATCTTCTTCCACAAACTCACTCAACGTTTGTTATCAATTTAGCTACACTCATGGAATCATTTCTATTTATTTCACAGCAATTACAATAACAAAAGACACATTCTACTAAGTAATTAAGATAGGCTATATAGAGCACCTGATATCATTGAATTTGAGTAAAACTTAAGATTTTCAAGATATTATTCAGAGATTCCTCTTAACAATTTCCTTTAATGTTTTTTTTACTTCCCTCTGAACAAATTTAAAAATCATGCAATTTACTATTTTCACTAATGCTTCTAGCTAGTGATTTTTTTTGCACATATTCAAATCACCTTAATTGATTTAATGTCATCTTTTCCACTATAGGTGTCATACGAATATATCCTAATTAATAAACAATCATTATTATCTATATTTAACAACTAGCAGTTTAAAGAAAATACAGAAAACAAAACAAAATGATCTTCCCTTGCATAGTTGAGTTACCCCTCAAAATTAAAAATTACACTTCAATATGATAATTTGCATCTTGCAAGCCTTCTGCAGTAATACATTTTGCTTTTATGTTAAAAACAAAAATGGGTCATAGAGAGCAATCAATTAATAGTCATTTTTCCTTATGATGAGTTCAAGTGCTAGATATTGTAAAACAATACTAAGGAAGTTTAGTTCAATTGGTTAATTGGTTAAATAACGTGTGTGAGTATTATAAATCTTCTAATAATGTGTTCAATTCTTACTAATAAAAAAAATATTGCAAAAAGAATAAATTTATACCAAAAGATTGCAGTTGATGCATCTTCTATTTTCAGGAAGTTTTAAAAGACTCCGAATTACTCTTTCAATCCTTTCCTCTTCTGTCTTTCGATTTCCCATTTTCAATTGCTTGGAACCTTAACCACAAAGAACACCAATGGAGTAAGTAAATTTTTCGAAATTATCGTATAACAAAATGATAAGCACCTTATTACTGTTATAGCCTACAAAATGAAATTCATTTTAACGAGAACATTAGAAAATGAACCTGCTTCTATCCGAGAGAGAAAAAGCAACGTTTGACGGCAATGAAAATTGATGTCAATACAAGATTCGCAAGAGCTTTGAGAAGATAGGGACAAAGATGTGCAAGAGAAAATTTAGCTGTTGAAACCAAGGAGGGAAAATTGCCGAGAATAATGGTAACTCCGACTTCTCTTTACCTATTTTGACCAATGAACGTAATTCTCTTTTTGGTAATTAATTTCTCTTTTTTATATATATTTTATCCTATTTAGGCTGAAACAAGACATGGTCATTTTTGCAAAATCTTGTCCATTTGTTATTATAAAAGAACTTAATGGATGGTATATATAGCCTGTAATACTTCATCTCTTAATGGATGGTACGTAAGTTCATGGACGGGTCTAAAATCTATTAAAGGTAGCTAATATTCTTTTTATGATCATTAAAATATCTAACTTTAACAAATAATGTCTTACTCACAAATATTTACGGTTTTACACATAAAATAAAATTTTCTAATTTCTAAAAATAAAGATAAGGGAACTCAATAAAAATATATATTTCAAATAAAAAATATTTCTATAATTCATAAAATATCAATTATTTTAAAAGAAATAAGAAATATAATATACATTTATTCAAAAAAAATTTAAACAGCAGTATATAAAACTGCAAAGTATATGAATATAAAATAATACTAACAACTAACAAACAAGTATACTAGATTGGATATATATTCTCTATGAATAATATTATATCTACTTGTCAGATTTGTTTAATATTTTTCAATCCATTGAGATAGTACATATTAAATAAAATGAAAGAGGAATACCTGAATTAAAATAAAATAAAATAAAAATATAAGTCAAATTATTTAAATAAAAATAAATTCATACCTAAATTATATTAAAGCATTGCCACCAAGTACAAATCAACTAATATCGTGTTGCTCCAACTTAGTTAGTGATTTCGATTTCTTGGTCTGGGTATCAACTTGTTTTAAATATTTGTATAGACTATAATCCTAAAATAATACTAGAAAGGAGAAGTTTGCTAAAGATAGTAGTCTTATACAACTTGAGAATGAGGTTGTCTTTCGTTGGGGGGTATTTGCAGTTTCTATCCAAAAATATTGAATTATTTAAAGTTAATTTCATTATCTCATTCAAAACTTTTAAATCTTGAGTATGTTTTTCTAATTTTTAAAATCTAATTTAAGGAAAGACTTTACAAGGCAATAAATATTTTTTTCAAACAGTATATGTTTAATATTATTTTTCAAAATAAAAAATTATCCCTCCTTCTCTATCATTTTTTATGTTAGTTGTGTAACATTTCTATAATAGGCTATTAGTGGAATAATAAGATATAATAAACTAAATTTTCTTTTTACTCTAAGTTATATGATTTTATAGCGTTATATGAAGTTTTGATCTATCTTAAGCTTGATTAGCAAGCCAAAAGTTAGAATAGATGATGAGGAAAGGCCGATGAGGCCCAATAAAGGCCAAGACTCATAAACCCTTCCCCATTCCCCACATGCTCATTACACACATAGTACACACATTCCACTAGGAGGAAAGGAGAAAAGATAAGAAGAACAAGAAGGGAATGAAAAGGAGGACCCACTCACACCCACACACTAGGATCACATATAATGAGTATTTCCTTTTCACCTTTACCCTTCTCTAATCTGATCTATGGATTATTGTTGTTGTTTTTACAAATTGATTTAATCTTGAAACCCTAACACAAATTTTTTTTTCCTGTGTTTGCATGATTGAATGGTTATTTGAATGAAACTAGTTATCTACATACTAGAAGAACAATTATAATGCATTTATGTTGGTTTGAAATGGATGGGCAGGAAGATTTTTCATTTGTAGAATCCCTCCACTATTGCACAAAACTCATTTTATGTTGGTTAAAAAGAGTGTTTTGCATAATTTATTTAGATGACGTAGATGTTGATGTAAAAGATAGGAACACTTCACACTTAACCAAGAGAGGGGGTGAATTGGTTAGGCTTGGTAAATTAAAAATTCCTTTTATATAATCAGAGTTTTTCCTTAGGATCTTTATCACTTTGAAACCAAAAATATTTATTCATCACTTGCTCAGTCCAAGGTATGCAATTATTCAAAGTTAAATTGATTAGTAAGACAACACAGCAGTGTATATATGTGGAAGATAGGCAAGCACGAATTTAAACACAAGACTCAAAAGATTTATACTGGTTCACTTCAAATACTATGAAGCTACATCCAGTTTTCTTCCATTCAACACTAGAATGGAGTTCCACTATTGCAATTTTCTGTCTTACAAGAATTATACAAATCTCTCTTTATCAACCCTAGATAAAGTTCAGAAACCTAAAACACTATTAGGTTCTTAGAGATCAACCCACTGAGAATTCACTCAGCATACCCCTAGAGAAACCCTTCCTCTAGATTACATGCAAGAGCTTAATTACAATAGATATTCAACTACAAATAAAAAACAGAGTACACCTTCAAAGCTAAGGAAAGATATCACCTGATGATCCAATGATTAATGATGCAAATGAATGAATGAATCAGGTTTAAGAATCTACACAAGACTCAGAAAAGCACAATCCTTAAGCTTTGACAAGAACTTTCTTGCTTCAAGACACAATCAATAACCCATATGTATTTTGATGTAAGCAAGAACACCCAGAACCCAAAGAACCTCAGGAAAGTATGTAGAGTGCTTTAGTTTAGCTCAGATTTCGAAATTCTCTAAATTACTTATCAGGCACAGAATGAGTTCTATTTATAACAAATGTTTCTAACTGCCTTTAATCGATTACAAGCGCCTGATAATCGATTATTTATCATATGTAATCGATTAATATGTTCTATAGGTTTCTAGGTTATGGCAACGAACTAATTAATCGATTATTCCATAGCGTAATCGATTATCACAGTGAGCTTTAGAAAAACTTGAAGTTCAGAATACAGCTGAAAAGTACTGTGTAATCGATTACGGTTTTGTGGTAATCGATTATGGCAGAGCTTCATTGTAATAACCTAGGTTTATAATTAAGAGAAAAAGAAAGAAAGTTTAA
>CM023957.1:24274167-24294541 GCA_013407115.1 Glycine latifolia
GAAGTTGTGGTTAGTAATGACCCTTCCAGCTGAGGGGGCGTTACATTCATAAAACAGGTTTTAGCCAAATGAACTATGTAATCGATTATGGACTTTGGTAATCGATTAAGGTAGTGAGCTTCATAAACCAGGAGATTTCTATTTGGCCTTTGTAATCGATTACAATCACTTGGTAATCGATTAAAATGTTTCTCAATGCTGTTTTATAAGTAAGCTAAGGTCAAATAATCGATTAATCCGACATGTAATCGATTACATTGTTCTTGATAGGTTTTCCAGAAATAGCTAAGAACAAAGTAATCGATTATTATTCCTCAGTAATCGATTAAATAGTGTAAAACAGTATTTTTCCAAAAACCTTAGTTTCAATTTAAACACTGAATCAAATTAGCAAAGCCTTGTTAATTTTATGACCCTTTTTGAAATGCTAAATGTATGATATGAATGCTATGCACTTGGATCACCAGAGATGCTTTTTCCTTTACAATTAATTACAAGATTTTCTTCAAGTCTTCAAGGCATGTTGGAAGCTCAAAACCAAGCTTGATCTTCTTGCCCATTCATCAAGTGATTCCTTTGTACTCAACAGTTGACATTGTAGAAAGTTTCATTTTCTATATCGATTTTATTTTGAACCAATGTATTATCTTTTGTTCCTATGTTCTAGATTTTCCAAATCTAGATATGCTTTAGCCAATCCACTCCAACTCGATCTTTGTATCAATTTGATTATTATTGACCATTGCAACTCCAATCACAAAAGTTATAGGACAAACTATTTAAGTCTCAGAATCATTCTCAACTTCTCAAAAGAACAATAATGGTAGAATTATGCCAGATTTTTTTTCATTTTCCCAAATCCTCTCATTGGATTTGTAAAGTCTCTCATCGTTTGGTAGTGCGGATTGTCCTAGACTTGAGGATGTCATCAAATACTGTGTCCTAGGGTTATACTTTGACTGTACAACTCTATCCGCCTGAAAATGGGGAGAACAATGTACTCTTGGGTATAACCTGAATACATGAGTATAGATGGACATGCCGAAAGGACTCACAATCCCTTACGAGGGATTAATTGTTCACAAGACTGGTAGAGCTTGAATGAATTCTAGTTGACTCGGGAATCTATGCATAGCAAGAGATCATGAGGAGTCATGATCTGTCTTAGAGTCAATAGAAGAATATTCTTAGTTCCTGTGAAAAGCTATATTTAGTCAATAAAAAAATATGATACTTTATCCTTGCTCTCAACTAAATGTGAATGATGATGTGAGGGATGATGGAGACACGATATCCAAATTAGAAAGGTATCAACTCAATTAGTTATGGGGACACAAAACATTGCTAGTGTCTTATGTGGTCATTAAATGAATTGGGCCCATTAAAAGAGTTGAATTGGTCAAGTTTATTTATGTCAGTGACTAATTGGGCCTAATGGGTCACACACAAAGGTTATTCTTTGTTGTAAGTTATAGCAAGTTTGGGCCAATAAATAGTTTATTGGGCTTTATCAAGACTATGTGTTAGATTGGGTTAGAGTTGGACTTCAAGCCCACTTGAATCATGCGCCTTTTTTGGGGCATTAGTGGTGAAATTGGTTTCTCCACTAATGGGCCCAAATGTGTTGACAGGCCCGATGGGCCTTGGGCCATGAATCCTAATAAGTCAAGGAGTTGACTAGACCAAAATAAGTTTTGGGCAAATTTGAAAATTCAATTTGAAATTTGAAATTTTGAATTTTGAATTTGAATTCGAATTCAAATCCAAATTACGAACTGGGATAAGATTGAATTCATATTTGAGTTTAAATTTCAAATTTTAAATTTGAATTTTAAATTTTGAGGTTAGGTTGTAGAGAATAATTCATAATGAATTATCCAATAAAGATTGGATGAAAATTATCTCAACAACATTGTCATTGAAATTCTAAATTCAAATGAGTTATTGTTGCAACAAACTTTGGAGAGAAGAGAGGGAGAGAGGATGGCCTTTTTTTTTAAGAATCTTGCTAGATTTTTTTAAAAGAAATTTCCCAACAACTTGGGCTGATTTGGAGTGAGAGGAAATGCAATGCAACAACCTCATCTCACCTTAAATAGGAACCTATATGGGGAAGAAGAAGAAGTAGAAAATTTTGCCCATCCTCTCTTGATTCTGAATCAAGTTCTAGCTTTTCCTTTCCCTCAACTTCTCTCCTCTTTTGCTGCACCTTCACCTGACCTCAAGGCACCATTATAGTCTTGAGAAAAGAAACCAAATACTTGAAAGCCTCACACCTTGCATGCGCCTAGCAAGCCACCTAGGAGAAGGAGGAATCAAGGAGAAGAAGTTCTCACTTGCAAGAAGGAGATAACTGTGTGGATCACCATTGGAGGGCGTCATCTTCTTTGGGTCTTCAAGTGATAAAGGTATTTGTAAAACTCCAACATGTTTCAATGAGTAATTCCTAAGCACACACACATGAGGTGCATAAATGGTCTATGTTTTTGCATCAATAAAAATTTTGTTTTTACCCTTATATGAGCACACCGCGGTTGGACCAAGGTGCTGCATTTTTCAAACTTTTAGTGATGGTTCCTTTGATGATTCAGTTGGATTCTAATTTAAATTCCTAATGAGGGGTTAGATTAATTCTGAAATCATGGGGTTACATTAACTATAAAACAAATCAGACTATTTTAATTTTACCAAGATGTTCAATACAAGTTAACTACTCTTTTTTTGGTGGAGAACAATTTAACTACTCTAGCATAACATTCATAGATAAATAGAAGATTATGATGTTCGATCAATTTACAGAAACTTATGATGCTTGGTGCAAAGAGTCTAGTAGAACCACACATGTTCTGGTATATGTATTTGCGATTGTGGCAGTAAAATCTTGATTCTAAAGCTAGTGTGATGGGCTAATGGTTGTTGTTATAGCTTTTGATGAACTTGTTTTTATTTCTGATGTGTTGGGTATCTTGATGTTTATAATTAATGTAATAGTTGCTTAGGTGTCTTGTATGGTTTGCTTCTCATGTTGGCTAATTAAACCACTTTTTGTGTTGTAACTAGCATGGTTTCCAAATGTATATGTCACTCTCACTTATTTTGATGTGTGTAATTGTGTTGATTAATCCAGAGGATTTGTCGGTGTTTTCAAGGATGTTCTTGTGTAAACCTGACACTTGAGTGCTTGAGTCTATGATTAAAGTTATATTTGAAAACTTTGTTATGTTGAACAGATGTTCACTTTGTTTTAATTTGTACTTCACGCATGTTGTGCTCATTTTGACAATATGACTTCTATTTACATTGTTAAATGGTATGTGAATTTCAATTTGTTATTAATATACAACTATATCAAAATCTTTGTCAATGATGACATCTTTTATAAAGTGTGAATTTCGGTTAGAATTTACTATGATGGGCATGTTTGGTTGTGATTTGTAAAATCAATATATAATTTTCATTTTGATTGACGAATATAATAAAAAGTCTATTTTTTGTCACAATTTAAGAAAAAAATTGTATTTAGTCTTCCTCCTCTTAGAAAAGTTCAATATTTTTTTAACAAAGATATAAGAAAAGTAAATTAAATAATATTAAAATTTTAATATTTAAATATGAATTTAAAATAAAATTTTGCATATGGAGAAATTAAATTGCCTCATCCAAACTAAGAAGTTGAAATTCCAGGAATTTGAATTGATTTATCCAAACAAATCATTTATAAAATGAAGGAATTTTAAATAAGAGCATTTTGAATCTCTAACATTTCCAATTCCCTAAACACATGGTAAACTTTTTAGTTTTTGGTCATAACAAAACATGGGGAACCCATAAAACGTTTTGTTTCATAAGTCTTTGAGATTACACGCTTCCAATTTGGATGATCCATTCACATCATTAAGAACTTAAAAGACAATGGGTGAGTGACTCCTCTCTCAAAATTGAAAAAAAAAAAGTTTCATTAAGCAAAGTTAATGGGGCCTACCCTTGAATAGGTTCTTAGGACTAAAAATAAAGTATGCATGTTTTACCATTTGTGCAAAAAATTTCTGTCATGGCTAAACAACCACAGGCTTAGAGGCTTGATATTGTTTCTCATGATCATCATCAAAAAGAAATTTTCATGGAATAAGTGACTAAGGATTATTTGTCATGATCAACAAGAAAATAACTAGAAAACAGAAACCCTAGTAGAGACGACATAGCCTCTCCATTGAATATTAATATAATCAATAATAATCTAACTACATAAATAATATAATTAAAAAAATATGGTATTGTTTTAATAATGTAACAATATAAATTATTAAAATAAAAATATATTTTTACAAATTATTTATTTGTATATTATGTTAGCATATATTATTTTAAATAAAAAAACTATTATGAATTAACCTAGTACTATTTTTTTCTTTAATTTAAACTATAATATAAAAAATTGGGATAGTATTTCATAAATGGACAAAAAAAATGTGGTAACAAAATAGGGATTATAAAAATTTCAATCAACCTTGCAAAAGAATATATAGTTCGGTTCTAGAATTGTGACAAAATTTATTATCTCGTCCCAAATTTGTGGGGGAATATTGCAACATAGTATAAAGTCTAAATAAATTTAAAAATTAAGTTTGTTATACAATTTTGTCCAAAATATGGCACATTAATTTTTTTGGGATGAAAAAATTATCGTCCCAAATTTTGCCTCAATTATTTTTCTAGTAGTGATAAAATTTACAATTAAGTATCACTCATTATTTTTAGTTGAATTGCCTTTCAAAATTTTGAATTTTCATTCAGCTATCAAAAGTAAATGCTAAAGAATTAGACAAATCATTAATAAAGTGTTACACTCTTCACCAACCTTGCATTGATTCTTATTCCTCTTCTTCTCTTTAGGTAATTTTGCTTTACTCTCTCCCTCTTGTGTATCGATTTCTTCTTTAATTTTTTACGCTTTAGTTATTTTTATCAACCATATATGGTGTCAATAGTTGAGCCACTAATGTTTGTTCTTTTGGTGGTTTGTAGTGTTTTTGTGTAGCACTCTTGATTATGCTTGTTAGAGTTTAATTACTTGTTTCAATGTAGGTTTGCGATGGGTGTAAATGAAAAATTATTTCATTGATTATTTGTAATTTTAAAGAAGTGCATGGAAACTTGATAAGGTTCAGATTTTTTGGTATTTCATATGAAAATATGGGTTAAATTCTAGGAATTGACATGCTTAACTCATATGTAAGTTACATGAATCATTAATCAAACTAATTGCAAGTTTAAAAGAATTATTGTCTTTTATTGATTGTTTGAAATAAATATGTTTCAATCTAATTAGAGGCAATCTTTTTTAATTAATTATTTCTTTTAAATAGGTTGCCTTTGGGATTGTCATTGAAATATTTTTTATTTTTCTTATTTTCTTTTTATAATGCTTTTATTTTTTAATTTTTTAATGATGTTTTAATTGTCCCCCACATTTATTGATTTATTATTTGTGGCATCAAGTACTAGGTATATTTATTTTCTTGGCATTGGAAACGATTGTTATAGCTTATGGCTATGTATAAATATTTTTCTAATTTAGTTAACTACATTTTTATAACTTTTGGATGGTTGACTCATTGCATAATTGCATAATAAGGGTATGCGAAGATTTTTTAATTTGTGTTCTGTTCATGATGAACAGAAATGTCCAACAAGATATGCTGGGAATTTGATGTAGGATCAAGACTCTCTCTGGAGATATTAATGAAGGTATAATATCCCAGGGAAGAAGATCACTGCTAGACAACACCAATGGTGTGAGGTGTGCGCAGTGTAAATGGAATAGAGAGAATGAATGTTGCGTATCTTGTCCTTTGAAAACATTCCTATTTATAACCACTGACTTGGAGGTTAGCTAGGGGATGTCCCTCCATGATCTTGATCGAGATCCTTGGTTGGTTGGGCAGATGTATTCTGTTTTCCTGTAATCCCTATCTTCACGATCTCTAGCGGTTATGACCACGTTCTCCTAAGTGGTTAAGGTTAGCGGTTTGACTTGACTGACTCTTAATGGGCCTCATTGGTGAGCCCAATCCAACATCCGTAACAGTTGCCCCCCAGCCTGGTCATCCAGTATTCTGGATGACTGGGATGTACTAAAAATTTCACCGTGCCTTTACTGAATGACCGGGATGTACTAAAAATTTCACCGTGCCTTTTCCCGTTCAACTATTACTTATCCGCTGTCAAGATATCTTAGTAAGTGTGACGGGCCGAGATTCATACTGACCGGGTTGTATCTGAGACGCCGAGATAGCTGTTGTCATCCTTCAAGATTTAGACCGCTCATTCGTTTCCTCATTTTTGTCATCTTAGTCGAGGGGATGTTTCCATCATTGCTTCATGTTTTTGGCAGTGATATTTGCTCCATGCATTTAATGCCTTGTCAATCCATCGCATGCTTTCATCATGACCTCAAAATATGCTTCTCCATTCTACCCCCAATCATCCAATAGATTTGACTTTTTTACCCTTTTGAGACGTTTCATGTCTGCCTGTTACATAATCGCGTAGTTTCGCGTTCTGACAGTTATCTGCTTATTTTCATATAAACTTTGGTACTTTGGTTTCGTTTCTTTTCTGCTTCTTCTCCATTTCATGCTATTCTCACTTTTGAAGTTCTTTGCCTTGGTTCACTGGTTTCTTCTATTGCCTTCGATCCTCGAGTGTCTTCATCAGTTGTGTGCCATCTGACTCGTAGGGATCAAATTCTAGGTATCCTCTCTTCTTTTCACCGCAAATTATAATTTTATTCTAAGGGTTTTATTGTTGTTGTTGTTTTGCATTTGCCTAGTCGTAGTGTTCTTCCTTCTTGTTCTCAGTTCATCTTTGTGTCACCTTTCCTTCTTTGCAATCTCCTTTGTTCCGATTGCTTTACACATAATCTGATCTCAATTGATCAGACATGTCATACACTCTAGAGGAAGAAGCACGTATTCGCAGAACTGTTCGCCCTAGGTCTACGTTCTAGTTCTTTGGGCTTCCTCTTCCTGAGGAAGAATGAGAAAAATCCCTTCTGCGCGGCCCTTCTGGCTCTGGTAGTTCTACAACTGTTAATGTCGACTCTTCCAAACCTTCATCATTAGGGCCAGCCATTCCTTGAATAGAGTCTAGGATGCCATTTGAAAGTTCCATGCCCTCTTCAAATGTCGCCCCACTAGGTTTTTTAGGACAGAATAATGTGATAGAACGTCCTTTCAAAACTCAATTCGAACCATGTTCCAAATGCCTTGAGGAATTTTTACATCTTGCAAGTATTGGTCATGACAAACAAGCCAATGCTCTCCTTGACTTGTGTCGGCATAACCCAGTTCGTGTACCGAGATGTACCCCGTCGAGTGGGATCGGGGTACCATCGACCCTTGCTAATACCTCTTTGGTTTTAGATTCTTGCGTCCACCATGTTTCTTTAAGTATGCTTTACTGATTACTGTTCTTTATTTATTGTCGTAGGTAATTATGGACACACCATCAGTGGAAGTAGTCGGGGAGTTTGGATCTGCTGCGTCCCGATCTGACCTTCCTTCCCCTGTCTTAGCCCCTAAATATCCTTGGGTTACTCACGAGGTGTTGGGCATCACCTCGGTCTTAGATCCGGGGGGCATTGTCGAGCTCCTTGTTGGGAAATAGAAAGGTTTCAGAATCTGTCTTCCCGGTCCTGATGAGCCCATCTGCTCTGTTAGGGAAGGCAATGAATCCAATTTCTTTCTATTTTATAGGGATGTAGTAACCCATCTAAGGGTTTGATTCCCCTTTTCTGACTTCCAAATGCAGGTGTTAGATCACCTACACGTTGCTTTTTCACAGCTTCATCCCAATAGCTGGGCTTTTATGCAAGCCTTCGAGTTTTTCTGACAAGACTTGGAGATCCCTTACCTTCCCTTATTCTTTTATTTTTTCACTGTTCACACTGGTCGGTCGGGTAGGGAATCTACTGACTGGAAGGGGTGGACCTCTATTCGAGGTCACAATAACCACAGGCTCTTTGCCGTGTATGCAGAGTCCTTTAAGAATTTTAAAAATAAATTCTTCAAGGTTGTTGCTGAACCCAGTCGACAACCTTATTTTCTTTGTTCCACTGATGCGAAAGCTGTGGAATGGAAATTTCCCTTATATTGGACCTATACCCATCATGACTTCCCTGCTTCCTCTTATCGAGTTGACGAAGCTGAGTTGTCGGACTCTGATGATTTTTTCGTGACTCGGATAACTGCGTATAAGGAGTCACATGGTCAACCAGACATAGCTCGTTACATCCGCTATGGTCAGTCCAGGTTTCCTTGTCATCATAGGAGTCGGAGGCATCTTGATCAAATTTTGATTTGTGATTATATTGTTCAATGCTTGAACTTATATTATTGCACTTTGTTTTGTAGCTGTTGAAATGGGGCAGTCTGACTCTAAGCCGCGACCAGATGCTGCCCTGGTGTCGGGGTCCTCGGAGCCGACCACCAAACCGTCATCTCGGCCTCATCCTTCCAAGCGATCCCATCCCCCACCTGGACATCTGGATGCGATGGCGATATGGAAGAAGCAGAGGGTTCCTGAAGTTCAGAAGGTTCCCAAAGGGAAGACCGCTGGCCCTACCATGGCCCTTCCTTCGTCAGACGCTGCTCCCGAGGCCCCATCTTCTCCGCTTAGGCTAGCTTCAACACAAGCTGGCCCCGCCCCGACTCCCGAGGTCTCTGGGTCCTCGGCTCCATGCATCCAGTTGGCACCCCGCTCGCTTTGGGAAAAGGGTGTCACCAAAGAATTTTTCTAAGTTTCCCGAGCGCCAAGAAGATTTGCTGAGCTCGTGCCGTTTTCTGAGGCTGAAATAACGGAGCTCAGTCAAATTGAATTGGACGGCCTAAAGTGTGCCACCTTGGTGAAGAGTTTAGCAACTCTTAACACCAAGGCTTGTAAAATGTTGACCGAGCTTGAAGCTTCGCTGGCGGAGAATAACCAACTGCAAGAGGAGCTTCTTTCAGCTCAAAATAAAGCGGCTAAAGAGTTGGAAGCCGCCCGTGCCGAGCTGGAAGCATCCCAGGCTGAGACAGAGAAGGCCCAAGAAGCTGTGGCCAAAATGGCGTCCGATATCTACCTTCTCTGGATCAAATTTCACAAGGCTTCTGATCGTTGCAACGAAATGATTGAGTTGCATGACAAAAAGGTGAAAGAGCTAGATGCGACTGAGGCCAAGTTAAACTATGTAAGGTCTCAGCTCGCCGGACCCGTGGAGGCTTCTTTTAACAATGCCTTGGACCAAATTCACTTTGTAAATCCCAGGGTTGAACTGAATACTTCAGGTCTGCATTTTAAGTCGTACATTAGTGGTGGCGAGCTAGTGTCTCTGGCTTCCCTTGAAGAAGATTCAATAATGGAAACACCTGAAGATCCTGAGGGGGACGAGCCGACCTCAGTGAACCCGCCTAGAGAAACAGTTCAACCTCAGGGGAGTCCGTGAAGGGCCGGGATGTCGGTTGATATTTGTAGAATTCTTGTTTATTTTGAACAATTTATTGTTGCTTTTGCCGGGTTATTCCCGTACAATATTTTCGTACAATATTTGCTTTTATAATTGCACTTGTACTTATTTTATTATGTTTTGGCCAAACTACTATATTTGCATGCTTGCTATTTATTTGCTTGGCTTCAAAGGCCGAGCATAATATTGTCCGAGTTAAACGTTGGTATTTTATTCCAGATCAAGTTTTTCCTGGTTTATATCCGATCAATACTTAACATGTAACATAATCACTGAGTGATTTCGTCAACCTGATCAGGGTTTGATTACACGTTTAGCATTGTCTAGGATAGTAGATATCACGTGCTTTGCACCCTACTTGTAATTTTCTTATAGGAGCAAGAATATTTATTAATAAGCTTTGGGAGTGATTAAAAAGATTCATGATATCAATGAAAGAGATTTGTACGAATTCTGGGTGTCGAATTGATCGACCTCGGCTCATACTCTCAATTAAGGAGAAACACATGAATTATAAATAATATTGTAAATTCAACAGAAAGGCTAAGCGCTCATGTCGCCATGAGGCATTTTGTTCCTTATTAGGAGTAATAACTGGTAACTGAACTTCTGGCTGTGAACTCTTACCTGTAATATATCTTTAACTTGTCTGTGTTCTAAGTGCGCTTTATCGGTTTTTTATCAAGAGTCTCCAAAATATATGCCCCATGTCCGAGGTTTTGTGCGATCGGTACGGCCCTTCCTAGTTGGCTGCCAGCTTTCCATCCCGGGCGTTTTTCTTTTCGATGTCGGCTCTACGTAGAATTAAGTTGCCTTCCTCAAAGTACCTTGGTCTCACCTTTTTATTAAACTTTTTGGCCGTCGCCTGTTTCATAGATGTATCCCGATGGTGTGCTGTGACTCGGACCTCCTCTATTAGCTCGAGCTTGGCGGCCATTGTCTCGTTATTGGTGTCTTCTCCTTCACGAAGTACATGTTTTCTTCTCCAAGACGATTGACTGATTTCTACAAGTATCATGGCTTCGCAGCCATATGTCATTCTGAACAGGGTTTCTTGAGTAGATGTCTGGGTGGTAGTTCTGTGTCCCCACAAGACATAATACAATTGTTCTACCTCGTGCATGTGTTTCTTTAGCCTGTCCAGAATGACTTTATTTGCAGCTTCAGCTTGACCGTTGGATTGCGGATGTTCCATAGAAGAGAAGTTATGGTTTATGTGAAAACCCGCCATCATTTCCTGAAATTGTTTATCCGTAAATTGAATTCCGTTGTCCGTGATAACTTCAGCCGGGATCCCAAACCTTGATATGATACTTCTTTCAAAGAATTTTTGAACTTGGGCCGAGGTGATGGTGGCTAAGGGCTCGACTTTGATCCACTTCGTAAAGTAGTGAACGGCTACTATTAGCCATTTCATTTGTCCTTCTGTTGCCTTAAACGACCCTAGGAGGTCCATTCCCCATTTGTAGAAGGGCCAAGGTGCAGTGATCGATGTCAATTCGGAAGGAGGTGACCATATGATTTTGGAATGCTTTTGACAATTCTCGCATCTTTTTACGTGATCTGAGGCGTCTGCCTTCATTGTCGGCTAGTAGTACCCGGCTCGGAGGGCTTTCATTGCTAGTGCTTTTTCTCCCATGTGTTGGTTGTTGATACGTTCATGTATTTCGGTCATTACGTATTCAATCTGTTCCGAGCCCAAGCATAGTAACATTGGGGTGTGGAGACCTCTACGATATAGTTTGTCGTCTTGTATGGTATACATGGCCGCATCCCAGACTAATTTCTTGGCTTCTATTCCATCATCTGGTATTGTTCCTTGTTCCAAATAGCTGATAATAGGCCTCCTCCGGTCCTCGGCTACCGAGATCACCATGACGCAAGTTGGTTGGGAGATCTCTTGTTGAATGATCGTCCTGTGGTTGTCCGTGCCTTTAGTACTTGCCAATTTTGATAGTATGTCGGCTTAGGAATTTTCTTTTCTATGAATATGGGAAACTACCACCTCGTCGAACTCAGCTATTATTTCTTTGACTTTACTCAAATATTTAACCAGTAAAGGACCTTTCGCTTGATATCTCCTTTCAATCTGTGACAAGCTGGCAGTCGGTAAATACGTTTACCTTCTGTGCTCCTTGTTCCTTCGTCTGTGTCAACCCGGCTATCAATGCTTCGTATTCAACCTGGTTGTTTGATGTCGGGAAGTTGAGCTGCAGGAACTGTTCAATGGATTCTCCTTCTGGACTTTCGATTATGATCCCGGCTCCACTTCCTTTTGTGTTTGACGAACCATCGACATATAACTTCTAGATTTTAACGTTGCCTCCATTCGCCGGGGTTAGTTCCACTACAAAATCGGCCAGAGCTTGGGATTTCATGGCGTGCCGGGCTTCGTATTTTATATCGAACTCGAATAATTGAATAGCTCAGCTCATCATTCTGCCAGCCAAGTCCGGCTTGTGTAGGATTTGCCTAATTGGTTGATTGGTTCAGACCATTATAGTGTGGCCTACAAAATACTGACGGAGCCTTTTGGCGATTATAAGAAGCACAAATTCTACTTTCTCCAGCTTTTGGTATCGTAGTTCCGATTTTCTGAGAGCTCGGCTTACAAAGTATACCGATGATTAAGACTTGTTGATTTCTCTAACCAATACGACGCTTACTACCTCTTCACCTACTGACAAATATAGGATCAGTGTTTCACCAAGCTCTAGCTTTGACAGCACTGTAGGGGAGGCTAGGCACTTTTGAAAATGATATGAATACTTCACACTTAACCAAGAGGGGGGTGAATTGGTTAGACCTTGGTAAATTAAAAGTTTCTTTAATCAAAATCAGAGTTTGTAGAATCTTTATCACTTTTCAAAACCAAGATACCTTATTCAATCAAGTAGCTCAGCCCCTTAAAATTCAATGGATAAAAAACTGACTTTATAGGATAAGCAAATGAATCAAGAAACAACTTAAATAAATAGAGTAGATATTCAGAATCAATACACAAGCAATCTATACTGGTTCACTTCAAAACCATGAAGCTACATCCAATTTCTTTCAACCAACACTAGGTTGAAGTTCCACTATTTAATTTTCTATTCTTACAAGCAATTACAATGTCTCCCTTTAGCAACCCTAGATAAAGTCTGAAATCTAAAACCCTATTAGATTCTAAGAGACAAGAATCTGAGAACACTACTCAGATCTTCCACCTAGAGAACCCCCTTCTCTAGTTACAAGCAAGAACCCAATTACAATAGCAAATTACAAGAAAATAATCAAAACGAAAATTACATCCAGATTAAGGAGAGAAACAACCTAATGATCCAATGTATGCAATGCAAAAATGAAGTTACCAGATCAGGTTGAATGTTTAAAACACAAGAAGCACAACTTTCCTTAATCTTGAAATGGTTTCAAGCTCCAAGAGTGACTCAAATACACATGATCAATATATCATGGAGCTAGACACAATCAAACCCTCAGAAAACAATTAAGAATGCTCACAAGACTGTTTAAGCTCAGAAAATTCGAATGGGTAATGCTCCACAAAGTTAGAAAAATAGTTGAGCCAAGGTTCTATTTATAACAGAAGTTTATAGCTGCCAGTAATCGATTAAGATGCGCCATATAATCGATTAAATTACCAAGGTAATCGATTAAATTGCCATTTTAATTGATTAAACTGTTCATGCATTTTCTGGGTTTGAATAACAAGCAAAATAATCGATTATCTCGAGTTGTAATCGATTATTCCAGTAAGAATGTATTTTCCAAAAAGCTTATTTAATCGATTACGAAACCTGGTAATCGATTAAGACAGTGCAGCATGATTTTTCCAAAGGCTATGTAATCGATTACGATAAATGGTAATCGATTATGGCAGTGCAGTGTTAAAATCATATATAGACATTTAATCGATTACAACTTGATAATAATCGATTAAAAAGTTCAACAAGGCAGTTTATATGAAAACGTAGGCCAAATAATCGATTAATCCGATAGGTAATCGATTAAACTGTTCTTGAAGGTTTTCCAGAATTGATGAAGAACAAAATAATCGATTTAGCCCTTAGTGTAATCGATTATTACAGTAAAAAAAGATTTTTCATTAAAATCTTTGAATTAATTTAAACCTTAGTTAAATTGCCAATGCCTTGTGATTTTTGTTAGACTAATTAAGTTGAATATGGATTAAATGAATGTAATGCACTTGGATCACCAGAATTGCTTTTCTCTTACACATTTTATCCTAAATTGTCTTCAAGGCATCCTTTGCATGTTGAAAGCTCAAAACCAAAGCTTGAACCAAATTCCTTAAGTAGCTCCCCCTTAATCCAACAATCTCCCCCTTTTTGGCTTTGAACATGCCAAATCTTCAATTAATTTCTAGTTGGGCTTGAAGGTAAAGTGAGGAAGCAATTTGGGAAAAACTTTAGCTTTTGCAAACCTGAAAGTTTCAAATTCTCTTGCCAAGAACAAGTGTTAAAAGTATCTGTGATTCATTTAGCATTCATTTATATGATTTATGTGCTTAATAGATTCATTTTAAGTACTTAGCTCCCCCTAAATTGCACAATCCATTTAACTTGAAATTTGGGCACAATTTGGAACAAAAAACAGGGATAAACAGAGTAATATGCAGAGCATGTCCAAAATTGCTTTGCTTAAGATTTGTTTAAGATCAAAAATCAATTATTTCTCCCCCTATTTGGCTTGTCAAAGTCAAAAATGTAAAATGCACAGCAAATAAGGAAAAGATAGTAAGCAATTTTCATTCATTAATGATTAAGGTGCAGTACATTGAGAAATAAAAAAGACATTAGAGAAAAAAACATGAAAATTTAAGCTTTAATTCTCTGGACCAGGATAATCCAGTACAATCCTAGCCTCTATGTTCTCAAGCCTAGAATCAATCTGTGCTAGAGAGGTGTTTGTTTCTGCTCGATGCTCATGGTGGAGTGTAAGCAAAGCATCCATTTTCTGAATCATCAAGGATTCAAATGGGCTGTAGGAAGGTTCAGCAGGAGCAGCATCTTCATCATCAGAATCTTCTTCTTCAACATCAGCAGCAGCAGCAGGAGGTTGTTGACTTGCCATCACCCAACCTTGTGGTGTCTTCAACATTCCTATTTTTGAGAGATGCTTGCCTTGGATGAGGCTGTTACTGGAGTTTGTGTTGTCCACAACCTCATTAAAAACATCAATTTTGAAGTAATCTATGAACCTAGATACCAAAATAGGATAGGGAAAAGGATAGTTGACTAGCCTCTTGGATTTTAACATAATTTCTTGAAATATGAGAACCCAATTCATGGGTATAGAATGCTTCAGACCATACACTAGTTGCAGGTCTTCATTAGTGGCTTGGGCATGATTGGTTGCCCTAGGGGTTAAGACATAGGTTATTATGTAGTGAAGCAATCTGTCTTCAGGAGTCATTGGGCCAGTACCCAGCCTATTCCTAATTTGCATTTGGGGATCATGAAGCATGTTCCTATAGGTATCAATTTTGCTATAGCCATCTGGGATCTTTTCAAACTTTCTCTCACCCTCACAGATAACCCCAACTACTGTTTCCCACACTTCATGGGTAATCTTCATTGAGACACCCTTGACTTGGGATTTCATTGTCCCATTCATGGAACCCTTGGCCCAGGTATATAAAACCTTTACCAATTCAGGGTAAAAGGTTCCCTTCATTTCTAAGAACATCCTAAGACCTTGGGTCTCTAGACAAGCAGGGAAATTAAAGCCTTCCCTTATAAACCAGTTCAAGTCAAGGTATTTGGGTGAGCACACAGGTTTTGTGGCAGAGAACTGAAGATAGTTCATTTTGTCTGTGTCATTTGGGAACCAAATGTCAAGTCTATTTGGAGGAGGAGGAGGATTGGACGAGGATTCACCAACTTTTCTTTTACCAGTCCGAACTATTTTAGGGGTAGACATCTTAGGTAAGGATTTTCTAACCACAGGCACAAAGAAGGCACAGAGAAAAAGTGAGAGAGAGAGAAGAGATGATGGTGCAAGGATGTCCATTGATGCAAGGCTCTATTTATAGAATAATTTGAGGCTCCTAAATTTGAATTTGAAAATGAGAAGCAGTTACCACACATTAACCACACAATTTAAGGCTCAGAGATTTCAAAATTTGAATTTGGGGCAGTTGAGCAGTTACAATTTCCAAGAAAAACGTGCAAGGTTGCAGTAACTCCAGGAATAATCGATTATTTCGTCACGTAATCGATTATTTCTTTACAAAATTCAATTTTTCGAATTAGCAGTAATCGATTAATTTGTTAAGTAATCGATTATCTCATAGCAACATAGTTGGTGAAGATGAAATGTAATCGATTACACTCAGTTGGAATCGATTAACACAGTGTGAAAGTAATTTTCCATGAGTTTTAGAGCCATTTAATCGATTATCCCGTAAGGTAATCGATTATACCAGTGGGAGTGTTAATTTGTAAAATGCTTGGAAGCTTATGTAATCGATTATTTAGTTGATTTAATCAATTATTCCAGTGGAATGGTTTTTCTAAAATGTATTCTATGTAGAATAATCGATTATTTTTGTTGATGTAATCGATTATTCCAGTTAAATGATTTTTCTGAAAAGGAATTTTATGACGAATAATCAATTATTTGTCTTATGTAATCGATTACATGAGCTGAAATTTCATTTCTAATAGCTTTTTTAAGTGATTTTAATCGATTATTCCGATACATAATCGATTATTACAGTGAATTATGCAGAATGAACAGTTCTAATACAACAACTTCAAATTTTCAAATGCAAGCAAATTTTTAAGTGTTTTCACATGGTTTGGCAGTAATCAAGCAGGCTAGCAAATATTAGATTCATCAAGAATGCCTAACATGTTTCTTAGAGTGTAAAATCTATCTCTATCAAGGGGTTTTGTAAATATATCAGCTAGTTGGTTGTTTGTATCTACAAAATCAATCTTGATATTACCTTTTTGCACATGGTCTCTTAGAAAGTGATGTCTGATTTCAATGTGCTTAGTCCTTGAGTGCATAACAGGATTCTTTGAGATATTGATGGCACTTGTGTTGTCACACAACAGGGGTATATCCTTAAGATCAACTCCAAAATCTTGTAGTTGTTGTCTTAGCCATAAGCTTTGTGCACAGCAACTCCCAGCTGAGATGTATTCAGCTTCAGCAGTTGACAAAGCCACACAAGATTGTTTCTTGCAATGCCAAGATATGAGTGAGCTTCCAAGAAGATGACAAGTACCACTTGTGCTTTTCCTATCAAGTTTACATCCTGCAAAATTAGAGTCAGGATATCCACTAATATTGATTGGTGCACCTTTAGGATACCATAATCCAACTTTTGGTGTTGCCTTGAGGTACTTGAGGATTCTTTTGATTGCTGTAAGGTGAGACTTCTTTGGATTTGCTTGATATCTTACACACAAGCAAACACTTAGCATTACATTAGGCCTACTAGCAGTAAGGTACAACAAGGAACCAATCATTCCCCTATATTTGGATTCATCAACACTTTTGCCTTTGTCATCAATGTCAAGATAAGTAGAGGTTGCCGTAGGTGTTGCAGCATCCTTGTAATTGTCCATTTCAAACTTTTTAATCATCTCTTGACAGTACTTTGATTGACTAAGGAAAGTTCCACTCTTTAATTGCTTGACTTGTAACCCCAAAAAGAATGTAAGTTCGTCCATCATTGACATCTCAAATTCTCCCTGCATTGTAACTGAAAATTCTCTGCACATTGATGGATTAGTTGAACCAAAGATTATGTCATCTACATAAATTTGAACCAATAGTATATTTTTTCCTTTTTTCTTAATGAACAAGGTTTTATCAACTTGACCTCTTATGAAAGATTGTTCAATCAGAAATTTACTTAACCTTTCATACCATGATCTAAGTGCTTGTTTCAAACCATACAATGCTTTTCTTAATTTGTAAACATGGTTTGGATGTTTGTGATCAATAAATCCAGGAGGTTGTTCTACATAAACTTCCTCATCTATGTATCCATTTAAGAAAGCACTTTTGACATCCATTTGAAACAATTTGAAATTCATTAAACAAGCATATGCAAGCAGCAACCTAATGGCTTCTAGTCTGGCTACTGGAGCATAAGTCTCATCATAGTCAATGCCTTCCTCTTGGTTGTATCCCTTAGCAACCAATCTAGCTTTGTTCCTTACTATGATTCCACTTTCATCCAGCTTATTTCTAAAAACCCATTTAGTGCCAATAGGTTTATGAGTTGATGTTCTAGGGACTAGTTCCCAAACCTCATTTCTTTTGAATTGATTCAACTCATCATGCATAGCCATTAACCAATGTTCATCTAATAATGCTTGACTAATACTATTAGGTTCAATTTGTGAAACAAAAGCCATGTCACAACAAAGATTTTTTAATGAGGATCTAGTAGAAACTCCCTTTGAAACTTCTCCAATGATGTTATCAAGGGAAATATCTCTTGTTGTTCTCCATTCTATTAAAAACAGGGGTCCACTACTGAAATACATGAACCCTTGACCCCCCTCTCTGCCATTGCCCAGTCAATATCACGTGACACAGTATACCATACCCTGCACTGCAGATGAAATTTTCACTTTTTTCTTTAATGGGCTGGACAATTTCTTCCATAGGACCTGCATCTAAATCACATTTCTTTTCCTCTCTTGAGGAGTTAGACTCATCACAAATTACATGAACAGATTCTTCCATGCACATAGTTCTTTTGTTGAATACTCTATAGGCTTTACTATGTAATGAATATCCTAGAAATATAGCTTCATCAGCCTTTGCATCAAACTTTCCAAGTGATTCTTTCCCATTATTTAATACAAAACACTTGCAGCCAAAGGTTCTCAAGTGAGAGATGTTTGGTTTTCTGCCTTTGTACAACTCATAAGGAGTTTTCTTCAAAATAGGCCTTATGAGAAGTCTATTTAAAGTATAGCATACTATACTCACTGCATCAGCCCAAAAATATTTTGGTAAATTTGTCTCATTAAGAAGTGTTCTTGCACCTTCTTCAAGGGACCTATTTTTCCTCTCCACTACACCATTTTGTTGAGGTGTTCTTGGAGCTGAAAAATTGTGGTTGATTCCATTTTCTTCACAAAAGATTTCAAAATGTTCATTTTGGAATTCTCCACCATGATCACTTCTTATTGAGATAATTTTGTTGTTTTTCTCATTTTGAACAGCTTTGGCTAATTTTCTAAAAGCATGGAAAGCATCACTTTTGGATTTCAATAACAAAGTCCAAGTATATCTAGAGTAATCATCAACAATCACAAGTCCATAGTAATTGCCACCCAAACTCATAGTTCTTGAAGGACCAAACAAATCAATATGTAGTAGTTCAAGTGGTCTAGAGGTGGAAACAATATTTTTGCTTTGAAAAGAAATTTTAGTTTGTTTCCCCTTTTTACAAGCATCACAAAGTTTGTCCTTTTCAAATTTGAGTTTTGGTAAACCAATCACTAAGTCCTTCTTAATGAGCTTGTTCATATGGTGCATGTTGATATGACTAGCTCTCCTATGCCATAACCAAGATTCATCTATCTTACTCATTAAGCATAAAGTTTTGTGAAAGAATGCATGGTCAATAGAAAGTAGATAGATATTACCTTTTCTCTTACCAACATGGATAACTTCACTACTTTGGCTGTCACAAATCATACAACAATTTTCATTGAATGAAACTTTAAAACCTTTGTCACATAATTGGCTTATGCTTAGAAGATTGTGCTTCAAGCCATCCACATAAAGAACATTGCTAATTTTGGTATAGAAGCTATCTCCAATGTTGCCTTCACCAATGATCTTACCCTTATTATTATCTCCATAAGTGACAAAGGCTCCATCTTTAGGAACAAAATCTGTGAGCAAAGACTTGTCACCCGTCATATGTCTAGAGCATCCACTATCAAGATACCATAAAGAGGATCCAAATCTAAGACATATCTGCAGAAATTGAATCAAATCAAAATAGAAGGTACCCAATTGAGGTTGGGTCCATAGGGGTTAGTGACTTTCTTTTTCTTTTCCACCCAAATGCACTCACCATTTGGTACATAGAATCTTCTTGCAAAACATTTATAAGAAGTGTGTCCTTTCTCCATACAAAAGTTACAAACAATAGCTTTATAAGATTTTCTAAAGAAAGCATTTTGATTGACTTTTGATCTTCTTATATTCTTCTATTTTGGGGTTACAAATATTGTCTTTTGGACATTTTTAAAACCCTTTTTGTACTCCAATCCAGAAGTATCACCAACATGCTTTTGAGCACTCAACAATTCATTCAAATCACATTTTCCCTTGTTGAGCTTTTGTAAGATGTCAATCAAATCATTGTTCTTCGAAAGGAGCTGCATATATTTTTCTTCTTGGTTTATTCTAAACTCATCAAATTTTTTTTTGCAGCATTTCATATTTGTCAAAACTTGTAGAGGAAGAGGCACACACACAACCATTCAATTTGTAACTTGAAACAAGTTTCTCATTTTTTTTCTTTCAAGTTGCAAATTTCAGTTTGCAATTCTAAAATTTTTGCAAGATGTTCTTTGATATTCTCTTTAAGTCTATTGTTAGATCTTGCAAGCTTTTGAGCTTCTTTGTGCATCGCTTGAAAAGCAAGAATAGCTTGATCAAGTTCAGAGTTTACCTCATCTTCTTCATCTAAGAGATCATCATTATCTTCATTGACAATGGAGGTAAGACACATGTTAGCTTCTTCATTTTCAGTAGAGGATTCTGAAGTTGTTGAGTCATTATCCTCCCAAGCTATGTATGCTCTTCTTGATTTTCCTTCCTTCTTTGCTTTGTTGTCCCCTTGTTGCTTCTTCA
>CM023957.1:24294641-24343485 GCA_013407115.1 Glycine latifolia
TGTGTGTGTGTGTGTGTGTGTGTGTGTGTGTGTGTGTGTGTGTAATTCCATAACCAATTAAACATGTATTATACTTTTGAACACTTTATGGGTATTATCATTGAGAATTTCTCTGAATAAGGAAAATTAGGGTGTAGTAGATGATAAACATTTCACATCTGATGAGGATTGGATTTTATGTTAGTATAGAACAATTGAAAAAGAGAGTGTTATATGTGGTGGAAATGAATTGAAGTATATGAGGATGTACACTTTTTGGGAGGAGGTATTGTTTTAATGTGAGAGGTGCCTAAGGCTTGCATTGCATGTCTAACTAATGAATGGCACCAATGAAGCCTCATTGTTCTATTAAATTATCTTATTTATATTATTTTACATGGATTATGCATACTACAATTTGGAGATAGGGTGTTATGAATTTTCAAGTATCTACACTTGCTTTGTAAGAAAAAGTTTATAAATAATATTATAGATAAATGAACAAAAAATATTGTGGTGTTCATCAACAAAGTGAAAAATCATTGCGCTTAATGAATACCAATGAGACATGATTGCTTTAGCTTCCTTTGTAACGCCTCTCGTGACTCTCTCGTGCTTGATTGATTTTAATTAAAACTCGTGTCCTTTTTGTATTAAGATAATCTTAGTTGTAAATTTTTCGCGAAAATTCTTTTTGCCTTGCTTGCTAATGATTTGTTTGTAGTTTAAACGATTTTCCTCACCACGATTCATATAATAAGAATACAGTCCACGATACATTCCAAATATAGTATCCAAAATAATGTACAGACAACTTATCACAAATTACGTGCCACAGAAAATTACACATCACCACATACAGTTTCACATCAAATTTCTTCAACAATCTTCATCTACATCTCATATTTTCCTGTTCCACTGCTCGCCCAAATGAATTGGGGTCATCACAGGTGTCAACCACAGACACAAATATAAGGTAAGTATTTTAATAAACATAATTAGATAATTGATAGAAATAGATAAATAATCAAAGCAAATAATTATAAGATCAATTAGTACAAGCAGATAAATAATCAAACTAAATAATAATTATAGGACAGATGCCTGATGAGTGATGCATGCTTTCTTAATTATCATGATGCATGACTGAGATCTCAGGTTATTAAATCATCATCAGTGGCCACAGTCAAGATAGCCTCACCCACTCTGGTGGAACAAATAAACTTATCCAACCAGTCGGGGTAGCCCAGGGGCGCGTAGGATAGTCACCTCCACCTATGTAATCATCATGGTGGTGTGGTCCTCCCTGTCTCAACTACCCCCAAGTTCATAACACCTTTGAACGCGTGGACTCAGTTTAGCTATCTGACAACAACAACACGGTCTAGCCCCCGCCAGGCATATGCATATGAAAATGCATGAATGATTCATTTTATCACATCTTTTTTTCATTAATCATTACTCTTCTTCTTCAAAGCTCAACATCTTTAACAACTTATGGCATATGCTTTTAAAACAATACGTAAAGCTTCTTTCAAACATCACAGAAAGCTTTACTCCACAGTCCAAGCATACAGCCATATCTCAACAAAACTCTTGGAATCCATAAATAATCACCCATATTTAACAACACAAGGATTCCAATACCTCATTCATCTTTGTTTCTTTAGAACATTTCATCAAACATATGATGGCTTTCATAGAAACACTCAGCAACACATTCATAATTTTTATTAAAGCAACCAACCATGCAAATCTAATTCAAATTCCACAACAAGGATTCAAGCCAACAACACTTAAACATATTTCATTCATTGTGACCAATTGTCAAACACATGGTAAGCAATCTTTGTTTTAGAGAATACTTTAAAAGAAAGTTACTTAAACCTTAATCTTTATAAAGTTCAACATCAAGTGATTATCATACAACTACTTCAATTTATACAACTTCATCAATTCGATATAGCGATTTATTTAAATACAGCAATCCCAATCACACATACAGCAACTAATTACGTTACAGCTGCTAAATAAAATACGTTACAGCAATACAATACAGCAATACAGCTATCAAATAAAATATACATCATCCAAATAAAATATACAGTAACATAAATGAATTAAACAACAACATACAGCCATATTAAATTACAGTAATATACCATACAGCAATATAACTACATACAGCATACAGCAAAAGAAAATAAAATAAATTAACATACAGCAACCATTAAGTTTTAGAATTAATTTTACAGCAACATGATTATCATACAGCAATCATTAATTAATATACAGCAACCTTTACAATTGTTCCAGCATCAAATAAGAGGGTACAGCAAAGTAATTCATGGCCTCAAAGTAAGATTAATTATTTTGGGATAGCCACTTAATTAAGTAAAATTAATTATTTCATTTAGAATTTTAATCAAACACTTGATATGCCAAGCTTAAAGTTTCACAAATTAAAGATCAACATAGCTTTTAAATTTAATTAAGTGGGTGTTAAATTAACCTATCAATCATCTAATCCATGTTTATTAAATTACTTCCCTTACCTTGTTTTCTCCTTAAGAATTGGATAGCTTTGCTCCTAGATTTCCCTAGTGCTTCACGTGGACTTCCTTAAGGTTTGTGGCCTTTATTCTTCTTTGTGTGAAAATGGAATTGAAAGATAATAGAAGGGAAGTGTGTTGGGGTATAGTTTTGCACATGAACTCCTTTTAGAATGACCCTTGCTCCTAGGGTTCTTGGCTTTCACGTGAGGTTTCTAAGCCTTTGGTTTGTTTTAGGTGAAAGGTGAAATTGTAAAGGAATGAGATGGGGAGGCTTTGGAGAGGATATTGCACGTTGAATACCCTTTAGGGACAGCCCAAATTTCGTTCATCCCACCCTTTATATAGTGATGTTGCTACAAAAAATCTCCTAGGCAATTATACCTTACTTTCCAAGTGGCTAAGTCTTGATTGGCTAGTGATTTTCATCCATCCAAGTGGCCTTCTTCAAGAGTCTTCCCATCTCTTTTTTCTTCTTCCTTCTTGGCACGTGAATCCTAGGCTTATTGGGAAAGTCTCCTTTGCCTTATTAGACAAGCTTGTGGGAGAATGAAAAATATCATCCAAAGTCATGATGATTTAGCTTTCTACTAGTCTTATTTTCATTGGCTAATAATTCTCCTCCCTCCAAGTGTTTAGTTTCTTGATTATTCCACATTTTCCTCTCTTTCTCACGTGGATTCTCATAGCTTGGAGAGCAATTCATTTCTGTCTTCTTTTCTCATATGGAATGCTATGTTTTTAGAGAATTTTGTACTTCTCTTTTTTTCTTCAAACCCGTTTTAGTAAGATAGCGAGTTTGGATTCGTTAACCGTTGGATCTCTTTGAAATTTTAAGGGTATACTCCTATCTCATATACCTAATATTTTGACCGTTGGATCTTTGATATAATGTTTAGAAATGTTCACGTGTTCTGTCAAAGAGGACAAAATAAAATTTGCTTCAAATATCTCTTAAGCATTTATAACTACCTTTCCACTTGGACCAATAGGAATTATCAAGCTTCTTAACCCTTCATGTAGCCAATCTTGAATGTTCCTAAAGCTTTTCTCCCGTGATATTGTATTATACAGCCAAGGCTTGATTTTAGATAACCTAATCCACAAATTTCCTTTTATTCCATGTAATATCAAAATTCTAATTTCCTATTAATCCATATTTGCCTTTAATTATTAAAATTACTAAACTAACTTATTTAGGCAACCTATTCCTTTCATAATTAAGAGAAAACTTCATAGATTATGTCTATTCTCTTCTTATCATTTTCTGACACCTAAGGTAGTCTAGATTAAGTTCTTTTCAACGTATCTTTCAAAATTCCTAGAAATTACAGTTTAGGGTTTTCTGCCTTCAATCCTATTGATATCTTGGTTGTCTAAGAGTATTTTATCCCATACTCAGGTTCCTACTATTTTCTAAAGTCATCTGGTCATTCTTGACCTAAAGGGCATTTTAGTCATTTATCGCTCTTGGGACGTAATGGTAATTATCAAATTTGTTCAAGGGCATTTATGTAATTTCTTCTAGAAATATCTTACCAAAATATCTAGGATATATTGGTCATTTTCAAAAATGTCTAGGGCATAACTGTCATTTTCCATCCTAGGGACATAAACGTCATTTCTGAAATGATTCAGGGGCGTTCTTGTCATTTTGCCCTAAATTTTCTACTGCCTTTCATTAACATTTTACTCTTAGTAATTGTCTGTAATTCCCTAAATTTTGGGGTGTTACATCCTTGATTAGAGAACAAAGAAAAAAAAATTCTAGTCATCACATCCACTAGAGAAAAGAAAAAGAAAGAATTCTTTTTCATATGCAGAACAAGTGTGAGGTGAAGTCCCACATCGGGTAGAAATAGAAAAGTTGAGCATCATATAAGTGAGGAGGAGACCTATAAACAGAAAATGAAGCTTTTGTAAATATTTTAAGCAAAATTTAAAAGGAAGATTGTGAGTTGAGAAAGGATGTTCATTGGTTGTATCACTTACTTCTAGTTCTAAGTCCAAATGTCCAATGGACTTTTCTAGTTAAGGAATGTTAGATAATTCTTAGTCTAGAAAAATGAAGTTGCTATGCAATGCTTTGGTGGAAAAATATAACCAACATTATGTCTATCCAACTTTAAAATAAAAAGGCTTATTATATATACTTTTGGTATTGACTATCATGTGAGGAGAAATTCTATTTTGAATTGTTATTTGACTTATTTAACGTTGGTTTTTGCAACTAACACCACTGAATCAAGTAATTCCAATTCTTATTTATTTAAATGAATTTAATGTTGAATAAGCCAATTGCTATGACAAAATTTGTCCTGACACCATTGAATCAAAATAATAAACACTAGGTCGATAAAGTAGCTAAATTCAAGGTAAAATGGTATTAGTTTTTTCTGGCGATTGTTTTATATTATTATTGTGTATTTTGATATAGGTTAGACAGTTAGTACATAGCTATGTGCATATTAAACATAAGGGAACATGCTTGAGTTTAACACGTTACTAAAACTGTTGTCATATATACAAAAGCTAATGATTTGGAATTTAACACAAGGAGATTATCCATATTTTAGGAGCAAATGATCGAGCATATCATAGAAGTTAATACCTAAAACTGAGTCCAAATCACATAACAAGTTCAGGGAAACTTGATTTTATAAGTAATATTTTAAGGCCTTGACACCAATTAGAAGTAGAAAGTGGTTGATTCATGAATTTGCAAGTTACCCAACACAACTAATTCATTCCAACTTCCATTACTTAGAAAGTTCCATTTGGATAGAACTAGGATCACAGTATTCTTTAATATATGTCTAATAAACATCAACATATCATTAAGTCTAAGTCACATGTTTCATGCATCCTTATAATTATATTAATATTCTTATCTTATTATATTTTTTAATGTTATTTTCTTAAAGTAATTATAAGATCAACATAATAATAATAATAATAATAATAATAATAATAATAATAATAATAATAACTTTCTTATCAAAATAAATTTATAAGAATCATTCATATTTATATAATTACAAATAATTTGATAACTCAATTATATTTAACTTCTTTGTTAGATAGAAATGATCATTTTTTTTATAAAATTATTTTTTTATACTTATGCGTATATATAAATACACATGACACCTAAATAATAATAATAATAATAATAATAATAATAATAATAATAATAATAATAATTTATTTCTTTCCAATTCTTAAACTTTGATAAAAGTATTTTCCTTATAAAATAAATTCAGAGTATATAAAGTTTACTTTATAATTAATAACAACATTTCCTTTATAAAATAAGGATAATAATAATTTTGCCAATTTATACAATTCCAATGCTTATTTGCAATAAAAGTTATTATTCTAAATGCTTATTTCCAATGCTTATTTGTAATAATTTTGTCAATTTTTACAATTCCAATGCTTATACAAATAGATTTACCAGTAACTCTATTATTAAATCATACCTCTCTATTTTATTTATTTTTATTTTCTTTTATTAATTAGATATTCTAAATGCTTTCCTAGCTTATTAGATTAGAGATAAAACTATTTGCATTCCTATTTTTTTTATAACAATTTTTTTATTTACTATTTGCACCACAAAACACCATCCGCACCCTCTCTAGTCTAGTTTTACTTACAACATCCTAATACTGCTGCTATTCATACCCCCTACAGCACCTTATTTTATTTTTATTGTATAAGCCCAAAACTAATATATTTCTATGTTAGGCCCAACATAATAAACATATAATGTTACATATTTAAAAGGTAATTATAAAGACATGTAATCAAATAAAATATACTTACAAAATATTCATACAACATCAATTCACACAAATACATTACTAAAAAAAAATTAATCATAATTTCTTGTGATAATAATTCTCTTTGAATAAAATAATATTTATTTTAAGAAATATTTAATTTCCTAAAATAAATCAATTCCTATAATGTGAAAATTGAGATGATACAAGTCCAATACACAGGAGGTTGGAAATGGATTGATCTTTTCTTAGTTTCACATAGCAAATGTGATTTGTATTTTTCAAGAAGGGGGAAAAAGGGAGAAGCAATTTTCTGGTAATTTTAAATCACTAAAAGTTGCTTCATATTTTTCATTTTAGCCAAGTATTTTTAAGTGATTTTTAACCATAAAAAAATTAACCACCAAAAAATATAATAAAAGAACAATAAAATAAGTATAACATCATAGTTTAAAGGAAATACTTGATGTCTGAAGTAAAAAAACCAAACAAAGAATAGATTAGGGATCACAACTAGTTGGATTTAAGTTATGGGATTAAAAAAAACTCTTAAAGTGGAAGGATTCAAAACATATTTTTTCCGTTTAATAAAGTCAATGCTACATCATTATTTAAGGGAGATATTTGACTACATGGATGAAAAATCAAATGAAACATTTGATTAAGGACCAAGACAAATTAAATTTTAGTTTAAAGGACTAAAAACAAAAATCTTCAAAAGTTGAAGGATAAAAATATATTTTACTCAAGAAAATATATAATAAATAATAATATTTTTGTGTTATTAGCTTTTTCTCTAAATTGATAGAAAATATATTTGAGTGAGTTCTACCATATTTTTTCTTTCCTTCCCATTTTTTCATATCAAATGAGGAGAAACTTCTTATAAATGTGCATCTATTTCTTTTCTTTTTCTTCCTCTTGTTTTCCTTCATTCCGTATATAATGTAGACATTAATGTATCCTATCTAAATCTACTATTTATTAAACCTAGGAAAAAATAGTTAAAGTTGTTTTTGTAAAATAAATAATTTAAGAAATTTTCTAAATTAACTTTTGACGTAACTTTTGACGTGTTGTATAACGAAAGAACTCACGTTAGAGTTACTCGTGGTCCCTAAAAAAATTGTCAAACTTTTATGTCTTTTCCTATTTTGTTTATCTGAAGAAATTCAATTCAACAAAGTAACTGAGAATTTACACACATACTCAATCAACTAATCTAAACTCCTTAAATATTTCTAATAATCACACATATGCTTAACCAACTAATCTAAATCGCGTTATTTTTATGCCTTTGCCTAGACATCATTCTCGAAGAAGCAGAAAAATAAAAGAAAAAGAAAAAGAAAGAAAAATACTGCAAGGTAACACGGCAAGGAAGCAACGGAAGTGTGCATGAGAGAGCCTTTGCCTTTGTGTGATTGTGACCCCGTTGTTTCCTCTTTCCCTCCGTCACCATCCCGCAAACCCCATACGGCGCCGTTTCCATATCCTCTATAGCTTCCTTCGCTTCTTCCCTCCGATGCGCTTCTCCATCTTATTCCGCGTTGTCGTTTAAGTCGCGCTTTGCGATTCTTCGAGTCAACGCTCCCGTTTCGCTTCTCATAGTTGTCGTTTTGTCGATTCATACGCATAAAAAAGCACCCTCTTCACACGCTTTCTTTCGTCACTCAGGTACTCCCTTTTGTCCCGAATTTCCTTTATTTCTTCGCTAAAATTAAGAGAAACCACAACAACCACGTGGGGTCGCGAAATCGCACACTGTTATTTCGTTGAAGAAGAAAAAAAACGTATTCGATTTTATTTTATTTTTCTTTCTTTTTTTAAATTGTTTAGGTTTTCTGTTTCATCTGTGAAACGACTGTTACAGTTATTTTCTTGTTCTGCAGCTTTTAATTGGTGTTTTTTTATGCATAACTAAGTCACTTGCGGAAATTAGGTTAGGTTAGGTAATGTTCCTTTCTCGCTGTGCACGCAACTGTATGCATTATGTTTTTAGCAATTTGTTTAAAATTGCTTATAAAAAGAAAAAGAACCCAATTTTGTTTAAAATTTAAATTTAAATTGTTAACATATTGATATTTATAGTGCAAAATGAGAACTATGCATGGTTTTGCTAGTGAAAGGAAAAGATTTTGTTTTCCGTCAAATTGTAATAAAAAGGTGGTGTAAATGTGTGTGTTTTTCTGGGTTAATCTTATGATGCCTTGGTGGTGGAGTTAGATGGATGTTATTGTTGTCTCACTAGAACTGTGCCTTGAAGGTTTGAGCGACACTTTGCCGTTGTTGATGGCGGCGCGGCCTGGGAGCCTAAACGGCAGTCAGCATGTTATAGAAATAGCTGGCAGTGCCGATGCTTCCACATCATCTGCATCACATCATGATAGACATTTTAATGGCGCAGATGTGACGCAGCATGAAGAAAGAATTAGTGGTGCAAGGATGCCTCTTTCTCAGCCTTCAGTTTCAGCAACTAGCGTATCTAATGGGTCAAATAGTAGGAATTCATCGTTTATAAGACGTGGGGATACTCGGCGGAATAGGAGTCCTGTACATTCAGGGTTATGGATATCTATTGAGCTGGTCCTACTATTGAGCCAGATTGTTGCGTCTATCATTGTTTTGTCGTTGTCAAGGCATGAACATCCACGTACCCCGTTGTTTCATTGGATCATTGGTTATGCTTCTGGATGTGCTGCTACCCTCCCTCTGCTTTATTGGCGTTATTATCATCATAACCATATGAGAGAGCCAGATTCATCTCAATCAAGGCAAACATCTCCTCGGATTAATGATCCTTCAGGGACACTTCTTTTCAGTTCCAGAACTAATGGTGGAGAAGATGGTCAGGCTGCTGTTGCATCCTCCAGAACCAATCAAGCTTCATTATTGATGAATAGAAGGTAGTGAATTAGTTATATTGTCAATTTTTTTATACAATGTTAGAATGGAACCTTTTTTCTTTACTGTGAATTCATGAAACTTCTGTTAGAATGGAACCTTTTTTCTTTATCCCTCTTTACCGTTGTTGAAAATTGGTTCAAAGTCTAGGTTTAACCAGAAATTTGAAAATTGAGCATACGATATATTAAGAAATTTGAACATTTTAGTCTTCAAACTCTAGCTTTTAGCCTTAAAGGGTTTTTGGTTTGGACATTTTTTCCTTCCCTTGCTCTTCCAATAACCGAACCAAAGCAATTAAAAAGTAGGGTTAGATAAGGTTTATCTCAATAAAATTTCAGATTTTGGGCTTTTCTCCCAGTAAACTTCTCATTTTTTGTCATCAATATTAGTCTCTGGGGTTAAATTTTTTCCCTTCTGTTGCCCTTTTTAGTTCCTGGGATTACTAAAAATAAAAACTTAAAATGGGCAAATTTTTTTATAGACACTAAAACAAAAATTATTGGAAATCACAAAATTCAGTGGGTCCCACAGTTTTTAATGACTCCTAATTTTGTAGTTTTCAATACATTTTAACCAATAAGAGAGTGCGTATAAAGGAGTGTGTCAAAGAGTTTGTTGCTAGCATTCCTCAATTGACAACACTTAGATACAGGTGTTTTTGATATTTTTCTCTAATTAAAATTGGAGTTTTATCTTGGTAATCTATGCTGATCTTTAATGTCAATTTTTTTTAGACGGATTACCGAGGTTAATCTATAATTTTGATTGGAAAACAACACAAAATGCATGTAATGAATCACGCTGTTGTAATAGTGGTGGTTGCAGGTTGGAGTAGTGGTTGTTGCGCCGCCTTTCGCGGCCACAACGTGTGAAATCACGCTATTTTGCGAGTATCGCAGTCATGATCTACGTTTTAGGGTTGGGGGGAAAGAGACAACCCAAATATGTTGTCTTTTTTGGCTTTTAGAGACTTACTAAAAGGCTATGTTATCAATAGTGGTCGTCGCGCCCGGGATCGCGGCGGAGCGGACATGTGCCGCTACAATGGGTAGAGTAGCGGTGCGTTTTACTGTTGCGACTGCGGCGGGGCGGGGGGGGGGGGGGGGGGGGGGGGGGGGTAGGCGGAGCGCGCGGATGACGCGCCCGCGATTCTCTGTGCGAGGCTATGACGTGCACTTTGCTTGTCTTCTCTTCTCCCTTCTCGCTCCTTCACGATTGCTACTCTGCTAGTGGCTCACCTCGTTCACCGTTGTCAGCCCCTCCTTCAAGCTTGTTTCTCTGACCGCTATTGATAGCCGTTCCCGTTCGTTCGCGTCTTTGCTGGTTTCTGCCGCTGTTCGTGGACTCTCTCCCCTACTCTGTGGGTTTCCTCTTGTCCCTCGTGGAACTCGACGTTAGCTACAACAAGATCAGGGCCTTGCCAGACTCCATCGGATGCCTAAAGAAGCTTCAGAAGATTAGCGTGGAAGGGAACCCTCTGAGTTCGCCGCCACCGGAGGTGGTGGAGCAGGGGTTGCATGCGGTGAAGGAGTACCTGTGCCAGAAGATGAACGGCGGACATCAGAGCTGCTGCTTGGGCCCGCGAGGAATGCCAGGCTTTCATCGTGCCTGATTATAGACCCATCGATGCCCTTGCTTCTCCACGCTACATGGGAATGTTCTCGCCTCGTCGCCTCTTCTCACCTCGTTCATACTTCACCAATTGAGGCTCATGAACGTTGTCGTTTTCCGCTATATGATCAACTTCAAAACACATCAGGATGACCCGACCCATTGTGTTTTTTATGAGGCCCAATTCATGGCATGGGTTATATGTTTTAATGTAATTTAGTTTTCGAGAGAGAGAAATATTATAAATTTTTCAGTACAAGAACATATTTGTGCAAGAGTAATTTGTTATAATGTAATTTACTTTTTATAATTTATAAATTGTAAATTAATCCATAAGTCCATAATTGGTGTCTGTGCTCTTTTTAATTGCTTAGTTTTTTTAGGTTTTTCCTTTTTAGGTTTTTTTTTATAAACAAAAACCATTTATGTAGACTGAACCTTGTGAAGTATGTCAAATGAATTTTTAGTTATATTTCTCTTTTCAGCTTATATATTTATATTATAAATTTTTTAATACACATATAAAAACATTAGAATAGCGTTCATCCCGCTATCCGCTATCCCAGTTTTGAGGGCGACCGTTCCACTCCGCTATCCGGGATTGATAACTATGCTAAAAGGGTAAAACTATAAAAAAACAGGTTTTACTCTTTTAACCCACATTTTCACCCTTCCCTTGTTTCGATCCTGCATTTGAGAGCCTCCAACCCAAAACCTATTTGCTTCAACCCCAACCTCTGTCAACCCTAACTGTGTCTGTTCCTTCTTTATTCAACTTTGTTTTGTTTTCTTTGTTATTTATCTGTTTTGGACATTGAGATTGGCTGTTATTTGCTGTTTTTGATTGGACCTATATTGGTTATGAAAGTTAATGAGAATATATTTGTAATTTTTGGTGTTCTTTATTTTTCAGCACATACATACATACATACATCACGTCCATACATACATACATACATATACATACATCACATAATATAAATCTACTTAGGGATGAAAATAGCACTCATCCCGTCACCGCTATCCTGCTATAGCATTTTTGGAGGGCTGCCACTTTGCGCTACAACTCATTTCACTCCTTATATATGTGTGTGTGAGTGTTAGCTTTTGACAAGAAATTTGAAGTATCAAAGAATGTAGCTGTTTTTACTCTAATTTGTGATGAAAGTGTGATACTGATTACTGGCTGAAAGAATTGAGATTGATCTTACCTGTAATAGTTATGGAAGAAGTTAAAGGTTTGTGTTTTGGAAACTGATATGAAGGAAACATCCAATTCTAATTTAAGTATTTTTTTTGCCTATGTCATGCTTGTTGCCTTGTTCCTCCACTCACTCCAATTTCACTGTTTATTCAATTAGATTTGATATTTAAATGTATTGTTTCGTGGTTATAACTTTCAAGTGTTGGAATTTGTAATAACTTATGAAGCTTCTAAGCCCTTGTTCTTCTTGCACCACAGAATGAAGACACTAGTGGAATACTTCAAAATATCTTTAGATTGCTTTTTTGCTGTATGGTTTGTTGTTGGAAATGTATGGATCTTTGGGGGACATTCATCTGTCGAAGAAGCTCCTAATTTGTACAGGTAGCCTTTCATTCATTCTTGCATTTAATCTTCAGATTTTCAGATATGAAATTATATCTGCTTCATTTCTCTTGGCAGGTTATGTATAGTGTTTCTTGCATTTAGCTGCATTGGTTATGCTATGCCCTTCATTCTCTGTTCAACAATCTGCTGTTGTCTCCCTTGTATAATTTCTATCCTTGGGGTTAGAGAGGATATGTCACAAAATAGAGGGGCTGCTTCCGAATCTATTAATGCTTTGCCAACTTACAAGTTCAAGATGAAGAAAAATAAAAGAAATGGTGATGGCAACTCAGCTGCTGCCGAGGGTGGAGTTGTGGCTGCAGGAACTGAAAAAGAGCGTGTGATATCCGGAGAAGATGCGGTAAGCACTATCTGATCTTTAGATATATATTCAGGATACTCCATTAAAACTTTAGATAGTAAATTACACTTTCCTTTGAGAAATGCCTAATAACGCTGTCCCCCACTATTTTTTAAAATAACATTCCCTTTCCTTAACCCATAGTTTGGTTGTGAGGAAAGGCAAGGAGGGAATGGGAGAGAATGGATGAGAAAAGAAATAGGTGAGAAATAGAAAAGACATATAGGTGATTTGGTTGGAGAAATTGAATGATTAGATTTATGAAAAAATACCCTTTTACCCTAACAAGATTAATGTGTTTTTTCCTCTCTTTTTAACTGTGGATCCAATAGCTGTTGGCAAGTGGAACTATGCCATCCTCGAGAAGCTTTTGATAGTCTCCACTTAGGGGTCTTCATCTTTTTTGTTTGTTATTTTTTCCTCTCTTTGAATTCATACTCTACTGAAAAAAGAAGCCATAACCGATTGTACTTCTCCAAAAAACATAACATTCTCAGAAAAACAATAGTGTTGGGAGAGAACAAATTAAAACCTAAAAAACACCACCAAACAAAAAGAACAGATCTCAGCAAGTCGGACCAGATCTTTAATGGTGTCCGAAAGTAAAGGCAATTTGAATTTTCAACACGGATTCTGCCATGGCATCCATCGCCGTGGTGGTTCTCGACATGGAGGAGGACTCGCGCCATTCGATGGCATCCAATGGCGGGAAGGGCAGATCTCGACGAAGAGGAGTCATTGTGTAGACGAACATTGTCATCACTGCCAAAGAGACCTACACGGACGAAGATGGGGATGATGAGAGAAAGAGGGCAGTAAAGTAAATACCTACATCTGAGAGTGGAAGTCTGCACCGGTAGCTCCCATGCAATTTTAAAAATTTCTTGCCTATCTCTGCGCAACCAAACCTGGGAAGTCCATATCTTTTCCTTCTCTTCCATTCTTTTCTTACGCAACCAAATGACAGGTAAGAGATGAAAATGTTCTAAAGTGTATTTCTGGTGAAATGGAGGTGAAGAATAAAGCCTGTTAGTGCAGTCAAGAGAATTGCAATAAAATTCCATTCTTGTTTCACTCTCATTATTGTAAGAGGTTCCAAATCCTGGGGGTTCTCTCATGGTTCACTCAAGAGTGGAAGCATGCTTGTACTATGTGGAAAGAACCTTTGAAATATTGATAAGATGACGATTAGCAAAAGATTGAAAATAGGAATGTTTTTAAAACCGGGCTGGTGATTAAACCGGTGAAAGCATTGGTTCAAGGTTCAATGGTTTTTAATATCATATAATAAAATAATATATAATTATAAAAAATTAGGATCTAAAAAATTATAGTATAAATGACTAAATTATATGTTTCATAAGATAAAAATTAATAATTGATTAATAGTTGAGAACATAGTTGATACCCATGTGAAATATTTAAGAATGCATTTTTATTTATCTTAAAAATATTTTAGAATTAAAAAAAAAAAAAAAAAAAGTTCAACACCGGTTTTGGTCGTTTTGTACCAGTTCACACCAGTTATGGAATGCTTCAGTTTTGTAGGGTCTCTGGACCGGTCACCTGACTGGTTCCTGGTTGAACCGGCCAGTCCGATTTTAACAACCATGGAAAATAGTATGGGAGTGAGAAATGCAAGAATTGCATCTCCAGAAATTGGAAGAGATTCTTGATAGATTATTGCAGAAACCAAATGATGAGTTGAATTGAGTGAACCAATAATTGGAAGAAATTCGTGAAATATTATTGCAAAATCTAATGGTGAGTGGAATTAGTGAACAAATAAGGTGGAAGTCACATGGTGGAAGGGGATGCAAGAACTGAAGGGAGCAAAGAGTGAGGGAGGGAAGTGAGAATTCCATTGTTAATGGGGATGATGCATGAGAGTGGGTTAATCTGGTTGAGTGATATTTCGACCTCATGGGGTGGCTAATAGTGATAGTGCAGGCTATGTCAGTGGTTGTGGAGGGTAGAGTCTTGTAGTGGTTCTGATAGAGGGTTTATGATTGCATAGACTCACATGGATGGATCTTTGGGATGCAGTGATTTGAAGGTTTCAACTGTGTTACCCGAGGTACAATCCAGACCATGTTTGTAAAACATGAACTACCATGTAATGATGATGGGAAGAGTGGAAAGAAAGGGGAAAATGAAGAGATGCTGGAAGAACAAGAGAAGATGGATCATAGTTGTCAATAATGCATGATTGCGCAACAATTGTAGGGTAGTGAAGCAGAGATCTGAGATGTAGAATGATATATGTATAAGTTGACAGGTATCCAAGCCAACTTAACCCATTGGATCTACAAAAGGTTCTAATACATCTTAGAATTTGTGCTTTAGGGCCTAACTTAACCCCACAAAATTGACTTGTAAGGTGAGGGCTATCCAAGCCGTATAAGTTCTACTTAGGCCTTATCTCTAGGTGATGGCCCCCTCACACCCAACACAAGGAAGGTGCTGGAAGTTGCAACGAGGGAAAACCGAAGAGGCCAATTAAGGTGGCTTTCCAATAGTTTGGCATTGAATAAAACTTATGTACCTCCACTATGGCCTCCTTTATTTCCACCATGTCAGTTTCGATGGCGCAATGATCTAAAATTGGAGAAATTTGAGTATTGTTGGCATTGAGAAGAGTATGAGGAGGTAGTGCAAGACTGAGGGAAATTCTGATGATTTAGTAGCTGACCCAACCTGCTTCTGTGTCACATTGATGGACATTTGATCCAACCTAGTGGCCAACTTGTTCCTTTTCAATTGAACTTCAAATGATGAAGAGAGACTCAACCTCATCAATTGCGCAATAAACTCTATTATTCACTGAAGTGACAGAGTACTTGTATCCATCTAGATGACCATCAAGATGCTCTTTAGCAAAAACCGGAAAGGCAATTGAGAAGAGTGAATCAACAAGAACTTTGATGAATAGTCCGACATCTCCCTACTTTCTTTGTATTTCTGATCTGAACTTCAAACCTTGGCTCAAGTTTGAGTGTGGAAGAATTTTGTAATTTCTTCCCAAAGTTGCTACAAGTGTTCACAACCTACAACTCTTATAGAAGCAAACCTGAGAGTGATGAGAGGAGCCATCCGTCTATTTCAATAGATACCCATTTAAAATCTAAGCATATTGAGAAAATGACGAAAGAGGGAACTGTGAGGCAAAGAGAATGGGAGAGAAAGGTTTTGCACTATAAAATTGTATTATTTTTTACAATAAAAAAAACTAATCTACCCTGATGCCTGAGGGCCATTGTATGCAGTCTTACCATGTATATGTAAAGAGACTTTCCAAATTCGAACCCATTTCCAACTGTTCTCCAAGACATAACTTACTGTTGTGCCAGGGCTTGCCCTCATCAACATCAACACCTTTAACCCAAGGTAATTGGGGCGGTGGTAGATGAACCCAATGATAAATACGAGGAAGTTGAAAGAAAAAGGAGATATAAGACAAAAGAAAAAAAATAAGTTAAAAGAAAAGAAGGATGAAAGAAGGAGGGGAAAAACAAAGAGGGAAATAACTAAAAAAGGACCATCGGGACATATAGATAATAATGGGTCTAACCTTCCACCAAGTTTATAGCTTTTCTTCATTCCGTCTTAAGACATGTCTTCCACTAATTTATATCCCACTCCATTAAGTCTTGTTTAATTACCTTTTCTCAGGTAAGTTTTGGTCTACCTCTACTTTTTTTTGTAACGAGCTCTTGGTAACAAACTCTAAGATAATATGGCTTTACAAGAGACTTTATATATCTGTCTCTATAGAAGATGCTAATGAAATCTTCATTACTGTAACTATTGGCTTCACAGGTTCACCCAAAATGCTAATTTCATCTCATAAATTCCTACAGTCATTACCAGGGATTCAACTAGCTGTTGGTGATGCTGAGTTGCAGAATAAAATTTCCCCTAATAGACTCATTCACATTAAAATAGACTATAAGTTTAGCACACATTAATTTCTTTGGGGAGGGGATTGTAATTTTTCAAAATAGAGGGAAGAATAATATAGTTTAAGCGTCTCTTAGGAGAGGATGCAGTTCACCCAACTTCATAGCATCCTGACATTGTCTAGTTACACTTTGTCCAGTTATGTGAATGATTTTGGTATTATAGCACTTTTATCTAATCAAACATCTGTCTCTTTGGGCTATTGAGGAACAGAATTAGGCTTTTAGACTTGGTACAATAGCTCTTATCTTATCTTGTTACTTTAGGAGAATGATAGCTGCTGTGTCTAAAAAACTTTTTTAAGCCTTATTAACTTAAAATTTTGTTCATAAATGTATCATGCATGACATCAGGTAAAGAAGTTTGATTTAGTGTGGTTGTGTTGAATTAGATTAGAGTGTTGTTTCATTTATTCTAATGAATCTATTATAAAGTGTTAAAAAGATCCTGCAGCACTGTATGCCTTTCTCATTTTAACCAGGTCCAGGATATTGTTTTTTTTCCCTGCTGCTTATGATTGAGAATGCTGTGTTGTCGACAGGTTTGCTGCATCTGCCTGGCAAAGTATGAGAATAACGACGAGCTGAGAGAATTGCCTTGTTCTCATCTTTTCCACAAAGACTGCGTTGATAAATGGTTGAAGATAAATGCATTATGCCCTCTTTGCAAGAGTGATGTTGGTGAGAACTCAACAGGATCGGTCTCTGGAGAAGATGCCAGCCAACAACGGGGTGAGAGCAGGGTTGAGAATGGCCTCACGAATACCTCAGTCTAGTCTAGTTATATAGAAATACAAATTTGGGTCCTCAGATTTCCCCTTAGAACTGGAGAAACTACTGGCAAGTTACGACAGTTGACGACAGAGAAAGAACCAATCACCTATTTACAAAAAACTGGTGGATCATGCACAGGTAATGGTGGGTAACTAATCACCTTTTTATGAAACCGGTGGGTCTTGCACAGGCAATGGTAGCTTCCTACGCAACATACTGTATTTTTCTCTCATGACAAGAAGCTCGTCTTCTCAATGAAAAGGAAATAATCTGAAGCCCCTTTATACATATGCACACTTAGTGCTTTTGTAAAGGTTTTTTTTTTTTTTTTCTATGCGCTCCACTCTTTGAAAGGATGTTTGATTGAGGTCATCCATTCCATATCATTTTTGTTGGATGTGTTTTCTTTTTCTTGTTGGAACTGTAAGTTGGCCGATACAAGGCATCACCTTCTGTAGTCTGGTGGTGCAGCTGATAGTTCAAGGGACGCTCATTATGGCCATAATCTGTGTGGTATTGACAATGAGAATTAAAGCGTATGATTTCATGTAAATGGGTCACAGGAATATATATAACGTGAAGTTAGTGCCATTTTCATCATGTGGCAATTGTCATGTCTTTCTTTGTAAATGTATTATTTTTTAGTACTCGAGGGTTATTTAGGCAGTTTTACTGGAGACTACAATTTATTCTGGCGTCATTCATTTATTTTCCAGTATTATTTGAATAATAAAAATCCCATAACAATGTCAAAAGAATAATTAACGAATTTCATCTTGAAACAGTACAATACATTGTTATTTTATTTTTATGATCATATTTTTTGTATGGAGTATTTACCAATTTTATTGATGATTAATTTTCATTCAATTATGTTTTTTGCATTCACAAGATTTAAATTTGAGGTTTTGTTTAAAGAGATTAAGTTCAGTATTATTCATAATAATGACTTGTTAGCAATATATTCTGTTAGTAAAAGTGATCAATCAAAGAATAACTTCACATTTTTTTTATCGGCAAAAATAATATAATTTATATATATAAAACAGCATAGATGCAACAGTACAAGGAGTACCATGAACAAAAACGAAACAGACACAATGCCTTTGGCAACCTAATACATGAAAAAGGCATGAATTAAGGAGCCAAAAACAAACCCAGTGAGGGCAAAAACATCTATATCTTAGAACCTCCCCTTATAACAAAAAATACCCCCCAGATTACATGACCAAACATGAAAAGGAATGTTAAACCCTTTCTCCAGATTCTTAGACCACATCCAACATATGAAAAGCGCATCCTCCATTAACTTTTGATTGTTGAAAGACTCATTTAGGAAAATAATTCTATTCCTATGGCACCAAATAGTCCAAGTCAAAGCTATCCACCATGTTTGCCACCTCTGCCCACAAATCCCATTCAAGTAATAGTAAGAATGTTGACTGAAATGTTCTCTTGGAGTTAGAGAACCCACATTAAAAATAGACATCCAAGACATCGACTCCCTCCAAATTGGCCAGATTTTGTCACAACTAAAAAATAAATGTGCTGCATCCTTCTCAAAACCCCTACAAAAAGGACAATTCAGATCATTTAATTCCACATTTCTGCTTCTAAGGTTCAACTTCGTAGGCAATCTGTCCCATATTAGTCTCCAGGCAAAACACGATGCTTTTGTAGGGACTTTTATATTCCAAAGCTCCTTGAACACTTCGCACTTATGCAGCTCAGTCTGCTCCAAATCGATGTATGAATAAGCACTCGCTACTAAAAACTCTCCCCTCGAATCAGCCTCCCACTGCCAAGCATCTTGTTGCTGTAAACTTATCATCGTTCCCTGAATATCCTCTAAAAATTTGACAGCAGATTCTACCTCCCCTTCCATAAAGCATCTTCTCCACTGCAGCTGCCATTCCCATCCCTCTTGTTTTCGTATGCCCAACTGGTGGATATATTGCTGTTGTTGGTTAGAAATCAAGTACATTCTTGGATATTTGTCCTTAAGTGGCATCCCCTCATTCTTCCAACCATCCTCCCAGAATAATGTCTTTAACCCGCTACCCAACCTCCAACCTATGCCATTTTTGAACCCCCTTCCATCCTCATTCAGATTACCAACTAATCTAAGATCCCTCCACCAAATAGACTCACCTCCAGATCTTCTAACCTCACCCAAAGACCTCCAACCCCCATATTTTGACTCCAACACATTTACCCATAACTCGCCCTGCAGATGAAACATGTTCCAAATCCATTTTCAAAGTAAAGCATAGTTGAAAGTAGTTATGTCCTTAATACCCAAACCCCCACACTCCTTCGGTTGACAAACAAACCAAGTCCCATCTAACCCACGCAATTTTCCTCTGTTCTTGGCTACCACCCCACAGAAAACTTCTTTGAATTCGGATCAATCTATCTGACACCTTCTTCGGGACCTTGAAAAACGAAAGAAGGAAAATAGGGACAGAATTGAGGACAAACTTGATTAAGGTAACACGCCCCCCAAAAGAAAGGTACTTCTATTTCCACACAGCTAATTTCCGCTCACACCTCTTGATTAAAGGATCCCACATCGCATACCGTCTAGGGTTCGCCTCAATAGGGACTCCTAAGTACAGGAAAGGTAGATCCAGCTGCCTACAATTTAGATACAAAGCTGCATTAGTAACCCACTGTTCACTCATACCAAATGCCCCAAATCTGCACTTAGCAAAGTTTATTTTCAACCCCGATACCAATTCGAAACCTCTCAACATGACCTTAATAGTTTTAACATTTTTTGTAGAAGCTTTCCCAAAGAATATGGTATCTTCAGCATATTGTAAAATGCATATTGTAAAATGCTGATATCTACCAATTTTTTCCCCACCTTATACCCCTCAAATAGGTCCTTCTTTTGTGCTTCTCTCATCAGTCCTGTGAGGCCTTCGGCAACAATATTAAATAAGAGAGGGGCTAAAGGATCTCCTTGTCTAAGACCATGTTGTGGTATAAACTCACCAGAAGGGCTCCCATTGACAAGTACAGAAATAGAAGAAGATTTTAAGCATCCTTCGATCCATGCGATCCACTTTGATCTAAACCCCATCTGTCTCATCATGTAACTCAAAAAATCCCAACTGACCGAGTCATAGGCCTTTTCATAATCAACTTTGAACACTAGGCAACTACCATTAGTCCTCTTTGCCTCATCCACCACTTCATTTGCAATGAGCGCGCTATGCAACAAATGTCTCCCTTCGATAAAAGCTGATTGACGGTGATCAATGAGGAATGAAAACACCTTTTTCAGCCTGTTAGCTAATACTTTAGCCACAATTTTGTAAACACAGCCTAATAAGGAAATAGGCCTGTAATCATTTAAATCCTGTGGGTCATGGCCTTTAGGGAGCAAGGCTAGAAATGAGGCATTTCCACCCTTAGGAAAGACTCCATTAACGAAGAATTCATTGAAAAAACGAAGGAAATCAGCTTTAAAAATGACCCAAAATTCTTTGATGAATTTAAAATTGAAGCCATCTGGACCAGGGCTCTTTTCACTGCCACAAGCCCAAACTGCCGCCTTCACCTCATTGGGGTTGAAATGTGCCAGCAAAAGATCATTATTGTGTTGTTCCAGGGATTTAAAAGTAACACCATCTAAATTTGGTCTCACGTTAACCACTTCTTCAAATCTCCTCATGAAAAAGGATCGAATTGCAGCTTTGACTCTCGATGGTTCCTCAAGCCAACACCCATCCACCATCACTCCTGGCAGCAGGTTATTTTTATGCTTCCAATTCACTGTCACATGAAAAAACCTAGAATTACAATCCCCCTCTTTAATCCATTTGGTCCTTGCTTTTTGTCTAAGAATTGAAGCATGTGATTGAGCTACATTCCAAAGATCCTCCTGTAATTCTTTCCTCCTCTTTATCTCATCCTCATTCAGTTGTCTCTCGTCCCCACCTTTTTCAATACTATTAAGCTCCCCCTCAATAGACTTCAGCTTCTTTTGGATGTTCCCAAACTATAATTTATTCCAGGATTTCAGCTTGACTTTCAGCGCCTTAAACTTTTCTTTTAATACACACCCACCCCACCCAGTAAAGCGAGTTGTATTCCAGCATTCACATACTGTCTTCCTGAAAGACTTGTCCTGTAACCAACAATCCAGAACCCTAAAAGGCTTTGGGCCCCAATCAACAAACGATGATCTTAGCAAAACAGGACAATGGTCAGAGAAATTTTGGTCCAGAATGAGCTGAGTAGTGCCTGGCCATTTCGCGAGCCAATCAGCAGACACAAGGGCTCTGTCCAGCCTGCTCTTAACGGTCCCATTCAATTTGTACCATGTAAATTTACATCCGAGGCAGGGCACATCATCAATCTCCAATTCGTCCAACCAGTCATTGAACTCCTTCACAATGCCTTCATCTATAGGTCTCTGACAAATTCCCGTCCTCTCCTGAGAATCTCTGATATTGTTAAAATCGCCAATGATACACCATAAACCCTCCATTTGTACTCTCCTCAACTGCTTGATATCATCCCACAAATTCCTTTTTAGAGCAACCTCACACGGTGAATACACATTCACTATCGTAACTTTAGTATCATCTGCTAACCACTTCCCTTCCAGGTATATATACCCACCCCTAACACCTTATTCTCAAGTTTAAACGCCTTATCACACCAAATACATAATAAGCCACCAGCCCTATTGATTGTTGGTGTGAACTCCCACTGGAATTCAGGATCACCCCACAACGCTTTGCATATCGACATATCAAATCTTTCTTTCTTAGTCTCTTATAAGCATAACATATCCACCCTCTCTTTTATCACCATACTTCTAATAGCTGCCCACTTAACTCCCCCTCCCAAGCCTCTAGTGTTATATGAAATGATCTTCATAAACCACCAGAACTTCTTCCTAACATCTGGACCTCACACATATCTCTTGTCTCCATAGATGATATTGCATTTATCACTTCTGTCTGATCATGGCAATTGAGGCCCATCAAATTTGCTAATACCCAATCACTCTGGGCGTCTTTTCTCCACTCTCCCTTTGTAGAACTTGATGCTGGCGTGTTCTTGTCAGAGGTGTTCTTTGATTTTTGATTTTCGCCCCACTCAGCTATGCCTTTTAATCCACTGCCAGTGTTTAATACTGAAGCAGCACCCGAACTCAAATGAAGTATAGCGGCCACTTTTCCTTTATTAAGGGGCTGCTGAGGAGTTAGCCCATGTGGAGAAGTTACAGTAGATACGGGCCTCATGTCCTTTTTACACCTCTTTCCTCTGGAATATACTTTCCATGTAGAATCAGGGCCCATACATTTGTGACCCAACAACCCACTGTTGACTGCAGCATGGGTGTTATTGCCTGGTCCCATCTGCCTTTCCCCTATTTCCTCTTCAGTCGAAACCACTGAGTCCACACGTGGTGCCATCATGCCTGCCTCAGACATCAAAATCAACACTGGGTCCCCCCTTTCTTTCCTCTTTCCGGTCTGTCAACTCCCTGCGCACCAGCTTCATCATCTCTCTCCTCCGATACCACCACCTCCGCTTCGACCCCATCCCCGAGGCACTCCCCCATCACCGTTTCCGCATCTGCCATATCCTTTGCTGCCAGCTGACTTGCGACCGTGACATCAAGCGCCATACCCTTTCAGTGAAAATCGGGAGCCTGCTGTCGTCAAAAGCAGAGCTACCATCTGGCTCTACCTTACTGTTGTTGTCAGACGATTGACTACCCATCGGTACCTGCTCGGTCCGTTGCCCCGCGAGTATTGCCCTGTCATCCCTGCAATTTCGTCCTTCGTCCCTAACGCTAGTCTCCACCATGACCGACGCCGGAGTCTCGGCCACCAGACTTACTCCCAGCCCATCGTCCATGCCCATCAAGTTATCATCAGATGAAAATACCTCTGAAGACGAAGCATAACTCGCCCTCAAACACTTACACTGTTGAGAGCATAACTCCTCAACAATGTTAATGCGGTAATCCTTGCTGTTGATAGATGTCACAACAAAGTGGTTAATGATAGGTTGCCATGGTGTTTTGATTAACACCCTTGCCCTATCTAGACGGTTTAAATCCTCGGTGTCATCATCCAATTCCACCAAATCGCCTATCCCGGCCACGATGCTCTTGATACACTCTTTATCCCGCGCATGAAGAGGAATTCCCTAGCATAATATCCAGACCAACCTATACCCAGGCTTCATAGAAGGATTCCATTTTTCTAGCGAATAGAACAAAGACGACCCCTTTTCGTCAGCCTCCCTACACAACTCTGCCGCTTTGGAATCGCTAAGTCCGGTTAATAAAACCATGTCGCCACCCAGGTACCTAGGTTTAACTTCCTCTCCACCATCCCACAAGAATTATTCTTCTATTCTTTCGAACGCCGTCAGTTTTGTAAGTCTACCAACCCAAGCATCACGACACCATTTTCGATTTTCCATAGGAATGGAAAGCTGAACAGTTGAAAAGGAAGGTTTCGTCGTTACTTGGCCAAAAGACATAGGCCCCCTCCTCGTCCTAGGATGATTTCCTCCCGCAACAGCCTATGCATACGAGAAATGATGATGCTTGTAATGTTCATTGTAATTTCCATCCGTCACACCCACAAGTTTCGTAACGACCTTAGCTTTTCCTTTCGCCTTTTCTGCCGGATGAACCTCCGCAGGCTCCCTGTTATGTTGTTCATGCAGTCGACGATTTGATCGCATATTCCACACCTTATCATGTTTAGGGAGGTTCACATGGAGTTTAAGACCCCCCACTATCAAGTTACCTAGCTGCCTCTCAAGACTATGGACATCGTCGACTCCTTTGAAACGTACAAATCCATATCTATGCCCATTTTTATTCTTGTTTCTTGCTATGAAAACCTCCCTTACATCTCCCCACCTCTTAAAAACGAACCACAAATCTCTTTCGTCCATATCTTCAGGGAAACTTGTGAAATAAAAGGATGACACATCTGCTGCATTCCTCCAATTTTTCGAATATGCACCCCGTCGTTCATCCTTTGATGCCTCTGATTGATGCTGCCCAAAACTAAACCCGTCGGTATTGAAACGTGATCTTCCTTGAGGATTCTCCCTGTACCTCTCATGGACCCTAACACTGTTATTTGCTCTACCCCACCCAGTGTTTCTTTCATTAGGTAGGATAACTTCACATAAAGGATAGATTATTGCGAGTGTCCTTAGAAAAGCAATTAGAACGTCACAGAACACCTGTTGCTAATAGAAGCTTTTGTTACTTTTTAAACATACTTATCAATAAATATTATTTAAGAATCATGATACACGAATCGTTGCACATACGCCTGCCTATGTGGCATTTTTTAATCAATCAATTTTTTTTTTAAAAATTAAAAAACATTATTTGTTATTTTTTACAAACATTAGAAAGATCATTTCTTACAGATTAAAACATTATTTCTCTCATGTTCATTCGAAGTTATCGTGAATGTTCTTCGAAGCCATTGTCGACATTCTTTGAAGCCACCAACGTCTATATCGAATATTATCATCATTATCATCAGAGGTTTTCGTTCGTCACCATCGCATGTCCTCGTTGGTGTAACTGGTAAGTGACTCCCTTTCTCATGCAAACGTTTGTATTGAAGTTCATCTCAATCACACATGCACATTGATACTTTTCTCTATAACACAGGGGTTGTGATTCTTACATGTTTGTGTCTATCGCTGGTTGAGGTTCATCTCTCTCATGTTAGGTTTGTCTATCTTTCATTTGTGCATTCCTTCTCTTATTTGATATAGAGTTTTCATATGAATTTGTAGTTTTGATTCTATATGAGAACCTTAACCACTATGGTTTGTTGCTTTTGATTTTTATAGGATTTGTTATTTTAAATGGTAGTAGGTCGCATATAAGATAAATCTGTTAACCAATTAGTCAAAAAAGTTAACCATTTTCACCAACAGTGTTAACCAGCTAACAATAATATTGTATTGAGAGGGAATCTAGAAGTTTAGCCATATGTTTGGGTGTGATTCTCAGTCAATGTCTTTGCCATGCTTGAGTTAGGATTCGAGAATTATTATTTTGCAGAATCCAAAAATTGTTATGGTTCATTCCATGCATGTTGAAATTGCAAAATTTACTTCGTGTTTGTTATTTCTGTTTTGGTATGACGAACAAATGCTTAAATATAATTGTACTGCTTTTTAAGTCATACATGTGCCTTTTATCGTTAATTTGAAGGTTATGAGCATAATAATGTTTCACAATATTTGAAAGTTGTTAACTGTATTAATCCAGTGGTTAACTACAATATATAGGGCTAATACATTTAAAGTATATATCATGGTTAATTCTCTTATTGAGAATGGTTACTGATGTCATGATATTATTTTATAGACTTGTACTGTTACTGGATTAACTATGTTAACCAAGATGGTTAAGATTGTTTTGTACATGGTTAACAATTTGTATATGATATGTGATTACTATAACGCATAATTTTATCTTCATTGTCTTAATCATGTCACGTAATGCACCCTATATCGTTAATCTGAAGGTTATGGGCATAATATTTAATGTTTCGAAATATTTAAAAGTTGTTAACTGTATTAATCCAAATGGTTAACTAGACTATCTATGACTAATACATTTAAAATGTATATCATGGTTAATTCTCTTATTGAGAATGGTTATTGATGTCATGATATTATTTTGTAAACTAGTACTATCACATTAACTAGGATGATGAAAATTATTTTTACATGATTAACAATTTGTATACGACCTGTGATTACTATAACGCATAATTTTATCTTCGTTGTATTAATCATGTCAGATGATGCACCCTGTATTGTTAATATGAAGGTTATGGGCATAATGCTTGATGTTTCGCAATTTTTGAAAGTTGTTAACTATATTAATCTCAGTGGTTAAAACTATCCGTGCTTAATATATTTAAAATGTATATCATGGTTAATTCTCTTATTGAGAATACTTATTAATATCATGACATTAATTTGTAAACTAGTACTGTCATTGGGTTAACTATGTTAACTAGAAGGTTAAGATTGTTTTGTACCTGGTTAACAATTTGTATACAAAATATGATTACTATTGCGCATAAATTTATCTTCATTGTCTTAATCATGTTCCATAATGAATATCGTCATGTTTGTTATCTAATGGTAATAGGTTTGATTTCACTAAACTTTTGGCAACTGGTATGCATCATGGAAGATGTTACTTTTTGAGGTTGAACTTGAGCATCATACCAATGTAAGTGGAAATGAACAAGGATAGCGCTAAAATGATCAAATCTCGATTGATATGGGAGACACATTGTCCAAACAGTCTAATCAAAGGTGTCCCATTGTTGGGATGTCTTTTCAAACAGTAGAAGTTGTTAAGTCATTCCACAAGCAATATGATATTAGTAAAGGGTTTGGTATAAAGACGCGCAACTCAAAGAAAAGACCCGATGAACAAATATGATACATTATTTTGTCATGTGCACACGAAGGCAACTTTGTTTGATCAAAATCGTCTGAGATCAAGTCAAAACCAACTCAAAAGATTCAATGTCCACCCAGATCACTGTCAGCATAAAGGATGAAATGTGGTATATTATGTTTGTTAATGATAAGCATTCTTATGTCCTTAGCCATACTAAATCTCGATTGTTTCGGGGTAACAAAAACATTAAGATGCAAATATGAAGAAACCTTGTGTTCACTATGTTGCACATAGGTATTTATACACGTGTCATGTATATTAGGTTGCATAACAAAAACTACTGAGTTAACAACTTTAACAAATAATGTTAACCACTTATCAAAAAAATTGTACTTAACCATATACCTAACAGAGGTAACCACAAACAATACATGAGTTAACACTTTGAATTACTTTGCAACAAATTAATTTGGGGACTAAGGGGTTTCACTACGTACATGTGTGATAAGGGGAATTTGGGAACTAAGGGGCTCTTGTTTTATTAAGAGTGTTTTTAGGTTCAGCTTGTGTTAGTTGTGCTAAACTTGAACTTGATCTAGATTATCAATGTAAAAAGGCAATTAGTAGTAGGTTTGTTTCATATCATAAGGTAGTGATGATCAAAGTCTTATTACTTAAGTGATTGGTCCCTAGTGATCAATGGTCAACAAGTTCTTAATGTTTTTTCTAAATGCTTGGATTTATTCTCCACATCACACTGTTGTTAAGTGTTAACTTGATGAAAAACTTTCATCTTCATTTTTGTTAAACTCCTAATTTGTTGGAACTGACAGTTTTAGCTTGGTCTTACAATCTACAAGTCATTTTAGCTCGTGCTAGTGCATAATTCGAATGTTGGATAACATGTTATACTCACATGGTTTAAGACAAAATGATTTTGAGACTTTATATTTAGCACAACCAACTTTTAATATTTGTCTTATTTTTTAAGAGAAATGATGTGAATGATGATGTCAATGGAGAATTCAATTCATATTTGAATTTTTGAGGCAATAATTTTTTAGGTTCATATGTAGCTTAAATTTTAGTTTTAGACATATGTTGTTAGCTTTTCATATAAAGATTTCTAATTTTAACTTACTAATTGGCTAACCATCATTTTTTGAAATTGACATATACATAATTGATCATGGTAATTGTGCACAATATAACATATTCATAAATTCAGTCTGGCTTAATTATGTTCAATAGTTTGACCATGTGATTGTTGAAGGAGTAGGCCAGGAACTTGTTTATGAGACTGTGCAGTCCATGAGCAAACATAATGCTTCTAGAAGTAAGCTTTTCCAATATGTTGGCCTATGGATATCTCAAAAGATTAAGGTAGGATTGTGTATTCATTCTATTTGCATTCTTTTCATTTGTGTGACTACATTATCCTCTTAATTTCTTTGTTGAATGTGATCTCAAACTTGTTTATTTCCTTACAACCATGCTTACTTATGCTATGTCATGATCATTGGTTGATCTATCTAACATTATCTACTATCATTGTCACCACTAGTTTATATTTTCTAGGACTTGTAGCAACATTCAAGTGATAGAAATAAGATCACTCATACACTACTAAAAAAATAGTTTTTTACAACGTACTTTCGACAACTGTTTCAAAAAACCGTTTTAGTATATAAGGCGGTGACATATTTGTAAATATGGAATTTTTCAATGAAGACAATTTTTAAAAAAATCGTCTTCAAAACTACCATTCCACGACAATTTTACGAAAACCATCTTAGAAAAATGTCATTCTAAGACAATTTTTACAGAACCATCTTAGAAGTGAATATATTTATAATTTTTATATCTCTCTTTAGTTTCTTGCGCAGTTACGCTTCTATCACTCTCTCTCTACCTTCTTCGATTCTTCCTTCTCCCACCCACTTCCTCCACAACAAACCCTCCTCTTCCTCCACCTCCTCCATTAAATTTCCCAAACCGACAACGACTTTGTTTCACTCTCCGCTAGGATTCCTAATTTCTCTCCCCCTTACCACCAAAAACATGGCCACCGAAACCCTAGAAGACACCAAGCCTCCCCTCCAAGATGACGACCGCGTGAAATCTGAGATTCCCAAGAATGACGCTTCCTTGAATGACGCCACAAAAAAAATCTAAGGGTGCGAATGCCAATGACAAAGATGGAGTTCTTCAGTTCTTCGATGATGTCGCTGATGTTGAAGAGTGTGATTTCAATGACGACGACAACAATTTCGATACATCATCAATTTCCCTTCCCGCGCTCTCTAATCTGATCTTACATTTGTTTGTCTATTACTGCTCTCTCGTGAAAATTTTTAGGGTTTCGGCAACATTGGTGTATGCTGTAGTTTTCCATTGCCAGAAATGCTGGGTAATTTCTGTTCTGAAATATATTATGTTTTCTTCTACTTGCAACTGTTTGATGCCAGAGTTTCTTTGCTGAATAGTAACCTTGAGGTTCCTTGATATCTCTTAAATGTTATGTGACTACAGCAACAATTAATTGTTGTTTTTTCTTCCATGTATACTTACAGATGCTCACAGAAGATATGGTGGGATGTACTAGTTGTGAAGGTTGGAGAATACATGCACACTGTGCTTTTACCATTAATTTTTGTTGATTACCATCCAATATTATTTTTTATTTCTTCCCCCTTTTGAAGGTTTCTATACAGTCAGCGAGCGAGTTTAGGGAATTGATAGTTGATCCAACCACTAATGAACAATTGCATTACACTGAGAAACTTGAAACTTTTGTATGTTAATCATGTGGTTATGCCTTGAATTACTTAACTAAAATTTGAAAATTTATCTTCTCCTCCTTGTTGTTGTTTATTGTCTTACACTTTTAGCTTACCCAAATGTAGGTAAGTGATCGAATAAACTATGATGTGTACATATTTACACCCGAAATCTTTTCATCCATTGAGAGTGTTTCTACTCAACAGAAAGACAGAGGTCAATGAGATATCTTAGACTGGACCATATGGATTGTTTTAAAAAAAAATTACTTAATATTTAACTTCAAAATGTGAACATATTCATTTTATTTCATTATTATGGAAATAAGTAATTGAAGATAACTGGAGTTTGTCCTATTGTATGTTAGCTCTTTTTTTTTTGGTAGCTAACCTAAGATGTGTTTCCAGCTTTGAAGCAATGCAGCTAGACACAAGGTTTGTACTTATGAATAGTCAAAAGATCATTAATGACATCAAATAGAAAAATTAATACAATGAGCTGAAGCTTAAATTCTAGTCAAGGAACCCCGTAGTATGAAAAAGGAATTTTAAAGTTATTACTTCTAACCTAGTTGATCATATGGTCTATTTCCTTAAGTTTATCCAGAAATTTAGCACATGTAACATATTTTGTCAGAAATAGTAGTTCTAGGACAACATCAAAACATGGGTACTTTACAAGGTTTATTGTATACATTTATGCAACCAATGACTTTTGGGAACAAATCAAAACTCCAGGGTAAGCTTGAGTAACATGTTACATATTTTCATCATTTCCGTCATGGGCAATTATCTTTATGTGTTGACTTAATGCTTGTAAGATGTCCATAAAATGTTATGGCTTGTATCTTGCCCAATTTTGTTACACATCCCCCCTATTTATTAGCAAATGGAGATGGTATTACGAAAGTCAGCATCACTGGTGATGTTTATATTCACCCATTAGCAAAAGTGCATCCATCTGCTAAGTAGATATGAATTGGATATGGATTAGATTCTTAAAAATTCAATCCATGCCTACCCCTAAGCACATGTACTGCATGATTGTACAATTAATGTTTTTTGTGTTTTATTTTCTATACAACTTCTCAAATGCTTATTCATTTTATCTATTTTATGTTTTTCTAGGTTGCATCTATGAACAATACCCGAAAAAAGTTACAGTCAAGCTTATTCCGAGAATTGATCTACAAGCCTTGGTTGCCAAATTTGTAATGAGACCTTTGTCCACATGATTCTCTCTCTCTCTCTCTTTCTCTCTCTCTTTCTTCTTTCTTTTTGACAATTCATCTATTAGCTTTGATCTTATTCGATTTCCAAGTGTTAATTTAGCCTTTTTTGTTCTTCTTGTGCAATGAAATTTCAGGTAATGATCAATTCTTACTTTTTCCGTTAAATCACTCAGGTGCTTTGGTTGAGTTATGCTTCCAACTATGGCACATGGGAGCCAATAGAAGGATTGAGGACATGAGTGATATGAAGGAATTGGTATGTTAACTAACTTACAAAAAAATGATTGGTTTTCTTGAATTCTTTTATATAAAATGTTTTTAGTACTTGTATTATATATTAAATACTTTTAGTTGTCATTAGAAGATGTAAATGTTTTTAGTACTTACATTTTAAATGCTCATCATGGTTTAGTTGAAACTTTTAAATCCCACACAAGTTTGTTGTATAATTGTGATACATGATATTGTAGTATGTTTATGCTTAATAATTCCATTATTATTATTATATTGTTTAAGCATTTATGAAACTTGTGATGTGAAATGAATGATCATAAGAATATATGAAATTCAAATAGCATGTGGCTAGGAATAGAAATCTGAGAATGATTGCAACAAATGTATATTGGTTGAAGCATGTGTTTGGTCATACTTACTTCTACTGGGATGCTATTGTTGATGGTATCATGTATTCTTCTATTATTAATAGTATTATTTTGGTTAAAATAAATTGGTCTCTTATCTTATTTTGTGATTTCAGTTTAGTCTCTTAAACTCTGAAAGTTTTATTTTAATATCTTTAAATATTTCAATTGATATGTGTGCATCTATATGTGTGAGTTTATCCTTTTCTTCTTGTATTATGGCTTCTCTAATGGGAACCAACAATCACTTAAATAGAGCTTATAAAAATTGGGAAGTCCTCACCTTATAAGCCAATTTTGTTGGATTAAGTTGGGACCTAAGCCTCAATGATAAGAACTGTCATGTTGTTAGTTAGGTGTAGAAGTTAGAAGCAACAATGTATTATGAGAATCTATATTAGTTGTTCTATATTTAAAATTAGAAACTGACTTCCTCATAGTTATTCAGAAAAAATAACTAATGGTAGTTATGTATTAGGATGCTTTTAATATTTATGATGCATAAGTTATTATGAAATTTCTATTTAGAAGAAAAAAGTTATTATAAAATCAGTTCCAAGTTTAAGTTTTCATCATAACATATATCAATTTTTTAATATTTTAATTTCCTTGTATTATCTTTCTGAATTATGTTACTAGAGCTACGTATAAATGCTATTATATAGTCTATATATTGTTTGTACCTTGTCTCTAAATTATATTGAACTAAGAATTGATCTTAATGTAGTAAATAATTTTTACCATTTAAACTACATGCCTACATTTGCCTTGTCTCCAAGCCCCCACCCTATTCCTGTTCATTTTGAAGAAGTTCAAGGTATCCTAATTTTTGGTTGAAAATACTGTTTAGTATCATTCTTACAATTTTATTAGGTACTTCATATTAACTTAAAATGGTAAGTTACTTGTCAGTGAGGGAATGGGCTCTATTGGCATAACAGGGTAAAAATGGGTTTGTTCAGTTTAGGGGTTACTGCTACATGCATTTTACCATTGCTACATGCATCCTTTATTATCAATAATAAAGTCAATTTGTTTAATCTTTGCTGAGACATTGTTAATATAAGTTAAATTTCATTAAAATAATAATTTTTAATATGATTCATATTATTTTATAAGCAATATTTGTGCGTAATAAAAAATGTTTTCTTATTTACCACCATTGATAATTTATTTTTTAAAATTTTAAAATTTTTTATATAAAAAATATATACTAAGATAGTTTTTTGAAAAATCGTCTTAAAATCCTTAATGTTTTTCAAAAAGACATTTTAAGATAGTTTTTCCAAAACGACTTTTTGTCGAATCGATGGGGCTTGGCCAAAAAATTCCTTTAAATTTGAACTTTTCATACTGGTCGAGTATTCACTGGAGGTACTGCAGAACAGGTGCGAGCACCTTATAATGGAAAAATTCAATTCAATGAAGATTTGGTTCATCCTACACGTACACGTCATGGGCATCTTGCTTTTCTATGTTATATAGACTTGTATGTTACTATTGAGATGTAGATATGGATAGAGGTCAACCAGGTAACCAATCTCGATGGCTGGATGACTCCTTCACAGTCTTAGAAAGTAGACTTTCTAAGATGATTTTTTAGAAAACCATATTAGAACCCACAATTTGTATTTATTTTAAAAATACACGGTTCTTAACATTTTTAAAGATGGTTTCTCATGAAATCAATGTCGAATCTTCAATTCTAAGACAATTATGGAACCGTCGTAGAAAGTGTTGATTTTCCACGACGTTGGCTTCAAAGATAGTTCAAAAATCGTCGTTGAATGTCTCAAAGAATCGTTGTTGAAAATGCTTTTTCTAGTAGTGATAATATGCTCTATATTATTATTTGCCAATTTTTTCACAAGTGATAAGCGTATGTATACAAAACCAATCAAGTATAGTGGTATCATGGTTTACACTTATTTGGGAAATTTAACACCTATTTTGTTATTGGTGTCTATTGCATAGAACTCTGCTCCTATCAGGATTATTTCAACAAACCTATTCATGAAGACAATGTTCTTTGAACTCGCAGGCAAATTGAATCTCGCAACTCTCTTGCAGTTTTGCCCCTAAAGTCATCATAAGTTTTGATTATGCACCTGAAATTGGGACTAAACTGTTAGAAAATAAACTTAGTTTTTCATGTTTGTAATTTAAACCACCTTTAATAAGGTATTAATTATTATCTTCTTGCAGGATTATCCAAATAAATGAAGAGTTAACATGTTAAAATCTAAGTGATCAAAATTGATTTTTCTATAAGTAAATGTGGAGTTTATATATAATGGAAACACACATCATCAAATGAATGAATAAGGATTTTATAGTATGGGAACTTATATTCCTCATTCATATCATTGTTAAGTCAACAACAATTATGGGTTAAGTTTGGTTCATTAATGGTTAACTTATTCCTTCAAACATTATCACCCAAAAGTTGCACTTGAACAAGATTTTCATTGGCTCTTGCCTAAAATATTGAAGTTGTATGAGTAAAGCTTGTGTTATGATAATGAAATAATTATACCTGTACCAAGAGTGTCAAACAAATTATATTTGTTGACTAGTTATGCGCAAAGTTAATGTTGCATTGGTAAATTAAGTAGTTACATTTGATTGGATTTCATTTTAAATCCAAATTTTCATTATAAACTACAAAAATGATGATTGTAAATGATTTGGAAAGTGCACTATGCACATGTTAACTCTTACTATTATTTTAAATTTAGGCACATCATATGATGAAAATTTGTTTTCATGTTATAAATAATGTGGTTAAATCTATCATAAATATTGGTTAACCTTTTATCACCCGTGGTGAATTCTAATCCTTCTAATATTATTATTCAAAAGTCACATGTGAACTTAATTTTCTTTTACTATATGCCTAAAAGATTGAATTTGTATGAGCAAAGCTTGTCTCATGTCCTAATTCTACTTGTACCAAAGGAATCATGAAAACTATAATTACAAGTTAGTTATGCCCAAAGTTAAGGTTACTTTAGTAACTTAAAATTGTTACAGTCGATTAGATTTCATTTTACATCCATCTTTCACTAAAAATTATAAAATATGACGATTTTAAATGATTTGATAGGTGTATAATAAACATAATAACTCTTACTTTTGTCTTAAATTTAGGCAAACCATATGATAAAAATTTATATTCATGCAATGTATAAGGTGGTTATGTCAATCTTAAATTATTGCTAACTCTGTTCATTAGTGGTTAATAATATTATTGAGTGTCATATATAGTTAAGTACATATGTAAACATGGTCAATTTGAATCACAAATGGTTATAAATAAATTTGGCTAAATCAATTATTCGTGCTTGTGCTTAATATTTGACACGAGAAGATAAAGACAAAAATGGATAAATCAAACTATGCAGATAACAAAAGATAAAGACCAAAACGGATAAATCAAATTTCAAACCAAATTTATATTGATACGAGAGATTGCATTACATAATCATTGCTAATGTCTCAGTATGTATTTGGATGCATGTCAATCTTGATTTGTTTTTCAATTAAAAATTTGTATATTCATGTAATTTTCATACTTCTAAAATAATAACACGCACAAGATGCACACGCACACTAGGATAGCTTATGTTAAATATAGACAAAATCCAAAAAAACCTTCATAAGCCATAGTTTTGGCATTTTTCAACAAAAGACAGAAACATTGCCAAAGAGTGCATTGCAATCATATATAACCAAGATAGTTAAAAAAGAATAAGAAATAACAAGAAAACAACATGGTTGCGTAAATTGAAAGACAAAGAAAACACTTATAAGAAAAGTGTTGTGGTGGATGTCATGGTGGGTTATGACAGGTCGTGACTGAAGTAATAAAGGGAGCAACAACAAAATAAAGGAAGCAACAGTTTTGTGTTTGACGAATGAATATGACAGATGAGAAGAAAACGGAATAATTACACAAATTCCCTCCACCTCCAATGAATGCAAAGGAGAAACAGTGGACAAAAGAAGAAGCACTGCTATGCAAAGTAGAGTCTTCAATTTGTGTACAAGCAGTGCCATTTTCCTTTCCCTCTTCATTCTTATTTTTAATTTCAAATTTTTGTTCTATTTTTGTTTTATTATTCATTAGTTGAAATAATAAAATAATGTATTTAAAGCCAAATAAGCATATGGCTAATGGGGATATAAGAGTATTTGGATGTTTGTCTATCTTTATCCCTTATGATAACATATGGAGAGTCCAACGATCTAATGTACCCTATCACAATGTGCAATTTAGCAATAGACATTTACATGTCTCTATCTTCTTTATTTCTTTAATTTGGTCAACATCTTTACTGCAATAGATATAAAATGATACTTCCAATTGTTAAACCACTTTTGCCAACTTGGTATCATATAATTTTTTTAATAATATAACTTAAATTTTTTTAATTTGATCATTCACATGTAATTATTCGAACCAAATTTTCTTATTTCATTTTCATGTAAAAATAATTTTAAGAATATTATTATTATCTCTAAATATATTCATTTACTTTAGGAGTAAATATTGACTAATTTATATAATTTTTTTAATATTTTAAAATTTATATAATTTAAAATTCATTTTATATTAATTATTTTTATTTTAATATATATGTTTGAAGAAATATATGTAATGTTCAATTTATTTCAAATTTGACATTAACAAACATTACACCACTCAACTGTAACAAAAAGACAATAAAAATGTTGTATTATATCTATAGCAGCAAAAGATTCAGGTTAGCTCACCACGGCACAATCCAGCAAGTCAACAAGACACTTATCAATCCCAAGAGAAAATCACATTCATTTATGTGTTGTTTTTCTTTTACCTCTATCTCTCCCCCTTCAGGACCCTTCCAATTCATGCAATTGAAAGGGGTCCCAATTGCACAATTGCGCAAACAACTCACCAAAAGAAAATATTTCAAGACCACCAAAACAAGACAAAGCAGCGAACTAACTATACAGACCATAAAATCGATGATTGAGACAACACCTATGGTACATTTTTTAATTTTTACACTTATTAATATATCCAACCAAACCAATTGTGAATGACAAACCAATTCACAAGACATTGGCTGATGCCATTTGACCAGATGAAGTGCTGGTTTCCTCTGCTACATTCTTCTGTTTTAGTGAAGCAGAATCAGCTGGCAATCCAGATTCTGAAACATCACCAATATCCAGTGTCTCTGGAAGACTTCCAGAAGTTTCATCTCCCTCCAACTGTAAGATCAAAACAAAAAATCCTCAAATTTTGATTTGCAACTTAATGTGTTCCAAGTGATCCATTAAGACTTGACATGACTACTCAAAGTATTTCCTCCTAATGCTAAGCAATGTTTGGCAATTAACATAATTAAACTATGATAATTCTATCAATTTCATTATATCCAGAAAACGATAAACTAACATTAGTGGCACAGGAGGTTTTAGAAAATCTGATATATCTGCAAATATAACAGAGAACATATAGCTTTATTTCCTTTAAACCAGTTTCCAATCGGTGATGTGTGATATTTCAACATTTGTGCTCCGATAAAAAAATAGAACAGGTAAAAGGGGAAGGGAGGATGAAATCAAATCACAAAGTATGAAGCACCTACAATTACAATTATTTATACATTTTGGAAGAAAACAGAAAAGCAAACCAATTGTTAAAACAAAAAACTGGGAACACAGAATATGAAGAAGAAAAAAATATCAAACAGTTTACAGGAAAAAAAAAAAGTGGAATTTAAAATAAAAATCAAACTTGGTGTGGCAATCTCAGATCACTTTAGGTTCAACAACGATAACACGGAAATGCTTTCTTCTATCCAATGTCATCTGTAGAGACAATCTTCAGGAAAGAAGGGAATGGAAGCAGAAAGGGGAATCAATTTACTATTTCATCAACATTTTATTACACATTTACCCAAAATTCACAATCAAATGTGATAGCAAATCACCTGATTCAACATTTACACAGCATGAATAGAAGCTAATATTTAACTACACTAAGTATATGAAGACAGAAAAAATTGTCACTTAATCAACTGGAAGAATAAACAAATTTAAACCTCCAAAACTAATAAATTAAAAACTATACCTCAAGTTGGCTGAGCATGTCAATAGCTGCATCCAAGTCACCACTGTTGACATTATAGACATCTACAAGGGACTGATAAGATATACCAGGAAAATTCATCCTAAGATACTCCAAATCCATATCAAGTTCTTCATCTAGCAACTGATTATCTGTCAACTCTGCCACATTCTGTGATGCCGACGTGTAGCCTGTGTAGGAACTAGAAGCAGGCTGGCTTTTTGCTGGAAAAGCTTCGGGTTTCAAGAGCCATTCCGAGCTAGTGTTGATAAGTTGCGGATCATTTGTAGCACCCTGATGAGTCATCTGAGACCACACTGTCCCATCATAAGTCTTAGAATCTTTTTCTGTCAAAAGTGTTCCACCATCTGCCCCCCTTTTAGAGAGAGGAACATATGAGGCTGCATATGGATTCAAAGACGATGATTGTGGCTTCATGGAATCAGATGTAGATAAACAATTCTTCTTCTTGATCTTCCTTTTCCATTCCCACACATACACAAGAAAGAATCAGTCAACATGATACTAAAGTTAATCAAGAATTGAATTCCTTTCTTGGGGAAGCTCAAAAATACAAGAAGGAATCCAAAGCTTCAAATTTCAATAATCTACAAATACAAAAAATAAAAAGATGGACAGAGAGTAGATTATGATTGAACAAGCTCTGAATCAGTAAACAACAGAGCCAAAACACACGATATCAATGATGATTCAATCATCAAACTTTCTTGTAACCCTTTTAACAAGTGCATGCGTAAGTAACTAGGTTCAATCATATATATATATATAAATTTCTATCAATCCTTGATGGAGCACTCATATAGCAAAAAAAAAAAAAAAAAAGAACACATCAGATATCAAGTATTTATTCTGAGAAGATCAAGAAACCCTAGTAAAAACAAAAACAAAGCTTTAAAATTTGACTTTTTCAGCGATCCCTTTTGAAACACCAGCACGATCAAGCTAAACTAAAACCTAAATCAAATTTTAAAACAACTTTTTTAAATAAAAAAAAATGAAATTTGCAGCGACACATCGATCCACCAAAAAATTATTGATTGCAACCCAATAATACCAAATGACAATTTGATCGTAGCTTTTTCATCTGCAACGATCAGTGAATAACAAAATTGTGATTCGAATTGCACAACAAACAAAAGAAAAAACGAAAGGAAAGGAGATTAAAATAAAATGGGAACAAACCAGTGAGACAGAAATCAAGAAACCCTAATTCTGGAGATCGCGGTGATTGGAAGGGAGAGAAAACTATAATGAAATGATTGAGACAGAGAAGTTTAACTATTTTCTCCTCTGCGCAACTGTTATTTGGTTAGAAATCAATCAGTATGTATGTATAATATAATAACTAATATGCATAATAAGTGTATTAAAAAAATATAAAAATAATAATTTTTTGAAAATTGGAAAATAAAAAATATGAAGAAAATTTGATGTGAATATAATTAACAGTCTTGTCTATGTTCTTTTTAAATTAATTAACAGTCTTGTATAATAAATTATGTCTTAAATCTTAAAAAAGTTTATTAAATTTGACAGGTTGATATATCTAAATATTTTTTTATTAAATATATTATTTTTAATATGATATATAATGTTATAATTATTTTAGTAAAACTATAGAATTAGTTGAGTGGTTTAAGTCATTTTAATGTTTGAAATAAGTTAATTTTTATAGGGATTAGTAATCAATTAGGTCTCTTTAAAGTCTGATCTACAAATTCACATTTAAGACGGGTTAGATAAGTTTCATCAGTGAAATAAATGAATCATTTTAAAGGTTTCTATTTGACTCCTACATATAAATGGATCGATCAGTGGATCCAAGTTTTTAATTTTTTTTTATATGGTAGAACTAATTTTTTTTTTTAAAAAAATATATAGAATTAGAAGAAAAAATATATCACTCATTTTTTAACTAAAATCTATTACATTAAAATATACCAACATTTTAAACATAATAAATTAACAATAACAATCTAACATAAAAAAATTAGCAATACTTGCAATTGGATTTAGGCAAGTTACGTGCTTGGTCTGTAAGTCTACTAAGTCCATGATGGGCTTAATGGGTCACACTCAGAAACTCGATATAATTTTGTAATTTTTTTAAATGCTCATTATATGCAAGGTCTGCGGATATAACGAGACAACCCCGTGTTAATAATTGATATAATTAACACTAGAGTTCGTTATTTCACACTTTAATTTTTTAATGTACAATAATTTTATCACTATACAATAATTTTTTATACTTTTAAATATAAGTAATATAACATGTAATATGTAATTAGACGCCTATAATTAGCCCCGTGTTAATAATTGATATAATTAAATTAGTTTTCTGAAAATTTCAATTACCATATCAAAATTACCATTGGGTCCTTTAAACTTTTTTTTGGGGGAGGGGCGGAGGAGTTTGGCTTGGTGTATACTGGACTCCCCCCAACTCTGTCCTACCAATGAGATTGTGACACGTCAATTAAAAAAATCCAGGTCATGTTTAATTAGGTTTTGCAAAAGTAACGGTGTTTGTTTACTTTCTTTCTTCCGACGTTGAAGTTCTCGTTATCATGTTCTTTGTGTCTTCTTTGGATTCCATTTTGCAGTGCCGCACCAGAATTTTAGCCTCCTAGACTAAATTTTCTAAATTTGTTGATTACTATCGTGTCTTTGAAACTTTGTGGTGTGTGTGGGTGCAGGAGTTTAGCCTGGCTTCTCAAATAAGTTGAAGAAATAAAATAGAAAGAAATAGGACAAATATACCAAAAAAATTATATTTTAAATTGTTTGAATTAATCAAAAAAGAAGAAAAGTAAACAGAAAAGAAAAATTAAGTTTTTCATAATGGAAAAGTATTTTGACATAAATAGATAACTTATTTTATTCTAAAAGGGATATTAAGGGAAGGATAGATTGGATATTTGAAAAACATATTTTAAATAACAAATTTCTTTTCTTTAAATAAACTTTTATTTTTTGTCAAGAAAAAAATACACTTTTTTTTTTGTGAATTTCACACTGTCATCCCTTTTTTCTTCGTTATTCTCTCCACTATATGAGAATTTTATCTTAGATATTGATATTGTTAGGTCATATGACAAATTAAATCCTTTTACAAGACAATAAGAATGTGTTTGGATAAAGAATTTTAATTGGAAAAAGTAATTTATTAGGAAATTTAAAATTCATTGTTTGGATATATTTATATGAAGAATTTAAATTTTTGGAATTTTAAAACAGAATTTTAAACAACTAAAATTGTGGAATTTGAATTTCCTTTTAAAATGTGAGAAATTGAAATTCTCTTCTTTTATAGAAGCTCTAATTGTACCACTCTTTGTTCCGCTTCCATCACCAGTGAGTACTCCGACCACTGTTACTCCTACAACACCCACATCCGTGCATGAGGTTCAAAGTTTTAAAAATGAAGAAATTCAATTTCTTTATCCAAACATAAAATTTTGAAAATGAAAAAATTTAATTTCTTTATCCAAACACAATTTTAAAAATAAAAGAAATTTAATTGATATATTTTAATTTTCCTGAATTTTAAATTTCCTAAAATTATAAAATACTTCATCCAAACATACTCTAAGTGCATTTGTTAAAAGTTATCATTTTTTTCAAGAAACACAATTCAACCTCCCTTATTTTTTCTTGTCTTTACAAATATGATTAATGATTATTAGTCATAATTAATGCTATAAGAAATTTTTAAGTGATTTTGACATTTTGTAATAAAATAATATTGTCCAATGCCATATGTATGTTTTATTGTTTTACTTGAAGCAACTCTAGAATTGAAAAACACCAAGTACCACCAATTCCAACACTTAGGATATTATCATTTTACTTCCCATGTATCTTATGCGGTCTAATAGGACAATTAGAAACACTAATTTTGATTAATGGTGAGATTTATAATAATAGAAAAATATCTTACACTAGGTCAGCTTTTTAACTTGCCAAATTGTTAGAAGTGAAAATCTTACATCATGAAGAGATTTCCTCAATCCTGGCTATAGAAAGCATGATTCCGCATATGCTTTTGTCCCTTTCAATACTTATAAATAACAAGTCGGCCACGTTGCAAGGGACTTTTTATCACTGTGATTAGCACCTAACAAGGAACTAAGCACCGTTAATTTTTTTTTGCCTCTACAATTTCTGCAATTCATCGTACTAGTACTAGGGTTGCACAAAAAAGAAATCAGAATGCTAAGGACCCATATTAGTATGAGAAACTATAGAGACAATTAGATAAATTAAAAAATGTACATCTATGACCTGCTAGTGAGTCATAAGTCAATAATCAGTAACACTGTATCGATCATTAAAAATCATAAACCAATCATTTCTCAATAACAAGCCAGATCTTTGCTTGAATAACCATCTGAATTTGTCAAAATAAAAAATCATGAACAAGGCTGGTTAAAGTTAAATATAATTACAATAATGTTTTTGGCGAAACAAGAAAAACACATCTCCAGATGCCAAATTAATACGTTAGTAAGTGTTTAACATCAAAACAATAAAACTACATGTGATAATAAGTTGTGACAAGAATACCAAATCTAGCATCTACTGCAATGAAGCAATCAAGACATTAAATTGGACAATTACGAATGCATGTTAGGATTTGATGATTCTGATACAGAAAAAGAATACTCCTCTTATCACATGCATGCAGCTTACCTTCATGTGCAATAAACAATCCTGCTATAATTTCTTTCATTAAAATTGAATTTATGTACAAAACTATTGGCTGAGTTATCCATGAATCAAGCATCTATATATTAACAAGCTCAAAATGAGCAAAAAATAATAGGCATCTACACTACTTTTTCACATTCGAAAAGCTTCCCAAAATTCCCTTTGCTTTAAGCATAGTATGTAAGGGAAATTTGAAGTCGAATTTGTGCACTTTTTTACCAAGGCAAGAGCTGCAAGACCCATTTCCAGACTTCTCCTATTAACAGAAAATGAAGTTGCACAGTTAATTTGATGCAAGTCAATCCTGGGATGTGGCAGAATATTCAAAAAGTAGGCGTTTGGATGGAGCAGATTGTAGGAGCACTCGCAAACGACTTGTAAGCAGATAGCTCAATGTCCATTGCATTGCCATCTCGGACTCCTTCATTTGCCTAACGATTGTGGCCTGAAAGCCAAATAATTTCTTTAGAATAAAGAAAGAAAATGATAGTAGAAACCTGCAGCTTTAACATTGGCCGAGGATCTCTCAGTGAAAAGTAGATAAGTATTTAGAATTTCAAAAAATACTAGATGCTTGTATATGATGTAGCAACTAGCAACTAACAACTGCATGATCTGTTTCTACTTTAGAATGTCTGCTTAATGGAAACAAAACATCTCCCCAATAATGAATGACAAAACAAAATCCACCGTCCAGAAAATGAAAACCGACAAAGATCATATACCACAAGATTATATTTAGGAATTTTTACAAAAATTGTTACAAAAAAGTATTTAACTTAGGAATGAAGTGAACAACAAACAACCTGGTGTTAACAATCTTATTTTGTTATTGAGTAGTTAATGAGTAACCAACCATTTAATATTCCTAATCCAGAAAGGCTTTTACCCAGATTTTAGTTTGTTGGAAATTTTCCATATTTAGCCATCATGATTAAAATAGAGTTGCCATCTGAAATCCATGTAATGGGTATCATCTGTTGCTCTAAATGTCATAGCTATTCTTTTCCTTCTATTGATATCTGATACAGATTTTTAAATGATTAACACAAGAAGTCAACTGAAATAATGGTAACATAGGTCATGGGAACCAAAGGTTTGAAAGATTAACTAGTTTTATTATGATTACCTGAAGACGTTTCCCAAGCTGAACTTCAACTTCTGTACCAAAAGATATATTACTGGCAAGTGACTTGAGAGGATCTGCAGTAGGATCAACAGAAACTAAACTAGGAATCTGAGGTGCATACACTAGCCTCCACCTAGCCTGGCCAAACTCTCCCTTCCCTTCTATTCGTGGCATCAATTTTTCCAGAGTTGCAGTTGCAAGCTTTTCAAAAGCAAGCTGACCATTGCCTACCAAAATGGATTCAGCCAACTGACTCTCGAATCTTCTGGCAGCCTACATAGATAAAAACAATTGATAGAACCATTCTGCCTGAAAATCATATCACGAAGGCATTGATTTTCACAGATGAAACGATTTTCAATAATAAATCTATTAAAATCCACTTAACAGTTCTAGGCTCCAAGGGTTTTTCCTAAACCAGGGATTTTGAGAGATTAATCAGCTTAATGACCTGATCCAATATTAACAGGGACATGAAATTTTGAGAGTTCAATTCTTTATGTTTTTGACTGAGATGACTATAACTCGGATGTGAAATAGACTGTATATCCCCAAGTTAGTACCTATATCACAAAATAATTTCAATAACTCGCACATTTACATGATTACATTATGTTAGTAATTGCAATGAGATGAGTTAAATTGTTTTCTTGTCATTGAATGTATTTCCTTTATTAATTATTTACATTTTATATGTTAGAGAGATGTGAATTTGTAAATACAAATAATAATAATAATAATAATAATAATAGGCTACATTTAATGTCAGAATTGAAGAGCAAGGATTCACCTACAACAGAAAGAGTGAGGATTCAATAGTGCAGGAGCTAGGAGTCCGACACACTTTATAGGTGTGAATAAAGCCATTTGAGGGGATAGGTCCTTCATGTTTTCAACTAAAGGTGAAAAGTTTGTGGTTCTCAATTTAAATAATTTCTTCAAATTTTCCTCTATTACTTGTATATAAATCAAAATTACGCTAAAAATTACACAAAAAGTGTAATTGTTAAACAAAATCATCCTATCTATATGTACTTTATATGTGCCTGTTTCACAGTAACAGCATAGATTATGGGATTAACAAGTTGAATTTTTAGCTCCAAATTGGTCGAGCAAGATTACAAGAACATCATATGTTTTACCTCAGTGGGCGAGAGTGCATCCTGTTCCACAGAACGTGTTGAGGTCACCACAAGTTTGTCCTGCCAATTGCTAGCTCTACCTTGAATTCTGAATTGCCACTCAGATCCAACCAAAGCTAAATCAAGCATTGGATCTAGTCCATACTCAGGCTCAAACTTTGCAATATTTAAATGCTCTCGTTTTAACCTCACCTGCGTTTGAAATGGATTGTATCAACATCAACATGTGTCAAGAAATACACAAGACAAACCAAAAGAAAACCCACCAAGTAGAAACCACACTACCACAGGGTATAATTTGCAGGAGTTGTAAAAATAAAATATTCCACATACCTGTGTTGCAACTAGATCAACTTCACCATTCTCAAAAGTCAGTATGCCTCTAGGTTTTATCCATTTGGGATGGGCCAGACCATTTAACTCAAGCTCTCCACTTACACCAAAATTAAGAATCAAAGGATAAACTATCCTCAACTCTGGTCCAAGCACAAGCTTCAAATCATTGAGACAGATTTCTACATTTGGTTTAATCTGCACTTGCTCCATCTGCTTTTCAACCTGAGTTGACTTATTAACTGGCACTGTTGGTTTTGTAGGAAAGAAAGATATCATAATGTATACTAACAACTTTTGTGAAAAATATAACATAATGCATATAATTTAAGATCATTCTACAGAGGTGAGTGTTACTGTAAGTATGCAAATACATTGGATTGAACATTGTTCATAAGCCTGCAGCAAAGTCCACAAATACTAAGGTGTAACAATGTAGGGAATCAGATCCATGGGAATCATGATACCATAGGGGTGGGGGTATAGAAAGGAAAGCAAGAGCTTTTCAGATTCAATTAATAGTAAGGGGGTTAATTCTGATTACAGAGCATTCAGCACCAAATTATATGCAAAAAATAGATCACAGGCTAAACTGATGGACATGTAAAGTAATACCAGAGCCAGAGGATTGAGATACTTTTGCCCTTGAAGAAGTAGATTCTGAGTTGAGAAATCTTGAAACATATCTCGAAGCAAACATGCGACTAACACCAGCAGTAGGAAGCACAGACTGATTTGATGGATATCTATCAGAAGCAGGAGTACCACCTCTGTCATGTGGCAAATATGCTTCTCCCTGACTTATTTTGATATTCCCAGATATGTTTGGTTGCAATATTGAACCAGTTATTTGCAACTGAGAATCAACCTGACCACTGACAAAAGTAGAAACTGCTTTAATAGAGACTATATATATATAACGAGGTGGGGGGATTTTGGAAGATGCAATTCCAAAAATCAATAATATTTATGAATTAGTGGTCACATCAGCCATTTTACATCCATTAATAAGTCAAGATGTTTAACTTAAGAAATATGTAGAAGTAATAAAATCAACCTTAGTAATTTTTGTGCCCGTACTTCCAGAACATCGCACTTCAATTCAATTTTGTCATCTGGGGCTGCTTCACTAGTTCTGAGTGGCAGGTTCCCTTTTACAAGAAGCTTTCCTTTTCTGCTTACCCTACTCTCCAGTGAGGTGATGCATAACCTGTTTGATTGCACATGAACATTTCCACCAAAGTTGGTTAGTGGTTTTCGGAGCACTGGTGAAGAAATAGATGCCCTGTGGAAAGATGCGTGCCCGTTAAGTACTGGTTGATCAACAGTACCTCTGACCTATTAAGTCAAGCCATATGACAAGATTCAGAGAAGTAAATATCAAATATGTGATACAAACTATATTCATTTCACCCACCTCAAGCTTCAAATCTGCATTGCCATGAAGCCAATTCACATGAGGAGATAAAGCCGTTACCAATGTCATTCCTCCATCTTTTATATCAGCATCAATCCTGACTTCTCCAACATCTAAAATTTGCCAATTTAAACCTTTAAGGCTTTCTGCTAATTGAGTATTCCAACCTTCTTCGTTTCTATCTCTAGAAACTTTTTTGTCGCTGGTATCATCAACGGTCCCTCTATTCTTCTCCTTCACCCAATCAGGAACCCAAGTAACCTGACTCTTATCTAATTCTACATCTTCCTGTAATGTGTTATTTTGCACAAACGCAACAGGAATGCTACCCTGAATGAGTACATGACCATTTTGGGTTGTAGGTTCAAATTTTGCATTGAATAGAAAACGACTGGTTGAGGTTAGAGAAGCAACAACTTCGGCTCTTCCAAGATCAACACCACCAATGGAACCATCCAGGAGCCTTACTTGCACATCACATTCTGGTTTTGCTAAACTTCCTCTAAGATCTCCTTCCATATGCAATATACCCTTAATGGGAGTCAACAACTGTCGCAGAGAATGGACAACATCCATTGCTGTAGATTCAATGATCTGGACTAAAGTTGGGACCAGACTAACAGGAAAATTTAATACAGCAAAATGAAGGTTGGTTTTAGGCCCTAGCAATGTTCCATCTGCATGGATGGTGGCATTATCCTTCTGGATAAAAATTCTCTCCAGGTGCATACCATCATCATTACTGTAAGCACCAATTGCCAACACACGTTGAGTTTTGTAGTCTCCCCATTCCCAGTCCTCCCCATGAAAGTCAAATTCTGCCTGAAATAACAGAATAAGAAAGTCAATATTCAAAAATATTCATGCAACTCCCAAGAATACAAAACACTGGAAACATTTTACCAGGGTGTCTCCATTTCCCCCACCACTAGCATCAAGAGATCCATGCCAATGACCTTTGAGTTCAGATAAACCAGGCAGACTTAAGTCTTCAAGAACAACATCATTTGATGGAGCATGAAGCCCCCTCACTGTCTATAAGTCATGCATATCATTGACAACAGCCACAAAAAAAAAAAAAAAAACTTTTCAATGCATTTTATTGGGCTAATTAATATTATCAATAAAAAATAATTCCAAAGACACTAGGGGACAAACTCAGAGACATCAGGTATTGCATCTTTTGAAAAATAAGATCAGGTATAGCATCTTTTAAAAAATAAGATAAAGTGATCCTTTGACAATACCTCAAGCAATTGTTGAAGGCTTTCAGTATATAATCCTACTGACTGCAAACTTTGCATGAAGAAATCCTGCACACAGGTGGTGTAGCAACATGCATAAGTTTTCCTTATGAGAATAAGTATACAGGTGAATACAGGATTTTCGTGAAAGATAATACTAGATTACATTTTTTTACTAAAAAAAATTCTCTACACAACTTGATACCAGACGATGCAGCCCCAAGGCCTGAGATGGGGAATAATGTACCAGATTTTAATTTTTCTCTCTTTTTTTGTTTTGATATTTTAATTGATTCTGGCAGTTTTTTACCACCGTAAATTGTAATTTCAAAATAGATACTTGCAATTTTAAAACCCCCACAAATCATACTTAACGGACATGTCATCACTCGACAAAGGAATCCTAATGGCAGGGATCTAAAACAAAACTTTTCAAATATCAAGGATCAAACGCAAAGAAAAAAATTATTAGGGGCTTAACACAAAATTTGGGTATTTATTAGGGGTCGAAAACATATTTCAGCCTTTCCTAAATTAGGCTTTTTGACGCAAAGGGGGCAAAAAAAAATTACCATTTAGGAGTAACTTTTAAAAAAATTACCAAATGGGGTAAGTCGTAACAGGTGGTACGACTTCTGAAGTAGAAGTCGTACCACCTGTTATGACTTCTAATTTTTATTTTATTTTATTTACTGAAGTCGTAAGTATATTTATTATTTCTAAGTCGTAAATATATTTATGACTTTGAAGTCGTAAATATATTTACGACTTTTGACTTGTTTTCCGTTTTCTTTTTTGCTTTTTTTTTTGTCTACAACTTTTAAGTTGTATGACCTTTTTTTAAAAAAAAATTTACTATTTCTTCATTTTTTTTTTAAATTTCGTTTAAATTTTTGTAAAATTTATAAAAAATAGTTTAATTTAATTATTTAAAAATGAAAGTAATTTTAATTTTTGTAATTTCATTTAATATTTTGTATGTATTTTTTATACCATTTTATTTAACATTTTAGTAATTTATGTTATAAATATAGAAAATTAATTATCAATAAATATAAAATATAACATAAATTACTAAAATGTTAAATAAAATGGTATAAAAAATAC
>CM023957.1:24343885-24418395 GCA_013407115.1 Glycine latifolia
TTAAACAAAATTTTAAAAAAACAATGAAGAAATAGTAAATTTAAAAAAAAAAAACAAATGAAGTATAATTTTTATAAAAAAAAGGTCATACGACTTAGAAGTAAGTCGTAGACCAAAAAAAAGCAAAACAATAAAAAAAAGAAAAACATAGTCAGAAGTCATCAGGGTATGTACGACTTCAAAGTCGCACAAAAAAAAAACATAAAGTCAGAAGTCATAATGGTACGTACGACTTCAAAGCCGTACAAAAAAAAACAGAAAAAAAAAGAAAACAATTAAGAAGTTGTAAATTCATTTACGACTTCATAGTCATAAATATATTTACGACTTAGAAATCGTAGATATAGTTACGACTTTAGTAAAAAAATAAAAAACAGAAGTCGTAACAGGTGTTACGACTTTTGAATCAGAAGTCGTACCACTTGTTACGACTTACCCCCATTTGGTAATTAATATTTTTTTTTGTCCCCTTTGCGTCAAAAAGCCCCTAAATTACTATATTTACATGATTAAAATATAATAATAAAAATGTCACATACTCACTAAACCTAGATATATGATATACATTTCTATCAGTTAGAAAAATTAAGGTATTACCAAAGCATGCTAATCAATTATGCTAAATTAAGATGGTTAACTGAATTTATGTAACCTCCCAAGACAAATAATGATAGTGATACAACCTTAGATCTTGACTGAACAGCAGGATCCATACTTCGAGAAAGAAGCCTAGCAAGGGGAAGCATCTCAGCAACCTCAGCTCTACGAACTTCAAGTTTCATTCTCCACCTGCCCATCGAGGATATAGCATTACCAATATGACCAGACATTAGCCTTTTTATAAGGCCACCTTCTTTGTCAACAGGATTACGATCACGGGTGCCGGGCAACACATATTCGCCTTGAAGTTCATAACAACTGTAGTTTTGTTGCAAAACTGTTTTTTCAATAGTGATCTGAACAACAGTGCACCAACTGGGAATCAGTATTAGACCAAAGAATCATTAACAGCTCCAAGAAAATTGAATTCAATAGATGATGCTCTTTGCATTCCAAGGTAACAAAAAAAGAATCTTCAATAGCCTAATAATATAGTCAACAAAAAGTCCATTAAGCATCAAACTAGTTAAAATGACTCCCTTAGCATCTTTTTACAGATGTTAAATTTTATCAATCCAATTGATGCATTGGAAGCTCTCATGAAGCAGATCATAATTACAAAATACCATATAATTTAAATAATAATTGAAACTTCATCACATCACTTTATTTTAATTACAATATGTTAATTAAAAGCTAAGTAAATTTCTACTATTAGATTACAAATCTACAACTGTATGACTTATATGAATTTGGTATACATGTACATCAGGATTCTGGATAAATAATATGATTCAACGCTTGGATTGGTCAAATTTAATATCTATAAAATGTTATCAGAGGTGTCATTTGTCAACTTTGACACCCATAATCAATTGATTTTGTCACACACACACAGACATAGAAAGAGGGAGGAAGGGAAGGAGGGAAAAAGAAAGAAAATGTAGACCATAGATCTTACACCATTGCTTAAGATTAAAACATAAAAGTAATGTAAACATTTAAAGTGATCAGTCAACCATTATGTAACTTCTTAATCTTGACCAACAATGGAATATGGATAGTGGTTATATGGTCAAGATTTGCTCATCTTGTTCTCATAAAAATAGATTCTCACTCAATACAATTGGAAAAAACCCAAGTCTTACGTTGACTAGAGATAGTACCTAAACACCGTATATAAATAGGAGACAACCCTCACTCTATGAGCTAACTTTTGGAGTTATGTTAGGCCAAAACCCACATTCTTGTATAGAATTTCTGCATTGTGTCTTGAACAAGATCACACACAGCTCTGTATATGAATACAAATAAATGTAAATGCTGATCCTAAAGCTATTCAGCTATTAATTAGGTATTCTATCACTAATTTTAACCCTTAGAAATACATTGCCTATACACAAACATCCATCAGATAATCAACCGAGCACCAGAATTTTTTAGATTAAAAGGATATCGCAATACATATATTAGACTATTATGGATCATCACCAAGTGCAAACATAAAAAGATACTACATTAGATTTAACACTGTGCAAGTCATATTTAAACTAAAAAAAGAACATAATGAACACTATACCTCATTCATAATAAACTCTGGACAGGCTAATAGATAATTTCAGTTTAACCAGGTAGCAATAAGTAAACTAACAGGTAATACAAATTCAGGTGCAAACATATAAGAGGATGGATGGTCTTATGCACTCACAACATCTCCACTCCACCTAGCTGCCACATCTAGGGCTTCGCCAAGCACGCCACTGAATTTTGGCTTAAGTACAGACAGGACTCCATGTCCTCTTCTTTTTTGAAGATTAAGCTGGATTTCTGCCTGAAAGCAAAGAAGCATCCGGTTGAAAAATACCACACTTGCTTCTATAACATGACCATTATTAAATAATGCCTCAAACAGGTTATCATTAAGGTAGGACTGACAAAATAAAGAAAAAAAGTAAAAGAGGGACAAAACATGAGGGAAAGTTGATTGCATTTTCAAATTTGCACATTAGAGTTTTCTACTCAATTTTATTAAACGTCTCCATCTCTTCTCTAAATGTATACATTAATTGGCCATCTTCTAAGTTTCTGGAATTGTTGGTCCAAAAATGGAATTATTTCCTTTGATTGACCACATTTTAGTCATAAAAGGCTTTCAGATGAAGAAGAAATCAAAGATATTATTAATCAATAACTATTCCTTGGACTTCTCCCAATAGCTTAAGAATTTGGAATGGTAGGGGCTTGACATTTCATTCTTGCTACTAAACAAATTGATCATCAAAAGATCCTTGGTTTAACTTGACTGATTGATTACTGAAGCCACTACCAGATTCTGAGCCAATTAATTTTCACTTTCTACACAGAAAGTGGAGGAACAACTACACCATTGGTGATTTTCGAAGAACATAAATCTAGCTGATACACCAACATTTTCAAGTCATCTCAAATTTTTTGAACAATTAAGATTGTCAATCTTAAACCAAAATATGATTAAGGCCATTACTTCAGCGGACTAGAGATTCAAATGGTCCAGAGGATGGACCATGAGTTTTGACCTGGTATAGTAGGTAGTCTTGGTAGTGCAGGTAACTATTTTATTTTATATTTTTGCACAACGAAATTTTAATAAGTGGGAAATGACCTTTTACCCTTAATTAATAAAAGTTAAACAGTGAGGTAGGGATTGGAAAGGGAAAGGTTTGTCCGTGAGGGTGTTTTGCTCACATAACCATTGCAATGGCACCACAGCTAAGGCACCAACATAGATCTCCCAACAAACAAAACAGATCTCTATGCAATGATTGAAGCAAAACCTGCAACCAATGCAACGACAATAATCTGCTCTTTTTTGTGATCAACTTCTGAAGACTTAACTTCCTCAACATTAACGGTGTCAAGTTCGATGAGTGACATGGCCGCCGTCGTCACCAACATCTTCAAGAACCATGAACTTGGGTTCTCGTCGTGCCGCCTGCTACTTTTATTTTTGTCTTGTGTGTTTTCCTCCCTTTTAGCACCACCTGCTCCATCACCACCCCCTGTTGATCCTACTACTGCTTAATCAAAAAATCTGGTTGGGCCCTGAATTCGACGCCGCATTGGCATTGGAGGGTTTGAGAGAAAAAACACCAGAGAAAACAAAAGTGGCAGTACAGAAAATCCCATTTTCAGTTTTGATTTGGCGTAGGATGCAACAAATTCTGGACTTTTGTTTTGAACGCTCTATGTTTTGTTTGTGTGCAAAGAAGTAATATGATAATATCAATCAATGTCAACTTTAACTAAAGGGAAAATGAGTAATATCAACATATAAAAAGAATTCAAAAACTAAAATTAAAGTGTTCCCGGTAATAAATCTCAATTGTTTAATATTATAGTAATAAATTGGGCGGACATTGAAAGGTGATCCAAAATGGACCACCTAACTCAATGGTCCACCGTACGATAGGCCTATGATTATTTGGAAAATTTTCTGGCTATGATATGTCAAGCAACAAAAACACAGGAGAATAACAAATTGAGAAATCCTGGCCAACTTATTTCCAATTTATGAATAATTAACCAAATTGAAAATAATGGACAATCCTTGTACAACAAGGAACGGTAAATGATTAATCAAACAATAACTAAAATCACTAACCAAATATCATATTATCTTTCCCTTATTGGAATTTGTTTGTTAGTACCTCCTAAATTGGAAACAAGGGTCAAATGTCAAAGATAGATTGCTCAGAGATAATCTCCCTGATATAATTGGACCAACTTCGTAATGATTCAGATATAGGGTACAACAAAGAGCAAGGACGATAGAGAAAAATGATTTCAAACAGGCTAATATAATGCCTTACTCTCTGTATAGTTCCCCTGAGAGAAGCGAGCTCCAATTCATCAAGTGGAAAATGCCGTACCTACAAGGAGCTCCATCCAAGCATGGAGATAAAAAGTAAGATTTCAATACCAACTTTTGGTCTAATTACCAAGTGACCTAAACCATGCAAGCAGAGAAACAAACAGATCTAGATTCAAATAGTGATCCTAAAATTTAAATATAGTGACCTCCAAGTTAGCAGAATGAAATGGTTGAAAACAAATGTTAGCCCTCAATTGCCCTTTCTGAAGGGAAATAGACAACAGTTTCCCACTTTGCAGACCATCTTCGCTACTGGGCTGTAGTGGCCCAACAAACTCCACTGCAAGACTTTCATCAGTTCTACCTGAGGCATCCAACTGTATTTCAAAAATAAACTGAAAGTTACAACTATATATATTAAATGGAGTCAGATGATCTTAAACTGTCACAGAAACGCAGCATATACTTGACAACATAAGCATGCCTATCTCAGAATAAAAACCTGTTAAATGACTAGTTGGGTATATAATATATAGGCTGGGGGAGGATTTTACTTGTTTAGGATTGAACTATATATATATATATATATAAAGAGAGAGAGAGAGAGATAGGACATATCATATGAAAGGAATATAACTTATGAGAGTGAGAGGATTAAACTTGGACTGTATAACCAAACTTGGATGGTCAAGATTTAATGTCACATGACCACTTTGGACATTAAATCTTAACCCTCCATCTATGATTATATGGTTCAGGTTTAATTCTCTCACTCTCATATAAGATGTTTCCTTTCAAAAGATATGCCCCCCCGCCCCCCCTTCCCCCCTTCTCTCTCTCTCTCTCTATATATATATATATATTGTACAAAGGAGCATTTTGACCATATAAGAAGATCAACAAGTGGATTTATCAACTAAATAAACTAAAACTCTAGATATCAATTGCCAGCAAATGTCTCAAAGGGAAGCATGGTCCTTAAAAACGGGAAGCAGTATGCCCAGTTAACCACATTCTACAACAGACAAACATAATCAATTTTAAGAGAAGAGTTTGACCCTGGCTACGAAGAAATGCTAGCTATAAGCTGCTTAACATAAGCACCAAGAATAGAATACTGTATCAAAAGTTTTAAGTGGATCATAAATTCACCCTAGAACCACAGATTTTACCCATCATATATGACCAAAATTAAGAGACATCACATAATAGTATAGGGGAAATTAGAAAAATGATTTCTTGGAATAGGAACAAGAAACTGTTCAGGTGGTCAACTAAGCCAATAAGTGATTGTTCAAAATCTATTTTGAATAAAGCCACCAATTAAGTGGTTTATTATTATTGAAAGATGAATATTTTATGCATCACCTTGATACGCCCAGGAGAAAGTCTCAGCAACCCAGACAACTGAGGTGCAAGCATCAGTTGATTCAGTTTGAGACCACAGATTGAAACCTCGCCAACAAGACTATCTGCAATTCCTTTCTCCAACATTGGCACATGCTGCCTTGTCATTTCAAAATTTTGTTCGCTAATATTGCCATTAGGTTTTAAAACCTTTCCCTGAAACTTGATCCTTCCGGATGCTTTCAAATGCAAAGGCCTTGGGGAATCCATAGCGTATGCAGAAACCAAACTGAAGAATTCAAACCCACGCATACGTAAATCCAACTCAACTCCATCAATAGTAAATGGAATGGCTTCTTGAATATTATACTCTTCTCTTTTATGATGAAAATCATCAGGATAAGATGTTTGAACTCTCATATACAGATCAAATGCAGCTGAAGCAGAATTCACAGTAATATAATCATGTGAGATTATGATGTCTCCTCGAGCATCATTGAAAGACCCTTCTGCTGTAGGTGCAGTCCATTTTATATCAAACCTTCTGCATTAAATTTTATTGAAAAAATGTTAGAAAGAAAAAGTGTATCAAGAATAGAATTGGCACCAAGTGCTCTTAATGGTGACCGGTAGCCCATGGTGGCAAGCTGAAAATCCGTTATAGATGTTTGGTGGATGACATAACGACCAACAGTTGGAGCATGATGGCCATGTTAAAAAAATGTACAATATGGTAAAATGGCTTGCATAATATCAATACAAAATTTACAACTTAACAATAAGCATAATTGAAACATGATTTAGCAAATAAAAATTATCAAAAGTATAACAAACTCATACAACCGCATCAGAGAGAGAAAAAAACAGACAAATACAATAAAATAATTAATGATATATTATACTCATAAAATCACCAGATAGGCAGACACTCAACATCAACATCAACAACACCTATAACCTTAGCTAATTGAGATCGGTGGTAGATGAATCCAATGACAGATACGAGGAGGTTGAAAAAAAAATTGGAAGAGGAAGAGAAAGGGAAAATAAGATAAAAGAAAAGATGGGAGAAAGAAGGAGGGGAAAGATGAAGAGGAAAAGTATTAAAAAGGGACCATCTAGAACATAGAGATAACAACGGGTCTAACATATCGTCCGCCAATCTATATCTCACTCCATTATGTCTTGCTTAACTACCTTTCCACAGATAAGTTTCAGTCTACCTCTACCTCTATTTTTGTTGAGCTCTTGCTAACAAACTTTTGTTCCTACAGGAGCATGCAAGGGTCGTCTCATTACATGCTCAAACCACCTCAATCTATGCTCCATCAAGAAAATGACTTTCATGGTACATCTGTTTAGTATAAATCCAAATTGATTTACGAAAATCTTGGTCTCTCTCCTCAAGTGATGTTCAATAACTCTCCCACAACTTCATAGTATGACTCATAAGCTTAATGACTCTATAGTTAGAACAGTTCTGGATATTTCCCTTATGTTTGTAAATAGACACAAGCATATTTTTCCTTCAAACATCAGACATCTTATTTGTTTAAAGAATTTTATTGAAAAGATTGGTCAGTCATTTTATTGCCACATCCCTAGCCCTCTCCTCACTTTAATAGGAATGCAATCGGGTCCCAAAGCTTTATTATTCTTCATCCTTTTAAAGTTTCCTTAACTTCATGTGTATTAATTCTGCACACAAATCTTCTATTCAGATCATCATAAGCTTCCTCCAAGTCCACCTCACTTTTATCGTCATTCCTATTAAAAAGTTTGTTAAAGTAGTTCATTCATCTTTCATTTACATCTTCATTTCTTACCAAAATTTTTTATTTTCATCATTGATGTATCTAACTTTGGTGAGATCTTTACTCTTCTTATCCCTCATTTTTGCAAGTTTGTATATACCTTTTTCACCATTCTCGGTCCCAAGATTTTTATACAAATTAGCGAAAACCTTGCCTCTAGCTTCCCGCACTGCTTTCTTTGCATTTTTTCTCACTAATCTAAACTTTTGCTAGTTCTCATCATTGGGACTTTTATGCAAAGATCTAAAGCATTCGTTCTTCTATTTAATTGCCTCCTACACCTCTCTATTCCACCATCATGTTTCCTTGGTAAGAAATTTTTTTCCTTTGCTTTCTCCCAGTACCCTCGTTCCCACATTTTGGATACACATAGTCATCTTATTCCATATTTAATCCTGTTTCTGATGTTAAAACAACACCTAGTACTAGCTCTCAAACTATATGGCACCTTAGATTGGGCCACCCTAATGCTAATGTACTAAGACTTGTTCTTAATCATTGTAATATACCCACAGTTAATAAAACTATATTTGAATTCTGTGCTGCTTGTTGTGTTGGTAAGTCACATAAACTACCATCTTCTCTATCACAAACTGTATATTCTGCTCCTCTTGAACTTATATACAGTGATTTGTGGGGACCATCTCATATTTCATCCTCAAATGGTTTCTCTTATTATATCAGCTTTGTTGATGCCTATTCTAAGTTCACTTGGACCTATTTTCTTAAAAATAAATCAGAAACATTATGTCTTTCAGCAATTTAAAACCATGGCTTAAAAGATAAAGTGAAAAAGATAATAGAAGAGAGAAAACAAGAGAGAACTGAACTGAGATATTATTTCAGTTTGGAAAAGTTAGTAACAAAGAAGGTATATATATACCTCTGAACATAAACTAAGTAACTACCTAACAGAAACTAACAAACTACCTAATACCCAGAGGTGTTATTAGCAAAAGCTAACAGACCTTAACATAGACAAGTGCTGTTAGCAAAAGCTAACAGCACATACAAAACATAATACAAAACTGTTTTTACAGTTTTAAATACATTTTCTAATATCCCCTTCAAACTCAAGGGGAAGAGTCTTCAGAGAAACACTCTTCACATTGAGTTTGCTCCTAAAAAACTCCATTGTTCCTTGTTCTTCCATGGCTTCCGCTACTATGAATGTTGTCTCGCAATAGTTTCCGAACTCTTTTCAGAAAAACTGGACGATTCGAACTATCTTCACTGACGTCAACATGTTGAATCAGTTCTTAAGTCACACAAGTTGCAGCGATTTTTTGTAAATCCTGTTGTTCCGCCTCGATACCTCACAGAAGATGACCGAGTTGCTAAGGTTGGCAAAGTGGGCCAGCCCGCCAAAAACGGGCCAGGCTGACCCAGCCCACCAAAAATGCGGGGTGGGCTGTCCCACTTTTGCAAAGTGGGCTGGAAATGCAAGCCCGCCCCGCTTTAAGGCGGACCAGCGGGCCACCCCGCCTTAAAAATAAAAAATTTAATTTTAAAAAAAAAATACAAAAATTATTAAAAAAATACATATGTGATAATTAAAAAAAAACACAAAGTTAAATAGAAGTAAACAATTTCAAACTAATGCTAAATGAATGATATCATGTGATAATTCATAAAATTACACCACATGCAAATGAAATTTATGGATGTAAACTGTTCAAAGTGTAATATGTTAGCAATGAAAGACTATTTAAAAGTCTCATTATCATAAACATTTTGATATTAAAACTTAGAAGTTAATTACAATATGTCGAGAGTGCAAAAGAGCATGAATTAAAAGAACATACCTATTTCAAAATATGTTAAATATATATATTTAATTTTAATATTTAATATTTTAAATAATATTAGCCCGGTGGGTTGGCCCACCCCATTTTTGATCAGTGGGCTAATATTGTCAACCCAGCCTGCATTTTTTCACGGGCTAAACGGGCTGGCCCGTCGGGCCAGGCCCGTTTTGCCAACCCTAGGAGTTGCTGACAAAATCAATCCTGAGTATGAAGCTTGGGAGGTTCAAGATCAAACACTCCTTGTTTGGCTTCAATCGACTCTCTCCAAGTATTTTTTGTCACGAGTTCTCTGTTCAAATCACTCTTATCAGGTTTGGGAGAAAATTCACGAACACTTCAGCCTTCACACGAAGTCTCTTGTTCATCAGTTGCGCACTGCGATGCGTGCAGTCTCCCTTGAAGGTAAAACTATTGATGATTATTTGCAAAAAATCAAAGGCTATGTTGATGAGCTTGCTAGTGTTGGAGTACCGATTAGGCATGAAGAATATGTTGATGCTCTTCTTGAAGGTCTTCCCTCCCAAATTGTTTGGCTATGTGTCTTTTGTACATGTTCCTTCCCATCAAAGGTCCAAGCTTGATCCTAAGTTTATTCGATGTGTCTTCATAGGATATTCTCCTAACCAAAAGGCTTACAAATGTTACTCACCTTCTCTCTGTAAGGTCTTTGTTTATATGGATGTCACATTTTATGAGACACAATCTTTTTTTCCCTCGACTTCTCTTCAGGGGGAGTCTATTGGGGTAGATGAAGATAAGTCTTGGAAACCAAAGGAGTCTGTTGTTTTGCCTTTGCCTTTGGAGATAGGGGGAGTTATTGTGCAGGAGATAAGGCGAGCTATTGTGCCAGAGACTGGAGATCCTCCTGGTAAATGGGGAAAAATTTACAGCAGACGAAAAATACCTCAGGATTCTGACTCGAGTCCTAGTTCCAGCAACCCAATACCTGAATGCACTGATGCAGCCGACCTAAATGTGCCTATTGCTCTTCGAAAAGGTACTTGATCTTGTACTACTCGTCCTATTTCTCATCATGTCTCATATGAAAAGTTATCCCCAGCTTTTCGTGCTTTCAACACTATTTTAGACAGTACAAAAATATCAAAAAACATCCAAGAAGCACTTGATGACCCAAAATGGAGGAATGCAGTCTTTGAAGAAATGCATGCACTTAAAAAAATGGAACTTAGGAATCTGTAGCATTACCCAGAGGAAAGAAAACAGTAGGTTGCAAGTGGGTATTCACAATAAATTTAATGCAGATAATAGCATCAACAAGTATAAGGCGAGATTGGTTGCTAAGGGATTCACTCAAACTCATGGGATAGATTTTCAAGAGACATTTGCCCCAGTTGTCAAACTTAACACTATCCGAGTTCTACTACCATTTGTTGCCAACCTTGATTGGCCCTTGCAACAATTAGATGTAAAGAATGCCTTCTTGAATGGTGATTTACATGAAGAAGTTTATATGGATCCACCACCTGGTGTTGAAAACGGAGACGGTTCAGTATGCAACTTGAAAAAGTCTCTCTATGGGCTTAAACAATCCCCTAGAGAGTGGTTTGAGAAGTTTACCCAAGATGTGAAGGTAAGAGGATTCCTCCAAACTCAGACTGATCACACTCTATTTTATAAACACTCTGACAGTGGCAAAATTGCTATTCTCATTGTTTATGTTGATGACATAATTGTCACAGGAAATGATTGTGAGAAGATAAACTCTTTGAAGCAGTGTTTAGCTGACCAGTTTGAACTAAAGGATCTTGGAGTTCTCAAATATTTCCTTGGCATGGAGGTTGCTCCTAGTAAGGCAGGCATTTCTTTAACTCAGAAGAAATATATTCTAGACCTGTTGCAAGAAACAGGAATGCTTGGGTTCAAGCCAGCAGAGACTCTAGTTGATCCTAATATTAAATTGGGAATTGAAGATGGGAAAAAAGTTAATAAAGAGCAATACCAGAGGTTGGTGGGGAAGTTGATCTACTTATCTCACACTCAGCCTGATATTGCATTTGTTGTTAGGATGGTTAGTCAATTCATGCATTCTCCTAAGGAAAAACACCTTAGTGCAGTTTATAGAATCCTCAAGTACCTCAAAAACACCCCTGGTCGAGGAATGTTCTTTCAAAAGAAATACAAGAGGATGATTGAAATCTATACAGATGCTGATTTGGCAGGCTCGGCAATGGACCGAAGATCCACTTCAGGATATTGTACCTATGTTTGGGGATATCTTGTGACCTGGAGAAGTAAGAAACAAACAGTTGTTGAAAAAAGCAGTGCAGAAGTAAAATTTCGGGCCCTAGCCCATGGTATTTGTGAAGGAATCTGGTTAAGAAGACTTCTTGAGGAATTGAAGATCTCTTATTCCCTACCTGTCAGATTGTATTGTGATAATAAGGCTGCTGTCAGTATTGCTCAAAATCCAGTTCAACATGACAAAACTAAACATGTGGAGGTTGATCGTCATTTTATCAAAGAAAAATATCAGGATGGTAGTGTATGTTTGTCATATATACCTACCAAAGAGCAGACGGCGGATATTCTTACCAAAGGATTACACAAGCCCACATTTGAGGATTTGATTAGCAAGTTGGGAATGATTAATATATATCTCCCAACTTGAGGGGGAGTGTGGAATATTCTAGAGTATTTGAGTTAGTTGTATTGTGTGAAATATTCTAGAGTGTTTGAGTTTGTAATCTATATATATAATGTACCCTTTGGGTTTCACTCCATATGAATGAAAAAGAGGATTCATATTCCAATAAATTGGTTTCTGATTATTTTCCATAGATGGATTGAGTCTAATCCCTAAACTTATGAGATTGATTATCTGGTACTTGTGTATAAATATTGTACTTTATCATGTAAATGCAACACATGTTATTTCACAAACAGGTGTGCCTCCATCATTCCAGTCACTCCCTAGCCTTGTTCTTCCACAATTCCACCTTCCTAGCATGCAAGAGCTCCTGTATCTAGCTGTCTGCACAAAGCATACCAACTCCACCATTCAACTCCTTCCCAAGACCTACCATCAGCTGTGCTTCTTATGAATAGACTAGGAATGTAATTAGTGAATTGCGTTAGTTACATCCAACATACTATGATTTATATACACCAAATATCTAATAACAGTGTGCATTTACAAGAATAATAAAGAGTACAATAACATTGCCCATGATCTTATGTTACCAATGCTACTTGAGAGTTGAAACTAATTCCACCAAATACATACAAGAGCCACCATTTCAAACCAAGCTATATACCATAGTGCCATGCTTATGGCAAACCTGGCTGGCCATGGCTTTTGTAGCAATTTTCTGGATACCAGCCACCACCATTGACCATTTAACAACACTAAATTTCAATTTCCAAGCATAAGAGATAACCATAGAAATGCATGGAGAAATAAAACACAAGATGATAATATAAGAGAGGGGCCAAATGCAAGAGGCTCCCATAATTGAGGAGCACAAAGGTCGAATGTATTTAACCTAAACTCCATGAGCAAAGAGACTGTTTCTGGTTTCCACAACTAGATCTCAAGGCAAAAACCATACTACTGCCACAAGGCTCACCCTCCCAAGCAGACATTATCAGTTATCACAAGAAACAATAATGCTAAATCTTAGTCAATGAAAACTAATTACCAAAAAATGGAGAAAATATTAAAAACTGGAGAAAGGTTCATCTTACGGTCTTAAAAGAGATCCTGAAAGTTTTGTTTCCCCATTTAATACCCCTAATTTAAGTGGCATCTGATGATAAGAACTTGGTATATAACGAAGCACAATGTTATCGATGGCCAAACTTCCAGAAAAATTCACATCTATTGATGTCTCATCCTCTTCACCCTAAGAACAAAATAGGTATACATTAGTAGGGGTAGGGTACAGACATTCCAGAGGCATGTATTTTCCTCTGGGACAGTAAAATAACAGGAACACATTCACACACTAATTTTCAGCCAAATGAACGAAACCTCCTAATTTCCAGATTAGTGTGATGAAACACAAATACTTTCATTTGCCTCAAGTATCCATATTCGATACTGGTACTCTTAGATAATTTTCTGATGTATCTGTGAAGAATCCAAGCCTTTAAAAAAGTTATGAAAATCTAATATAGCTACATATGAGACAAAAGCACATATAATATGGAAGCACAGAAGCATTGTTCCCTGATAAACCAAAAATGGAAACTCCTTTTTATGGATGATCTAAAAATGGAATAAAATTAATAGATTCAGAGAAAAGGAAGAGAGAGAGAGAGAAGGAAAGGAGATTGTATTGACAAAATCAACCCAATGAGTAACAGATTACAAAGCTGTTTATATAGACAGTTACACAACTGTAACTGTCAACTAACCTTGAGTTAGTTCCCAACAGAAAACTAACTATAAGAGAACTGTGGTTAGCATAACCATACTAACAGACAAAGAAAAGACACTACGGCAGGGCGAGTAAGCATAATCTCCTATAAAAATTGATACTATTCCTATCTTAAGAGAATAAGAAGTGATTTATAATGACAATTATTTGTAATTTTTATTTTGATTTCAGTAATGTCCAAGAAATGTTTCTTAATTTGGATTTGCATAATTGCAATTATATATTTATGTTTTATGAATTTTTATACATATCTAGATATGTATCATACACATCATATCCTATATATTTTTAAAATAATTGTAATGTCATATCAGATATGTATTGTATCTGATACATGTATCAATACCTATGCATCATACTGATGGGCCCTTAAGCCCATTTAATAAAGTCTATCTGAGGAAGAGGAAGGCCCATGTAATTGGGGAAAATAACAACATAACAGTGAAGGGTGATGAAGAAGGGAAATTAGTTATTGGAGAGGCCACGTGGAGTGCTATGAATGGTGAAGGAGTAGTGGGGGGACGTGGGCAGGTGCGCTACAAATGAGGAGGTGATATAAGGTAGTTATGTTCTAGTAATGGGGGAGGGGAATTATGATAGAGATGGAACTCTGTTTCTATTATTGAATGTATTTCTGATTACAACACTAGGAAATGAGCCTAGTCTCCCAATCCAATTACCAGAAGAATATCCCCCTAACTAACTTGGTATCTGCTATTTATAGCTGACTCAGCTAACTGACTTTCACTTGTGACTGCTGACTACCGGTGGCTACAGCTAACAAGCCTTCTACTGTAACTGATAATTATCAGTTACAGGCACCAACTACTAATTCTGGCTTCTTCCTATACTTGCCATGTGTTTTTGCTACATATACCTCCCTAATTTGTGGCCTAACAAATTATTCCAAGTAAGGTGAGTGGGGCTGCTGAGCGTGGTGCTTGGTTGCTGGAGGAAGAGCTGTCAAGCGTGGTGCTTGGTTGCTGGTCGTTGGGGTCTTTATCTGGGGAAGACAGATAATCATAGAGCTGTAATAGTAGCCTTGGAGTCTTTCATTTGCTTTATTATTCTGATATTACAATCGAGTCTTGACGTCACTGTTTTAGTGAGTTTGCTGCATTGTTATTTTTGCAATTGACATTGTTCTGTGTTCGCATCTGTATTAGAAGTTTGAGTTGTTCTGTTCTGGTATTTTATTGGAATTATCAAGGAGCTTGATCCAAAGAACTACTGAGTTAATATAAGAATTTCTTTGGAATTTTACTGTCTTTTGTTACTAAGCTGATAGGTACCATCACATACCTTTCCATGAATGATTATCACTTCATCGTGTCATTATACAAGACATTTAAAGCTGATGAAGAGGATTAAACCACTATTCTTAGAAAACTAATGGAAAATTTTGATGAAAAGATTCTCCTCTCCACCTTAAATAAAAAAAAAGTAAAAGCTGAGCGTATATATGGTGGTTCCACCAAACACAATGATGCTAAAGTTTCCAAAATAGTTCTGGATTCAGAATATTTTCCATTAGGAAATCTGAACAATATCTTAAGTTTAACCAAACAATAAAAGAGAAAAAGCCTTTCTAACAGGCAGTTGTATACCTCTGGGCATATCCATGCATTCCCAGCCCCACGAATTTCACCTCCATCTACAAGGCATGCCCTAATTCCATATAAATCAGCAACCTACAATATGCAGATTAAGTGTTACCGTAGGGTAATAGTTGAAAAAAATAAGAGGTTCTTTTATTAATTTTTGTTCCCAGAATTACATTCTTTAATCATGCTTTTATAAGTGAACAACTAATCCCTAAAATAAGAAAACTATAAATTAAAGATAAAAAGATCAAAGATAAAAGATAAAATATCAGATAATGTATCTCTGCTATTACAACAATAATCTTTTACAATGAATAACTACTCTAAAGCAACCAATGCTAAATTATTATCGCTGTCAACTTACACAGTTATCAGTGTTGAAAGTGAAATTAGCAGATACATATGAGAATGGAACACGATCAAATACTGCCAGCGCTCCAGCTTCCTTACTCGTAGCAAGTGCTTCAGATGCTACAGATGCTACAGATGCAGTGCTCTCAGTCTGTAAACAAGAGAATGTCCTAGAAACCATTCCAGTGCCAACAAATACAGGAGTATCCAGTGGGCCTTGACAATTAAATAGAGCAGTTACTGATCCAGCTAGCTGTAATAAACAATTACGAGAGAGGAAAAAAAGAGAAATAAAGGAAAGTTAACATCAACCTTAGGGGTTTGTGCCATGACTTACAATTTTTTAAAATCTACATTTCAACTTTTATTATTTAAGTCACAAGCAACTAGGTATATTTGTAGTGTTTTTCTTTATCAAAGTTCACTTATCAGCTACACCCATCAGTTACATTAGCTTAGGAAGAAAGTGACAAGGCAATTTATGCAACCTTGTACAAAGATTTGGTTGGTTCATTGAGATTTCTGTGTAGCAGCAGGCGTGACACAGCTTATGGAGTGGGGCCAATTAGTAGATTTATGGATCATCCAAGGCTTTCTCATTTGTTTGTAGCTAAGAGCCTAAGAGGATACTAAGATATGTGAAGGGCTCTTTGGACTATAGATTGTTTTCAAACCATGGCAGAAATGTTATTGATGAAGTATTAGGCTGCTCTGACTCAAATTAGTCTAGTGATAAAAGTGACAGAAAGAGTACAGCAGGGTATGTGATCATGATGTGTGGAGCATCTATTTCATGGTGTTTTAAGGAGGAGCCAGTGGTGGCATTGTTCTCATGTGAGGATGAATACATTGCAGCCTCAATGGGAGCTTGTCAAGCCTTGCGGCTTAAGAAATTGATGTCAGAATTGAAGATTAAAAGAGAAGAGCCTATGAAGATGCTAATAGCAATAAGTCAGCTATAAGCTTGGCTAAACACCCTGTTGTTCATGGAAGGAGCAAACATATTGAAACAAGATTCCACTTCCTAAGAGATCTAAAGGGAAGCTAGAGTTGAAATACTGAAATACTAATGAATAGGTAGCTGATATTTTAACAAAGCCTCTTAAGGCTGACTAATTCAAGCTGATTAGAGACATGACAGTGGTGCAGTCTATTGTGGGATCTTCATCAATTACAAAATGAGAGAAATCATTGAAAATGTCGCTGATAGAATGCAACTTGGGTGGTTAAAATGAAGAAAGACATCGGGAGTCATTTGTGACTGCAAAATACTTAACATTCTTAAAGGGAAGTTTGATCATATTTCTCTATGGCCAACAATAATCAATGGTAGTGAATGTTGGACTTTAAAGGAACAACTGGAAAAAAATGGGATTAGAAGTGAAAATGTTAAGAAACATGGGTGGCAACTCAATAGAGGACAGGTTACATAATGGTCGTATATGAACATATAATGAGATATTGGTGTGACACCAAGGCAAGGATAATGAAAAATCGGTTAAGATGATTTGGCATGTGCAAAGAAAGCCACTAGAGACGTTTGTGAGGAGTGTAGATATTAGCCTCCCAATGATATCATGTGATCCATGTAGTCGACCTCACCTAGGAGGATAAGTTGTTGTGTTTTAGTTAATAACTTAATATAGATAGAGCTTTATTTTAAGCAAGTAACCCTAGTCTATATACCAAAATTTGTGTCAAATTATTTAAAAATAATATCAGGATTTTACTCAATCAATTCTAGCATATTCAAACTTTAAAGTACTAAAATTAATGCACTTGAGTAAAGAAATGTACCGGGAAGAGAAGAGGTTTCATCTTGAAAGTTCTCATCAAAGCATTCACTTCAACACCAGGAACCTATAAATTTGACCATATTAATCGGATGAAAAGAATCCCAACTATCTAGCACAAAATTTAATAATGTATGAAAATGTAAAGTGAACTAACTATAAAGAATTCTTATGATCATCATCTCTCTCTCTATATATATAGAGAGAGAGAGAGAGTGTGTGTGAGAGAGAAACTTTGCAGAGACAATTCAGGAAATTCTCCCATTTACAACAAAATTTCCTTATTCCCTGAGTTGTACACTATATTCTGGGTTTTGGAAAGCTAACTATCCCTCTCTATATATAAATTAGAATAGCTATTTGAACGAAAATGTTTTTAATTTTCATTCTTCAATGAAAGTGTTTTTCACTATTTTTCTTCAACAAGAGCGTTTTTAGGGATTTTTCTTAACCTCTTATTTCTTTCAATCTATCATTTCAATATTTTGAATTTTAACTTGACTTTCAATATTTTTAAAAGAAATTATTAATAATTAAAAAATAACATTGTATCACAACATGTAGAAAGCATAGAAGAGAGAAAAAGAGATTTGTATATTGAACAAAAGATTATTACAAAGCCACTGTAATCTCTTACAAGAGCTTATACAGCAGAGATTCAGTTGTAACAGACAGTACAGTTGGCATCTAACTAATGAAAACTATCAACTAACTATGGTTATAAAACTAACCAGGGTTATTTACTCATTTACACTTACATATTTATATGTTCAAAAATCTGGAACTAGGTTTTGACATCCCCTTTCATCATTGGTCTAGCAATATGAGGGATAGTTTTTGATGTTTCAGGGGAGGGTTTAATCTGTACAATCTTTTTTGGGGTGTTTTAGGACCTAGCAGAAATCAGAACTCTGGTGTCTTTTTTACTCTAAGCCACCTTGGTTCTGTTTGGTTCTTGCTAGGATGTTTTTAGCTGTACTACTTGTACTGCTGTAACTACTTTTATTTATATATATTATTATCTTTGCCGATAAAAAAAAAATGTTCAAAAATATTAATTAATTATAAATTTTTATTATAACTTAATTTATATATTTAAAATTCTTTATTGATTATACATTTTAGTTATATAAAATAAACATTTACGTGGGCAATGCACAAGCTAAAATACTAATATACCTATGTAGTCAATAGCGACAACAGTATTGACAACTATGCAGTATACAATAAATAGATTAGACAATTACCACTTGATGGGCTTGGGCTAAGGGCGGCAAAATGGATGGATCGGATAAATTTTATTTAATATCATAATGGATCAGATCAAAATTATCTATTAATCAATTTTGACCCATTAAAAATTTATTTAGAAAATTCGATCCATTTTATTAGAGTATTCTTACTCTGTATTTTCTTTCTTAACTGCACTTAACCATAGTTCTGGACTCTCTAGCTTGTGCCAGCTGTAGCACCTAACTAACTGTCAGTTAGGATACTGTTAGTGTAGATAGAACTCCTAAGGTACTATAATAAATACCACCTCTGTAATCTCTGTTAGTTGGGTTGAATATCTCCACCTTCTGTGTTGTAGCTAACAGCACTTACAAATCATAATACAAAACTGTTTTTACAGTTTAAATACATAGAATAATATTTCTCTCCAAACTCAAACTCTCCTTTTCTCAATATCTTTTTTATGGTATACAAAGCTAGGTTCGATCACTAGAATCCTCTTTCCATGGCTTCTGCGAATTCTCCTCCTTTCTCAGCTCCACCTCCATTTGTGGGTTCTTCGTCTTCTTCAGCTGCTTCGATATTCTCATTCGATTTCTCAAAAGTTGAACAGCAAGAATTATCTTCTCTGGTGTCAACAAGTTGAATCCATCATCAAATGTCATCGACTCTACCATTACTACCTTGTCAATCCAACAATTCGGCAGAAGTTCTTATCCATTGAAGATCACGATGTCAGTCTCGTCTCTGTGGCGTATCAAGCTTGGGTGAACAAAACTAATTTCTTCTAGCATGGCTTCAATCCACCATCTCTAGCAACATGCTTCTGCGAGTGATCAGTTGCACATCACCGTGGGAACTATGGGACAAAACCCACACCCACTTTCACTCTCTCACTCGCACCAAGGCTTGAAAAATTCACACCAAGCTTCAAAGTCTCTCCCTCAAATAATCGCTCGACCTCTGAGTATTTACTTCAGATGCAAACACTTGTTAACTCTCTTATGTCCATCGGTGAGTCAGTGTCTTCTACAGAGCACCTTGATATGGTTCTCCATAGCCTTCCTGATGAGTATGAGTCTACGAGTTCGTTAGTTAGTAGTCGATTTGAGCAACTCTCCTTTTGGCGCATGAAGCTCGAATTTAAAGGTTAAAAAAGAAGTCACTCGTTTCTATCAATCTCACTTGAGGCACCTCTGACAAATCGTCTAGTGGTGAGTCTGATCCTCCTTCTCAACCTTTGAATCCCAATTCATAGGCTCAGGTCAATCTGACCTCACAATCTCCTTCCGGTGACAACCCGTACAATGACTATGGCTCGCTATACTTCACTTAAATCCGACAAGAAATACATATTTTCAAATTTCTGAACTAAAGCATTAGTGAATGCTTAAATTTTAAGGATAGTTGGTTCCATGGCAATGGACAAGGGTCAAAACTCTTTATAATTAAATTAAAACTAAATTCTTTCAACACAAAGTGAGGTTGGCCTATGCTCAATCCACAATTCTAGCCCAAAGGGATTTTTGTGTTAGCTTTTGGTGTTAGGAGCATGTCAAAGAATAACTCAAGTTTTTCTAATAGTTAATTCTTGAACAAAAAACTCACATTTGGAAATAAAACTAGTATGACCGTAGATTACAGGAGAATTTTGCAATCATCAGTAAAAAATTCTTGCCTACTTCAAGGGATGACTTCTGGAAAATTAGAGACCAAAATATCTTAATAAACTCTTAAACAACGTAGAAATTATATTTGACCAAGTTACCATGGGTGCGTGTGTGCGTGCATGAGAGAAAGAGAAAAGCACCTGACACATAAGATGAAACTCTCCTTCTTCGGGATGAATGCCAAAGTCTCCTGATGCTTCTAAAGGAACACTACCAAACCAGCCACTTGCATTGTGTAAAAATATTCTTTGACCACGAAAACATAAACTAGCCGATATGTTCTTTAACGACATACAAGAAACAGAACAAAAAGGGGAAAACCAAATTTCAGTTCATGGCATGAAAAAATATTAAGTTCAGATACATATCTACATGCCTAAGTACTACACATGTGTGATGAAAGATTCAGAAGTCATCAACAGTTATGCCTATGCAGCCCATACCAGTAGAAGTATTTTATTAAGATAAATACAAAGATGAGGAGAAAAGGTCCTTCTTAAAAGTGAGAATACAAACAAAGAAACCAGAAAACATCAGTGAGCAAAGCTACCCAGAGTCCCTTATGAATTATGATATCTGTAAGGGAATCCCCTTTATAAAGATTGAGCTTTATACCAATTTAAAGTCAAAAACTCAAAAAAGAAAGCAAAAAAAAATACAAAAGTTGCAAACCTGAAACAGAAAAAAGAGCACCCTGTATGAGTTTATAACAAACAATCTAGAAGTCAAAACTAAAATTACCAGAGTCCCAAGGAAGACTGAACCAAGTACACTGAGTACAATGATATAACTTATAACAACTTGGAGGAAGAAAAAGAAATCAAAATAAGAAAGGCAAAACATTTCCATGCATGCCAACTCATTGCAGAAAGCCCTTCCGCAAATCACAAAGGAATGTTTCTCATTGAAAATGCAATTCCAAATTTTTCTAACTACAGGTCCCTTATGAAACAAACCAATATTTGTCTTCCACTTAACAATCCTGGAACTAGATCCTGTTTTCTTGTTACAAGGGACTACGAAGTCAGCGAGACTCTTGAGACACAAAAGAGATCATAAAGCATGTACACACAAGTTTGGTGACATGTCCACATGCTTGACACATTTCAAACACTCACTTGATGAGACATGTCCATGCATGTTCAATTTATAAATAATTTCTCAGCCACAACATGGCTTCAACACAGCTTTATTGAATTATCTCATTGAAACCTTTAGTCAATTGTCTACTCACATTAATAGATTGCCTCAGGCAAGCAGTGCAAGGAATTTTATTTTTTAACAAAATGAGAACCAAGTAACAAAATTTACTGTTTAGTTTTAAAAAAATGAAATTATAAAAGAGAACCCTATTAAGAATAATTGATAAATTAAAAATTTCGTACTAAAAGGTGTAACGATGGCCCCCTCAAAACCTTGAATTTTATTTTGGCCAATCAATGCACCATTATGAAACAAGAAAGGACAATTATTCAAACAAAAGATGCCACTTTCCTTCCTAGCTTTACACAAATCCTTATCTTACACACAATGAAGAGAAAATGTATAATTTTAGTACTACAATTGCACTTAACCAATAAATAGCACTTTCAATATGTGATGTGATTCATTATTTCAGGATGGATAAGATACTAAACGTACATAAGTTCATCACTCAGGTTTCACACTGAAAAAAAACATATGTTGGGCAAACAATATAAAATGCAACGAGTGTGCAACACTTGAGTTACCTTTCAAAATACACCAAGCCTAATCATACTAAAGAAGGAATACCAAATATATGGAAATGGAAACTTCAAGTGTCACAAGAGGAGAGAGCATAGGAAGTCATACAGAAAAAGATGATGGAGCATCCAACAGTTGGAAATCCAACCCTGTCACATCAAGTTGTCCATGAAAATTTGGAAAAGTCTCCCCCTTTGACATGCACAAGTGAACCTAAACATAGGGTAACAAATATTACACAAATATAAATGACAAATGTTCCACAACACAACCTGAGCCAAAAAAATATAGGACTTATGTGCCTATGAAATAACATACTAGTTCATCAAGTAATATAATACTATAAAATTAATCACTTGAATATATAAAATAGGTGGAAAAGGAGCTTCTATTGATGTATCCAAACTAATATCCACAAAAGGACACATATATTGCCAAAGAAACTTGGAAATAGACTTTAAAATTATTATAAGCAAATATGAACATTATAAAGGAGGGAATTAAATAACCAGATAATCAGATTTTTTTTTTTTTATCAGCAATATATATATATATATATATATGAAAGAAAGAAAAAACACAGTACAAGATGTACTGCTGAAATTACAAACTAGCAAAATCAAAACAGAACTAAGATGGCTTTACACAAAAAGCCAGCGGAGTTCTGGCTGATCACTAGAACAAAAGGAGAAGACAGACTAAACCCTCCCCATAGACACAAAACTATCTCTCAAGTTGCTAGATGTTACGTTCCTGGCTCGGGTCTTCCAATTCTCCTACTCTCCTCTGTACCCTGCACTGCAATATCTCATACACAGCAAGAACATGCAAGGTATATGAAGCCCTTTCTGAATATGCCTCGTTTATTAACTGTTCAAATATTAACACTGTTTCGATAGACAATACAAGAGAGAGCTCTCCCTTGAGATGCTCCTGTAATCAACCCCCTTTTTCTCTTTCTCTTCCCTTTTCTCTCTCTACTCCAATTCTATTTATAGTTACAACCTATAACTCACTCCTAACTGTCTTCCTTTCTTTTATATCTACGAGTGACTAATTTCCCTTTTATGTCTAAGTACCCATCACTAGACCAGTGATGGAAAGGGATATCAAATCCTGACTCCAAGTTCCTAAGCCAGGACCAGCAAAAAAATATAGCATCCTCCAACAATTTCTGACCATTAAATGATTCATTATGGAAGAGAATCCGGTTTCTATGGTACCAAATGCACCATGTCAAAGCAGTCCACCAGGTTAGCCACCTAAGTAAACTGTTCCCACGTAAATGACAGAAAGAAAATTGTCTAAAATGTTCTTTGGGACAAACGAGTAGACCCCAACAATGTTTACCCATGCCCTTGACTCCCACCACAAAGGCAGAATTCTAGGGCAGCTAAAGAAAAGGTGTGATGCGTCTTCCTCGAGGCTGCTATAAAAAGGACATGTGATATCAGTTATCTCCATGTTTCTTCTACTTAGATTTTGCTTGGTAGGCAGCCTATCTTCATTAATCTCCAGGCAAAGCATGATACTTTGCAAGGGATTTTTAGCTTCCACAGATTATTGAACACTTCATCCTGCTCTTGACGATCCTCCTCCCTGTTAAGCAAGCAATAAGCGATCTTCACTGAATAAATTCCACTAGAAGCTCCCACCCATACCCATGAGTTTGTTTGTTGCTCAAAATCTGCCATCCCCTGTACTTCCTCCAGAAATTTTATCACCAGTTCAATTTCACTCTCCATGAATGACCTTCTCCATTGGAATTGCCATTCCCACCCATCCTGAATCAGAATACCCATATGCTGAATGAGGTGCTACTATTGTAGTGAAATCTGATGTAATCTAGGATATTTCTCCTTCAAAGGTATCCTGTCCTCCATCCATCCATCTTCCCAAAAAAGTACTTTAGCAACACAACCAACCTTCCATCTGAGTCCTCTAGAGAACCATCCACCTATCTCTAAAGAATTAAAAGATAGACTTAGATCTCGCCACCATAAAGATTCTGTAGACAGCCTCCTTGTCTCATCTAGGTTCCTCCAACCTCCAAATTTGGACTCCAAAATCTATACCCAAAAGGCCTCCGGATGATGGAATAAATTCCATCGCCATCTTCCTAGCAAGGCCTGATTGAAACTCTCTAGTTGCTTAATGCCCAGCCCCCTCTTTTCCTTTGGTAGGCACACGGATTCCCATCTCACCCACGGAATTTTCTTCTGCTCAGAGCTACCACCCCACAAGAACCTCCTCTGTAGTCTCTCCAATCTAGATATAACTTGCTTCAGCACCCTGAAAAAAGAAAAGAAAAAAATAGGGATTGAATTAAGAACAGCTTTAATCAGAGTCACCCTTCCCCAAAATGATAGGTATTTTTGTTTCCATACGGACAGTTTCCTCTCACACTTTTTAAGTATAGGCTCCCACGTCGTACAGCGCTTCGGATTCGCCCCAATTGGGATACCCAGGTAAGAAAAAGGTACAGACATCACCCCGCAGTTTAGGAAACTGGCAGCTGCAGATACCCACTGATCATTCATCCCGAATGCACCAAAACTGCAGTTATTGCAGTTTAACTTCAAACCCGAAACCAACTCAAAACTCTTCAACATCACCTTTAAAGCTCTAACATTTTCTTTGGATGTTGTCCCAAAGAAGATAGTGTCATCAGCATATTAAAGAATGCTAATATCTACATTATTCCTCCCCACCTTGAAACCATCATACAAATTCTTCGCTTGAGCTTCCCTCATCAGCCCCGTTAGGCCTTCCGCTACAATGTTGAACAAGAAAGGGTCAAGTGGGTCACCTTGTCTCAATCCTCTCTGGGGCTGAAATTCTGATGTTGGACTTCCATTTACTAGGATAGAAATAGAAGCTGCAGTTAAGCAGCCTTTGATCCATGAAATCCATTTAGAGCAAAAACCCATCCTCTTCATCATGTACATAAGGAATTCCCAACATACCGAATCATAGGCTTTTTCATAGTCTACCTTAAAGATCAAGCAGCTTTTATTACTCCTCTTTGCCTCCTCAACTATCTCATTTGCAATCACAACACTATGTAGTAAATGACGTCCCTCAATAAAACCATATTGTCGGTCATCAATGATGAAAGGCAAAACCCCCTTCAACCTGTTAGCAAGCACCTTAGCCACTATCTTATAAATGCATCCTATTAATGAAATAGGACGGTATTCATGTAGACTTTGAGGATCAAGAATCTTAGGGATCAGAGCTAAGAAAGAGGCGTTTCCCCCCTTTGGGAAAATCCCATTAACATGAAATTCGTCCATGAAGCGGAGCAGATCAGGCTTTAATATATCCCAAAATTCCTTAATGAATTTAAAATTGAAGCCATCCGGTCCAAGGCTCTTATCACTGCCACAACTCCAAACCACTTCTTTGATTTCAGAAGCCTCAAACGGAGCTGACAGGGCATTATTGTGCTGCTGCTCAAGGGCTCTAAAATGAACCCCATCTAACTTGGGTCTGTCTGGATCGAGTTCTTGATATCTACACATGAAAAACTTTTTTACTTCCTCCTTAACCCTGCCAGGCTCCTCTAACCAGCACCCATCAACTAGCACTCCTTGCACCATATTTTTCCGACGCTTCCAATTAACTAACAGGTGAAAGAAGCGGGAATTACAGTCCCCCTCCTTAATCCATCTCTACCTTGCCTTTTGTCTCAGCAACGATGCATTTGAATTTGCAGCAGCCTACAGATCTTCCTGTAATTGTTTCCTCCTTTTTATTTCCTCTTCAGACATTTGTCTATTCTCTGCTTCTAACTCAATCTTGTTCAGTTCCAGTTCTGAAATTCTAATTTTCTGTTGAATATCACCGAACTGAGTTTTATTCCAAACCTTCAAATTCTGTTTAAGGAGTTTTAGCTTTTCTTTTAATATAAAGCCACCCCATCCAGGTCCCACATATGAGTTCCACGTCTCAGAAATAACCTTTCTAAGAGATTTGTCCTGTAACCAGCAGTCAAGGAAACGAAACGGTTTCGGACCCCAATCAACATGAGAGGAAATAAGCATAATTGGGCAGTGGTCAGAATAATTGCAGTCCAAGGCGATCTAGGGGCACCCCTGCCATAATGTTAACCAATCAGCAGATACCAAGGCCCTGTCCAATCTGCTTTTCACTGACCCGTTCGGTCTATACCATGTGAATTTTCTCCTGATCCTAGGGGCTTCCTCCACTTCTAAATCTCAATCCATTCATTAAATTCCTTTAGATTTCCACTATCCCGGTTACTTTGACCTGATCCCAATCTTTCTGAAGATCTTCTAATGTTATTAAAATCTCCAATGATGCACAATAAGCCCCCCGCATTTGCCCTCCTCAGCTGTTTGATATCTTCCCAAAAACCTTTTTTCAAAGCTGCATCGCAAGGTGAATAGACATTAACTATAATGACCTTCTTATTATCTGACACCCAAGATCCTTCCAGGTAAATGAAGCCACTGCCTTTCAGCCTTTTCTCTACTTTGAAAGACTCCTCATTCCAAATACATAGTAGTCCACCCGCTTTATTAATAGCTGGCTGGTATTCCCAAGTTGCCGATGAATCTCCCCACAAAGCTTGACAAATCACCTTGTCAATTGATTCTTTCTTTGTCTCTTGTAGACATAGCAGGTCAACTTTTTCTTTACACGCCAGTTTTCTGATTGAATTCCATTTCACACCCCTCCCCAGCCCCCTGATGTTGTAGGATAGAATCTTCATAAATCAACATCATCTTTCCCCCACCTCGTAGCCTCACCCTTTTCTCTTTCTTCGAAAACCATCATCTTGTTAATCACATCATCCAGGTTGTGACTGGTTACACCAAATTGTTGAGCCAATGCCCAAAAGTCAGCATGTTGTTTAGAATTAGTGGAGCTGGAGCTTGAACTTGAGCCTAATGTGACTGGTTCCTTTGTTCCTGCCCCCCAATCAGCAACCACGTTTAGTCCACTGCCCTTCACTGGACTGGACTGGATTAGATGTTAAGAACCTCCTTCCCCTCCTCAGATACGTGTTCTTCTCTTCTTCTTTTTTTTTATTAAAACCCAGATGTTGGTCATGGGTTTTAACGAAAACAGCATTGTTTGTTCCCCCCTGCATCTTGAATAAACTTGCCATTCAGGCCCAATAAGCTTTTGGCCCAAATAAGTAGTGGTGACTTCATTTGATAAAATCCCACTACCCGTAGTGGGTCGTGCACCAACCCCATCCACTTCTCTCACTGCTGCCCCATCACGTGACCCCTTCTCTTTCCCTTCTGGACAGATCCGCGAGTGTGGGGCCATCACCACCCCAACCATTCCCCTTTTTGTGCCTTCACCTTCTGACTCCAAACTTTTATTCCCATTGACCTTTCCTTCTGCAGCATCCTTTTCGTCGTTCTCCTCTGGTCCTAGACTCCCAGCTTGGGTACTGACCCATTCCGCACAGTTTTCATGGTTAGGTGACATCTTGTCACCAAGCATGTCCGAAACGACATCCCTACTAGTACTGCTGTTGGCAGAGTCAAAAGCTATACCCACTGGTAGCTGACCCAACCCAGCGTGTAAGGACCGTTCTTCGTCTGGGTCTCCGTTCTCTCCCTCGAAAACGATCTCTAGTGTCTCAGTCGCCGCCGGTTCTGCCTCTCGCAGCTGGCCCTCTGGCACCTCCTTGCCAACCTCTGAGCTATCCTCCGAAGTCACTTCGTCGGAAGAGTCCGCAAAACACCGTTTGGAGCACCCGCATCTGCTAGAGCACACATTTGACTCCTCTACGATGTTAATCAGAAAATCAACCCCGTTTATGGTAGCCACGATATTATGCTTGATAAGTGGTGGCCATGGTGTCTTGATGAGCAGACATGCTCTATCTAAACACTGGAGGTCCTCAGTTTCGTCATCCACCTCCACCAAATCACCAATAGTCGCCACTAACTTGGCCATGGTTGCCGATTCCCACGCATGTAGCGGAATGCCCCAACACAGCACCCAAACCAAACGAAAACCAGGCTTCAGAGTTGGTTTCCATTTTTCCAGGGTATGGAACATGGACAAACCGTAATACTCTTCTTTTCGACACAGTTCCTCTGCTTTAGAGTCACTCAAACCCATCAGAAGCACCATATCTTCCCCAATATACCTTGGTTTGATATCCTCACCTCCCTCCCATGCCATTTCTTCTTCCAACCTATCAAACATGTTCAACTTCCTCATCCTTCCTACCCAAGCTTCACTGAGCCATTTCTTGCTTTCCGTTTGGATGGCAATCTGAATCGACGAGGAGAACGGATTGTTTATCTCAGATACACGTTTCGGGTACCACCTTTTCTTACCCTCATGGCTGGGTTTGGCCGCAATTTGTGCATATGTTGCCCGCTGAAAAGGTTGCCTAGGAAGGAGATGATTGGAACGCGACCCTCTTGCTTCCCTCCCTACATTGATGTCTTGTACCCCTTCGTCATATAGAATAGCCTTGCCCTTCATCGCAGCGATTCAACCCTCCCTTTCATGTTTTGGGATGTTTGCATGTAATTTGAGACCCCCTATTATCAAATTATCCAAAACTCTCTCCAGTTGCAGAATGTTCTCTACTCCTTTGAACCGCACGAAACCGTATCTTCTGCTGCTTATGTTTCTGTTTTTAGCGATAAAAACTTCCCTAACATCCCCCCATTTTTTGAAGATGAACCACAGGTCCTTCTAGAGGGCGAGCCCTGGCACAGCGGTAAAGTTGTGTCTTGGTGACCTGTTGGTCATGGGTTCGAATCCGGAAACAGCCTCTTTGCATATGCAAGGGTAAGGTTGCGTACAATATCCCTCCCCCTTACCTGCGCATAGTGTGGAGCCTCCGGGCAATGGGGTTACGTGGTTTTAACCACAGGTCCTTCTCCCCCAAGTCCTCTGGAAAACAGGTGAAGTAAACGGAGGACGGAGGACACATCTGCATGTTCCCTCCAGTTACTTGGTCTTGCTACCCTACCGCATGCCGTTGCCGTTGCCGATGCCACGGTGTGCTGTCTGTACCTAATCCCTTCGTAATGTTGACTTACTAGGTTTCTCTCTCTACCCACCCCACTGTTTCTCTCTCTAACATTCTCTCTCATCCTCTCATAGATAATCAGACTACTAGAGTGACAATCTGGGATAATGGAACCAATTTGGATTCAACCCTGTCAGATAACAATTCCAAGCAAAAGCTAAGGAAGATATCTTCCAGAATCGAATATGACCTATTCAAACCAGAATACCCCATTGAATTCAACAAATTTTACTTGGTTTTAGACATTGTTTTGACAGAAGGAGAAATGTATTGATTATAGGAGAAAACAACAACCAATTACTCACACTGACCAGGTCGGTTTGGCTCTTAACTCAAACTGTTCCAGTCTGAAGGCAAATCTTAGGTTTATAGAACCACTAAAAAGTAAAAACCAGTCACAAGTACTATACTTTCCAAATACATACAAGTAAAAGCAGTGTCTGTTACTTAACATTATATGTAAGAAATATAGTTTTTAACTCAAACAAGAATAATCTTCCTGAAGTATCAAATAGAACCAGGGGAGGGTATGAGTTACCACTCACCCGCTTTTGGGGGTTTATGTCCATCCCATCTATGGCATCTTAATTCATGCCTTCTATGCATTAGGCTGCCATAGGCTGGTTTCTCATGGACGTTTTTGTTTTTGTCTATCCTTGTAACTATCTTTTTCTCTATATAATATATTATTTTTGCCGATCAAAAAAAAAAAAAGTATCAAATAGAATAGAAAGGTAAATGAACTTAAGTTAGAAAAACACCTCGCCACTAGCCCACCCTTTAGACCATGTAATTGGAATTTCAAGGATCCTTTCAAACAGCTGCACCAAACTCAAGCCAGACAAACTACATAAGCAATCTGTAGAACTTAAATGGCAAAGCAGAAAAAAATTGGAACTTTAAACTACTATATATGTTACCGGGACAAAAAGATTATCAATTTTTAAATTAGCATGCCAATTCTGCTCAATAGTGTCAACAAAAACATTGGCAGACAACCAGCCTCCATCTTCAGATATAATATCTGATCTCCAGGTATTACAATTTCCACTCAAATCCACATGTATGCGACTATAGTGGTTTTGGAACTTTACATTTCCATTGACATTCTCCATCTCCCTGAAAACAAGAGCAAAATAACACCTCAATTCATACAGACCATTTTTTGGTGAAAGGTTCTTGTTTACAAAATAAAAGCATCATTTGTATTATGTACAAATTTGAGATTATAATAAGATTGTATTTAGATGTTATAGGATAAAGCCTGAAATTGGGTTAGAACATTTGATTGATTTCATTGCCATTATTTCCTTTTTATTAGCTGTGCATTTTTAGGGTAATTAGGCTAATATCTTGTAGATCTTGAAACATATCTGATTTGGAGGAAATAGGATATCCTCTCATTATCAGTATTTATTGTAATGACCACTATATAATAGAGCATCCACTGTGTACTCTAACACACAGTTTCATTCTATTATCCCTCTATATTTTTTCTCATTTTACATGGTATCAGCGTCTATCCTAAATCTATTAAATGGGTCACCCACCTTATTTTCCACCTACCAAGCCCAAAAGTGTTGGGCGTGAGGGAGTGTATTGGAAAAACCCAAGTTTCACATTGGCTAGAAATAGTGCCAAAATAGAGTATTTAAGTGAGGGACAACTTATGAGCTAACTTTTGGGATTGAGTAAGGTTCAAACCCACATTCTAAAATGGTATCAAAGCCAGGTTGAGAGAATAACCAAAATTGTCCCTCACCAGGGACCCTTTTTTTTTTTTTTTTATATCAGCCAAGATAATATATATTATAAAAGATGTAAAAGAACAGTACAAGAAGTACTGCCAGAAATACAATCTAGCTGAAAACAGAGCAGAACTGAGATGGCTTTACAAGAGGCCAAAGAGGTCTGCCTGATCACTAGAACAAAGATAAACAAAAAACTAAGCCCTCCCCAGAGACCCAAAACCATCTCTGAAGTTGCTGGACCAATGATGGAAAGGGATATCAAATCCTGATTCCATATTCCTAAGCCAGGACCAGCAAAAGAAAATAGCATTCTCCAACAATTTCTGCCCATCGAAAGCTTCATTGTGGAAGAGAATCCGGTTTCTATGATACCAAATGCACCATGTCAAAGCATTCCACCAGATTAGCCATCTAAGTAAGCTATTCCCGCGTAAGTGACAAAAAGAAAATTGTCTAAAATGTTCTTTTGGTACATCCGAGAAGACCCCAACTAAATTTACCCATGCCCTTGACTCCCACCACAATGGCATAATTCTAGGGCAGTTAAAGAAAAGGTGTGAGGCATCTTCCTCACCAGGGACCCTAGTGGACCTTTCTAGTCATCGCACTTATTCCGGCGACCTGTTTTCATTTTCCGAAGACCCTTTTTCCTTCTCTGGTGTCTTTTCCGGCAACAATTGGCAACTATCACTTTTCTGGCGACCTTTTTTGCATTCTGGTGGACCTCTCTACTTGTCACCCTTCTTTCCACGTCCCCGTGGACCTTTCTGCTCATCACCCAACTTCCGAAAACCCTTTTAAGCTTATCCGGTGACTTTTCTGGCCACTATCGCTGGCAGCCGTCACAACTCCGGCGACCCTTTCGGCCTTTGACTACCAGAACAGGTGCACCTAGGGCCGATCTACCCATATCCGGCCACCGCATGTCCATCAAAGCTCTAACGCACCCACACACGCTGCTTTTCTAATGCGCTACCTTCAGCCAAACAAGGCTTGTTCCAGGCGCATGCCGGTGCATGCAACCTTCTTTCCTTGCATGATTCTTATGTTGGGGTTGCCCCCTCATTCTCCTATTATCACAGCAGTTTCAGCTCTGTTGGAGCTGGTTCGATGGTACCTCCTTATTTTTGGCGCATGATAGTGCACATTTGGCCGTTGTTTCGACGGCGCTTTTTGATATGGTGGTAGCCCCTACAGGCTGCTCCTATCCCCGGAGTTTCGCCCCCATTCGTACCCGTTTGTCGCCCACTGCTACTTGCCAGTTGTTTTCTAGGGAAGTACTTCGGTCACCTATTCTGCCACTGCCTTTTTCAGCTTGTTTTCTGGCCATCACCTTCAGCTTGCTGCTTATTTTCCGGCAAAGAACTTTCCGGTTGCCTATTATATCGTTGTCGTTTCCGGCGTGTTTCTCGATGACTTCTCTCGCTTCGTTGGCTATTTATGACAAGCGTGTCTCTTCAGTTTGAATAATTTGGGGTCTCCACGGTTTGTTTAAAGCTTCCAAATCTTGGTTTTAAAAAGATCGGAACTTGCTCTGGATTTACTTAAGCTGATGGGTATGCCAGCTCTCTCTTCCTAGCAATATTCCCCGATTTCACCAAGATCCCTGAGTTGTCTTCAAAATATTGGTTTGAAACTTCCAAATGATGGTTTTAAGAAAGTCGGAACTTGCTTTTCTTAGGCTCATGGATATTCCAGCTCTCTCTTTCTAGCAATATTCCCCAACTTCGCCAACATCCCTTAGTTGTCCTTCAAACATTTTTTGGTAGAACTCCATTTCTGTTATGTTTTCTATTTTTTAGTGGGAATAAATTTTCTTGTAACAAGCTGATTGCTTAGTAAGCTTCAGCTTGAAGGGGAGTGTTGAGAATCAAAAATATTTAATATATAGATTTATTAGGATTTGATTTATAGGAAACATATTTGATTTAGAGAAAATTGAATATCCTCTCATTATTAGTATTTATTGTAATGACCACTATATAATAGAGCATCCGCTGTGTAGTCTAACACACAGTTTCAGTCTATTATCCCTCTTTATTTTTTCTTATTTTACACACACACATATATATGTATAAATCTAGGATTTAAAAAGCGGCGCTTTAGCGGCGCTATATCGCACTGGGTGCGGGTTGCGGCACCCAGCCGCTACGTCTGTGCCGCAATGCGACAGTTTCCGGTAGCGGAGGTGCGGCTGGCAGCACGGTGTGGCGCAATAGCAGCACTACAAGGAAGAGAACGCAGTTGCAGAGGAAATTTGTATCGGGGGCAGTGGTTTGAGAATTAAACCAAAGTTAAGGGTAAAAGGATAAAAGTCCAGCAATAAGTGAGGGTAGTCTGGACTTTTACCCTTTATTTTTCTCTAAAAAGTGGTCTCTGCATCCCGTTCTTCACTCTTTCTCCCTCCCTCTGCGGTGCTTTGCGTCCCTCTTTCTCTCCCGACGAAGGTTGCTTCGTTGCTCTGCTACTCTGCTGTCCTCTTCTCCGCTGTCCGCTGTTCGTTCGTGCTTCACACAGTAGGTTTGGTTCCTTTCTTTCTTCATTCTGTTTTAATTGGTTAGGTTCCTCCTTCTTCATTTTCTGCTCTGTTTCTGCCTCCTCCTCCTTCTTTTAGCCTTCACGCAGCAGCAACAGCCCCCAGTGGTTTCATGGCATCACAAAACATTCCAGATCCAGTGGGTTCTTGCGGATTGGTAAAACCCACTGGTGAAAATCTTGACATGGCATGGCAGTGGAATAGTTTAAAAGATATCAACAAGAAGAGATATGTAACATGTGATTTTTGTGGGAAAGTTACAACGGGTGGCATCACAAGAGCCAAAAGACACCAGATTGGGTTGAAGGGAGATGTGGGTCCTTGTAAAAAAATCCCAGCTGAAATTAAGAAGACTCTGAAAGATGCTTATATGCAAAAGCTTGTTGAAAAGGATGCATATAGTGTTGATATACATGAAGATGATGATATGTTAGAAGAGGTGCAAGAAATTCAACACATCAAGAGTGGGAAAAGGACTGAGACAGCTACAAGTAAAGCCTCTACGGGTAATACTGCTGCTGCCAAGAGAGTTAAAGGCCCCTTGGATTTACTGTTTTTTAAGAAACCAGAAGCAAGCATTAAAGTGGGCAAAGGAAAGAGGCAAACAAGCATAAATGATGCTTGTAATAAAGAAGCAAGGGCCAGAACTATTCAATACATTGAAAGATTTTTGTGTACGAATGGAATAGCTTTCAATGTTGTACGTTCAAAAAGCTTCAAGTACATGGTTGAAGCAATTGGGAATTACGGTCCAAGTCTAAAGCTCCCAAGTTATTATGAGTGTAGAGTTCCTCTACTTAAGAAGGAATTGAATTACACCAAGGATTTATTAAAAGATCATGAGGAACAAAGAGCCAACTATGGATGTTCCATTATGTCGGATGGATGGATTGATAGAAAGAATAGGACATTGATAAATTTCTTGGTGAATTCTCCTTCCGGTTCTATGTTTGTGAAGAGCATTGATGCTTCTTCTTATGTCAAGAGTGGAGTAAAATTATTTGAGCTTTTAGATACTTTTGTTGAAGAGATCGGGGAGAAAAATGTTGTTCAAGTGGTGACCGACAATGGAAGCAATTATGTATTGGCTGGCAAATTGTTACAAGCAAGGAGAGAACATTTGTTTTGGACTCCATGTGCTGCACACTGTTTGGATTTGATGCTTGTAGATAGTGGAAAAATTGAGAGTTAAAAAAGCAATACAAAAAGGCATCAAGCTTGTTGGGTTCATCTATAATCACACATTGGCATTGAACACAATGAGGAAGTATACAAGCAAGACTGAATTAGTTAGGCATGGAGTGACAAGATTTGCTACAACATTCCTCACATTGCAAAGGCTTCATAAACAAAAAAATAATCTTAGAAAGATGTTCACATCAGATGATTGGCTGAAATCAAATACAGCAAAAGACCCTAAGGGAAAAAGGGCAACTGACACTGTACTTATGCCATCGTTTTGGAATGATGTTATTTATTCTTTAAAGGTTATGGGGCCTCTTGTGCGGGTGCTTAGACTTGTTGATAATGAAAGAAGGCCCGCAATGGGATATATATATGAAGCAATGGATAGGGCCAAGGAAGCAATTCAAAAATCTTTCAATGGAAATGAAGATAAATACAGGGATGTCTTTGCTATAATTGATAGAAGATGGGACTGCCAACTTCATCATCCATTACATGCTGCAGGCCATTATCTAAACCCTGAATACTTTTATACCAATCCAAAGATTGATGATGATGCTGAATTGATGGTTGGACTATATAAATGCATTGACAAGCTAAGTGCAAATGACGAAGAGGAGAACAAGATACATGGACAATTGGAAAAATATAGGAGTGCAGAAGGCCTTTTTGGTATGAATGCAGCAATTAGACAAAGGAATAAGATCACTCCTGGTAAGTAAAAGCACATTTTATGCTAATGGAACACATTTGGGATGTGTTAAAACCTGACCTGCTTCGCTTCTTGGATGAATTTTATGCTAATGGAATTTTTCCAAAGGGTGGAAATGCATCTTTCCTAGCTCTGATCCCTAAGGTACAAGACCCACAAAGCTTGAACGAGTTCAGGCCTATTTCTCTTATTGGCTGCGTTTACAAAATTGTGGCTAAGGTGCTGGCTGCTAGACTAAAGAAGGTGCTACCTTTCATCATTGATGATCGACAATTCGCATTTATGGAAGGGCGTCAATTATTGCATAGTGCAATGGTTGCAAACGAGGTTGTTGTGGAGGCACAAAGGAGTAATAAAAGTTGTTTGATCTTTAAAGTAGATTATGAAAAGGCTTATGATTCGGTATGTTGGGAGTTTCTCATATATATGATGAAGAGAATGGTTTCTGCTCCAAATGGATTTCATGGATCGAAGGATGTTTAAAATCTGCCTCTATTTCCATTTTGGTGAATGGCAGCCCAACAGCTGAATTTTACCCTCAAAGGGGTCTTAGACAAGGGGATCCCCTTGCTCCTTTCTTGTTCAACATTGTAGCGGAGGGTTTAACAGGAATGATGAGAGAAGCTCAAGCCAAGAATCTGTATGAAAGCTTCAAGGTGGGAAGGAACAAAGTAGATATCAGCATCCTACAATATGCTGACGACACCATTTTCTTCGGGTCTGCATCGATGGAAAATGTTAAAGTCATTAAGGTGCTGCTTCGGAGCTTTGAGATGGTATCGGGGCTGAAGATAAATTGTAACAAGTGCAGTTTTGGTGCGTTCGGGAGGGATGAACAATGGATACTATCAGCTGCTACCTTCCTACACTGCAGGGTGTTATCGGTACCTTTACTTTATTTGGGTATCCCAATAGGGGCAAACCCGAGGCGTGGTGAGACTTGGGATCCAATAGTGAAAAAGTGTGAGAAGAAATTATCTAAGTGGAAACAAAAATACCTATCTTTTGGGGGAAGGGTGACCCTGATTAAATCCGTCCTTAACTCGATCCCTATATTTTTCTTCTCTTTTTTCAGGGTGCTGAAGAAGGTTGTGACTAGATTGGAGAGGCTCCAAAGGTGGTTTTTGTGGGGTGGCAGCAACGAACAGAAGAAGATCCCTTGGGTGAGCTGGGAATCTGCGTGCCTACCAAAGGAGAAAGGAGGTTTGGGCATAATGGACCTTGGGAGTTTCAATATGGCTTTGCTCGGAAGATGGAGATGGAATTTATTTCATTATTCCAATGCATTGTGGGTACAATTATTGGAATCTAAATATGGAGGTTGGAGGAATTTGGACGTGACAAGGAGATTGGCTAGTGAATCTACATGGTGGAAAGATCTAAGTCTTGTATGCTATCCATTAAATGAGGGAGAATGGTTCCATAGAGGATGTAGATGGAAGGTGGGCTGTGGAGCTAAAGTGCTTTTTTGGGAAGACGGGTGGATGGAGGATAGGGTACCTTTGAAGTAGAAATATCCTAGGCTGTATCGGATTTCACAACAGCATCAACACTACATTCAGCAATTGGGATCATCAACTCAGAACGGGTGGGAATGGCAACTTCGATGGAGGAGGTTATTTATGGAGGGTGAAATTGCATCAGCGATCAAATTCATGGAGGAAATCCAGGGATTGGCGGTGAATCTGCAGCAACCAGATTTGTGGGTTTGGTCGGGAGCATCAAGTGGGGTATACTCTGTGGAGAGTGCGTACAGAATTATCACTAAGGCGGACACGAACCAACACCATGACGAGGTGTTTAAGCAGCTATGGAAGCTAAAAATCCCTTCAAAAGCTTCATGTTTTGCATGGAGATTAATGAACGACAGATTAACAACAAAGCTGAATTTAAGGAGAAGGAATGTGGAGATCATTGATGCCTTATGTCCTTTTTGTAGATGCCACGAGAAGGATGCATCCCATTTATTTCTTATGTGTCCTAACATTTTGCCATTGTGGTGGGAATCAAGGGCATGCTAAATATTGTTGGAGTGTACTTGGCAGTCCCGAAGGAACATTTTCATCAACATTCCTTCTGCCATATGAATGGAAATAGGCTACATAGATGGCAGATTTGGTGGATTGCTCTAACCTGGAGTACTTGGCATCATAGGAACAGAATTGTCTTTCATAATGAAGGTTTTAATGGTCAGAAGCTGCTGGAGGATACTATGTTTTTTTGCTGGTCATGGCTCAAAAATTTAGAGCCAGGCTTTGATATTCCTTTCCATTACTGGTCTAGTAACATGAAGGACAGCTTTAGTTTTCAGGGGAGGGTATAGAATGTATTTTTTTTCTTTTGTCCTAGCTATTTATCAGAACTCAGTTGGCTTTTTCCTCTGTGTTCTAAGCCACCTAGGTTCTGCTCTTGTTCCTGCTAGGTTGTATACCTTGCAGTACCACTTGTACTGTACCTTTTTATTTTCTTTTATATATATATATATATATATACATATATTATCTTTGCTGATCAAAAAAAAAAAAAAGTAAAAGCGCATTTATTTGATCACTTTAAGCTTTTAATGGACAAGTTGTAATGTTAACAAGTTGTTGCAATTTGCATTACAGCTCAATGGTGGAAGTCATATGGAGCACATGTGCCAAATTTGCGAAACCTTGCTGTTAGAGTGTTGGGCTTAACTTGTAGCTCATCGGGATGTGAGCATAATTGGAGTACTTTTGAACATGTAAGTATTTGTTAAATGATTTTTGTTTGTATAGTTTCATATCATGATTGTGAAACTAATATTCTTTATTGGAAATTGTACACTAGATTCATTCTAAGAAGAGAAGCAGGCTTGAGCATCAAGGGTTGCAAGACTTAGTCTTTATTAAGTATAATCAAGCTCTTAAAGAACGTTTTGAGAGTCGTGATTTGATTGATCCCATTGTCCTAAAAGACATTGATGAAAGTAATGAATGGTTGGTAGGAGAAATGGGTGAAGATGCAGAAAATGAATTTGTTTTTGATGATGATAACTTGACTTGGGGAGATGTTGCTAATGTAACTGTGGTTAATGAGCCTATAACTTTTACACTAGGCAGCATACTAGATTCAGGAAGGAAGCTGCTTCTATGCCATCAAGCTCTAGTGGAATAAGGGCTGAAGTTGAACAAATTGAAGGTGATAATGAAGACATAGAAGATTAGGATGAACAGATCTACAAACTTGATACTAGTGAAGAAAGCAAGGGTGGACAAGAAGAAGACTTTCAAGAAATGTTTGATGATGATTTTGATTAGTTCTTTTCTTTCTTGACTTTGAAAGAGCCATTGAAAATTTCTATTTGACTCTACTTGGATCATTTGTGTTCCTAGAATGTTATTAATTGAGTTACTTTCAATGAATTAGTATGTTGCTTCCTTTATGTTCCTTGAATCCTTGTTTTGAATGTGTAGTATTATACTTTTCATTCCTCATTTCCTCCTATTTTGGGTGATTTCTTATCTTTTAGCATTTATATATGTTGTATAATTTATTATATAAGTATTCTTATGAACTTCATAGTAGCGGCTTTACCACTACCCGCTATACCGCTATAGCGTTTTTGGGGTCGACCGCTACCGGCCGCTACCCGCTATTTAAAACTATGGTGTAAATGATAGAGATGGGAGACTCTCCTAAACAAGTTTCTCACTCATATCCTGTGCTTTTATATCTGTTTTAAGTCTGATTCCAGAAAGGGCGCTACATCTCCCAAACAAGTTTATACTCAATAATCTAAACAATCTACTTAAAATATTAACATCTTCTCCTTTTATTCTACGAAACAAAGATTAAACACTATTCACATAAATTATTAAAAAATTCTATATCAGTTCAGACTGTTTAGTGAGTTCAATTTAAGATACAAAATTGACATAACTAGATGATAATCTTTAATACCAACATGACAAGCTAAATTGGAAACGTTTATAATGTGAAAGCTAAACCAAATCAAAGTAAAAATATTTTGCAGTTAAACTAACAGTCTCCAGTTGCCATTTTTCAAGACTAAAAATGAGAATTAAGATAGTATTCAATAACATCGAGTAACTCAACTCATCTTAGTTCACCCAAACAATACCAGGGGCGTCAATGTGGCCCTCCAACAAAAACCTACTTCAATTTAATCTCTCAATGATGAAAAGTGACATCAAAATTATCCCTTATGTTTTATTCAAAAAATAAATATAAAAAAATCTTCTTTCTAATGCATGTTTACTAACTCTTTTAGAAACTGAAATCAAAATTTTCAAGTTTCAATGACACACAAAAGAAAGATTTGCTTTTCCATATTACAATTATGTCAAAGCTCAATAAACCTCATTGCTATGGCGGCATTTTGGCCTTCTGCCATCCACCATTCATAAAAACGGAAATATGTACATAATATTGATTAATATTAAATTATTAATTAAAATCATAAGGTCGTGAAGAGGTGTGTCCATCACCTCTATAGAGTGATTATAGATTCAGTAGTAAATGACAAGACCAGCTCTTACCTAACTTCCTTGTCACCATATGCAAGTAGCATCAGTGTTGCACCTCTGAAATGAACTGAATCCAGCGTAACAGGCAGAGTCTTAGTAATGCCTTCAGACTGCACAAAATCTACCCCATCAACATGTTCTGAAACAATATCTTCAACTTTCAGACCCACATCAGACTTCAACATTTCAAAGGAACCAGAAAGAAAATGAGATATCAACTCTTCAATATTTTTTAAAAATGAGGTTAAGCCAAATTTCACGAGCAAGTACTCAAATGGATTTTTAAAATAAGTTGCCAACTGAGGCTCAGGCTTCACAAAACCCAAATCTTCAGATGGCAAACCACGTTGGTCCCCTGATGAATTATCACTATCATCAATTTGATTCTCAGCAACATATGGTACCAGCTCCTCATTTTTCACTGTACTACTATTTGGATTAGCAGGTTTTGCAACATCACCACTAGATTGCAAATTTTCAATTTCACTCTCTCTTGTCCGTAAAGTTGAATCACAGACAAACTTTAAATAATCTGATTGACTGGTAACATTTTCATTTACTAAGGGGGACTGGAATCTCAGATCTTTGAATTGTGTCCCACTTTGGTTATCATCACTTCTATTTTCATCACTAAAAATAACAGATATTGTATTTCTGTCAACCTCACTTTTCACCGAATGCATATCATGACTCATAAAACCATAACTTTCAGAAGGTGATGAAGGCTCCCCAAACTTCCATTGTGGTTGATCACAAAAGTATGCATGAGCAGCTGATGCACTACGTTCCAATAGTCTCTTTTTGATAGCACCACCGGATGCAAAGATGTTACTCCCATTAGCCTTCCTCTTCGACTTGTGTTTCCTAGGCCCTAATATTACTCTGGACCAAAATCGAAGTCCCAATCCAGGAAATCTTACTCCAAATGATTTTTCCAAAGCTGCGTGTTTTGTATCATAATTAACACCTTTGTCCATCAACCGATGATCGTGCTTCCCATCATTCATACAGAAAAAGGGTGCAGACTCACTTGACTCCAATGATTGAGTTTCAATCTCCTTTAAACCATCATCACCTTTGGATAGACCACAACTCCGCTCAGAAACAAAGTACCCCGCCTCAGCAGCTTCCCTAGCTGCACCATCCCTTTCTCTTTCCCACTGAGCAAAGGCTTCCTCTCGTGCAAGCCTCCTAGTTCTCGTGCGATAATCTATACCCTCTTCAGCCGAGAAACTTCTCTCCCTGCCAACTTCATTGAAGGGTATTCCCAACCAAGTAAAGTCCTTCCTCTGCACCACCAAGAGACTTGGATGCAACAAAACTGCATCAATCACCAACTTCCCCCTCCTCAAGCTCACAAAGGGACGGAGGCGGAGCTTCACCGTGGGAGCCTCGCCACACGAAAACTCCTCCTTGTGAGGCCCAAACGAGCACGACTCCAACGTGATGCTCAACGGCGAAATCCGCCGAACCTTGCCAAACACAAGGTCACGCTGAATGTGCTCACTGATTGCTGAACAAACAGAAGGCAACAAATGGGCCTCAATGAAACCCTTTGCTTTGTTCTGTCCATACCACACCAACATACACACCCCAGCAATAACAGCAGTGTAAACAGAAGCCCTTATCAGAAAAAGCCCCTCTTTCCACAACGGTGATAAATAACTAACCAATGCCTCACTCCTAAAATAAGGTTCCCTGGCACATTCTAACCTCGACCCACTTCTCAAAATCACGTCTTGTCCCAATAACCCCACGTTTTTTTGCCCCGAAAAAGATGGAAAGAGTAACGGTTGGCTTAACAAACGACACCGTTTTGGGGACACGCAGCACGTACAACTGCAGAGACCCTTCTTCTGCGGCAACAACTTCCTCTTGTCCAAACGAAAAGGGTTCCTCTTGCCGGTGGTGCCACTTTCCAAAGAACCATGCAGACTTGTCCCGAAAAACAAGGTGTGGTTTTTAAGACTCATTGTTGGGTCTCATTTCAGAAGAATCATCATTCTAACAAAACACAAACTTCGATTCTCTGCATCATCATCATAAGAACGAAAAATAAGGTGTGGTTTTGGGGGCGTTGTGAAACTGTGAAAGTGTGTTTTGTTACTCTGTAGGCGAGAGACAACCTCGGAGGATAACAACGATGGAAAGTGTGGAGTCTGAGAAATTTTTGTTTGTGTTGTTTTCTGCTAATGGCCAGGGAACTCTGCTCTGCCTAATGGTTTCGATTGGGAGAGGACGAAATTGTTTGGTTGTGTTTCGAGGTGGAAAGGTTAAAAAAGAGATTATACTTTTGGGAAAACAAAGGGAGATTGGTTCGCCTGTTCGCCCAAATTTCTCTTCACTTCTCGTCACTTGTCACTCCCAATTTTAATTTTTTTATATATATTCAATTAATGGAAAGAGATTAAAAAAATAACAAAGATTAATATATGATATTCATGATCTTGAAAAAATATATAATACATGGTGAAATGTCTTATCAAAATTTGAAAATTTCACGTGTGGACTAGATGTGGTCTAAGTAGACTCTAAATTATACACGTTGATTCGGCTTTGTTTAGGAAAGGGACCTACAAACAAAGGAAAAATACTTTGACGCTCAAGTAAATACATCAATTATAAGAGAATAATTGAGTGTGAGAACTCAGTATGAGATCTATAAAAAGAGTAACTTGAGTAATGCATTCAAGTGTTGTGTAATCAGATGTATCCAGGATGGTTTAGAGAGAACCTGTAAGATTGTATTTAGAGTGTGGAGTGTGGGTTTTGGGCCTTCGTTTGTTAGTTATCTGTAGAACAGTTAATAGTAAGCAGTTATCTAATTTAAAAAGAAGATAATGTGTACCTTATTGATATAAGGTTACTTATAGATAAGTAACAACTTGTAGATGAGATATGATAAGATAAGGTGGTTGCACCAATTTGAATATGTAAGTATATCTGTTATTTTGTTAATAAGGAGATAAATATTGTTGGTGTCGGTGCTCCTGTAGCAGATTGACGTCCACGCTCCTGTAGCAGGGCTGACATGGAGGGCGGACACATGTGTCAAGGTTGACACTTGGAGGGTAAATAAGCACTATTAATGTGGTAATGCTGACGTGGAGGGTGCCCACGTGTACGATGACCTTACAATGATAGCCACATGTAATTTTACCATATTTGGACGATATAGTGGGTCATTGAAAAAAAAAGTATTATCAAAATATGTAAATGTAATCAATGATATGTATAATGGGGTTACCAAATGTGTAAAAGTTTATAATGAAACATCAAGTTATTTTCCTATCATGGTAGGTACATACTTAGGTTTGACTCTTAATCCTTATCTTTTTGCCTTTGTGATGGATGAACTAACAAAAAATTTAAAAGGAATTGTCGTAGTGTATGTTTTTTGCAGATGATATTGTGTTTACTTATGAGACCAAAAATGATGTTAATAGGAGACATGAATTGTGGATAAGCACTTTGGAGTCTAAAGGATTCACGTTAAGCCGGAGAAAGTCTGAGTATATGAAATATGTGTTTTCACTAGTAAGAGATGATGATCAAGATCCAGTGCATCTACTTTGTCAAGAGGTACCCAATTTTGCAAAACAGTTGAGAGATTGATGAAGATGTAAATCATAGAATCAGAGTAGGGTGATTGAAATGGCAAAGTGTATCTGGGTTGTTGTGTGATCGCAAAAATGCCTTAAGCTATAAGAAAAATTCTATAGAACAATTGTAAGACTTGCAATGTTATATAGAGTTGAATGTTGGCCAACACACAGGCAACATGAGCATAAAATAGGGGTAGCAGAAATGAGAATGTTAAGGTGGATATATGGTTATACGAAGATAGATAAGATAAGAAATGAAGATATTCGACGAAAGGTAGTAGTAGTATCAGTGAGTGAAAAGATGAGGGAACATAGATTGAGGTGGTTTGGGCACATAATGAGACAACCCTTGGATGCTACAGTAAGAACAAAAGTTTATTACCAAGAGCTCAACATAAAGAGAGGTAGAGGTGAACCAAAACTTACCTGGGAAAAGTAGTTAAACAAGACTTAATGGAGTGAGATATAGATTGATTGACGGTGTGTCTTAAGACAAAATGGAGAAAACTATAAGTTTGGTGGAGGGTTAGACCCGTTGTTATCTCTATGTTCCAGATGGTCTTGTTTTAGTCTTTTTGCTCTTCATCTCCTCCCTTCTTTTTTCCCTATTCTTTTCTTTTATTTTATTTCTTCTTTTTCCAACCTCCTCGTATTTATCATTAGGTTCATCTACCACCGATCCCAATTAGTTTGGGTTAAAGGTGTTGTTGATGTTGATTCAAATTTTGTTTTTAATCTATACTAATATTAATAATAAAGGAAATATTTGTATTTGGTGTCAAATTTTATTGGATAATGTTATTTTTTAAATCATTTCTTAAATTTTCATTTTTTTCTTCTAACCTATTTTTTATTAATAATAAAGCAAATACAATCATTTGGCGTCCACATTTTATTGGACAATTTTATCCTTAAACTACTTCTTAAATTTTTAATTTTTTCTTCTAACTTACATTTCCCCCTACTTTTACATTGTTCACTTTTTTTATTTTGTCATATTTTTTTATTAACTATATTTAACTTCTATCTTTTTAATCATTTAAAAATTTAGAAAGGCACGATTCACCTCCCCAAGTTCATGATAAGAAAATTGTTTTTGCTCCTTGATATTTGAAAAACTTTGTTTTTTATCCGTGTTGTTAGGGCTTCTCCATTAACTGGTGACGTGCTCATTAACATTTTAAAAATACGATTTGTAGCAGTTTTAAAACACTCAATATTCATTTCAATTTATCAATTACAATTTATGGCGGTTAAAAATCATCTGAATCAATTTTAACTTTGCAAATTCAAGTTTGGAGATGATATTTGTGTGTAGATCCCCTAAAATTAGAGAGGTGACGAGCTGCCTAGGGTTGGTAGAGTTGCATGATGAGTAAATAGGAAAGGAGCCGAGAGAGAGAGAGAGAGAGAGTTTATAAGGAAAACACAAGTATATAATTTTTTAGAAACTATAGCGTTTATTGAACAAATGCTCTAAATATGCTCCATGTTATATAATATAAAGCACTTATTTAAATAAACATGATCTATAAGTTTCGTGTTTCTGTTAAAAAGTGTTTTCCAAAAGTTATGCGCTATATATCTTTATTTTTGATGTAGTGTTTCTTTATTACAACTTAGTCATTTGTGACCAGATGAACATGATATTATAACAACAAATAGGTGAAGTAAAACAAGTTCAGTGACTGTACACTATGAAACAACATATCTAATTCTAATCTCCTTTGATCCCTCATCGAAATAATCCCAAATTTCTCTCCCATATTGATTTAAGTTTTGTATGGATTAAAATTCTCACCTAGATAAGGTGGTGATGATTTGTCCATGCCATCATTGAAATATGAATTGGTAGATCACTATTCCCTCACATAGAAGTTTTTATTTTACCATGCTAGAGGAGTTCTCAAAAGTGTTCACGTTTTAGCAATCATGAGAGCATCATGCCCTTATGAATTACGATATTTGATTTATATAGCAATTCCTTTTCCCTCTCTCTCTCCCTCTTCACCTTAGCCACATGATGTCTTTGCTTAGCAAAGGCCATAGGATCCAATTGTTAATTCCCTTTCCTTATGCCATTTGTTGAAAGATATCTCAAGCTGCTAGTATCAAGTGGCATGGCATTCAATCATCTTCCTGACACAGATAGTCAAATATGTTCTCATAATTCCTATTAGAGCAGTCACTAGTGTCGATACAAGCATATGTCATCAAATTAGAGTCTTCTTAATTATATATAGGTACATGGTCATAAAATCTTATGAGTTGCAAACTACTTCATTAGAAACTTGAAATGCCAAGAAAGAAAGAAAAAAGTAGGTGCTGCAACAAAAGAAAAAGAAAATGGAGGAAGGATCCTTTCAACAACATCAAAATACTAACGAGTATTACTAGTGGACTTATAAGAGTAATCCCCGACCTACTTCTTTTCGGCATTACAAAACCCAACATAAGCTAACTTGCAATTAATGTCTTTTGGAACCTTTAGTATACAATATTGAATTACAATAATAAGTGTTAACCATGGCAAATAAATTCTTGAAAAGGGGTTAAGGCTAGAGTTATTGATAAGGATATATCGAAAGAAAGAAAAAAGGAATAAGTACCATTGACTAAAGGTGTTATAATAGGTGTTTTGACCCACCAATGTGAGAAATATGGACTTAGGTTTTGACACTGAGATCAAACCTAAATTTCCAATGATTGAATCTAAGCAAGAAAGAGAAGAAATGTAAAGATTTCACCTGATATGTGAAAGGTGTGAAAATTTGAAAAACATTTCCCATGTAGTATCAACTTCTCTTCATGATTGTGTCCAAAGATCCATTGATCCCAATGTAAATAGATGTTTCCAATCAAAGGATGAAAGTCGTGATGAAAATCGTAGTGAAAAATATGAGAGAAAAAGTGTTACACATGAAGTTCTTCGAAAAACTCATTTGTATGACCTTAGAAAAAAATCGATTAAGCCATAGAAATAGTCAACTGTATTGTTTTTCGCATCAGCTAGGTTTACTAAAGAACAAAGAATTGATTATATTAGCATATAGTTTATTGTTTACGAAAGCGAACAAACACTTTAGATAAAAATGAGTTTTTTAAAGGAGCTTATGAAAACAAGTTCAAGTAAAGATTGTCCAAAGATGAAAATAGATTTTCACTAAACAAGTTTTCAAAGATCTCGTGTGTCCACAGGTGTGTTCAAAAGAAAACAAGTTAAAAACACAAGAACACTTCTTTTTATACTGGTTCACTCAAACTATGAGATATGTTTAGTTCTCCTATAACCTTAGAAGGGTTTCACTAATTAAATAGATTACAACAAGTATTTCCTGGGTCACTTTTGGCAAACTCTCAATGTGACCGTGAGATTAATAAACACCCAAGTATTGATCACTAAATCACTCCTGACTTTCTCAAACTAGAAGTTTGAAAGATTTACAAAGAAATTAACTCTCACAAAGAGAATAAGCAAATACAAAAATAACTTTGCTATGCAAAAAATAACACTTCTAGAACAAATGATGAGAGCTTTGATTCATAAGTTTTTCAACACTTTGTGTTCTCAGAATTGCAAAGTTCTTTTTTTGCAAAGCTTCAATCTTGAAGTATTAAACTATTTGAAGTTGGAGTTGATTAGTGTTGGGAGCCAGGTTTTACCCTACCTAAGCATAAGTAGGTGAGAACTTACATGAATACACGATGAAATCAAAATTAGATACTCTCTTATAGGCAATAATACCTTGACAAAAACACGTTTATATTATATAATGTAACTTGATACCCTCATTACAACACACAAAAAATGAATTTGTTAGGGTATTTTTGTTAAAAAGAAGAAAAAGGCAAAAAAGTTGAGGAGTTGAAAGATTAAAATATAGGGTGCAAAAATGAAGGCACAAATCCCACTCTTTTGGTATTTGCCCATGATATTGACACCCCTCGATCTTAGCACCCTCACTTTTTCTGTATTTTTTAATAAAGATATTTGTGACAAAAATTAGTTTCTATTGTGTTTAACTACACAATGAAGACTTATTCCATTGTGTATGTGGATCAAACACATAATAGAAACTAGTTTTCATTTCCTATTTCATTCAAAATGAACAACGAAAACTAGTTTTTTCGTTGTACATTGTAGGTTGGAATCCCTTGCGTCAATTAACTACACAACAAAATAAGTTTTATTATATATTTCAATCAAAATCCATAACAAAAACTAGTTTCCATTATTGAAATCAAGAAGTTTCCATAGACAAATTAAATTACATACAAAAATAATATCAAAATAAGATAAATTAATTTTAAAAGAACTCACCAATTATTTCATTAAAACCATTTTTATGGAACTCATCATTATAGAAGGTCCCTTTTAAGATCAAACAATTCCATCATAATAATTATGATTGTATGTGTGATAGCATCTCCTAAATCGAGAATATTAATGCAACCGATTTATTGAAAATGTTCATGATATCCCTTTTTTAGCTTCTAGAATCTATTTCTTAGTGGAACTATTTCCTTACTAACAGGAATCAAAGAATTAGTAGATTAGCTTTCGGTACTTAGTAGTAGCACAAAAATTGTATCCATTTTTCATGATATAATGCATGGGTAAGATATATTATGATGAATTTGTCAAATTCCATTATGTCTTCCAAAATGGAATATATCTTATAAGTGAGATATAATATCTGATTAGTGACATAAAGAATCTAATAAGTGACATTTCGAGTAATTGTTTACATAATTTTCTTTTGTCGTAAGAAATTATTCATTGAAATAATGAGTTACTATATATGAGGATTCTATGTAAGAAAATAAACTCGATTCTCTTTTTTCAAAGTTACAAACTATTATTTATTGTACGAAAACCCAGTTCTTATTAAGTAAACTTTAATAAACACTCAATATACAAGTAGGCTTTTCAAGTTGATAATGTGATGAGGATCAAGAATTGTGAAGCCCCATGATAAGGGCAATATAAAAGGAAGCACAATAAGCATTGGATCATGAAGTGAACTACTTCCTTTCTCAAGCATTAGGTCAGCATATCAACCTTTCCTTGAGTCCAAAGGCCAACCCGGAAGAAGAGTTCAAATTGATCCAATTGATTCAAATAAGTGAAGAGCTCAAATACTAATAAGTGAATAGCCTAGATATCTCCAATGTTTTGAACATAACTTGAGTTCTAGATTTCTGCTTTAGGAGTTCTTTGATGTGTTTGAAAGCTCTAAAGATTTCCTACAAGTTATATTTCTAGTCTTAAGTCCAAATTCTACATCTATGATGATGAAAATGGGACATGAAGTTCAACACGAATTAGATTTTTTTTAGTATGATTTTTATGTGACTGAAGTCCTACATTGGAGAGAAAGAGGAGAGAGACACCACTTGTTGGCTATAAATAGTCATTCATTTGTCTTATGTACTCACCTTTGAATTAAATAAAAAACTTTGCACTTTTAAAAGTGTGTGAGAGGAAGTTCTTCTTGGGTTCTTAATTGGACCAAACATTGGTTCTTATCAAAGGTTTCTACAATCTTTGTGGCAAATCCCCACGAGACTTATCACTTTTCATAAGGTGTGGCGTCTTCTTCCATTTCTTGTCTTTTCCACCTTTTTATTTTTTTCTTTAACATTTTGTTCATGTTAAATTCGTTATTTTTGCTCTGCACTTTTCTTCATATTGTCTCTATCTTTGTTCTCTTCGTCAAACACTTGGTGTGCACCTTTTTCTTATGTTATAACAAGAATTCTTTTCAAGGACGATCCTTAAAAAAAACAATGAACCCCGTATTGGTTCATATCATAATGCATTATGGGTGATCTCAAACTTTGCAATTATTATCTTGGCCACAATTACAAACATCAAATTATTAGGAATAAAACTAAGTGAACAAACGAAACAATAGAAATTTAAGGACACACAATTGAAAAATTATATGTTAATACACTTTTGTATATTATATATTACATTCATTTGTGTTAAATTTGAAAGACAAATAGTATTTAAACATAAAAAAGCCAAATGTTATATATAATATAATGTTATTTTATATAAAAGTGCAAGTTTTGATTTAGAATAAAAATATATATGTTCGTTGAATAAATTCTGATAATTATAGAGATAAAAAAATATTTGTATATCTCTTACTATGATATTAAAAATTAATGAAAATATTTAAAAATTAAATAAATATCAAGCAAAGGACATGAAAGCATTGTAATCTATTGGTTGTTGTTAATGAAATAAATGAAACATGATTAAAGGGGGTGGAATAGTGTGTTAGTGAAATCTATAACTTTTTGTCAAGTATGATATCTTTTGGCATGCAAAAAACGAGCTTATGGAAACAAGTTCAGATAAAGATTGTCCAAAGATGAAAACAAATTTTCACTAAACAACTTTTCAAAGATTTTGTGTATCCAAAGGTGTGTTCAAAAGAAAATAAGTTAAAAACACAAGAACATTATTTTTATACTGATTCACTCAAACTGTGAACTATGTTCAGTTCTCTTTCAACCCTAGGTTTCCACTAATTAAATATATTACAACAAGTATTCTTCTACTACTACTCTTGGTCGCTTAACACATGTATTTTCTAGGTCACTTTTGAAAAACTCTCAATCTCACCTCGAGATTAATAAACACCCAAATATTCATTGATCACTAAGCCACTGTGGCTTTCTCGAACTAGAAGTTTGAAAGGTTTACAATGAAATCAACTCACACAAAGAGAATAAGCAATACAAAGAAAATACAAAAATAACTTTGTTATGCAAAGAATAACACTTTTAGAACAAATGATATCTAGAGACGAGACCTTTGAATCATAAGTTTTTCAACTCTGTGTTCTCAAAATTGCAATTTAGCGCTTATTTCAACACTTTGAAGCGATGCGACATTAATTATCAAAACTTGCATCGTTGGTGGGGATACAATTCATTGTGTGCTAACTTTAATTCACTCATAATTAGATAATAGTATAATTGACATTAGTATAATTTTTTTTTGCATTCTACTGCATAATTGTATTCTGCTACACAATTGCACTTTGCTGTACATTTGCATTGTTGTTGTTGTTTGTTATGTAGTGTGTGTGAAGTAGTGGTGCAAAAACAAAAAAAAATAGAGAAAAACAGAGTAGTAGTAGAGAGACAAGTGGTGTAGTTGTGTTGTGTTGTGTTATGTGTTCCAAAAGTGATCTGTCTTATGGAGTTTAGCTGCATAACTTGGTGTCCAAAGCTTATCCCCCATTCTAAGAAAAAGTAACCCCTCTGGAGTTTGGTTTGGGTCAAAATTTGCAAATTTGGCCTCTAGGTAGGAGTTTTAGTGCAATGGCATTTTGGTCACTTCATAGTCAACTAGCTCATAACGGGCTGAAAATTTACCAAAGTGTAGAAAAAAGTTAATACATCATGGTGACCTGTGAGGGATGAACATGGTCATTGGGGTCCAAATTGCCAAATTTAATGATCTACACCACTTTTGAATTAATTTTGTGTTTTCATGATTTTTAGAAATCACCAAAAAAATTACAAAATCATACATGATTTTTAGACATTTATTGTGGTGGTTTTGAATTTTTTTAATTGTTTGAGGCAGTTTTCCATTTTCTGTATCATTTCAGCAGATATTGTGAATAGTGTTCTGGTAGGTAGTTGCCAGTTATTTATGTGATTTCTGTCACTGATGAGTTGAACTGTGCATGACTAGGTCCAAATCAAATGATTTGCATTCATATGATCCTGAGGTAGATAGGACATTTAACAGGTTGAGCATAAATAATAAAAGTGTAGTGCATGATAGTGTAGTTCTAGATAGTAGTATAGTGTATTCTGAGTCTTCTGTTTCTGAACCTTGTTCTAATTTTGAAAATTTTGATTCTAAAATTTTTGTTGATACAACGGTTGGTAATAACCTAACTCTTAAGGAATTGGCTACACTTGATGTTGGTTATCAACCTTGGTGTATTCAATATCCTGAGACTGAGGTTAGTTATGAGCTAAAGTCTGGACTAATCCATTTGCTTCCACAGTTTCATGGTCTTGCAGGTGAAGATCCACACAAGCATTTTAAGGAGTTTCATGTAGTGTGTTCCACCATGTGACCACATGACATTCATGAGGACTATGTGAAGATGAAGACATTTTCATTCTCTATGGATGCTGTGGCTAAGGACTGGTTGTACCTTCAACGAAATCCTATCAACACTTAGACATATATGAAGAGAAGATTTTTGGAGAAATTCTTCCCTGCATCCAGAACAACATCCATCCATAAATAAATTTGTGGTATAAGGCAACTACCTAAAGAGACATTATATGAGTACTAGGAGACATTCAACAAGTTGTGTGCTACCTGTCCTTACCATCAAATCAGTGAGCAATTATTGATCCAGTATTTTTATGAAGGATTCATGTTAATGGACAGAAGTATGATAGATGCAGCCAGTGGAGGCGCTTTAATGGCAAGTCTCCTCTTGCTGCAAGACAATTGACTTCTAACATGGCAGCCAATTATCAGCAATTTGGTACTAGAAACGCTGTAACATCCAAGGCTGTTGCAAATGAAGTTTCTGACAGAATTGACATCCCTTTTGAGACAACTTGCCATTGGTCAACAACAAAATGTGATGGCAGCCAATTAACCAAGGTTATGTGATATCTGTTGTGCACCTGATCATCCAATAGATACATGTCCCACTCTAAAAGAAACAGAACAAGCTGTTGAAGTTTCTGCCATACAACCTGGATAATCATTTAGACCTCAACAACAACAGTATAATCCTTACTCCAATACTTATAATCCTGGTTGGAGAGATCACCCGAATTTGAGGTATGGTCTTAGTCCACAACAACAACAACAGACACAACAACAACAACCATCCAGACCTCAACAGTAACATTATCAACCCTCCATAGCAAATACTAAGCTCCCCCGTTTAGACAACAACCACAATTCCAACAACCTGCACCTACACTTGCACAACCTGTCCAGAGCAGTTCTGGACCTTCCTTAGAGGACTTGATGAAGCAAATGGTAACCAATAACATTCAATTTCAACAAAATGTCAGTGCCATCATCCAAGACCTGCAGACTCAGATTGGACAGTTAGCTACAACTGTCAACTAGATGCAGTAACAAGGTTCTGGCAACATTCCAGCAAAACTAATTATTAATCCAAAGAATGTGAGTGCTATTACCTTGAGGAGTGGCACGAAGCTTCCAAATTCAACAAATGTTGGTGCCAAAATTGATGCTGGTGCAAAAATTGATAATGGTGCCAAAACAGATTCTGCACCAAAATAGATTCCTCTATCTTTTCTTTCTATATCCATTTTTGTAAAGAAAATGGAGCTTGATGCTGATATTCTTGAGACTTTCAAGAGGGTGGAAGTCAACATTCCCCTCTTGGATACCTTCAAACAAATTCCAAAATATGCAAAGTTCTTGAAGGATTTGTGCACCCATAAGAGGAAGCTGAAGGGAAATGAGCAAGTGAGGATGACATAAATTTTTCTGCACTTATACAGGGAAAACTGTTGCTGCCATTCCACCATTCACCTTGCCACAGAAGTGCAAAGATCCTGTCACTTTCAGTGTCCCTTGCACCATTGGAGATTGTACTTTTACAGATGCCATGCTTGACCTTAGAGCCTCAATTAATGTCATGCCTATATCAGTTTACAGATCACTACATCTTGGTGATTTGAAACCCACTGGTGTCATTCTCTTAGCCAACGGGAGTGTTGCGCTTCCACTTGGAGTTATTGAAGATGTGCTGGTGCGAGTTAATGATTTGATTTTTACCAACAGATTTTTATATTTTGGATATGGAGAATGAGTCTTTCAGCCATGGTTCCACATTGATCCTAAGGAGATCATTCTTAATGACAGCCAGGGACCAAAATTGATGTGCATGCAGGAACTCTTTCCATGGATTTTGGTTATGACGTTGTCCATTTCAACATTTTTGAGGCCATGAGACATCCTGTAGAGGAGCATTCTGTCTTTCTTATCGATATCATTTATGTTGTAGTAGATATTTGTACAGATTTAATTTCTAATTTTTCTGACTTTTGTGACTTTGATCTTAGTTCTTGTAATTGTACTTGTGGTAATTCTGTTGTTGTGTGGAGATTTCCTCTGTAGTTCACTCTGATGGTGTTGCAGGTACAGGTGCAAGTGTTGATTTTCCTATCTCCCTTCCATCAACCACCAACTTTTCCTTGCCTTCCACCATTCAGCCACCTTCATTAGAGCTGAAGCCACCACTTGGGCACCTTAAATATGCATATTTAAATGATGCTTAGAAGCTTTCAATCATCATATCTAGCAGCCTGTCACTTGAGCATGAACAGAAGTTGTTGACCTTGGATGGACACTTGCTGACCTTTCTGGAATAAATCCTTCTATTTGCATGCATCAGATACTCTTGGAGGATGATTCTAGGCCGGTAAGGCAGCCACAGAGGAGGTTGAATCCCATTATTCTTGATGTGGTAAAGATGGAAGTGATGAAGTTACTAGCTGCAGGGATCATCTATCCCATTTCAAATAACACTTGACTTTCACCTGTCCAAGTGGTCCCCAAGAAGTTAGGTATCACTGTTGTGAAAAACCAAGATAATTAGTTGATTCTGACTAGAGTCGCTAATAGTTGGCGAGTTTGCATTAACTATAGGAGACTTAACTAGGCAACTCGCAAGGACCATTTCCCTCTCTCATTCATTAATTAGGTTCTAGAGAGGTTGACAGGTAAATCACATTATTGCTTTCTTGATGGTTTTTCAAGTTATATGCAGATTCATATTGCACCAGAGGACCAACACAAGACGATATTCACTTGTCCATTTGGCATATTTGCCTACATCTTTTGGCCTATGCAACGCACCGGCACCTTCCAAAGGTGCATGATGAGTATCTTTTCCGATTTATTAGAGAGTTGCATGGATGTGTTTATGGACGATATCATTGTTTATGATTTCTCTTTTAATGCATGTTTGGATAGCTTCTCTAGAGTTCTTGACTTATGTATTGGGACTAACCTTGTTCTTAACTTTGAGAAATTCCATTTTATGGTACATAAAGGTATAGTCTTAGTGCATTTGGTCTCTAGTAAAGGTGTTAAGGTCGATAAGGCCAAGATTGATGTTATTACTTCTCTACCTTATCCCACTTCTGTGCGGGAAGTGCGTTCTTTTCTTAGACATGCAATTTTTTATAGGAGATTCATCCAGGATTTCGGCAAGATTGCACTGCCATTGTCCAAGCTTTTCCAAAAGGATGTAGACTTTATGCTTGATCAGCCTTGCAAATAGGTATTTGAGGAATTGGGAAGAAGCTTACTACCTCTCCTATCATGTACCCACCAGACTGAGAACTTCCCTTTGAGCTCATGTGTGGTACCTCTAATTATCCAATTGGGGTTGTGTTTCATAGAGAGTTGATAAACTATCCCATGTCATTGCTTATGCTTCACACACTTTAGATGCAGCCCAAGTTAACTACACCATTGAGAATGAGCTTTTGGCTATTGTTTTTGCTTTAGATAAATCCAGATCTTATTTGCTTTGCTCCCATATTACTGTCTTTACTGACCATGCAACTTTGAAGTACCTATTGAAGAAGCCTGATGCTAAACCTAGATTAATCAGGTGGATACTTCTTCTTCAAAAGTTTGATATTGAGATTAAGGGTAGGAGTGATGCATAAAACTTGGTTGTTGATCATTTGAGCAAGATTGAGGGACCTGTTGAATCTTTTCCTATTAGGGATAATTTTCCTGATGAGCATTTGATGCATTTATATTCATCACATATTACCCCTTGGTTTGCTAACATTGTAAATTTCATTATTGCATCTATTGTTCCACTTCATGCATCGTCTCAAATAGATAAACTTAAGAGTGATGCTAAATATTATGTGTGAAATGATCCTTATTTGTGGAGGTTTGGTAGTGACCAAGTGATCCGTAGGTGTGTGCCAGATCATGAGATTCAATATATTATTTAGTTTTGTCATGGCACACCTACTAGCGGTCATTTTGGTCCTCAGCGAATTGCTAGAAGAGTATTGGATTATGGGTTCTATTGGCCCACCATGTTTAGAGATGTTCATCACTTTACCACCACTTGTGAGCATTGTTAGAGAGCAGGAGGGACCATTATACATAGGCATGAGATGCCTCAACAATCCATTATTTTCTGTGAGATTTTTTATGTGTGAGGTATTGATTTTATGGGTCCATTTTCTGTTTCTCACAATTTTTCATATATTTTGTTTTCTGTTGATTATGTTTATAGATGGGTTGAAGCTAAGGCCACAAAAACTAATGATTCTAAAGTTGTTGTGCATTTTGTGAGATCCAACATTTTTTGTAGGTTTGGTGTGCCTAGAGCCATTATCATTGACCAGGGGAGCCATTTCTGTAACAGGTCATTGACATCCTTGCTCTAGAAGTATAGGGTTGTGCATAGTGTTAGTATATGGATGTCCTAGAGACAATCTTTTCATTAGATTAGGACGTACATGTACTTTTCATATTGTCATGAATAAATTATAAGCGCTCTTTATCTTGTTTCATATTCTGTCTCGATATCATTATTAATATATGAGTAACTGGATAAAACCCTTGGAATAGAATAGGTATCTCTTGAGTATCAGTGATGGGATCACGATCATGAGGATTCAAGGATACCAGATGTCTACTCCTAAATTTTAAGTTCCTAGTCTAGAGACACTGATAATGGGGATCAGTGATCTCGGATAAGACTAGCACGGCTTATCTACTTGTATGCAGATACAAGGTAAAGACCTCATGAGCTACAGACATGGAGATGTCTTAGCTAAAGTCGTGGATGGACCTATAAGAGTATAGCTCGCACTGAACGAACCCACAAAGAGACTCTATGAGGAAATCTCACAGATAGTATCATTAGAGTAGTCTCTTATTATTTGGGTGTGTCTTTCCTTAGACCAGAAGTTTTCACCTAGACTGTGTTCTAGAAGACATGCTTTGATTGTATACCTCGTCTGCCTGAAACATGGAGACACATAGGTATACCTTTGGGCATGTCCTAAAAGAACATGAGTCTAGGGTGACTAGCTGAAGGAATTCGTCAAATCTTTGTGAGAGATTAGGTTATCTGTAAATCGGAGAAATAAGGATGACATTTACGGGACTCGGGAATCTATGCATAGTAAATGAAATCATGAAATGATTTGCCTTTAGAGTCAGTAAAATTGGAGACTCCCTATTTTGTATTAAAGCTTACCCTAGACCGCAAGGGCTGATACGTTTCCTTACCCTAGGTTTTATGGGAAGGTAACCAAGACGAAAGGAAATACATACGGAAACCAAATAGATTTAATAGGATGATCTTTTGGCAAAAAAATAAATCCCAAGTAATTGACTTGGTCTTAGGAGGATAAGATAGGAGGTTGTTGGCAATTTTTGAAATGCAACAACTTTATCTTATCTTCACGTGTGGGATGCTTCATGATCAGATTTTTTGGTTAAAAATCTGACTCAAACTCTTCTATAAAATGTGTTATTGTGATCATAGTTCCATAATAGTTTTTGAGAGGAAAAACCCTAATCTACTTTCCTCTATTTTCACGTTCCCCTTTGTGTGACTTTTGGCTGAAAATTCAGCCACCAATATCATTTATTGGTGAGTCTCTTAGATAAGTAAAAACACTCTAAAACCTAACCTTCTTCCTCTCCATTGGTGCGCCTAGCTTGCCTCCTTTGGTGTTTGTTGGTGGCCTTCAAGAAGTGTTCTTGAGTCTTGACAAGAAGTGGTGTGGATCAACATTAGAGGGCTTGTATCTTCAAGTCTATCCTTGATCATCAAGTTTCGAATATAAACAAGGTAACATCTATGTCTTAAAGAATGATTCTTGTGTGGTATGTGTGTTTCTACTTGGAAAAATTTTGTTTTTTTTTTCTTCTCACATGCCGTCGGGCTTCAAGGCCCATTCTTTCACATAGAGTTGCAACAACTTATCACCTCCAAATTAATGGGCAAACAGAGGTTTTTAATGGAGAGATCAAGCAAGTGTTGGAGAAGGTTGTAACATCCTCAAAATTATATTATGATATATATTTATGATTGAATTATGGACGTGTGATGATAATTGGATACAAGAAGAATAGGATAAATTTTATTTGAACATAAGCTGCCCAAAACTTCCATATCTGCCACCCGAATTGAAAAATTTATTTCTCTCTCAATTCTTATTCAAATTAAGTGTATGATGTATGTAATTAAAGATCTATATGTCTACTACAACATATTAAAATTTCAGACCAATCTAGATTGATTACTGTTTGAAATAACAAAAACACTAAGGGATGTCATTGTCCTAAGTTAAATTCGCTGGCAGCTTTGGAAGTATAGATTAAAAATTCTATATCTCGAGTTTTATAACTCCAAATAAGGCATGTGATACCTTTTTGGAAAGCTTAGGAAGTCTAGTTTAACATACTAGAAAGTGAGAATTTTTGGATTAGTAAGTTGGTATAGACTAAATAATGAGTGAACCCTATCTGGTTGAGTGCTTATAGCCCATTGGACCATTTGGATTGAGTAAAACTTGTAACTCTTGGACTTTTGGCCCAAGGAATCAAATATTCAGCTCAAATTTGGACTAACCAGAAGTGTATTCACGTGGAAAAGCAATAGAATAGGCATAGCTAAGTGAAATAATAGGAAGAAAAGTTTGGTAAACCAAAGTCAATGGTAAGTCAATGAAGATAAGCTTTTTGAATCAACTTTTCTAGGTGGCCCTTCAAGGTGGAAAGCAAGCATTAAACTAGGCAATTGCAACCCTTGTTCAGCCAAGTCCACGTAGAGAAGCCAGCTGCCCCAAAACAATAAATTAAAGAATCATTGACCAAAGACAAATCAAAGTCAAGATAAGGTTTAAGCAAAATATCTTTCAAAGTAATGATGAATTAGTTAAGTTGTAACCAAACCAACTCCTAATTCAGTTTTAATCTAACTAGAACCACTTAAAACTCAACTAATTAAATTACTATAAATAGCTAGGGCTGTGGAAAAAATTTCACGTAGGATCTAGCATCCAAAGCCAAAGCCAATTTCCATTTTCCTTGTACCTTGCTTTCATTTTCTTGCTTTCTATTTGCTTTCCACAAACTGTGACTTCTTCTACCACCTCATTCACCAATCAATTTCTTCTTTCAAGGCTTCATTTCTTAGAAGATATTCAAAAAGAAGCAGCCACTTAATCAATTTCAAATCCAAATCCATTTGAGGTAGGCTAGGCTTCAATCTTTAATTAAGAATTGATTTGGATTAATTTACATGCTTAAATGTACAGATTTATGGTTATTATTTAGGCTGTAATTTCATGTCATCTGAGGGTTATTTTATGATGTGGAAATTTTGATTTTAACCATAGGATAGGTGATGATTTATAGGTTGAAATATTAGTGATATTTGGAATCACATTTGATGATTTTTGTGAGTGATTTGATGACCTTTGGGCTGTTTGTTAATATTTTTATTATGGGACTGTTTTGAATTAATTTTTTTGAAGTAGAGGTTGAATGGTATGTAGTTAAATGGTTCAAATGTTTGAGTGATTAAATTTGAGGATGAAGTAGCAAGGTGGTAGGTGAAAGGAGATTAAAATGCATGCTAGGTTATAATTTTCTTGTGAAAGTTTAAAGGTGTTAGAAATTATTTTAGAGATATATTCTGGTTTATTAGTTAGGTTACTAACATGATTTTTATAGCTTGAGGATATTCAAAGGTCATGCCTAAGTGGTAATGATCTTATTTGAATAAGGTATGGTGGTTTAACCATACTTGGGGTACGTATGATGTTATGACAACAACAATTTTTTCATAAGATGGTATGTATTTTGCTTATGGATTTTATTATGAATGGATTTTGACTGATGATATGTTGATTTATGTTTCTAAGTCCAGTACGAGATTTGTGAAACAAAATTTGATACTACATACAGTACGATATGTAGTGACCAGGTGCAAATATATGGCAAAAATCATGCATGTTTGCGTAAGACGATCGCAGCGTCTACATCCAGTACGAGGTGTAGCTACATACAGTACGATATGTAGAAGCCATGTACACTCTGGGAAAATTCATCTCATGCATCCATATAGTTTGCATAATTATTTTATTGCTTCATTTGAATATATTAATTATTTACTAACATACTAACGTGTTCGGTGGTTTAGTTTTTGCCTACTGAGAAATTTTTATTTCTCACTAGATTTGTTTCATTTTTTTTAGATGGCAACAGTGGTCAATTTCCTTGATACCCTGGATTGGTGATGGTGTAGAAATGAAGATATGAAGTAGGCCGGTGTATGGAAAATTCTGTACTTGTTTAATAATGACTTTTGTAACAAGGACTGTGACTACTTATAATATATATATATCAGTGTAACAACTTCTATAATCTATACGTTTTAGAATTTATACTAGGATCCGTTCAGTAAAAATAAAATAGTAATAAAAATTATTTAACGATTCTTAAAAATTTAACTTTAATAAAAATATAATATCTAGAATAATTTTAGGTCGTTACAAAGGTAGTGCAACCCAATAGCAAGGATTGGAGCAAACTACTTGAACATGCTTTATGGGCTCATAGAACTGTTTATCAAACACCTTTGGGGATGTCTCCCTATAGGGTAATTTTTGGTAAGGCATGCCACCTTCCGGTGAGATTGAGTACTGTGCTTATTGGGCGGTGAAAAGTTGTAACATGACATTTGATGAAACGGGTATGGAAAGGAAGCTTCAATTGCAAGAACTTGAAGAGATCCACGTAGAAGCCTACGAGAACTCCAAAATTTACAAGGAGAAAGTGAAGAGATTTCATGACTCTAGGATTCTTAGGAAGAAGTTCCATATTGGCCAAAAAATGCTCTTGTTTAACTCTCGCCTGAAGCTTATTTCCGATAAACTTCAATCTAGATGGGATGAACTTTTTGTTATTACTAATGTTTTTATCCATGGTGCTGTTGAGATTAAAAATGAAGTTATTGGCAAGGTCTTCAAAGTGAATGGTCACCAACTCAAGCTATTTCATGAGAGCCTTCAAGTGGAGGAGGAGCTTGTGGTGACCTCTCTCTAGTCTTGCAAATTTTATGTGATGATGTGGCTTGAATGACACTTGAGGAGTTGTATTTTCCTTTCTTTTATGTTTTGTCTCTTTGTTTGCATTTCATTGCATTATCACATTGAGGACAATGTGCATTTCAAGTGTGGGGTGAATGATTACAAAATCTATTTGTTGTTTCTGTTTTCTGTTTGTTGTTTCTATTTTCTGTTTCTGTTTGTTGTTTCTGTCTGTTGCTGTTTCTGTTATTACTTTGCTATATTTGTTTTTTTTATTTTTTTTCTGTTTTTACATTCAGAAAAAAATAAAAAATAGAATTTAGGCACTTTTTCATGTTTTTCATGGGATTTCTAAATTTTATAAGTTTTGAGAAATGTACCAATTTTTGTTGGATTGAGAAGTTTTATGCTTGATGCGAATCATTGTTGCAATTGTTGAAGTTATAAGTAGGCTTGAGAAATAGAATTTAAGATGGATTATGTATGATAGAATTGTGCCTTGTGAGTTTTTGGACCTTTGTGGAGGAATCACATTATTTCATTCATGTTCTTTCATGTGTGATTTCACCCTTATGCTAGATTACTCTATGTTTTGCCTTGCCTCTTTTGACATTCCTTATTACGCATGCTTTGATTGAAATGATTTAGGCTTTCTCTCTTTTAGCTACTAGCCAAATAAACCTATCCTTGCATTGATATTCATTGTCACCCCTTTTTGAGCCTTTAATCTATTCTTTCTTGTGTAGCTCATTACAAGCCAAAAAGTGGAAAATCATGTTATCCTAACTTTAGGGAGAAAATGGGCCTTGGAATTGTTTTGGGAGTGGGTTTAAAAAAAGTGTGGGGTATTTGTATTTTGTTTTGATTTTGAATAAAGGCAAAAAAGAAAAAGAAAAAGTTCAAAGACAAAATGTATAAACAAAGAAAAAGAAGTACAAGCAAAGAAAAAAAATTGCAATAAAAGTGTGTTGTGGTTCATTTTCATCCTTATAAGTTTTATTTTATTTAAATTTTGTTGCTCTTTACCTTGTTTCTTTGTTTCTACCCCTCTTTTTACTTATTGGCTTACTCCTCATTGCCCCTCTTTTATCTTAGTTTTAGCCTAAATATCCTTCTCTTTTCCACCCTTTACCTAAGCCATACATTACAAACCAATAAACTCCTTTTGATCTTTTGATGCATGTGTATTTCATGTTGAATGAATTAAAGTCTTGTCAAAATTTGGATGTGCTAGTTACATGTGGTGTTTGAGTGTAAACACAAACTCATACACATTAGAAGAGGCTGAGTGTTGTTCTTTGAGAGATTTTTATCACCTTCGTGCATTCTTAATTTTAACTTAACTACTTTTTCACTTTGTACTTTGTGATTATGTGTTCATGAATTGTTTGTTACCTTGATATCATTCTTCCATTCTTCATCTTTCTCACTTTTGTGCATTGTTAGGATCCCTTAGAAAATGTGTGTGCCTTGTTCATACCTTTCTTTTAGTTTGTGGTTTACTTTAGTTTGAAATTTTCTCTTAATATTTCTTTTAGTTTTGCCCAGGAGTGCAAAAGATTAAGTGTGATGTATTTTGATTGAGTGTTTTTAGTTTAATATTTTTCTATTCTTCTTAGCTTATTTGACTTCTAGTGGACTTTTATTTTCTCACTCTAACTCATTTTTTGTCTTAGGCAATTAATTAGGCTTAATTGATAATTATTGCTTATTATTGTTGATCTGGTTGAGCTTGAGTTTGCTCGGTGGGGGCAAACCCATTTGTTTTTGATTTTTGAAATACAACAAATCACACTAGAATGGAGGTTGAATAGTGTGTTAGTTAAAATCTATAACCTTTTCACAATGGAAAATGTTATGATAAATAAGTTTATAAAACCCTCGTCTAGCAACAAAAGGTGGTTTGTCGTCCAATGAGATGCAAAACTTCTCTTTTAATAGAAAACCTTGTGTGCAAAGTGTGACAGTAATGAAAAATGAAATACTTTAATAATCTAATGAAGAACAACTAAAAGAATACTTTGTTCTATACTGGTTCACTCAACCTGAGCTACGTCAAGTTCTCCTTTACCAACCAGTAAAAGGTTCCTTTAATGAACCTTGATTACAACAAGTATTATTTCTTGCCACTTTTGGCTTACAAGTATTCTCAAAGCCATTCATGGCACAATCCTCAGACTCCCCCTGAATCTAAGAATACCCAAGTATTGTTTTGTTACAAAGTCACTTTTGGCTTTCATAAACAAAAGTTTGATATATAATCAAAGATTCTTTACAACACTTACAGAGTGGATTTACAATAAGGTTCTTATCTCTCATTGATGCTTTGTATACTATAAAGGATGAACTCTCTTAGGCTCAGTGTGTTTCTCAGCAATGCTTTTCTTTTCTCTCATTTGTTTATTCATGACTCTTGTCTTTCTATATAAGTTCGTCAATTTTCTTCAATCTTTGATGTTTTATTTATAGGTAGAGAGACACTTGTAATTAACAAGAATATCTTTGGAATTGAATGTTATGACCGTTGTGCAGATTGATTTTGCTTCCTAAATTAAGTGGATACTCTGTGTTTCTGTCTGATAGGATCATAAGTTTCCATAGCTATCATTCATAACTCAATATGACTGTAAAACATATAAAAGGAAATAAAAGATAGTTCACAGATATGTTCCCTTTTAAATAGGATCCTCTAAATGGAATAAATAGATATTTCAAATAAAGTGCTTATTCAGCTTGTTTGGATGGACTAGACACGTACTTCAGGCTTCCAATATCCAATAATGGATAGGTCTCTCATGATGTTGCTTCCAGTTATTAAATCTATTTACTTACATGCAACAAGATGGTTAGAAATTGGTGATGTAAAATCACCTAATGTCAATTTAAATAAACTGCCAGAATAACCACCGCTAAGATGACTAACGATAGTTTTAACCGCCAGCAAGATCTTTTTAAAATTTTTTATTTGTAAATAACAGATGCTCTAAACGGTTGATAAGGTGTTATGTCTAAAACAAATAGAGTAAATTACACTCGCACCCCATGTGTTTTGCTCAAATTTCACCCGATACCTCTCCCTTTTTACACCTTACAAAAAATCCCTTAATTTTTTAACTCATATTACACCTAGACCCCCTCATTCCTAAACACCGTTTAATAATCTAACAGAAATTAGGCACATGTCAGTCACATAAATTTTAATGAAATTTTATGTCTAAAATATCATCATCTTCTTCCTCTCAACCTGAAAATATTTTAAGACTCTTACTTCTTTTTGTTTTTTCTGTAATTGAACATAAACCTAACTTTTGTTGGACGTGAATCCACTTTTTTGGTACGCAATGTTAACACCCTTCCTCTCATCCTTTGTTCTATTAACATACATGTGAATTGAATTTTTATTCTCAACAAACATTTTCAGCACATCATAATCAGTCTTAAGGGGAAGAATTTTACCACTAGCAGTAGAACAAAACCACAAAATAAAAGGGTGACATGATGACAAGTCTAAATCATTAGCAATGTTGTTCATACAGTCATGTATTCCATCTATTCTAGTTCATTCATTGTGTTCCTGTTGTCCCAAACATCAACACTATTTAAATCAACAATAATAAACAAATGATTTCCAGTTCATTCATCCATTGTGTTTCATGTGGTCCCAAATATCAACACTATTTTAATCAACAATAATAAACAAATGATTTTTAAAATCATGTGGTCCCAAATTGATCCCCCATTGAAACCCCATACAGAAATAGATAAGAATAAACAATCAAAATTAAATAAATAATCTTAAAAAGTAACTTATATATAAGGTCCAGTGGTCACTTACAAGCATAACCCTAGCGTGAACAAAAATCGTGGAACATGAAGAGAAATAGAGCGCTCGTGAACATCGAAGAGAAAGACAAATGGAGGCGCTCATGAACGTCGTAAACTGGAAGATGAACAGTGGAGAACTCACAAACGAGAAAAGGAACAATGGAGAATTCGTGAATTGGAACAAGAAGAGTGAAGAACTCACGAACGGTGAAGAATAATGGAACGTGAAAGTCGTGAGAAAAAGGGGAACTCGCACCCTTAGACACTGAAGAAGAACTCGCCAACAAGAGGAAGATGAACAATATTCGTGAATGGTAAAGAGGAATGGAACGTGAATCCTAAATTCTAAAACTAATTGGGAGGGGATAATTTGGGTTTTATAGTTCAAATGTAAGGACAATTTTGTCTGCTCACATATTTTAATTGACTTTAGTTAACAATGTTAATAGAGGGGGGGTAAAAGTAATGTGTAAAAAGGGAGGAGTATCAGATGAAATTTGAGCAAAACACAGGGGATGCGAATGTAACTTACTCAAACAAATATTATGCAAAAAAGCTGTAAGAATTGTAGTTAGGTCATATTTTTAAAATTTGAAATTGTACATTGTGGCAATTACAACTGCCGCTATATTTTCCATAAATTAAAAAAAAATTGTGCGATGTGGTTGTGAGTTTTTCCCTGGTTGTACCAAATGAAACTACAACATATGTTGGATGCCTATGATTTAGTAGAATGCAGGCATGACAAAATAGAATCTCTTTGACACTGCCAAAAGAAACTAATATAGGGTGTTTTCTTCCTACACCAAGCCATTTTCTAATACACCATTCATTTTTCATTTATTCCAAAAATACCTTTCCTGATTTCTTGTTGTTGTTGTTGGTTCTTCATATGTGCTTATTCATTCTTCCTTGTTCCTTTTTGCTTGTTCTTCATTTTTTCTCATATTCCTTTTTTGTTTTTGGCGAAGCTCCTTGTTGGGTTGGATGGTGGTGGTTTTCTTCATTGTGCTTCGTCGTTGCGGTGGTGATAGAGATAAGGTCATTTGTGCTTCTATTTTTTTTAACACCCATGTGTGTGTTTCTTACGGATTTGGTAATTCATATGGATCATCAGAGGATGTATAAGAGGCTCCCCAAGTTGTGGTGGACTCATTAATGGGTGAGATATTTGATAAAACCACTTCATATACCCTGTAACACACTGACTAGGAAAAGTAACCAAGTGTCTGATTGCTACAAGGTATTGTGAAAGGTGGGGCCATTTATCATCAACCTCCTCTGTGGATGGGGATGGAGAGCTTTGAAGTTGGGGAATCGGCTGAACAAATCCAAACTGTCTTAACACTATATTTGGTTGGTGTGTAACAATGTACAAACCCAAAACCCATCTGATATGGCTAGAAAATAGAGAAATCATCTCAAATTCTCTGAATGCACAGTGATTAGCATATGGTGTCCAACAAACATCATCTAGCGTCAACCTATCCAATCGCTTACGATAGGTCGTCAATGGTAATGCCTTCGCACCCTTCAAACAACATGCATGTGGTTGGCTCTCCTGGTAGTGCTCATTTGCAATGACATTCCCTATACTTGGGAAATGCTCATAGATCCAACACTACAATTACAAATACAACAATGACAAAGCATAAGTTAATATTACATGTTAATATTAAATGTCAAGAGAATTACCTGCAAGAGAGTGATATACCCTAAAAGATATTTGTCGTGGTGCCGAGACACATAATTTAGATTATCATACATGTGAACGAGTGCAGCTACTCCCCATGAAAACCCTCCGAACTGCTGCAGGTCACGAAATGCGTCCAAGAATACCACATTGATATGTGTGGCACTCTTGTTAGCAAAGAGTGTGCAACCTACAAGATAAAGCAAATATGCTCTACTTGCTACAGTCCATTGCCTTGACTCACATTTGAGACAATAAATGTCTCATAGCCAAGAAAGTCAAACATATGTTGTGGCATTGCTCCGTCTCAGCTTCTGCTTCTTCTACAGTCACTTCAAGCAACTCAACTAATAATTGCACTGCTACATCTATTACATCATAGGCTTGGAAGGCTCCTATAATTGGTAGATGCAACAACAATGCCACATCATCCAGGGTAATAGTCACACCTCCTACTGGCAGATGGAAACTGTTGGTTTCAGGGTGACACCTCTCGAAAAAAGCATACAACAGTCCCCTATCTCCTGTCTCCATTGAGCATCTAATCAGAACGCTTAAGCTCGTACCAGCTACTAAACCTCCAATTTCAGGTGCAAACCTTCCAAATTTCTACACCTTCCTTCCGTGAGAAGCCAACTTCAACTCACCACGTTCCTGCAAATAATTATAATTAATTACGATAATTAAAATGACAAAAATATGTAAATAGAGAACTAATTAAAGACATTAGTACCTATCTTGCCCACACTTTAGTTGCCACATGATCAGCATACATTGTCAACACTATTGTATCTTGTGGCCCGCCTGGAAAACCCTCTAAATCAATACCTCCATCATCCATAACTGGAATGTAAGGCTCCTCATGAGCGTCATGAGTTGGAACATCCTCAGAAATAGTAGCACATGCTTGTTGTTTTCGTACCGATATTGTTGGCTTTCGACGCTCAAGGACTTCTTCATTACCACTAACATCTCTACCTAAGGCTCTGTTTACAACTTTGCCTAAAGTCCGACACATTCCTCTTGTTCTAACCATAATCTACAAATTTTCCAAATTTTTAGTCTAACACTTCAAAGCAACCCAAAACATCAACAAAGTTCAATTGCAAAAATTTAGAATTAATTTTAGATATTTTCATTCAATTCAAAGTTTCAAAAAAAACACAAACACATTAATTTATTATAATGAATTAAAAGTTTAAAAAATAAATAAAACATAAACGTATTATTTGATTATTATTAATTTAAATATTAAAAAAACACATACATATTAATTTATTTTTAAGAATTTAAATTTAAAAATAAATAAACACATTCATATTAATTTATTATTATCAATTCAATTTTAAAAAACACACATACATATTTATTTATTATTATAAATTGAAATATTTAAAAAAAACACATATGTATTATTTTATTATTATCAATTGAAATTAAAAAAAAACACATGCAAATTTATTTACTACTATCAATTCAATTTTAAAAAAAACACATATGTGTTAATTTATTAACTATTAAATTCTCTTAATTAATGTTTAAGTTCTTAATTTTATTTTTAAACAATATTTTATTTTATCAATAGAAGAATATAAAATAAAAATCATAAAATTTATATAACATGTGATATCAATTTAACTAGAACTTTTTAATTACTTTTGTTAATGTCCATGTAAATATTTTGGTTAAAATCTAAGATGTTTCTAATAAATAATAAATAACTATTTAACATTATTAACATCATAATTAAATAATTTGAACTAAATTATTGATTTTTTATATTAAAAACACATATGGATTGGGCAATCCATATGAAACTTATGGATTGAATAATCCGTAAGGTTCATACTGATTGAGCAATCCGTAAAAGCTTACGAATTGGCCAATTCATAGGGTTCATATGGATTGTCCAATCCATATGATCTATACGGATTTGCGAATCTGTTTCATAGAAAAATAAAAAATCGCAGGAAGCGAGAACTCACGAGGCCAACGACGAAAAAGCTCACTTAATCAACGATGAACAACGAAGATGACCCATTCCTTGCCTTCTTGCACAACGAAGTTGGAGCAAAATGCGAGAACGACAAAGAAGAACAATGGTGCGCCATGAGAATGAAGAAGAAGAATAGTCTAGTGCAATCCGTTCGTCCATAATTAAGGTTATAAAAAAAGGTAATTTCAAAAATTCACTATTTAATGCTGGGTGTATTGGAAACTTTAATAGTGTAGGAAGAAAATGCCTTAATATAGTACTTCTTTGAATCTTTAGAGGCCCCCAAAAATTGGAAGCATGGCTTGCAACCAGTGTTCAAAACATAATGTCCAATATATTTATGTTTAACATTCCAATACCCAATATATGCAAATTTAAGTTAAAAGAACAAAAAATCTTTGTGTTGGAACAAATTGAACCTACAGAAATATTTAATGAATAATTTTATTAATTTAATTGAAATGAATTTTCATAATTAAAATAAATGTAAAAACATTTAAATTCACACTTTATCTTATCAAGATGATGATAGACAAGTCTAAGTACTTGTTTCAAAAAGATCATTTACCAATCATGCTACTCACTTTTACAAATACCCTTTTGGCAGTGAGTAAACAAGGCACCATGTCAGATGTTGTGATCATAGAGTTAAGCATCTTTAAGGGTGGATACGACATAAAGCAACTTCAGCTTACTATTTGCACTGGGAATTAGCATACATGCTTCTCTAAGTTGTGTGCATAAGGTACCTGCAAGCAAAATCACATAGCATTCACCACCTAAATAGAATATTGTGGCAATAATTAGTATTTCACCAATAGGCAAGAACATTACAAAAACACCAATAGGCTACCCTCTCGCAAGCTCCTTGGACAATAATCACTCGATGAGAAAATGGTACTTAGGAATTTTGATTTAGACAAGTTGCATTAAAAACCAATTTGAAACAAGTACTAGAGTTGTGAGTTATTTCATATTACATGTAAAGGTCTCAACATGTCCCACTTAAAAAAACATTAAATAATCCACTCTCAAATGTATTTAACTATCACAATACATGATTACTCATATTACATGGAAAGGTATCTGTGAGAAGCAACTAAAACAACTCTGAAGCTTTGTGAAGGTGACCCAATACAAAACTGCCCAAAATACCTCCTTGATCCTTGCAGAATTAACATTGTTGTTAATGTCTAAACTCCTCCATTTTACGCTAACCATCATTAACATACCCATCATCAGGAAAAGTTGTAACAACCAAGGATCCAAACCAAGCACACACTCACACGTCACAATTAGCTAGCAAATACTTGAAAGCATCCCCCACAATATCAAGTTTAAATCTATTATATTAATGGGCATCCTTATCTCCTCCTACTTCTTCCCCCTGCAATTAAAATTAGATGAATTTAGAAAATAGGAATCATAAATTCCAACATTTTCTCAATCAAATAAAAAGTATATACCTTTCTTTACATTGTATTTGGATTGCTTTAGAAATGGAACCATCTTTGACTCAATTTCATCATACCTAGTGGGCAATAAACCTCGTTAAAATTTCATATAAGCATCCGTGTCCACAACCACAATATAGATTAATTAAAGACAACTGATCTGAAAAGAAGTATGCAATGCAGATACTCAAAATTAAAATAATTAAAGCACATTGGCTTAACTTAATATGAATATAAATGTACATCCAAAGAAATACAATTTGACCTCAAAAGCTTAAACCTCTCTCCTCATAGGGACATGTCTGGTTTGCAAAACACAATTAGAAAGAGACAACTTTGATATAAACTACAGTACTACTGGTTTTCTTATTAATGATTCCTCCATTTTGATTATCTAGAAGGTTGAAGGTACAGTGTCATCTGAGTTTCGGCTTTCCTATTCTATTTTGACAAAAATACAAGATAGGCATAAACTGCATGAAAAGCAGAGAAACGACAAGGGTGACCAAAAGATTTTTGTAAATAAGATGGAATTAGGTCAAATGTTATGATATCAAGTCAATAAGAAAATTCTCTGCCAGACAAAATTCACAAGCAGCAATTGACGTGGCTAATATAGCATTCGCTCCAAGTCCCTATTACAGAGAAAATAAAAAACAAGACATATAAGGCTTGTGCAAGTGTTAGTTTGTAATGTTAGATCAGAGTAAGTAATTTAATGCATAGTAAGAAAACTTGGATTATTTAACATGGAAAAAGACTCCAGCATATTCGTATTTGTTGCGGCCTCAAACACAAGCAACCCAAAATAAACCCAATGTGTATAGAGGAAGTCTTAAATTCTTTAACATGGACCACAGAGAAAATTATTGGTTTGCTCTCAATGTGTATAGAGGAAGTCTTAAACTCTAATATATACAGACCAGAAACTCCAGAAGCAACCATGACTGTAATAGGAATCAAATGAGAAAAGTAAAGAATAGGTCTTACATTGAAAATCACTCTTGTCCCTGAATCTAAATAATAGGATTGTGGAATCAAGTGGGAAGATGGAAAAAAGTAACTCACTCAACTCCAGGAGTCCTAGCTCTCCTTTCCAACCTACAACACTCCAAATCCGATCTAACTCATTATTTTCCCTCCTATTTATACCTTATGACTACTACCTTTCTTTTAATTTGGTTAGGAACTCTAATTAACTCAATGCTAAAAACACCTATCAACTTCAACGGATCCAAGTTTGAGAGTATAACATAAAATTTAATCTGGATGCACAAAATAGAAATCACACTAGAAGGGGGTTGAATAGTGTGTTAGATAAAAGATAATTCTTTTTGCAAGATGTAAGGTTTTGAATTTATCTTCCACTAACAAATGCAAGTTTTACTAATACATGTGGAAGATTCTAATAAAACAGGTTTTAGGTGAGTATAAAACACTAACGACTTTTATGTGGAGTGTAACAAATAGTTGCTTACGAATACAAATGCAAAGCTAAGAAGAAGAGTAGAAACACTTAGTTTATACTGGTTCACTCAATCTGAGCTATGTTCAATTCTCCTTCACACAACAGTAAAGGGTTCCACTAATCAACTTGGGACTACAAAAACCTATTCTTTACTGTCACTTCTGCTACACTTAGTATTCTCTAGGCTACTATTGACACACTCTTAGACTCCCCCTGAATCTAAGAACACTCAAGCATTGTTTATCACTAAGTCATTCCTAACTTTCAAAAACAAAGTTTGTTTTGAATACAAGATTCACTACCACTCAAAGAGTGGATAAAGCAAATTAAGCTCAACTCGCAAGAATGCTTTTTCTTTCTTAGAATATACAAGTATTGAGAATTTCTATTTCTTTCTTTCAGAATACTTTTCGACGCCTCAAAGTATGGCCTTGATCCTCTTCTTATAACCTTCAGAAAAGTAACCATTGAAGATATTGGCACTGATCTCTTGTTATAGCTTTCTTCACATTGAGAATAAAGTCTGATGTGGCGTTCTCTGGTAGGAGTAAGCACGGACTTCAGCTTTTTGAATTTTTCTTTTTTAGCAGTGATAGTGACAATAGACGAAAGTGTTCATTTGATTTTTTCTGAGGTGACTTTTGCCTGAATCAAAAAGTTATTCACACAAAAAGAAAGGCAAATATGACTTATGATCAACTTTACATTACTTCCTTTTGCATTGATCTTACCGTTGGCGAGAATCATACTTTGACTTGTGTGAATGAATAAAACGTAAGCAAAGATGCGTATCAAGAGATATTTAAGATTATAACATGATTTTGACAAGTAGTGGATGCGACTTCTTTTATCAGTGCATTGGATGTTGGTTTAATAAAGCCAATTTAAGCATAGTCTTCCATTGTGGGTGTACACTTTCTCATAAGAGCTTTGTAGGATATGTGTGAAGACTTTGAAGCTCTATGCAATAGGTCATGTTCACTTAAACCAGAATACAAAAATTAATAAATAATTTATAATTTTGTTAAACATCAAAATCTGAAGTAGGATTGGATCATCCAATAACCATAATGTCGTCCAAACTTAACAAGAATAGTACTATGTCCAATTGTAACAATTGTATTTTATTCTTAGTAAACAATAGTTCTCCAATAGTTCACTACATTCCCCATCGTAGTTGGAGAATATAACATATAGAATTTAAATTTGTATACATGCATTCTAACACACAAATAGACAGTGTTCAAGTAATAGTGATGTATAAAATATAAAAACTCAACTAACAAAACACATTGGTTGAATTGTGCTGGAGTAATAAGTGAATCCAGAGCATTTACTCATTTTTAGCTAATATGTCTAAATCATAAAAATGATTTTTTTTATTGAGAAGTGCAATTGCAAACTTAGGGTTTTGCAAAACTCCTACACAAGTGAGGAACCTGTCGATTACAGAGAAAAAAAATTTAGAACACCTTTGAGCAACCTTAGATCGAAGCAAGAAGACAAGAGAAAACACAAATCAGTGAAATATTGGAGCAATCAGTGAAACACAAATCAATGTAATCAAAATTGAATTGTAAATCAAAATTGAGAAACAAACCCCAAATTATAAAGATAAGAGAGTGAGAGAGACAAACCTTGAATCGAATGTGCTATGAATAGAGAAAGAGAACGAACGAGAGAGATGGAACGCCTAAGTGGAGAGATAGCGAATGTTGGAAAGAGCGAGCAAAGTGGAGAGAGGGAGAGTGTTGAAACAGAGATCGAAGTAAACTGAAGCTATTAGAATCAGTAGCATGGAAACAGGAAATATGCTAGACAATTGAAGACCAAGCTCCACTGGCGCACAATGAAGATTCACGAAGGTGTTGGCGAAAAAACCTACGTTAGGGAGTTGTCGTAATCGATGGTAAATACATATTTTTAATACACTTAACGACGGTTTCAATAATCGACGTTAGTAAACCACCGTTAAGAAGCAATTATTTTGTAGTGTGCCACAATGACAAGCATCCCCTATATACTATTTAAGTGCATAGCAACCAAGAAAGTTTATAGAAGGAGAAACATCGAATTATCTGGCATTGTTTGAATCAGGCACACCACTGAGCAAAATGTTCATGCTTAGAAATAGGGACATAAAATGGATTGTTCTTGACTATTGAGTTGTATATGCTTCAAGAATTCTTTTTTAACTAATTTTCCTATGATTGATGAGGTTTATAGTACAATCTTTAGCATTAATGGCGAAGAAGCTCCAGGTCTAGATGGTCTTGATGGATATTTTTCCAAAAAATTGGGATATTGTTGCTCAAGATGTTCTTCAGGCGATGCTCCAATTCTTTAGGCAGGGATGCTCTCATCTTCGTAGTTACTATAAACCTGAGGTATGGCAAATCATGTAGGGTATATGTTGTGTGTCATAATATCCAACAATTGAGAATGTATATCTATTCATCAATCTTGCTTTGTTGACTTGTATTTTTTGTTAGACTTTAACATCTCTTAGTGTATTTTAGGTTCATTGTGTGATGCCAAAAGAACCTAAATCCCCAACTCTCTTCGTATTAAGTTTCAATTTTGGCATTGGTCATGCCACACTCTTCTAAAATTGTAAGTTAAACACTCCATATATTCTCTTCTAAAATTGTAAGAAGTTAAACACTAAACACTCCATGTATTCTCTTCTAAAATTGTGAGAAGTTAAGCACTCCATATATTAATGATTGTAAATGTAACGATCTGCCTCGTCGCTACTGTATCATACTCTTAATCACAATTGTTCATTTGAAAATCACTTTAAGTTTGATTATAAAAATAGAAATAATTTTTTTTCGCATAAGTATAATCAATATCTCAAATCAAAACTTCGAATATACAAAGATGAGATTCAACATATTACTGGTATATTAATAATCATGAGTTGATGATGATTACAAATAACTAAGTCTGAGTTGTACAAAATTTTCCAAGAGAAACAAAGATTTAAAAGACGGGGTGTAGCCATTGAGACAAGGGGTGTAACCAGCAAAACACACCCTTGCCCGGGATCTAGTCCATCTACATCTCGGCTACTCGGCGACTCCAATCAACATAGACATCTTCCCGGTCACCTACTATTGTCCATCTGCTTACACGAACCCGGTTCGCGATCATCACAGGTACCAAATCACACGGTACAACAAAGCAAATGTGAGTCCGTCATGTAAAACAATAATAACAAATATCATAATTTACAAATAAAACAACCCGGTCACTTGCAATATCACAACTATATTCACGCATTTCACTCACATAATCAAACATGGACAACTCGTCCAATACATTTCACAAATTCATCTTATAATGACTAGTCATGATGCATGTTCCTGACTCATCTCTCAATCAATGCAATGTGGTACCAT
>CM023957.1:24418495-24470716 GCA_013407115.1 Glycine latifolia
GATGCATGTTCCTGACTCATCTCTCAATCAATGCAATGTGGTACCATCCTGGACAATAGGCCAAATCCATGATACAAATGATTCCTGTAGCACGTTGGGGTCACTTTGTTGTGCACGGGTCTCACCCCCCCATGGTGATCAGCCAAAATGGGTGTCAGAAGGCTAACCCTATAGCAATGGCACCCCAGTACTTCCTGTACTCTACAGTCAACCATCCTATTTCCATCATGCATGATGTATGTCTCTCATGGGCACCACTGTATAGACCGGCGCAGGAGCACTCCCTTCCTGGCTGGTGTCACTATACATCTCCCATGTACATACGCATTAAACTCAAGCCAATACAATGGCCAATCTCAACGTAATCACTTACGTAATTCACAAACATTCAAGTAAAGTGGTGTGGGGTTTTGGGTGTCCGAATTATTATTCAGCAATAACAACTCTTGAAGAAATAATTCAAACAAGGTCAGACGAAGTCGGTAGAGGTCGGACAAGGTCAGTAAAAGTTTGATTACAGGGGATCAAGAGAACCCTTGGTTTTCTATAAAATACTGAGGTTGGGTTCATCTCTTATGAAATCAATTACATAAGTGTTGTAATCGATTATAGATAGCGCTTGCAAGACCCGAGTTGTATTATCACCAACCTACATAAGGGTGTAAGAGAACCCGGTAGCTCTACTCCCAAGACATACGAGCTCTGCCGAGTAAGGAACCCGGTAGCTCTCAAAGAAAAAAGGCTTCGTCTTAGCAGTTCTAAAGAGAGCCGCCCACCCCGGGTAAGGAACCCGGTTTTTCTAAGTAACGAGCTTCTAGAGGTGACACGTGTATGGAACCCGGTTTCTCTAGGAAAGAAAAGAATGAGCTTCTAGAGATGACACGTGTATGGAACCCGGTCTTTCTAGAATAAGGAACACAAACTCAACCAAGTAGAGGAACCAGGTGATTCTCATCTCGAGAAGACACAAGCTCATCCAGGTAGGGGAACCTGGTAGCTCTCTCTCAAGTGACTTAAGCTAAAAAACTTCAAGGTACACTCCCGGGTAAGGAACCCGGTATAACCAAGGAAAAAAGGAAGCGAGCCTTAGCAGCTCTCTAAGGAACTAACCTCAGGTTACTACCCCGATATACAAATGTTCGCCAACAAGAACTAGGTTGCGTTCTGCATGCATACATACATGTTACGTAAACTTTTCAACCCGGCATACCCATCCCGGTAGCCGACATCACAACATAAGGGATTGACACGTATATTTAGCTCGGCTTACCCTTCCCAGTAACTGACATCCTAAACACAAGGGATTAACATACATAACTTGGCCTACCCTTCCCGGTAGCCGAGGTCACAACACAACAGTGTTTATATATATCACATACTCAACCCAGCTTACCCAATCCGGTAGTCGTCTTCTTCACAAACACACCACTTAAAGAAAGCTTCATCAATACATTTCATACAAATTATCAAACAACAGATACATAATTTATCTTAACCATGATATCAAAAATCATTATTAACACGATAAACAACCCTTACCTCAACAGAGATTATTTTCTCTCGATCAAACGTGTATTGTTCAAACACTTATTCTCACAGCGACCAGAAATGAAAGGTTAAGCTCCATTCACAAGTTCCTCTTAACAGAGAGGATTTTCCGTCGCTGCCACGGTGGTTCTCAAGAGTTTAAGTGGTTTAGAAGGTAGAAGAAGAGAAATCTCTGGTGCAAAGAGTTTTAGAGAGAGAAAAGAAAAGAAACATGCACTGAAATGAAAGTGAATGTTTCCATTTCCTGCACTGCTATTTATAGACGAAGCATTGAGGCAAGTTGCCAACAACTTGAATCAGCCAGCTATCACAGCCACCATAGTTGCCCACTTGCGTGACTGAACAGCCACCAAAGCGACCATCATTTTTACTATGCGTGTACGGATAACTTATCTCAGCCACAAAATTTAACTTTCCTTTCACGCACAAACACCCATGCAAAGCACTTTAACAGATTGCAAGTTTACATTAAACAATTAATTAACACAAATATCTTTCTACTTATAAAATTTTAGGGTGCTACAACTCTCCTACCCTTTGTGAAATTTCATCCCCGAAATTACCTATTGTAAATAGAGCTGGATAATCTTCCTTCATTTGACTTTCTAGTATCCTCTCCTACTGGAATTCCCCAGATCACCTTAACCAAAGGAATTTCTTTCCCTTTTAGATGATTTACCTGTCTATCCTCAATCCTCAAAGGTAGTGTTTCATATGTCAGATTTTCTTTTACTTGGATATCATCCAATCCAACTACATGAGAAGGATCATGTACATATTTACGAAGTTGGAACACATGAAATACATCATGAAGATTAGAAAGAGACGCGGGTAAGGCAATTTGGTACGCAACAGGGCCGACTCTTTTTAGAACTTGGAAAGGACCAACAAACCGTGGAGTGAGCTTCCGAGTTTTTAATGCTCGACCAACCTTGGTCCAAGGGGTAAGTCTCAAAAATACATGATCACCGACCTCAAACTTTAGGTCCTTCCTCCTCTTATCGTGATAGCTTTTCTGTCTGCTTTGGGCCGTTCTCATCCTATCCCGGATTAACTTGACCTTCTCGGTCGTTTGTTGTATCACTTCGGGCCCTAGCACCAGACTTTCTCCGGGTTCTACCCAACACAAGGGTGTTCTACATCTTCTACCATATAGGGCTTTGTAGCCTATCGTGGAAGGAAAACTATTATTGTAGGTGAACTCTATCAAGGGTAGAAAACTATCCTAGGTACCTCTTTGTTCTAGAACACACGCCCTCAAAAGATCTTCTAAAGATTGAATGGTCCACTCTATCTGACCATTAGTTTGAGGGTGATAGGCCGAACTCAGCCGAAGCCAGGTTCCTAAAGCCTTGTTCAAACTTTCCCAAAATCTAGAGGTGAATCTTGGATCCCGATCAGACACTATGCTTGAGGGTACACCATGCAACTGGATAATCTCACTAATGTATAGGGAAGTCAGCTTTTCGAAGGAAAACCTGATATTGATAGGAATACAGTGAGCAGACTTAGTCAATCTTTCCACAATAACCCAGATCAAATCCATCCCAGCCTGGGTTCTAGGTAACCCTACCAAAAAATCCATGGAAATACTATCTCATTTCCATTGAGGTATTTCTAAGGGTTGTAACTTACCCAATGGTCTCTGGTGTTCTACCTTAGATTTTTGACAGGGCAAGCATGCATATACAAACTTACTAACCTCCTTCTTCATGTTTGGCCACCAAAACATAGTCTTAAGGTCTTGGTACACCTTGGTGGCGCCGGGGTGAATGCTTAGGTTACTTCTATGTCCCTCTTCTAAGATCATTCTCTTAAGCCCGGATATGTTGGGAACACAAACCCTTCCTTGAAGTCTTACCACTCCATCCGATCCTACATGAAAACTACTAGCATTTCCTGATGTTATGGACTCCATTTGAGTTTTTAGAAAAGGGTCAGACTTCTGCCGTTCCCGGATCTCTTCTAACAGTCCACTCGTAATCTGCAGGGCTCCCAGTTTTATGCTATTAGGAGTGAACTCACATGTTAAGCTCAGGTTTCTAAACTGTTCTAAAAGATTCAATTCCCTAACCATTAATGCGGATACATGCAAAGATTTTCTACTTAACGCATCAGCCACCACATTGGCCTTGCCGGGATGATAACTTAGTTTAAAATCATAATCCTTAAGAAACTCTAACCATCTCCTTTGACGCATGTTTGATTCCTTTTGACTAAACAAATATTTCAAGCTCTTATGGTCACTAAATACCTCGAACTTAGAACCAAAAAGATAATGTCTCCAAATCTTAAGGGTAAACACCACGACAGCTAGCTCCAAATCATGGGTAAGGTAATTTCTTTCATGAGTCTTAAGTTGCCTGGAAGTATAGGCTACAACCCGGCCATTCTATATTAACACTCCCCCTAAACCCATCTTAGATGCATCACAGTACACTTCAAAGGGTTCTTTTGGGTTTGACAAAACTAACACAGGGGCAGTTGTTAGTTTTTCTTTGAGGGTTTGAAAACTGTCTTCACACTGGTCATCCCACACAAACACTTGACCCTTACGAGTTAGCTTGGTTAAAGGTAATGCTAGCTTAGAGAAACCTTCTATGAATCTCCTGTAATACCCGGCCAAGCCTAGAAAACTTCTAATCTCAAACACGAACTTGGGACGTTCCCACTCAAGAACAGCTTCTACCATAGAAGGATCTACTGCTATTCCTCTTGGGATATTAAATGTCCAAGAAAACTAACCTTCTCTAACCAGAATTCACATTTAGATAACTTAGCATATAGTCGTCTATCTTTAAGGATTTGTAACACAATTCGTAAGTGCTCTCCATGCTTCTCTCTAGTCTTAGAGTATACTAGAATATCGTCTATGAAAACCACTACAAAGCTATCAAGGTAGGGGTGAAAGATCCTATTCATGTAATCCATGAATACACCAGGAGCATTGGTTACACCAAAGGGCATAACCATATACTCATAATGACCATAACGGGTTCTAAAAGCAGTCTTGGGAATATCTTCAGACTTTACCCGAATTTGATGATATCCCGACCTAAGATCTATCTTACTAAACAGGCAAGCTCCTACCAATTGGTCCATAAGGTCGTCTATCCTAGGCAAATGATACTTATTCTTAATCGTCACTTTGTTCAACTGGAAATAATCTACACATAGCCTCATGGTTCTATCCTTTTTCTTACTAAGAGCATGGGTGCTCCCCATGGAGACACACTAGGCCGCACAAACTGCTTAGCCAACAGTTCCTCTAACTGTTTCTTAAGCTCAGCCATCTCTATAGGGGACATCCTATAAGGAGCTATAGATATCGGTCCAGCACCGGGTACCAAGTCTATGAAAAATTCTACTTCTCTCTCTGGGGGTAATCCGGATATATCTTCAAGAAATACTCCGGGAAACTCTCTAACAACAGGAAGGTCATCCAAGGAAACCTTGGTTTCCACGCCTAAGTTTGACAGGATCATGTACACTTGAGCATTTTATTTTAAAGAAGACATAACCCGGTTGGCCGAGATAAACATCTGTTTATCTCTCACGTTCGGATTGCCAAACATGAATGTTTTATCAAAATAATTCAATAAAACTTGGTTGGAAGATAACCAGTTCATTCCCAAAATAACATCAATTTGATTAAGAGGTAAACAAATCAGATCAACACAAAATTTCCTCTCAGAAATTTCAACACAACAATTTAAACACAACTTGGAAGTTACCACCGACCCACTAGCCGGGGTCTCTGAAAATGATATGAATACTTCACACTTAACCAAGAAGGGGGGTGAATCGGTTAGACCTTGGTAAATCAAAAATTCTTTAATTCAAATCAGAGTTTCTAAAAGGATCTTTATCACATTTTAAAACCAAGAAACCTTATTCAATCAATCAACTCAGCCCCTTAGATTTCAATGAATCAAAACTGATTAATCAAAGCACACAATGAATTAAGAAACAATTAATATGAGAATGAAAGATTCAGAAACAACACACAACCAATTTATACTGGTTCATTTCAAACACTATGAAGCTACATCCAGTTTCTTCCACTCAAAACTAGAGTGAAGTTCCACTATTTAATATCTGTTCTTACAAGCAATCACAATGTCTCCCTTTATCAACCCTAGATAAAGCACAAAAATCTAAAACCCTATTAGATTACAAGAGACAAGAACCTGAGAACACTACTCAGTTCTACCCCTAGAGAACCCCCTTCTCTAGTTGCAAGCAAGAACTCAATTACAATAGCAAATTACAAATCAAATTAACAAAACGAAAATTACACCCAGATTAAGGAGAGAGACAACCTGATGATCCAAGGTTTGGAATGCAAATGTGTTTACCAGAACATGTTGAATCTTTAAACCATAAGAAACATATCTTTCCTTAATCTTGAAATGGTTGCATGCTTCAAGAATGACTTAATATCTCATGATCAATGCAACAACTTGTATGACTGAATCAAACTCTCATTAAAGATGTTGTAGAAGCTCAGAAGACTCTTCTTGCTCAGAAAAATTGAATGGGTATGTGTTACAAGAGTTGTTGAACCAGCTGAGCAAGAGTCTTATTTATAACAAAACATTTTAACCGCACGTAATTGATTAAACCGCACAAATAATCGATTAAACTGCATTGTGTAATCGATTAAAATTATGTTATAATCGATTAAAATGTTCTTAGCTTTTCTGGGTTGGAATTATGATCAAGATAATCGATTATATCGATTGGTAATCGATTATTACAGTCTAAACATATTTTTCCAAAGCCTGTTTAATCGATTACAATTTCTGGTAATCGATTAAGCCAGTTCAAGTAGATTTTCAAGAAAGCTTAGATAATCGATTACGAACTTTGGTAATCGATTATGCCAGTGCAGTTTGATTTTTTAAAAGCGAAATATAATTGATTACGAATTCTAGTAATCAATTAAGGCTGTTCAATGTGTAAAACAGATATACGCATGTAATCGATTACATCTTTAAAAGAATCGATTAAACCAGTTCAACTATGCATTTCATTTAAAACACAGCTTAAATAATCGATTAAAACGATACGGTAATCGATTAAAGTGTTCTAAAAAGCTTTTCCAGTTACAACGAAGAACATAATAATCAATTATATGCTTATGGTAATCGATTATTACAGTGAAGAACACTTTTACTGAAAAACCTTTGAATTGTTTAAAGCACTTAGTTGTTTTGAAAAACTTATTGATTTTAGTTTGCTTATTTAGATGATTATGCAATGAATGAATGTCATGCACTTGGATCACCATGATAGCTTTTCTCTTACACAAGTTTAACACTTAATATATCTTCAAGTTGGCCTTTGCATGTTTGAAAGCTCAAAATCAATTCCCTTTAAGCAGTTCCCCCTAAGTCCAACAGTCTCCACTACAAGTTCAATATTCAAAGGAGAAACGGAAAGCTTAAGTCTTTCTACACATAACCGGGATATAAAAGAATGGGTTGCGCTTGAATCAAATAGCACAAGTAAAGGAATCCCGTTTATGAAACACCTACCTTGGATTAGATCTCGGGAATTTGAGGCTTCAACACCACTAAGGATAAATACTCTTCCCGTGGTTTTCGGTTGTTCGGGTTGTGGGCAGTCCCTCTGGATGTGACCCTTCTCTTTACAATTATAACAAATTGGACCTAACCTACAATCAGTAGAGATATGTCCAGGCTTACCACACTTGAAACAGATAACCCGGGTTGGAAATGTAGAGGGTCTACCACCATTCCCACCAAAAGAACCCGGAGCAGCAATTCTTGGTTGACTAGGGTGATTATCATATGACTTACGAGTGTAGGGTTGCCCACGATTCCGGAATCCACTTTTCTTATCCTTTACCGGGCCCATACTTCAGTAATAGGCCTCCCTATCCCAGGAATCCTCGTCCCATACCCGGCACATGTTTACTAAGACCGAAAACTGCCGAATTCCTTGATAGTTGACAGCTTGTTTTACCTCAGGCCGTAGACCGTTCAGAAACTTAACACATTTTGAGCTCTCATCATCCCATCCTTGATAGTGAGGAAAGTACCTCACCAATTCCTCGAACTTAGCCGCATATTCGGCTACAGTCCGACTTCCTCGTTTGAGTTCTAAAAACTCCATCTCCTTCTTGTTTCGCACATCTACCTAGAAGTATTTCTCCAGGAATGCCTCCATGAAGGTTTCCCAAGTCACTACCCGGCCTTCTGCCTCCATGCATTGGCAAGTGTTATCCTACCAATACTCGGTTTCCTCCAACAAAGTATAAGTGCTGAAAGCGACTTTCTGTTCTTCCAGGCACGCCATAACTTGAAAAATCTTCTCAATTTCCCGTATCCAGGTCTGGGCACCATCCGGGTTGTATCCTCCACAGAAAGAAGGAGGATTATTACGTTGAAATCGAACCTGTGGTACTCTACAGTTCCTGGAGCTTCTCCTCTTTGTTGATTCCCCAACACATGGACTAAGGCTTGGAGAGCATCGGCTATAGATCGGTCATTCATTCCTGCCATCACTTCCTACGCATACCGAGAAGTAAGAACCCAGAAGGAATGCAAAAAAAACACTAAGTTATACTATAGAAGCTCCCTATTCTTTGTATCCCATACTACTTGCCATGATGTTCCCTTGCATTGTCCTGAATTATATAGATGGCCAGTCTGATAATTCAAAACAACGCATAGAACTTATGGTATAGTAGACATGGAGATACAAACTTTCTATGGCCACACTAACTTCCTACATAAGTTCTAACATAAACAATCATAATCCAACACAGAACACTTTAACAATCAACACGTTCTAGAAGAAAGAACACAAACTCAACCGAGTAGAGGAACCTGGTGATTCTCATCTCGAGAAGACACAAGCTCATCCGGGTAGGGGAACCCGGTAGCTCTCTCTCAAGTGGCTTAAGCTCAAAAACTTCAAGGTACACTCCCGGGTAAGGAACCCGGTATAACCAAGGAAAAAAGGAAGTGAGGCTTAGCAGCTCTTTAAGGAACCAACCTCGGGTTAGTACCCCGGTATACAAATGTCCCCCAACAAGGACTAGGTTGCGTTTTGCATGCATGCTATGTAAACTTTTCAACCCGGCATACCCATCCCGATAACCGACATCACAACATAAGGGATTGACACGTATATTTAACCAGCCTACCCTTCCCAGTAACCGCATCCCAAACACAAGGGATTAACATACATAACTCGGCCTACCCTTCCCAGTAGCCGAGGTTACAACACAACAGTGTTTATATATATCACATACTCAACCCGGCTTACCCAATCCGGTAGTCGTCTTCTTCACAAACACACCACTTAAAGAAAGCTTCATCAATACATTTCATACAAAATATCAAACAACAGATACACAATTTATCTTAACCATGATATCAAAAATCATTATTAACACGATAAACAACCCTTACCTTAACAGAGATTCTTTTCTCTCGATCTAACGTGTATTGTTCAAACACTCATTCTCACAGCGACCAGAAATGAAAGGTTAAGCTCCGTTTACAAGTTCCTCTTAACAAAGAGGATTTTCTGCCGCTGCTATGGTGGTTCTCAAGAGTTTAAGTGGTTCAGAAGGTGGAAGAAGAGAAATCTCTGATGCAAAGAGTTTTAGAGAGAGAAAAGAAAAGAAACATGCACTGAAATGAAAGTGAACGGTTCCATTTCCTGCACTGCTATTTATAGACGAAGCATTGAGGCAAGTTGCCAATAACTTGAATCAGCCAGCTATCACAGCCACCATAGTTGCCCACTTGCGTGACTGAACAGCCACCAAAGCCACCATCGTTTTTACTATGCATGTACGGATAACTTATCTCAGCCACAAAATTTGACTTTCCTTTCACGCACAAACACCCATGCAAAGCGCTTTAACAGATTGCAAGTTTACATTAAACAATTAATTAACACAAATATCTTTCTACTTATAAAATTTAAGGGTGTTACATTTGGCCCCTTTTGCACAGTTGCAAAAATCTCTAAGCAAAGAAGAAAATAATTAGCTATGAGGGCCAGAGCTAAGGAAAACAAAAAGAGAGTGAGAAGGGGTAGGTAGCCGCAAATAGAAGAAGAGAGTTGAAGAGTGGAGACAAGGAAAGGGTAAGAAGATAGGCACGAAGTCTCATTCGACGTAAAATAATACCCTAAAGTGATGAGAATGGCTTTTATACCTTGGGTGCTTTTATGTTACATTAATACGATGGGTCAGGTTTGGCTACTAATGGATAAAAAAGTTTAACCTGAGCCCAATTGAATGTAGCCATTCCTTACTCTTTTCTTTAATCCAACTACTCACTCACCCAATATAAACTGCTTGCACAATTTATTTTCATTGTGGTTTGTTTGAGTCTCATATGGGTGGAAAAAATCTGCTCACCCCTATAATGCATAGTGTAACGACCCACCTCATCGCTACAATATCATTAACTCTAGCTCGTGCAATTTCAATTTTTAATAAAAACTCCGTTAATTTGATTATAAAATGGTAGTAAATTTTTCATGATAATACATTCATAAAAAATACACACTTACGTAAATAAATACATACATATATATATATATATATATATATATATATATATATATATATATATTAAACATATACATATCATTCATATGTCAGAACATAATTCAGTTTTTTTACATATAAATCAAAGCTTGAGATTACATATCCGATCAAAGAGAAACAAGGAACCAACTAAGAAAGAGTTGATAACAAACATAACTCTCTCCCCAAAACAAATTCCAACATTGTCACGTTGGCTTGGCGGCTCCAACAAAAGAAACCGCTCTTCAATATCACCTACTGTTGATCATCTGCTCCCACGAACAAAGGTTCGTGATCATCACAGGTACCAACCACATGGTACAAAAATTGCAAGGGTGAGTTTATTATATACGATCAACAAGTACCAGATAACAATAATTAAAAAGGAAACAATATTAACAACCATAAACATTCTCAATAATCCATTAGGTCAATACACACTTAACAAATCAGTCATCCACTTTATTTCACAAATCAAAACAATCATGCTCAGAATGATGCATGCACCTGACTTAACTCTCTGAATGCAATGTGGTACCATCCTCATGGAAATAGCCTCTCTCAGGAAAATGATGCAGTATCTCGTCGAGATCACCCTGTCGTGCATAGGTCGCTCCCTCATAGTGATCAGCCCTGAGTCTCAAGGGAGTTCCAAATAGAGTGATGCCCCCTAGTACCCTCGTACTTACTGCCACCATTCTATTTCTATCCATGCAAATATGAAGTATGAAACGTGGGCACCATCAATGCAATGACCATGGATAGATAGGGACCGGAATTTTAACAATCTCTTCCTCTCTTGGGATGCTTAAAATTCATAAACCCTCCCTTGCAAGGTTATCCAGTCATGCACCCCCATGTACATACACAACACCACTGATACACTGACCATGGATAGATAGGGACCAAAATTTTAAACAATCTCATTCTTAGGATGCTTAAAATTCGTAAACCCACCCTTGCAAGGTTATCCAACCGGTCAATGTACCCCACATGGACATACACAACATACAACCATGGCACTATCAATGCATAACCTGGCTAGGAACACATCCTTCCTCGCAAGGATAACCCGTTATGCACCCCCCCATGGGTATCCATGTGTATCCACATCACACAATGACATTTTTCACATCAACATTATCTCTCATCAATGTTATTATCAACATCAAAATCCCATCATCTCAATATCATTATCATACATATCAAACTCATCTCATTTCAACATCATCAACCATCTCAACATTATCTCATTTAAACTTTATCAACTGCAACAATGGCATCTCAATTTCAATATTATCAATGATATCACAAGCAAACACATTTCACATCTATACATAATACATATGCCTGAGATTCACATTTCCCAGGTCTTCAGACAACCCAAATTTCATACATTCACAATTCATCATATCACAAGACTGATATTTTTAGGAAAATTCTAAATTAAAGAGGAGGACTACAATATATAAAACATACTTTTATGCCCATTTAAAATTTAGTAAATAATTAAATAGGAAAACATGTTATAAAATTTTGGACAGAGTCTCTTATGTAATTAAGACTTTTCCCAAAAATCCAATCATTGCAACAACAACATTATTCATAGTTTTATCCATCAACAAGCCAATTCATCGCATCCTATTAGTTGAAAACACAGTTTTTCTTGAAAACAAGCACACAACAGGAATAAACATACATCAATAATAATTATATCACATCCCATTAGTTGAAAACATAGTTTTCCTTGAAAAATCAGTACACAGCAGGGACAGACAGATATCCTCATAGTTGGATTCCCTAGCTCCCAACTATGGTGTCAAAACTATAACGAATAAATAAACTCCCCTTACCTATCTCTATCCCTCTGATAGCCCCCCTTGTAGCGTTCTTTTGAGCTCTCTTAAGTTCACGTGCCTTGGTCTAAACGCAGAGCGCTATATACCAAATTGAAAATAATTTAGTATAAATTTCTCACCATACATGATTCGGTTCTTCCTATAATTTGTGCTAATCTATAAGTTATTAAATTTCCATATTTTATTATGTTAAACTAGACTTCCTAAGATTTCTAACAAGGTATCATATGCCTTATTTGGATTTCTAAAACTCTAGCTATAGCATTTTTAAAACTAGACTCCTAAGCTGTTAGTGAGCTCCAATTCCCATACTGACATCTCTTAGTGTTCTTGTGACTGAAAGCAGTACACAATCTAGATTTATCTGAAATTTTTATATGTTATAGTTAACATATAGATCTTTAATTTCATATATCATACACCTTATTTGAATAAGAAATGAAAGAGAAATAAATTTTTAAAAACAGGTGACAGAAGCTGTTTGGGTAAAGACAGTTTCGAATAGCTTGGGTTCAAATAATTTCTGGGCACGATTCACTACTTATTTTCGTCCCATATTTTAGGAAAAAATAGAGGACATCCTAAGCTTTAAATGAGTGGTCTAACACCTCATTTGGTTAAGTACAGAGGGAGATATGAAATTCTAAAAATAGTCCAAAATTTCAGCTTAAAACCATACGAATTTTAACAACAATACTTACCAAAGTATTTGGATGGAATGATTCAAGAGCTTGAAGAGTAAAATTGTCATCTTCTAGTAGAATATTTTGGATGAAGAAATGATATGTAAACTTGGTGAAGGCTACGATTTGTGTGAGAAGAAGAGAAGAGCAAATGAAAGCAAAGAGAGAAAAGGAAGAGAGAAAGTGAACGTGAGGTTTAGAAACCTTGCTTGTGCAGATTTTTCATCTCAAAAGGAGTATTTGTAGTAGATGAATTAGTTAGGATGTAAAGGAATTAGTTAAAAAATAACCTAGTTAGTCTCTAGTTTGGTTCCAATGGAACTAAGTAATCATGACCTAAAGATATTTTAATTCTTATGCATTAAATGCATGCTTACTAAGCAAAAAGCAAGGATTCCCTTCATCAAGGCTGATCACTACGTGGAAAGCTTGCTTAAGAGGCTGAATCCATTTTTTTTTTATGCATGGTTTAACATTCACCACTTCTAAGAAGGCATACACGTACATACGCACATGCTACTTTTTCTCCAAGACTAGATCTACACCTTTCATTTGTTTGCCACTTGTCTCCTTGTCTTCTTTTAATCAAAAGGCTAATATTCCTTCATTAAATGGCAAAGTGCACGTGGAATGCTTCTTGTATGAGCTAGATTATTCTTTGCTTTATACATGGCTATACAAATAGATTATGTATACTATTTTTAGGAAGTACACGTGCACACACACATGATTTGTACTTCCATAACCAATTAAATTAATTCCAATTCTCACGTACCATACATGTTATGGTTTATGTTTTTGTTTCTTTTAATTTAAACCAAGTGTACTTCATGTAGCTTTCAGTTATGTATTTAGATGATCTTAAGCTCTTAACCTACATCCTACACATGCTAGGATTTGTTTCTTCCTTAAATTCACTAATCATAACTAAATTTATTTTAAACACTTCTAGACTTGCCACTTAGATCCATTTGCTTCTATCCTATCCTTCTTGTACAACCATCACAGGTGTTTCTCATGAGATAATTTTTCTCATCTTATTTTCACATGGTCTAAAACATAGGTCATGATAGTTTTAAATACTCATGCGATCTTCCTTCACTTTTACTGTAAGGTTTGTTTTCTTTCATTTATTATATTGAGTAGCAAAATTTAGCAACTTATCTTCTGGCTTACCTAATCATAATTTTTTTTTTGCCAGTAGGTACTTCTAGTTTTCTTGTGATATTTGTCTGTTTCTAAGGATAATTTAGTAATTTGCCATCCCAGGGGCATTTTTGTAATTTCTTCAAGTTTCTACAAAATATCTAAGGGTATTTTGGTAATTTGTCACTTACTCTAGGGGTATGATTGTAATTTCTACTTCAAAATATCTCACCAAAATATCTAAGGGTATTTGGTAATTTTCAACCTCAAGGGTATTATGATAATTTGTCACTTATTCCAAGGGTATGATTGTAATTTCCACTTCAAAATATCTCACCAAAATATCTAGGGGTATTATTGTAATTTGTTTTAACCTTTAAGGGCATTTTTGTAATTTCTACTTCAAGGATAATATGATAATTCTCGCATCAAGGGAAAGGGTAATATGGTCATTTCTCTTCAAACATTTTTGTAATATCTCTAATTAACATTTCACACAAATAATTCAAACATAGACCAAACAAACTTCACATAACATAACATTCACATCAAGTATTTGCACAAGGATAATTCACACAACATTTCAACCATATGTTTTCAGTTATCGAAATTTCAAGGTGTTACACAAAGAGTCAAACATTCAAAAGTTAAGTGGAATTCCATGATTATGACAAATAGCCAAGTGTCAACATTTTAAAGTTATAAAAATGTAGTTAATTAATACAACAAACATTCATGCATAAGCATAAGCTATAACGTTAGTTTGTAATGGCAAAACGAAAATAAACCTGAGTACTTGATGGAACAAATAATAAATCAAAAAATATGTAAGACATATTAGTGGGTTTATATTACAACCTCATTAAACAACTTTCAAAATAGAGTATTATGATAAGAAAATAAGAAAAATAAAACAAATTTGGTTTTATCACAAACCCAAGGAATACATAAAATAAATAATGAAAAAAAATATTGTCTCTCAGTAGAGAGTGAAACAGATTTGTGTCAAACAATCAATAGAAGAGAATACATCTTTTAAGCTTTCTATTAGTTTGATTAAGGATTCTCATGTAACTTAAAAATCAGTTCAACATCTCAATTCCAAGAATATAATTCCATATCCTAATATGAACTATAAAAACTAGTAACCTTATCAAGTTCTCATGCACTTCTTCAAAACTATAAATAAATAATGAAATAATTTTTATTAGCACTCATTGAACCTACATTCAAACAAGTAATTCAACTCCAACAAGCATAACCAAGAGTTCTACACAACAACACTACAAAACATCAAAAGAACAAGCATTATTGACTCAATAATTGACACCATATATGGTTGATAGAAATAACTCAAGGATAAAAAAAATACAAGAGAGGGAATGAGAGAGAAAGAGAAGCAAAATTGCCTAAAGAAAAAATGCAAGGTTGGTGAAGATTTTACTTTATTAATTATTTGTTTTGTTATTTAGTGTTTATGTTGAAAGACACGGTTTAATGTACAATAATGATCTATACTCAGTTGTAAAGTTTAATAGTTTATTTGAAACATGGCCATAAAATTGTAATAATATATACCCAAAACATCCTAAAAAGCAATATCAGGGGAAATAATAAAATTAATTAAAAGAGTGTGAAAAATAAAATTTCATGCTTAGGATATTAATTAGAATAATAAAATATAATTTTAGAAATTTTAAAACAATTTATCAAAAATATTGAGTAAATTGACCATAACACTTTTAAATTATTCTATAAAAATGATCTAAATAATAATTTTAAATAAAATTTATTTTTTCATGAATTTATTTTTAAAAAAATAAATAAAAATTACAAAATTCTATAAGTACTTGTGCGAAGCACAAGGGTCCAACAAGCTAAGCACGTGATGGGCATGTTAAGCATGAGAACCCACAAAAGAGCAAGTAGAAAGGCTCTAATCGATGCTTTAAGCATGCAAAGGGTGTGTTAAGCATGAAAGTTCTATAGGCTAAGTATGTGAGGGGCACGCTAAGCACGATGGCCCAAAGAGAGTAAGTTTAGAATCCCTAGACCGGTGTGCTAAGCAAGCATGGAGCGTCCTTAACATAACCCCTTGGGAAATAAAGTGCTTTTCTAGCTCAAGCAGTTGTGGAGCCAAAAATAATAATATTTGAATTAAAAATATTCATATTTTTTTCATAATTTCATCTAAATTTACTACCTTTATTTGTAGTTTTTGAAAAAAAAAATTCAAATAACTTATCATTCAATATATTATTTTCTATTAAGTCCTTTGTCCATCATACTAAAAAAATAAAAAAGACAAATAATAAAGTTATGTCATGCTGACTCTTTACTCACAAAAGATTTCACCTCTTGAGCGATTAACCCAAGCACATCTGTTAACATAGTCATACCTTGACCATTTGGGGAGACTCAAGTTAATCATACAGAGGAAGTATGACTTTATCAAAAATGGATAAGTGTGGGTAATGACTTACCTCGGTAAGACTTTCAAGGACCTTAACATATTTAAGGATTTGTTCACTCATCCATTCTATAGGCTTATTTTTGTTATTAATCACTAACAACCTCCAAAATTAGGTTGAGGGCCCACCAAGCACCCTCAACTTACATGCCTACTCACATGCAATGTTATTCATCAATGCATGTATGTTATGATCAAGGTTTTCAGAATCGCGATTCTACGTAGACTCGTCGAGGCCTCGTAGAATCGAATCGTAGAATTGTAAGAGTCTACTTCAAACAAAAAAAAGTAAATGACCTAAATACGAAAAAAAAAGAGCCAGAAGGTGTATGTAAGCAAAAAAGAGGTGCAGGAAGTAATTTTGTTATGGACCTGGCCCAAATTAAAAAAATACCTAATTGTGCGCTAATAAGTTCTTCTCTTCCGCTGCATCTTCTTTCTCCCCTTCTTCTTCTTCACTGCTGTGCCGTTCAAAGAAAAACAGAACACATGAGGTGAATCATGGTGATTGTGAAGCATTGTGTGTTTAAACTAAACCTCTCCTCCTCTTTCACTGGAATATATCCTCCTTCAGCTGGTAGTTTTTGTCCACTCTCTCTTCTCTGTTAACCCCAATTTTTGCTTCTCTTTTTTTGAATTTTCGTCCATGGCTTCTCTGTTAATCCTGGAATCGTCGAATTGCAACTAGACTCGCGATTCAACACCGATTCCACCGATTCTACTCAGAAAACGATTCTACATGCGATTTAACTCGCGGAGGCTCACTAGAATCGTAAAATCGGACGATTCTACTATTTAAATCGCAATTTTGATAACCATGGTTATGATAATTTAAATCAATATCATACGCCATCACAAATTCATTCACCAATATTAACACCATAAGAGGTTATATTATCATATATTCACCATTCATATGCTCATCATGCTTATGAATTCACCCATAGTTCCATAAACATAGCTAGACATTCTAACACCTTGAATTCTTGCAAATAACTTACTAAAACACATATAAAGTGAATCTCATGATCTCAACATAAAGTAAACTATAATCATAAAACAACATCATCTCAACCACATCTCATATCATGATAAATTCATTAAGATCTAAAAAATAATTAATTTATGCAAGGAAAACAAACATTAATCACATCCACATCAAAAACAGTTATTAGACTCAAAAAACTGATCACTGGACGCAAAACTGATTATTGAACACTAATTATGTAGAATTTTGAAATTTTGTAGAATTGCTTCTCATCCCTTCCAAATCATCCCAAAACAAACTAAAACCATTTTTTTATTATCAAAAAACCCAATTTCAAAACTCAAAACCTAGAATGCTCAAACTTCCATTTGTAAATAACATGATTCATTCTCAAGTAACATTTAAACCAATCTAAAGTAACCTAAGCATGAGAAAAAGGGTAAAGCTTCGCTTGAAATATCAAAGGTCACACTAGAAGGGGTTTGAATAGTGTATTAGACAAATAAGATAACTTTTTTGCAAAGGAGAGCTTTTCTCACTAACAGACTTGTAAAACACAGATTCTCACTATGTCGTCTAATGATAAAAAAATAGTTTCAGGGAAAACAAGAGAGTATCGTCCAATGAAAAATAAAGTAGAGTTTTAACAAAGGTTTTCAAATAAACCCTTAGTAACCAAGTGTGTCAAAGAAAGTTTATGACACCAATCAAATAGCTTAAAAGAGAAGTGGAAATAGTTAGTTTATACTGGTTCACTCAAATAGAGTTATGTCCAGTTCTCTTTTACACACTTGTAAAGGGTTCCTCTAATCAAGACTTATTGTGAATAAGTATTTCATACTGTCACTCCTAGCTACAATAGTATTATCTAGGTCACTACTGGAAAACTCTCAGACATCCCCTAAATATAAGAAATCCCAAGTATTTTTTGACATTAAGCCACTTTGGCTTTCACAAACAAAAGTTTGAATGAATACAATGATTCAATAACACTCAAAGAGTATGTCGTCCAATGATTTTTCCAAAGTTCCTATTTAGAGATCTTTTACTCGTTTTCTCTTAATATGCTTCATTGTTGAAATCCTAAGCTCGAGTCGCCTTTTATAGATTTCAGTGAAGGATTTGTTTTAGGATTAGCGATGAGTCTTGAAATGACCATTGTCTCACAACTGGAGAGTGTTCAATGTGATGTGCTCTGGTTGGAGAGAGAAGAATAATACTACAAACAATTGCATTTTCTCCTCTTTTGCGACGATAGCAACCCTTAGGGAGTATTACTGCTAATTATTTATATTTTGTCATTTCCTTAAATTCAAATGTTAGCATTTTTTTCAAATAAAGAGAGGAAAAAATGAAATAAAAAAATCTTTGTAGCTAACACTGACTATTCATACTCATTGGATGCCACTTAGAATTTATATAAAATGTAGTGTTTAAGTGATTAAGTCCAATGGTTGCGAATAAAAGCAACTCAGTGTTTAAACATTGATTTTTACAATAAGTGGACATAGGTAATTTAACAACGCATTGGAAGTTGAATACAACTTAAAAAACTGTTCACTTATGGTTGGACGTGTACTTACAAGAGCTATATAATACAAATTAATACCAAGTGTGTTTATTGATCTAGTGAGTTCTGTTCACTTAACAATAGCTCATACGTTCATCAATAATTTATACATTTGTAATCATCAAAATCAAAGGCATGGATGGGTCTTCCAATGTTCAGTGGACCATCCAGACCTAACAATCTCCCCCATTTTGATGATGACAAACCATATAAATTTTGATTAAGATAAAACGTAATACTCTAATGGATAGGTATATCTATACTTTGGGTCATACTCTAATGAATAGTAAAAGAGTAGTAATAGAGGTTTTGTCATGGGAATCTGGGATATATAATAATTTGAGTATAGTTTGCTTGTCATTTGTTGATCTAATAATAAAATTGTTTGTTTTATGAAAAAAAAATAGCATCGGTAGCATAATAAGGATATGTTAGTAATTATATATATGTTCCTAGGAAACAATAATTTAACCAAACATATGTTTTTATTATTCCCAGGAATAAAAAAATATTCCCAACTAATTTTATAGTTAACAAAACACATTTCTTATCAAATACTAAGAATAACGTTCACATGTTTTATTCCAAGGACTATAAAAGTTACCTGTGAAACAAATTTTCCCTTAGGGTTCAAAGAAAGAAATGTTGATGGATAATAAACCATATTTTGAGTGATATTTTGTGTTATTTTCATGCATTGTCTTGGAAAACTCACATTTAGAGACTAGTTTTACCTTGCAGAAGTACAACCGCTCAATTAAATGAAAAAGTTGGAAAGTGCATAATTTTATGAAGATTTGATGTTATTCTCACTTGGTAACGATCATGGTGCATTGACCACAATTGTGGTCAACTTTAGCGAGGCCACGACAATTTCATAAGGAAGGAACATGACCATTTGATAACATCCCAAGCCTTTAGCACCTTCAACTTCCAACAAAGGCCATGGTAAACTCATATGGACTGTGGCATAGTCAAGACGTCCCAAGCTTCAGTGCCAGGATTTCGATAACGGTCATGGTGGATATGTATTTGTGTGTGCATAATGAAAGTAATTATCTTTAAAGATCTAATCATAATTTTTATCTATAATGTGTCTAATTAAAGTAATTATCTTTAGAGATCTTTTCAAAATATCTATTTATAGTGCGCCTAATTAAAGTAACTATCTTTAGGAGTCTATAAATAAGATGTTGGAGTCTGTAGCTAATGACATTCAAAATCCATTACCTATTTTACATTCTTGAGAGCTTTGAGAGTGTTTTAAGTGTTTCTAAGGCATGAACAACATCGTGAGGATGGATCGTTGATCGAAGCCGTATTCAACCAAATTAATGCAATTAAATGCAGTACTAGGAAGTGACCTAGATCGTCTCACAAGGATCGGATTATTGTGCTCAGGTATTAAAAACTGTTTTTGGGGGGTGTTTGGACAGAATGCAAAATTATATATGAAATAAAGCAGAATTACTAATTAAATGCAGTGATTAAAACAGTTAGGTCTGGATCAGATTGCGTTCTTAATTTCCTTGGTTCACGAAAATAATCTATTCTACTTAATCCTTGGTTAGTCCAGATTAATCTACTAAGCGAAGATTAAACTAAATTACCATACACGAATTAAGCAAACGTGAATCTTGTTAGATCTAATCTCTCAGGATTAAGCAACCTGAATCACTTAGAATCATTAAGCATGACTCTAATTCGAAATTGCAAAACAGAGACCTAACAATGGGGAATCAAACAGAACAGAACTCAAGCACATAGAACCTCCATCAATTCGCAATCTGTCCCAGAACCTAACCCTAGAATTAGCTTTCCATTAATTTCAAATTAGCAACAGAACATGAATTGAAACCCATAAACAGAAATCAAATTGAAACCTAAAGCAGAAACGAAAATTAAAATCCAGAACTGAAAACGAAACAGAAACAGCAACGAAATTACAAACTGGAATTAAAAACAGAAACGAAATTAGAAGCTGGAATCAACAGAAACGAAATTAAACCCAGAACAGAAACAAGAACTGGAAGCATAAACGAAATTAAGCACTGAAATTGAAATATGAAATTATTCTGAACAGGGAATCCAAAACAGAAATGAAAACAGCAATTGAAAACGAAAACAGAAAACGAAACCTTAAGCCTTCAATAGAGTCACTAAAACAGAAGCAAAACCCTAAACCCTAGGAGAGCATAAAAAACGTGAACAGTAGCCTCCTTAGTGCATGGGCACAGTTCCCTATTTATAATAGCTAAAAACCTAAAAACGAAAATGGGCCTTTTAACAAATTCTGGCCCAAAATTACACTTAAGCGAAATAAAGCGAAAATAGCGCGAAAATAAAATGCTGCTGCAGAAAATTAATCTTCAAGTCCACGAATTAATTCCAAGCCCACTCAATTATTAAATTGCCCTGAAAATAAAAATTGGGAAAATTAAGCTCAGAAAATCCAAATTCGGTAAAATATGAATTATCGGTCCAATTAAGAAACAGTGCAGAATGTAATTGATTAAGGCTAAATTAAGGATTAAAATGAGTATAAAAAGATGAGGAAATATAGGTAAATAGTGACTCATCAATCGTGATAATCGTTCCTTCCCTATTGGTATGTCTATGTTAATTTCTTCTAGGCTTTCTAATTTTGTTTTGACCATGAGCAGCTATTCTCCCCTAGTCTAGGGTTATGATGTAACTATCCAATTGTACTCATTTCCTTGTTCTTAATGAAATTCCTCAATGTTTTATGTTAATTAATTATCTACCTTATTGTTATTGTTAATTAAAACTTGATCAATCTTAACTTAATTGAATATACAATGGTGATCATCTGTGTATATTTGGTGCATCTAGGTAGTGAATGTTGTATATCAAATTGTATTATTATACTATTTGAGTAATCTCTAATAGATTAGTTTATCTTTAAATTAGTCAACCCTAAACTTTATTCTATCCTTTGTCTTCAATTGATATTTTCATGGTCATTTCATTTAAGGCAAAAACATCTATCGACCTGGATCAAAGGCTTTAAATGACTTTAGAAATTGGTAATTAACTTGGGGTAGGAATTTCATAGGAACAAGGTTAGGGGAAAATTAGTACTAGTGAATAATAATCCTCGTCCGCTTTTAATATTACTCAAATTTCTCGCTTATCTAATTTTACTTGCTTTCTTTTAAAAACAAAAATCACAAAAATAATTCTACTTCCTTTTAATATTTCTTCCAACTGTATAATTTAATAATTTTAGCTATTAGGGAACACAACTGGTCCCTTGAGTATGATATTCAGACTGAGGTCCATTGTTGTACACTTGCCCTTGTGCATACATATTTTACGCATCCATGGGACATCATTGTCTCTTATGGAGGTGGTTGTTCTAGTGGTAGTGAGATTTATGGTGTTGGGTCAGCAAAGGCAGGTGGAATACTTATTGATGGTGGTTTCTCAATAGCAGGTGGTTGTTGGACAGTTGGAGGTGGTTGAACAATATTAGGTGGTTGTTGGACGATTGGTGGTGGATGGACGATAGGTGTAGCAACAACACCTAACATGGACATCTAAGTCTGTTGCAAGTTGTGTAACAACACAACAAATTTGAGAATTAAGTGTTGATAGTATTTTGCTTAGAGATCCTAAACTACTCATTCTCTTGTCTTTGTCGTTTAGCAAATGTGTCCATTGCTTGACCAATTATTTTTTTGAACTCTATCTTTAGTCAAGACATTTGTAGGTGAATAGTTGATAGTCATGGAACCTGAGTTAGTTGAGTAGACAACCATTGCATTAGACAAGTCTTGTTCCTTATAAGTAGCTTTATGTGAGGTTTCTGATTGCTTAGACACAGGTTTAGATTGACTTGTTGGCATTACCTCATCAACTTTTTTTGCATTGGATGCCATAGGTTAGTCTTCCATAGCTACAATGTTAGTAAGATCGATGAGGGTCTCATTAACAGTGGTGTTGCCCATAGCCTTAGCAATTGTTGCAACAACTTCAGCCTGTGCCTTAGCTTTTTCTTTTTCAAACTTTTCAACAACCTTCTTTGTAGCAAGATTTGCTTCATACTTCTCCCTCTTAGGTTGTTAAGCATCATGGAGTTGAATCACATGATCTCTAAAGTCCCTAGCTGCAATTGGGTAAATCAAATGGATATCATTGAGTTTAGCGGAAAAGTATATCACTTGGGCTTCATGGGTAAATCAAATGGATCATATGGGCATTATTAATAAATATAGTAACTTTGACATATTTTACAACAAGTTTATACATTTTATTTATCTCTATTTATAAATAAATTAAAATAGTAATTACATTATTTTTTATTTTCACTATTTTTAATACAAATAACAGAATATTATACAAATTAAGAAAAAAACTATTAAAAATTAGCTAAATTTATTCAAGAAAAGAGGAAAATTAACATACGATGTAATTAATATTATTTATAAATAGAGACAAATATTTTTTTGTTATCTTTTATTGTAAAATTAACAAAACATTATACAAATTAAGAAAAAAAACTATTAAAAAATCGGCTAAATTTATTAAATAAAATAGGAAAATTAACATTCAATGTAATTTCTATGTTTGAAAGTAAAAGAATTAAGCAAATGCTTATTTATTTGAATTTTTCATTTTTAACTAGTAATATATTTCACTAATTAGACATCATATAAAAAATTTAGTTTTCAAAATTTATTTTCATAATTAATTTTAAAAATTGGTAAAATTCACATCAATGAAAATGTTATTAATTATTAACAAATCATCAAAATTAATGTATTTACAGCACATATATTGATCATGTAAATAATGAAGAATAAACAAACATAATAAAAATTATTAATTATGATTTTAACATAATCAATTTCATTACATTTTAATTTATAATTATTGATTTTCTTTTTTGAAATATAATATAATATATTTTATTTTATTTTATCTATTTATTATTATCTTTTAATATCCAAATATAATTTATTATCAATTTATAAATTATTTATCTTTTAAGTTTCTTTTTCTAAATTATAGCACTTGTTTGTTTTTGTTCCCCCCCCCCCCCCCCAAAATTCTCTCTCTAAAATTTTCAATTCCAAAATTCACACTCTTTCACTCTAAACTCCTAAGCCCAAATCTCTCCTCTTTGTCTCTCGTCCCATTTTGTTTGCACAACTCTCATGTCTTTACTTTTCTCTTGCCCACATTCTAACCCACATTGTTCCTCATCGTTATTTATCATAGAAGACTGAAAAAGTAAGTACAACTCTTCCCTTTTTGCATGTGCTCAAATCCCTTCAATCTTTCCGTATGTTATATTTTTGTCCTTTTTTCTCTTTTTATTTGTGATGTTCTTTTTTGGAGTCATACGGGTTATGCCACATATTGGAAGGTGGTTGCTTGTTCTTTAGCGCAAAATTTGAAGGTGAGAGAGTAATAAGGATTTTTTGGAGTGAAGGGATTGGTTAAATGAGAATGTAAGGTAAAATGAGGGTTGTGGGAATAAAAGGATAAACTTTTGGATCCAATAAAATTGGAAGAACTAAAAGAGGGTGAATACATATCAAGTGAGGGTGAGATTGAGTGACTTTGATGATACAATCACCTCTTTGGTACTTCACGAATTAAAATTGATTGCATATCTGATGTTAATTGTATTCTAGAGTTTCTATGATTGTGGCTTGTAATAAGTAGTTGTAGTGAATATGAGAGGGAAGATAAGTGACATGGTTTGGTGTAGAAACATGATTAGGTTTGACTTTTCTTGTCATAGTTGGGTTACTTGTTTACTGAAAATCAACTACTTCACTTTGTTTTGTTGTTTGGTTGTCTCTTTGGTTAGATGATATTTATATTTTCATGTTGGATATAAATACATTTTAACTTGTGTTAGGACATTCATTGTATATGGGTTTTGGTATCCCTTGTACCTATCTTTTTATTATGTATCTTTTTTTGCTGATAAAAAAAGTGATGTTATATATAATTTTCAATTATAAATGACAAACAAAGGTTAAGGTGGTGGTAATAGACCACCTAATCATGATGGTAGGGGTCGATGGGAGAGTTCCAACCACCTCTAACTCTTCCACTTTTTCCATTCATATCTTCACCTCAGAGTCAAGTCACTAGTTTCATTCTTTGGATAGTCTCCACTTCCCACGATTCAGGAGGAACTGGATCCTACTATGGTAGGGGAATCAATCCTCAATACCTCCTCTCTTTTGCCTTTACCACCAAGCATTTTAAAATTAAAATGACTCAAATCTTAAATTAATATGAACTATGTTAAATGATAAATTAAATAATTTTTCATTTAATTTGTTGATAGAAAAATGTTTAAAATTAAAATTACTCTTTGCAAGGATCTGATTTGGCAGAACGCTTGGTGCATGCCCCATTGCTTGCGCATCAGTTCCCGTGCCTTGCACAAGAAATTAGCAGCATAACTATTCCTGAAGTTCCGAAGGATGACAGGTTGGTTTGGAAGCACATTGCCCATGGAAATCTGTCTTTCAAAGAAGCTTATTTATATTTGTCTGTTTCTCATAATCCTTCAGCTTGCTTCAAAAGTATTTGGAAACCTTGCATTCCCCATTCGAAATCTTTTGTGCTTTGGTGGCTTCTTCACAACAAGTGCCAACGGACGGCCAACTTCAAAAGAAGGGATGTGTAATAGTTTCTGGTTGTAGCCTTTGCTTGTCCAATGATGAGAAAATTGCGAACCTATTTTTAGAGTGCCTTTTTGCTCAGGATGTCTGGTGCTAACTCTCCAACCCTCTAAGGATGAAGCTTGATCTTTCATCCTTTCAAGCTTTATTAAAGTCTCTTAATAGGCAGTGTGGCAGCCAAATGCTTGATGTTTGTGTAGCTGCGGTTATATTTTGTTTGTGGGGTATTTGGCATTGTCGAAATCAAGTTAGATTTAGAAATGTCAACCTCAAACCTGTTTCAATGTTTTCTCAAAGGGTGCATAAAGTCTAGATGGGATGATTTCTCTATTCTGTATAATCTTGGAATATATAGAGAGGAATTTTACTAAAGCGCCTAACATTATTGAAGCCTGTTGCGCAGGGCATGCTGCGGCTCTTGGTGGTATCTTCAGAGGCGCAAATGCGGCTACAATGGGTAAAATTTTTGAATTATATTAAATTAAATTTTGAATATAAATTTAACCTAAATTCTAAAATTTTTAGACATTGTCTCTTACAAAGCAGCAGTGAATCATATCAATACATGTATTTTTCAAGCAATGAATAACACAATTAAAATCAAACTTTTATGGGTAAAAAGTTATCAAACACGTGGCTCTTTTGAGGTAGTGGGTGATACAACTCAATATCCTCTGCGAGTGATCGTAACAATTTCTGTATGGCGCCCAAAGTCTCAAAAGAGCTTGATGGCATTTCCGAAGTTTTGTCGAAAACAATGGTCAAAACGCTAAGCACACAGTGCAAGGTAGTTAATTTCGCTTTCTATTTTCCCGTTTTGACTAATTCTTTTTTTAAAAGCGTTGAATCACATTGCCTATACGTCGTAATCACTTGCTAAACAATTTTAATCAGTACTGGGTCATTGTACACCGCGACGCAGGCGATCACAGCCAAGTGAACAAGATTTTGATCGGACGGGTGATAACGAGTCACGTGTCGATCTGAAACAATTCGCATTTCTAGTTTTTTCCATTTAAAGTTATAGGAATTTTCAATTTAAAGTTTTAAACCCTTTAGCTTCTGAAGCTAGAAATAAACCACTCTCGCGGTTAACAGAAGAAAAAAATTAATAATATGAAAAAAAAAAAAAAATATATATATATATATATATAAAATCGAAATTTTGGGGAATTTAAATGTCAGAGATTCTATTAGGGTTTCTAATCGACAAGAGATTCTCAAACCCTAATCCGTCAATTCGCGCTCGTGATCTTCGATAATCTGTGGGACGAATCGATTTTTCGGTGGCATATGGGTTGAGGTGAGTAAATTTTCGAATAAGTGTATTTTTTTCGGGGTTATAAATTTCAATAATTTTGCTTGGTGTTGTATGATACAATAACCGCAATGCATGGGGGTGTTGGGTGTTTTGGATTTAGGTTTGTGTTGGATGAGGGATTTTTTGTGATAATTTTTGTGGTTTCGGTGTTTCAGATCCGAGAAAATGTCCAATATGTATGATGGCGTGTTAAAATTGGGGGAGTTTTGGTGTTGGCGTTTGTTCTGTTGATTTTCCATGGAAGGCAGAGCAGAAAACTCCAATGACATTACAATTCCAAAGAAATCAAGATCTCTGGATCTTAAAAGTCTATATAAATCAAAATTGACAGAAAACACTGCAAAGAAGAACTTAAAGAGGATTGGCAATAGTAGTGGGGGTGGTGATGAGAAGAGGAAGAAAAAAAAGGCTAGAAAGGAAGTCTCTTTAAGTAGCTTAGAAAATGGTGATGGTAGCAGTGAGTTGAAGTTTGGAGTGAGTCAGAGATTGAGTAGTAGTAGTAGTACGCTTAATAGAGTTTCATTAAGTGTTGGTGATGATGGTGTTCAGATTCCCAAGAGGAAGAGGAGTTTTGTGGGGAGGAAGAAATCAGAACTTGGTCAAGCATCAAAAGTGGTGGAGCAGCCTGGTCTGAAAATTGGCTACGACAATCAGGTGCAAAAGTTAGGTAGTGATGATTTGGGCAGTGGGGTTGAGTCTTTCAAGATTAAGCATAAGAAAGAACTTGATGAATTTAAGGAAAATAGGAACAGTGATTCAAATTCAGTTCAGCATGTTAAGGAGGATGGGGATTGTGCATCTCATTCTGTTGTAAATAGTGGTGATTCTTCTTTATCAAAGTCACAAAGGCGGAATAGGAAGCGAAAGGCTTCAGCTATAAATAGAACTAAGGTTTCCAAGGAGGCTGAACCTTTGGTTTCAAGTTGTAAAATATCTGACGATTTGCAAGAAGATGAAGAGGAAAATCTTGAAGAGAATGCAGCTAGGATGCTATCTTCGAGGTTTGATCCAAGCTGTACTGGATTTTCTATGAAAGGTTCAAATGGTTTGTCCTTTTTCCGATCTTCTAGTCAAAGTATTGTTAACCGCGGTTTGAAGTCTCCGTTAGGTTCAGAATCAGCATCAGCTGATACTGCTGGCAGAGTTTTGAGGCCTAGGAAACAATATAAAAACAAGGGTAATTCCAGGAATAGGCGCCATTTTTATGAAATCCTTTTAGGTGATGTGGATGCATATTGGGTACTGAACCGGAGAATTAAAATCTTTTGGCCATTGGACCAGAGTTGGTATTATGGCCTCGTGGATAACTACGATGAAGGAAGCAAGCTTTACCATATCAAATATGATGATCGAGATGTAGAATGGGTTAATCTCCAAACTGAGAGATTCAAACTCTTGTTACTTCGTAGTGAAGTTCCTGGAAATGCAAAGGGTGAGAGAGCCTTAACGAAATGTAGCAGTTTTGATCACCAAAAAGGAAGCAAATCCAGAAAACAAAGGCAAAGAACAGAAGAGAATGCAGGGGATGATCGTTGTGGTGAGAGTAGTATGGACTCAGAACCTATAATTTCGTGGTTGGCTCGATCTTCTCATCGGCTTAGATCTATTCAAGGCATTAAGAAACAGAAAACTTCTGTTAAAGTTCCAAGTACAATGTCATCATTCTTATATGATGAACCTGTTATGGCAAAGGGGCATTTAGCTAAGAGTTCTGTGAGGGTTGTTGAAAATAATTTCTCTACTGGTTCTGTATCACATGATAAATTAAGTGAAGATTTTAAGGATAAGTCCTCATTGCAAAGTGTCACTTGCGCTAAAGATGGAAAACAGCCTATTGTCTATTTCAGAAGGCGGTGGGTTCATAAGCCAGCTCCAATATTCCCTCATATCTCTGAAGAAAACCATGCTGTTATAAGTGCATCTCGTTCTGTTGCCTTAGACCATATGTTTGGTGGGGTTGAGAATGTGAAAAATTCAATTGACAGCAGGGTTGAGGTCAGGGGCCCATTGTTCTTCACTTACAAGGCGGGAGTACCAAAGGTTTTTTGGGACATGGAGTCAGCTTCATTCAAATTTGGCTTAAACTTTCCAATGCGTTTGGTGTTGAATGACTTTTTTCAATCAGAAAATTTGTGGTTGCTTTACACTGTTTTGCTGCTTCAGTTCGGTACAGTTATGGCCAAGTGGCCTAGAGTTTGTTTGGAGATGCTTTTTGTTGATAATGTGCTTGGGTTGAGGTTTCTATTATTTGAAGGCTACTTGCACACAGCTGCAGCTTTTGTCTTTTTTGTCCTTAGGGTGTTTCATCAACCTGATTGCCAAGGGAAGTATGTTGACTTGCAATTTCCATGTACGTCTATTGGATTCAAGTTTTCTAGTGTTCATGTTATTAAGAAGCCACTTGTGTTTGAGTTATATAATTTCTCTGAAGTGAAGAATTCAAAGTGGATGTACTTGGATTCTAAGCTTAAAGAGCATTGCCTTCTCAGTAAGCAGCTTCATCTTTCTGAATGCACATATGATAACATCCAGGCACTTCAAAATGGATCAAGAAGGTTCTCCATAACTTCTATCAGCGGGTCTTCCTCAGTCAAGGTACTTGTTTCCTTTTTTCCTTTTTTCCTTTTTTCCTATATATCCTGATTGGTAACCCCAGCCTTAAACCCCTTTTAGGAATTTATTTGCCATGTTTAACACTTGTTACTGTAATTCAACATCGTCAAACCTTCCAAAAGACAAAAGTCACTGCAAGTTAGCTTATCTTGGGTTTTGTTGTGAATCAAATCATGCAACAGGACATGCAAAAGAGTAGGCCAGGGATTAACATCATGGGTGTTTCCAAAGTGTCCACTCAAGCTGTTCAGTGTTCTGATGCTGGCGAGAGGAAACTTCCTCCATTTGCTCTCTCTTTTGCTGCAGCACCTACATTTTTTCTTTGTTTGCATCTCAAGTTGCTGATGGAGCAGTCTGCAACTCGCATAAGATATTGTGATCAAACACCAATATTTGATCAGGAAGACCCTGGTTTGATGACAAATGGATGTACTAGCACCGATGATTGCTCAAACAGGAATTCTGGAGTTATTCTTAGGAAGGGTATGGAGACTTTGTCAAATGGTGCTGCAGGTGATGGAGGGTCTTGTGCTGACTCAGATCATCCCTCTACTTGCAATGACCAAATTCTCATTCAAAATTACCAGGACATTGGTCTTAACAGTGCTAGTACTTCAATTTCTCATGATTTTGAGAAGCTTTGTAAAACTCACTTACCTGAATTGCAATCCCACCATTTGGAGCAAGAGTTAGGTTCTTTATCTTCAAGTTCTTTAAAACATCAAGATAAGGCTAATGATGGTTCTCATTCTTTTATTGGTGACCTCAGTATTCAAATTCCTGCAGTTGATCAATTTGAGAAACCTGATGATGATGGTGATTTATGTGATGCTGAACACTCTCCTGATTTCTCTTGGAATATAAATGGATGTGGTATTCCAAGCTCCAATCCAACTGCTCGCAGAAGTTCTTGGTATCGGAACCAGAATAATTCCTTGTCATTGGGATTTCAGTCTCATGTGTGGTCGGATGGCAAGGTTGATTCTCTTTGCAATGATTTGACCAATGGACCTAAAAAACCACGTACGCAAGTATCATACTCAGTGCCTTCTGCAGGGTATGAATTCAGTTCAAGGCAGAGACACCATCATCAGAAAGGGCTTTCTCATAAACGAGTTAGAAAGGCTAGTGAGAAGAAGTCATCAGATGTTGCTGGGGTCCCTGAAAAGAATATCAAATGCTTATCTTGTGGTGCAAATGTCTTGATTACTGTTGGTGATAAGGGTTGGAGAGAATCTGGGGCCCATGTTGTACTAGAGCTGTTTGACCACAACGAGTGGAGACTTTCTGTGAAACTTCTAGGAATTACTAGGTATTCATACAAAGCACATCAGTTTCTGCAGCCTGGATCAACAAATCGGTACACACATGCAATGATGTGGAAAGGAGGGAAGAATTGGATCTTGGAATTTCCTGATAGGAGTCAGTGGACTCTTTTCAAGGAGATGCATGACGAATGCTACAACCGTAACATCCGTGCTGCTTCAGTTAAAAACATACCTATTCCTGGTGTTCATTTGATCGAAGAAAATGATGATAATGGATCTGAGGAAACTTTTGTTCGGAGCTGTATGTACTTCCAACAAGTTGAAACAGATGTTGAGATGGCTCTGGATCCATCTTGTGTTCTGTATGACTTGGATAGTGAGGATGAGCAGTGGATTTCAAATGCTCAAAATTCTTTAAAAGACAACAGTGAATTTTGTTGGATCTCAGAGGAGATGTTTGAGAAGACAATAGACGTGTTTGAAAAGGCTGCATATACTAAGAAGCGTGATCATTTTACTCCTGATGAGATAGAGGAACTCATGGTTAATGTTGGGCCTTTGTGTGTTGTCAAAATCATTTATGACCATTGGCAGCAGAGGAAGCAGAAGAAGGGAATGGCTTTAATTCGGCACTTTCAGGTAATGTTCAAATTACCTTTCTTGTTTATGTTATAATTATTTTGATTACGGGTATGTCTCTGCCTCCACTTAATGACTTTATATATAGCTTTGCGGATATAATTGGAGAGGAGGATTAATATGCAGTAATGCTGTAATGGATTGAACTTTTGCTTTGTTACACTAAAAATATTAATCTATCTATCTTGGAGCCTTTTAAAATCTAAGTACAAGTTTTCTCTGCCATTGAACAATGATGCATTTTAATTGTTGTTCTACTTAACAATTTCTATGCTTTGAAATGTATTTATGGCTTCCATATTAAAACCCTGCGACATATTTGGATGTCTACCTGCTGTTTGATGTTTATTCAATTCATAAATGTGGGGTTAGTCTTTGATTCTGACAGTACTAACTTAAGTACTTAACAGAATAAGTACTTAACAGAATAATTATGCGGTATAAGTGCTACCACAAATAAAGCATGTTAAGAGAAAATGAATTGTATAACTGACTTTGGAGGATTTATTTCAATTTCTATAGTAGAACAAGTGGGCATAATTATATTTTTTAGTTATTGGATGAAAGCATTATGACTTTACGCAATTTACCTCAGCATTTCTCAGAATGGTTGTTTTCTTCTATATCTAATGTATGCTTTGTTATTTTTATTTTCCTGAAATTTTATCTCTGAATCTTTATATACTTTTCAGCCCCCTCTGTGGGAAAGATATCAGAAACAAGTGAGAGAGTGGGAACTAGCCATGACCAAGAACAATGCCCCTTCTAATGGATGCCTGGACAAGGTTACAACTTTGGAGAAGCCAGCCATGTTTGCTTTCTGTTTGAAACCTAGAGGTCTGGAATCACTGAACAAGGGATTGAAACATCGATCCCAAAAGAAGATTTCCGTCTCTGGGCATGCAAACAGTAATCTAGATCAGGATGGCTTCCACACTTTCAGTGAGTATTTGATTTACAAGTTGATTTCATTGGTTATTACATTTTAGAAACCAATTAAGAGCATTCTCCTTAACATCTAATTTTTTTAAACTCAGGAAGACAGAATGCTTTACCTTTTGGCGATGAAAAGTTCCTATACCAAGGCCACAATTACGATTCTTTTGATGATTCATCACTGGCTCTGACCTCACCAAGGGTATTCTTACCTCGTGATGCTGGCAGCTTGAAATACTATCCGACTAGTAATGGAGCAGGATATAGAAATCATATCCCAAAATTTCACAAGTCCAGATATGATTCGCCTGGTAGCAGGCATCACCTTCTTGCTGGCCCTAAGAGGCAAGGGATTGAACAGTTGGATGCTTCAGTCCTTGAGGAGTTAAGACAGCGTGATGCCGTGGCTGAGGCTCGTTTTAAGCGTCATGTGGCTAAGCTGAAGAGAGATAGGGCTAAAAGATTGCTATGTAAAGTAGATGTAGCAATTCACAAGGCCATGGCTGCTCTAATGACTGCGGAAGCTATGAAAGCTTCTGAGGACTCCCTTGTTGAAATGAAAGCTTATAAGGACTAATCAGGCAATTCAAATGACTTGGTTTACTTGGTCAAGAGTTTTGGCCTTTTTTTCATTATTCGGGGTGCTCGATAGAGAACTTGAATCATGAGAGTTTTGGGTTCAGTGAGGGGAGGAGATTCTGTTGCTGCAGACTGCGACTCCCTCTCACTGTCTAGTGTCTACTGGAACCTTTTCCCGCTTTGGGATCTGCTCGGTTCAGAGTAACTGTAGCGCTGATCTGCATGGTGTATAGGTCTGAATTTTTTACTACCTATATTTGTACAGATTCCCTCTCCCCCCTTTCTCAGTTTCAAAGATTCAAATATGAAAATAGAAATCGGCCAATAATACAACACCACTTTTAACTGGAAATAGTCCTATTTCTTTCATTGTTTTTGGGTAAAATAGTAGAGTAGTGCATGATCCGGAATTGATCGTCCCGTTCAGCTTTTAGTATTACTCCATGCGTTAGCACTCTTATCCTGTGCATGAACCAATGAAAGAAAACAAGAGGGGTGAAATGAGTTTAAAATTTAAATTGAACAAAAAATGGAAGGAGAAATTTATGGTGTATTTCAATAAGTTTTATAACAGTTTTTTAAAAAATAAATTTTAAAAAGTGGAAGGGCAGAATGAAATGCAAGACAAAAAAAACGCAAGGAAAATGAGTAGAGTAGAAATTGAAAGGTTAAATTGAAATATGTTTTGTTTCTGGGTTTTAAAAGTAAAAGGAAAAAGTATAATTTTTTAGAAATCTTAAATTAATCCATGTCTTTGAGTTATTTGATAGTTTTTAATTAGTTTTTAAATTCTTTTTAAATTAATTTTTTGAACTTGTAGTTATTTTATAATTAGGTCCATGCCGAATCTAATTAAAAAACAAATACAAGTTCAATGACTCAATTGGAAAAAATAATAGTTCAAGAATTTATTTAAAAGGATAAATAGTAGTCATGGCAATAGAATCCACACCCTGCACTTGTCCAAACTCGTCTCGATTTTGATGGAAAAAAATCGAGTTTATCGAGTTCAGGTTCGAGTTTTTTCCACTTTATAAATTTAGGGGCGGGGGCAGGTTTGGTATTGATGATATCCGTCACGCTCCCGCCTGTCTTATTAAATTACAAAAATATCCTTATATATATAAGAAGTAAACCCGAAATGCTAACCTTCACTTCTTCTCAGTTCTCATTTTTTCATTCTACTGGTTTCTCTCTCACGCCACTGACTCACGCACCACCATCGTGCACCGTCGTCACGCACCACCATCAAGCACCGTCGTCTCGCACCACTGCTCACAACCTCACAGCTTCTAGTTCTCAGATTGATTTGGTTGGAGGCGGAAAATAGAATCCATGAATCTAGTTCTCAAAAAAGATTATTTCACTCACCTCTTAAGTACAATAATTCATGTTATTTGCTTATTATTATTCTTTTCTATTTATTGGCTCAACTAGATTATTCTTTGTTGCTTCATCCTTCTCAATCCTACATGCTCTACTAATTTTTTATTTTCTAAGAGAGGTTGATTATAAGTTCTATTAAGATTGAATTTTCTATCCTTATATAAGTACAAGAGTATGTGATTAAGATTGAGTCACATGAGATATATTGTTAATAAATTTGGCTGGACCAAATATTTCTTTATCTTTTTCTATTCTATTATCTAGATTTATCTAACTATTAACAATATCTAATATTTTATTTTCTTTCAAGATATATTAAGATAAAAACGATAAGATTTAAAGATTTCTAATTCAAATATAACAAATATTTCATTCAAACTTGATATACAATATATATTATCACTATAATGATTATCTTTACAATAGTAATAATCTTTTAATCCTTTTAATTCAAATAAATCCTTATACTAATAATTTTTATACTAAAAATAATAACAATAATTATATTAAAGTTTTAGGATATTACAAGATAAACAATTTATTTGTGTAATTTTAGGTTGATATTGTGTTAAATAATATAGTTGGATAACTCAAAAATAAATATTGAATTTTTTTTACTAAGTAATTTGTTTGGACATATAATAAGTAAAACATCAAATAAATAATTCAATCTAATAAAATTAAGATAACATGTGTTACTGTTAATAAAATAATTATTATTGTTACAAAGTGTTGTTAATGTATGTAAATTTATTGAAAAAATATGTAATTCTTCGTTTATTTTTCACATGTACCAAATACGTGATCAAAAAATAATTCAGTATTGTATTAGAAATATACATGTTAAATATGGGTAATAATATTAACAGTATAGAACATAATGTATAATTAATATATAATTTTATATACAAGAATATTTAATGAAATATATTTTGAATTGTAACAAAATCAAAATCTTCTTTGTAATATGTTTTTGATAGCAAAATATTACAATTATGACCCTAGGTATTTTTTATATATCTTTGTTTTAATTTTTTTTTAAAGTCAATTTTTGTTTTTGAAAAATTACTGAGGACAAATAAATCACATATATGATATAAAAGTTATATACAATAAGTTTTTGAAATTTTAAAACATAAACAAAATTCATAATAATCTTATTATTATTGAACTCCAATCATAAAATAACATCATTTCAACTACATCTTATATCATCATTCATTAAAAATCTCAAAATAATTAATTTAAGCAAGGAAAACACATTAATCATACATTCACATCAAAATTGGTCACTGGACTCAAAGTTGATCATTGGATGCGACCTTGGCCAATGGATGTGAGAATAGTCATTGGAAGCGACGTACGGGACATTGGACGTGACCTTGGTCATTGGATGCCAAATCTGTAGAACTTTGAAATTTCGTAGGATTGTCTCTCATGACTTCCAAATCATCCCAAAACAAACCCAAATCATTTTCTATCAATTTCAATACATAAACCACATAAAAACTACTTACAAATTAGAACTTTTCATCAATATTCATCAAATAATTAAAAACCCTAATTCCTAAACTCAAAACCTCAAATGCTAAAACTTTGCTTTTTAAACAAAATGATTCATTTTCAAGCAACATTGAGACCAATCTACAACAACTTAAGCATGGAGAAAATGATAAAGCTTTCCTTACCTATTCAAACTCAAAAGATGACTTTGTGAAGAAGAAGGAAAGGAAGAAACTTTGAGTCTAAGAAGGAAGTTTTCTTCAACTTCACTAACAACTCCACATCATCCATACCACCCAAATCCCAAAAATCAACATAAATCACATCAAAACCATGAAAATGAACACTTTTATGAACTTTCAAAAGTATTCATGAAGGAGGGAAAACAAAATTGGAAGATGAAAGAAAAGAGGAGGGTTCCTTACCATGAGATTTTTATAGATTTGTTTGTTGTTTAGTTAATCTTTTATAGATTTGATGATATATTAGATTTTAATTTAAAGTTTTAAATATTTTTATCTCAATCATCTATTATTTTTAATTTTGATTTGATGGTTGTCATTTTTCATTTATTCCATTTTCTTTTCAAAAATATGAACAAGTCATTTTATTTGTTATGCATTATTGACCTTAGAAGCAACTAAGGAAAAGTTTTATAAATTCACAAAAATTCTAGTTCACGTTTTCTCAACTTTGCATAATTGTGAAATTTAATTGATTAACACGATTTATAAAATATAAAAATACAATAATCAAGGTATAATTACAATCTTAGAGATTATGATGTTAATTAAAGACATTTTCTTTTATGTTATACTAACACATATTTAATGTTTAAAAATATTACATTGACACTCCTTATAAGTTTATATATATATATATATATATATATATATATATATATATATTCTTAAAAAAAATTAAAAATAAAAACTTCACTTCCTTAAGAGTCCTTTTCACATGTAACTTATTTCACATGATGTACATAAATAATAGCTTAAAGTTTTTTTTTTTCAGGGAAATAGATTAAAGTTTAAAAACCTATTATCCATTACTTGAAACAACTTTTATTATAAAGTAAAATTTTTATTATAAAAACTAAAACTGCACTTATTAAAGTGATCATGTTTAGGCAATAATACATAAAATAATGGTTTTAAGTAAAGAATAATCATTTGTAGTCCCCCTAAAAAAATCATTTATAATCCCCCTAAAAAAAAATCATTTGTAGTCACTTAATAAATTTCTGTATTTTAGGCACTTAATAAATTTCTGTATTTTATGCGCTTAATAAACTTCTTTATCATAAAATAAACTTCTTTTTAATACAACTATAACTTTATGAAAACAAATTGAAAACTGGATTTCTTCTTTTTATTAGAAAAAAAACGTCTATGTGGCCAATTATGGTCTTCAAATTTTTTTCTTATTGTTTTTATTATAAAATCCACTTAATTAAGTGGGTTTATAATTAGTTCTATTATAAATTTAAAACCATACATGTTAGTGTAAGTATATAGTATATGTTTTTGTACATGTTTGAGGGTAAACTGTAATTCTCCCTTGTCATGATGAGTCATATTTGTTCGTAGTTGTGTTTGCCATCTTATGTACCGTGCCAAAATATAATAAATGTGAAAACACTAACGCTCAATTTAAATGTCACTCAATATAATAAAATAATAATAAAAATGAACAATTAATTTTATTTTCAGAATTTTATCCTATATATACTATTTTAATGAACATCAGATTCATGGGTATTGTAACATTATAATGATACTATTATTTTGATAAGATTTTTTTAAAAGAAAAAATAATGAATATTATTTTGAAAATATAATATTATGATTATATTATCTTTGTTATATTATTATTATTTTATTATTATGATATTTTGGATAAGATATCGAGAGATCGAGGGTACAGTTTTATCTCCAACCTCCTAATTACTTATTATATTAATACTTTTAATAAAAACAATAATTTTCTTTATTAACAAAACAACTAAAATAGTGAATAACTACTCCATTTTAGTAGCTTAGAAAATCAAATAATCATCAACATATATGTGACTCTATGTGACTCACGTCCACTATGCATCAAACCATGCTCCATTTTCACTTTTTATTTCATATTGAAACATGTTCTTGAAATGTTTATGTTCACATTCAAGCAAAACACATGTTTGATCTATTTCAAGGATTAAAACATCACCTTTGCATGTTAATAAAATGTTGGCAGTAACTAATAAACAGAATTAACAAGATATCGTACTAACTTGAATCAAAAGAACATGTAGCAACCATAGAAATAACACAAAAAAATTAAAAGAATTACCCTAGTTCCTGATAACCAATGTCGTATCGCTTCAAAACAATTAAACTACGTTAATTCTGTAGCACAAGATTAACCTAGGTCGACTCAGAGACACAATCAATATGGTTTCAACTTCAATTCACTAGTAAATAATAGGGAAATCTAATAGAGGATTGTAAATTAGGAAATGAATCCATAACCTAATCTGTTTTCAATCCTAAACACATTCATAATCATGAAAATCGAATAGATGATTGAAAAAGAAAGTGAACATTCATACAGAAATTGAAATACTAAACCAGAACTCAAATTCTCCTTGCTTGGGTTGGATCCTTGGATTGATTGATTGTTTAACCTTCCATGATCATCATCAATGGAAACTCCATGAAATTAGTGAAAGAAAATGGAAGAACAGAAATGAAAATGAAGAACAATGAAGAACAGTTGAGAGAAAATAAGAGAAAATGGTTTTAATTCTAAAAACTTCTAAAAGTCACTACAAAATATGTTTTTACTAAAAATGAAGTGTAAAAAAATCCAAGTAACTAAAAATACTAACATATAGTGACTGAGTCAGTAGGAAAGGATGGGTCATGATTAGACCCATCTAATCTAACTAATTACTAATTGCACTAATTCGCAGCCCAAAATTCAAGTGCAGCGGTTCTGACTTCCAAGCCTAAACTGACCCTCAAAATGATAGAATTGGCCTCGGCTTATCTCTAACAAAATTGTATATATTTTTCTTATCTTTTCAGGGACTACTCATATGTGCCATTTGAAATTCTGTAGAGTTCTCTAGGTCTTGCATAAGGAAAATATGTCAAGTAAGCAAAAAATCTGAAAATAAGCAATAATTATCAATTAAGTCCACTTTTTTGCCTAAGGCAAAAACTGAATTAAAATAGGAAAATAAAATTCTAAGAGAAGTCAAATAAGCTAAGAAGAATAGAAAAATATTAAACTAAAAATACTCAATCAGTCCCCCCCCCCCCCCAATACCTCTACACGTGAATCTTGAAGGGGAAGTGTGCTTGAAATTTTCTCTCCTCTTCCAAGGCCTCCTCTAAGATTCCTCCAAGGCTTCAAGAACTCACAAACTTACTAGAACCTCTCATTTTCTCATGTAAGGAGATTTTTCTGTGATGAAAGCTTGGGTAGAACCATTATTTATAAAGAGAGCAATGTCTGTAGAAGGTATTGAATTGAGATAAAATATTAATTATAGAGTTGAACTCTAGGCTTAGATGGGTGGTGCCCTAGCTTGATGATAATTGTTGTCCATGATTACATTTGAGTTTCATTTAACATAATTATATGATTTTTCCTTAATTTTCACTTAGTTTAGTCTCAAATATTTAGAATTTATTGCATTTATAGAACTCTAGGCTTGTAAATAAAACTTTAAGCTTTTCCTCTAGTTCTTATGTTTTTATCAGTGTTTTGGAACACCAAGAAAAGAACAAAAGTTGTCACAGCAAAGAAGGCTCACCTAACAAGAGAGCTCGTGCAAAATAGGCTCGCCCAGCAAGAGAGCTCATGCAAAGAAGGCCATGTGGCAACTCAGGAGTAGAGGAAGAAGGATCAAGTCATCTGAAGAACTCGCCCAGAAAGCAAAGTCCACTGATATGAAGAAGTTTCAATTCAAATTGGAAATTTTGAAGAATTCACCCAGGGAGTTCAACTCACCCAATGAGTAAGGACTGTTGAGGAAGTGACTTTTAGATTTCACGGAAAACTTGTCCTTGCTCACCTGATGAGTAGTGTGTTTTCTTAAGTGACAAGACAAAGGCCTTGTGCCCATTATAAAAGGCACATTCCCTTGGAATCATGGCAGATCTTTCGAGGGCAAACTGAGGGAGAAAATATTGTTCATTACTTTTTTTCTATTTTTTATTGCTTTGTGTATGACTTGATCATCCATGTGCATGTTGTTATAGAGTGTTTGTCATTGGAAAGTGCTTTCTACACTAGGAACTGAAAAGAGGTTTCTAATTAACTAATTTATAGGGATAGAATGATGTTGATTAGCCCTTTTACAAGCCTTTGTTCTTAAGCAAACCACTTAGTTTAGCTTACTAAGGAATTGGGAGTGAAATTAAGTTATTTAGGCTTACTCACATGAGGAATCATGGTTTGAGTAGATTATATGGTTAAGGTGACATTAGGAGTAGTATTGAGTGAGGAAACATCCTTTAATTACATCAATAGCTCTTTTGGCTAGCCAAGTACCCAATAGTTTCATAAATTATGCATTAGCCCTGGTTTTTGCCTTCTAAGTGTTTGTGTTATTGCCTTTTAAGTTTTTCCTTGTATTCCTTTAGTTCTTATTGTTTCTTATGTCACTTTAAATTTCTACACATCTTGATTTAAAACTCAACAATTGCTTTATTTAATAGCTTAGAATTGGTTATATATAAATTGCTTTGCACTATCAAAGTCTTTGTGGACACAATACTCGATCTTACTGTTTTACTACTTTTTCAAATTGGTGCACTTGCCAATCAATATCAACAAGTTTTTGGCATGGTTGTCGAGAAATTTCTTCCTTGTGCTCAGTAGCTTGTGTGTCCATTTTCTAGGTTTTTGATGCCAACTGAAACACAATAAATCGCACTAGAAGGGAGATTGAATAATGTGTTAGATAAACTTAGAAATCTTTTTGCAATTGAAGTGTTTTTATAAACAAAATGAGCTCTCATAGAATTTTTGTCTAATGACAGATCTTAGGTTTTCACAAAAGACTATGGATTATCGTCCAGTGATTTATAAAACAATGATTTAACAGACAATTTAATGTAAAAATTGTGTGCAAAGATGTGTCCATAATACGCCTTAAGAAATACATAGACAAGCTTAAGGAGAGTAGTAGAAGTACATAGTTTATATTAGTTCACTCAACCTAAGTTACATCTAGTTCTCCTTTACTAAACTATAAAGGGTTTCGCTAATCAATATTTGATTATAACAAGTATTCTAACATGACATTACTTGCTTTACAAGTATTCTTTAGGCCACTACTGACACAACCCTTAGACTCCTCCAAAATCTAAGAACATAGAAGTATTGTTTTGTCACTAAGCCACTCATGGCTTTCACAAACAACTAGTTCGAACAATCACAGATTCTAACACTCAAGGAATGTGTTTACAATGATGTAAGACTCGATACAAAACCTTTACCAAGCAAAGGATAAACTCAATAAGCATTGTGTTTCACTCAGTAGTATTTCTTTTGAATTCTTTATTTTTTCTTCTCAATGTATGAATATGTCACTCAATCTTGAGCGAAGCTTTGATGCACTTTTAATTCCTAATGGATGATTGAATTAGTTTGAGATCTTGTGCATTCAAATTCTGACTGTTGTCTATTTGGCCTTCAATTTTTAGCTAGAGAAAAGTGAGATTGGTGCAATTATTGGCTTGTGTGACACATTCTCCTTAGTGAGGATGATCCTAAATTTATTCTTTCCAAATTTGTTCTTCTCATTCTAATTTCAAACAGTAGTTATATGTAAAAGAAAAAATAATATTGTTTAACAGTATATTCTCTTTATAACTTAGATCTTATTTGAAACATAATGATTGGATCACACTTAATAATATAACAGGTTGATTTTAACTTATTGATGTTTATTGGATTCCAAGTATGACTTAGTGTGAACAAGTTCCAATGTGAGAGAGTGGACGATCATAAAGAGCACTTAAGATTAGAAATATGTTACCATATTTACTTTAACCGATAAGTCATGATTCACTTATGTTTAAAGTATTAGTCAACATAAATTATATATTTGTTTTCATCAAAATCTAGAGATGAGTGGATCTTTCAATGATGGACCGTCCAGTTCTAACAATTAGGAGTTTCCTTCACCATGGTTTTAGTCAGCAGAGGATAGCCCACATTTTCTATTTAGGGGTGTCCTTTCACAACAAGACTAGCATTGATGCTTCATGTGGGGGGGTAACCTGATGCTAAAACCCTTAGTTGTTGTCATCAAAATCATTGAGTATATGAGTTCCAATCCCTAAATAATTAAGGGGATATGAGGATTATGACCAATCAATACCAGGTGGAGACAGATGCATCTAATACAGATCTTGGACAAAATATCTAAGTGTTGTCTAAGAAAATTGAAACGCTAATGAAGGCACAGTCTCAGGTTGTAGTTTCTACAACTCCTTACCACACTTGTGATAAGTCTGGATATGTCCATGCTCCAAGAGAATGCACAGTGAGTGATGAGTTGTCTCAAGCTATGGATGAGATTAACTTTGTGGGTGGTAGGAGAATAAATGTGAGTAGTACTCCAACAACTACAATCAGGGGCAAAACTTCAAGCAAGCTCAAAATCAAAACTTGTCTAAGCCTTCACTCTTGCAAAATCAAGGGTTTAGACAAGAGAAGAGGTGACCTACTTTGCAAGACATGCTAATGAAATTCATGACTCAAAGTTATAGCGGATGAAGCACATGGAGACTTGGGTCTCCAACATGCAAGCTATCTTGTCTCAAACTTTTGGAACTATTCCTTCTCAAACTAAAGGTAATCCTAAGAAGAAGAAGGTGAATGTTGTGAGTACTAGGAGTGGAAGGCCTATGACAAAGTTGAAGAAGAAAGGAGCAAGTCATTCCCCCACCAGAAAAATAGGCTCTTACTGAAGGGAGTCTAGATGCAAAAAAAAAAAAGAAGGTAAAAAGGAGGTGCTGACACCTCCTCAAGTACGTATTACTTTCCCCTAGAGAGTGCAAGATAAAAGTGAGGATGGGAAATTTGATAAATTTTTAAAGATGATGAAAAATTTGCATAACAATATTATATTTGCAGAGGAAATTCTCAAATGCCAAAGTACATCAAGTATTTAAAAGAAATTATTTCAAACAAGGGAAAATTGGGAGATTTTGCTACAATTGGCCTCAACGAAGACTGCTTTGTTGTGGTTTTAAAAAAATTGTCTTTTAAACTTAAAGATTCAAAGAGTTTTTTAGTTCCTTGTGAAGTTGGAAACCTACATTTTGATAGTGCATTATGTGATTTGGATGTTAGTATTAATCTTATGCCTTATTTCTGCTTATACCCACTAATATTTCTCTTCTATTTTCAGACCAGAGCGTTACCAATCCACGAGGGATAATGGAGAACTGTCAAATTGAAAAAATTATTTTTCTTGTTGACTTTGTGATTCTGGACATCGAGTAGGATGAAGAAATCTCAATTCTTTTGTCATGACCCTTCCTCTATACAAGAGAAGTTTTTATTGATGTCCAACAAAGGAAACTAATTTGGAGGCTAAGTGATGAAAAGGAAGAGTGTAGAGTGTTTGATTCTTCAAAGAGATCCTTCATTTCCTATGACTATGTGCAAGCCAATGAAAAAATGAAGATCATTGTGGCTAGGCCTCACCCAAGTGTGGGGAGGGAAGACACTCTAGAAAGGAATGTCATTCCAATGGACCTCGGAGGAGGTATGAGAGATAAGAAAGAAGGCCACTATTCAAGCTCATAGCTTTAGGATGGATGACCATACCAAAGGTTTACTCCAAGAAGAGAGCATCACCTTATTCAATGGTGGTTGATTTCATCCAAGAGGGGTCCCCATCAGGCTCGTGACGTTAAACAAGCGCTTTCAAGAAGCAACCTGTGTTTTATGTCTCTGATCTTAGGTAATCTAGGTTGCAATTTATGTTTCTAAAATACAAGGAATGTAGTTAGTAAGCATATCGCAAAAGAGAGTTAGACAACAAAAGAAACTTATGCACGGGGCATGGATAAACATCCACATTTCAGAAAATATGCACAACCCCGTGCATAACCTATGCATGCCCCTCTTTAACAAAAAGAGAAAGGGGGTGTTGATGGTAAAAATGGCATGATTTGGGGGTGCGAATAGTAAACAAAAAATTAATTAAAAATAATAATTTTGTTGCCTTGTTTCATCTCTTTGGTTTGAACCTTTACTTTTCTTTGCAGGTTTGGCATTTGGCATTCCGAATGTCTCAGGATTGCTGCCATCCCAACATCTTTTTCACCTCTGGACTCCTTTTTCTTGTAGTTCTCTTCAATTGGGGAAGTCAATGTTTATTTGCTTTTTATTATTATTTGTGTTATTCTTAGGATTATTACTTTAATTTTCATTGTTATTCATTTTTCATTTTTGGCATGGAGGCCATGTTTCATTTCAGTGTGGGGAGGAGGGTTTATTCAAACCATTGTACTACCTACTTGTTTTGAGTGATACATGTTGCATGGTTCTCTGGAATTCATCCCGGCTTTCCTTATCTTTTTTTAAAAATTGTATTTTAGGAATAAATGAGAATGTTCATTAAAAAAACAAAAAAATATATCGAAAAATAAAAAAAGATAGACCGAGTTAGTAACCAAAGCTTGGGGCTTTGCTAACAGGGGCTGAGAGTTAGCATTGCTATTCGCTACTAGGGGCTTTGAAAATTATTTTTAAAACTAATCTTTTTAATTTCTGAAATAAATATTAAAAAAACATCTTAAAAGTTATTTTTAGTTTTCAACTTTCAATTTTCTACTACTAATTTTTCCTTGCATTTTTGTTTTGCGTTTTATTCTCCCCGTTCCACTTTTTAAAAGAATATTTTATAAAGTAATTTCTAAAAGCTAAAATAAAAACACAATCAAATACACCATAAATTTTCCTTCCATATTCTCTTCGATTTAAATTTTAAACTCCTTTCTCATCTAGTTTTCTTTTCATTGTTCCAAAGCACAGCAGCATAAAAGTGCTAACGCAAGGGAGTATTACTAAAAACAGAACGACGAATTCCGGATCATGCATTAGTCTACTATTTTACCTAAAACTACGGAAGAAACAACTATTTCCTATCCAAAATGGGGTTGTATTATTAACCGATTTCTATTTTCATATTGAATGTTTGAAACTGAGATGGGGTAGGGAATCTGTACAAATATAGGTAGTAAAAAATTCATAGACCTATACACCATGCAGATCAGTGCTACAGTTACTCTGAACGGAGCAGATCCCAAAGCTGGAAAAGGTTCCAGAAGACACTAGACAGTGAGAGGGGAGTTGCAGTATGCAGCAATAAAATCTCCTCCCCTCACTGAACCCAACTCTCATTATTGAATACCCGGATAATGAAAATAAGGCCACAACTCTTGACCAAGTAAACCAAAGGCCATGTAAATTGCCAGATTAGTCCTCAAAAGCTTTCATTTCACCAAGGGAGTCCTCAGAAGCTTTCATTGCTTCTGCAGTCATTAGAGCACTCATGGCCTTGTGAATTACTACATCTGCTTTATATAACAATCTCTTAGCCCTATCTCTCTTCAACTTTGCCTCATGGCGTTTAAAACGAGCCTCAGCCACAGCATCACGTAGTCTTAACTCCTGAAGGACTGAAGCATCCAACTGTTCAATCCCTGGCCTCTTAGGGCCAGCAAGAAGGTGACGCCTGCTACCAGGCAAATCATATCTGGACTTGTGAAATTTTGGGATATGATTTCTATATCCCGCTCCATTGCTAGTAGGATAGTATTTCAAGCTGCCAGCATCACGAGGTAAGAATACCCTTGGTGAGGTCAGAGCCAATGATGAATCATCAAAAGAATCATAATTGTGGCCTTGGTATAGGAACTTTTCATCGCCAAAAGGTAAAGCATTCGGTCTTCTTCCTGAGTTTACAAAAATTAGATGTTAAGGAGAATGCTCTTGGTTTCTAAAATGTAATAACCAATGAAATCAACTTGTAAATCAAATACTCACTGAAAGTATGGAAGCCATCCTGATATAGATTACTGTTTGCATGCCCAGAGACTGAAATCTTCTTTTGGGATCGATGTTTCAATCCCTTGTTCAGTGATTCCAGACCCCTAGGTTTCAAACAGAAAGCAAACATGGCCGGCTTCTCCAAAGTTGTAAACTTGTCCTGGCACCCATTAGAATGGGCATTGTTCTTAGTCATGGCTAGTTCCCACTCTCTCACTTGCTTCTGATAACTTTCCCATAGAGGGGGCTGAAAATTACATAAAGATTCAGAGATGAAATTTCAGGAAAATAATAACGAAGCATACACATTAGGTATAGAAGACAACAGCCATATTGAGAAATGCCAAGGTAAATTGCATAAAGTCATTATGCTTTCAGCCAATCAAATAAAAAATTATGCCCACTTGTGTACTTGTGTTAACGTAGAAATTGAAATAAATCATTCGAAGTTGTATCCAATAAATGTTATAAAATTCATTTTCTCCTAGCAGGTTTCATTCTGTGGTAGCATTAATACTGCATAAATCTTGTCTGAATCTATTTCTTTAAGTACTTATGTCAAAAACAAAGACTGACCCAACATTTACGGATTGAATAAATATCAAACAGTACGTAGAAATCCAAATATGTAGCAGGGTTTTAACCTGGAGACAATAAATACATTTAAAACCATAGAAATTGTTAAGTAGAACAACAAATAAAATGCATCACTCTTCAATGGCTGAGAAAACTTGTTCTTAGATTTGAAAGGGCTTAAAGATAGATAGATTCATATTGTTAGTGTAACAAAGCAAAAGATCAAATCTATCTATTACAGCATTACTGCATATTAATCCTGCTCTCCAATTATACCAGCAAACCTAATATGTCTTTCATATAGTCATTAAAGGGAGGCAGAGACATATTCCCATAATCAAAATAATTATAACATAAACAAGAACGTTAATTTGAACATTACCTGAAAGTGCCGTATTAAAGCCATTCCCTTCTTCTGCCTTCTCTCCTGCCAATGGTCATAAATAATTTTGACAACAGACAAAGGCCCAACATTAACCATGAGTTCCTCTATCTCATTAGGAGTAAAATGATCACACTTCTTAGCATATGCAACCTTTTCAAACATGTCTATTGTCTTCTCAAACATCTCCTCTGAGATCCAACTCAAATAGTTGTTGTCTTTTACAGAATTTTGAGCATTTGAAATCCACTGCTCATCCTCACTATCCATGTCATACAGAACCAGGGATGGATTCAGAGCCATCTCAACATCTGTTTCAACCTGTTGGTAGTACATACAGCTCCGAACAAAAGTTGCTTCAAATCCATTATCATCACTTTCTTCTATCAAATGAACACCAGGAATAGGTATGTTTTTAACTGAAGCAGCACGGATGTTACGGTTGTAGCATTCGTCATGCATCTCCTTGAAAAGGGCCCACTGACTTCTATCAGGAAATTCCAAGATCCAATCCTTCCCTCCTTTCCACATCATTGCATGAGTGAACCGATTTGTTGATCCAGGCTGCAGAAACTGATGTGCTTTGTATGAATACCTAGTAATTCCTAAAAGTTTCACAGAAAGTCTCCACTCATTGTGGTCAAACAGCTCTAATACAACATGGGCCCCAGATTCTCTCCAGCCCATATTACCAAGAGTAATCAAGACATTTGCACCACAAGATAAGCATTCAACATTCTTTTCAAGGCCACTAGCAACATCTGATGACTTCTCACTAGCCTTTCGAATTCGTTTGTGAGGAAGCCCTTTCTGATGATGGTTTTTCTGCTTTGAACTGAATTCATACCCTGCAGAAGGCACTGAGTATGAAACTTGTGTACGCGGTTTTTTTGGTCCATTGCTAAAATCATTGCAAAGAGAATCAGCCTTGCCATCAGACCACAAATGAGACTGAAATCCCAATGACAAGGAACTATCCCGGTTCCGATACCAAGAACTTCTGTGAGCAGTTGGATTGGAGCTTGGAATACCACCTCCATTTATATTCCAAGAGAAACCAGGAGAGTGTTCAGCATCACATAAATCACCATCATCACCAGGTTTCTCAAATTGATCAACTGCAGCAATTTGAATGCTGAGATCACCAATAGAAGAATGAGAACCATCAACAGCCTTATCTTGAGGTATTAAAGAACTTGAAGGTAAAGAGCCTAACTCTTGCTCCAAATGGTGGTAGCATTGCCATTCTGGTACCTGAGTTGTACTAAGCCTTTCAGAATCATGGGAAATGGAAGTACCAGTACCGTTAAGACCAATGCTCTGGTAACTTTGAATGAGAATTTTATCACTGCAGGTAGAGGGATGATCTGAGTCAGCACAAGACCCTCCATCAACTGCAACACCATTTGACAAAGTCTCCATATCTTTCCCCAGAATAATTTCAGAATTCCTGTGTAAGCAATCATTGGTGTTAGTACATCCATTTGTCACCAAACCAGGGTCTTCCTGATCGAATATTGGTGTTTGATCACAAAAGCTTATACAATTTGTAGACTGCTCCATCAGCAACTTGAGATGCAAATGAAGAAAAAATGTAGGTGCTGCAGCAAAAGAAAGAGCAAATGGAGGAAGTTTCCACTTGCCAGCATCAGAATACTGATGAGTATCAGCTTGAGTGGACACTTTGGAAATACCCATGATGTTAATCCCTGGCCTACTCCTCTTCTGCCTGACCTGTTGCATGATTTGATTCACAACAAAACCCAAGATAAGCTAACTTGCAGTGACTTTTGGAAGCTTTGATATATAATGTTGATTACAGTAACAAGTGCTGAGCATGGCAAATAAATTCTTAAAAGGGGGATAAGGCTTGGGTTACCAATCAGGATATATAGGAAAAAAAGGAACAAGTACCTTGACTGAGGAGGACCCACTGACAGAAGTTATGGAGAACCTACTAGATCCATTTTGAAGTGCCTGGATGTTATCATATGTGCATTCAGAAAGATGGAGCTGCTTACTGAGCAGGCAATGCTCTTTAAGCTTAGAATCCAAGTACATCCACGTTGAATTCTTCACTTCAGAGAAATTATAGAACTCAAACACAAGTGGCTTCTTAATACCATGAACACTAGAAAACTTGAATCCAATAGATGTACATGGAAATTGCAAGTCAACATACTTCCCTCGGCAATCAGGTTGATGAAACACCCTAAGGACAAAAAAGACAAAAGCTGCAGCTGTGTTCAAGCAGCCTTCAAATAATAGAAACCTCATCCCAACCACATTATCAACAAAAAGCATCTCCAAACAAACTCTAGGCCACTTGGTCATAACTGTACCAAACTGAAGCAGCAAAACACTGTAAAGCAACCACAAATTTTCTGATTGAAAAAAGTCATTCAACAGCAAACGCATTGGAAAGTTTAAGCCAAATTTGAATGATGCTGACTCCATGTCCCAAAAAAAATTTGATACTCCCGCCTTTAAAGTGAAGCGCAATGGGCCCCCAACCTCAGCTGTGCCATTACTTGGATTTTTCATTTTCTCAACCCCACAAAACATATTGTCAAAGGCAACGGAACCAGATGCACCTGTAATAGCATGGTTTTCTTCAGAGATATGAGGGGATATTGGAGCTGGCTTTCGAATCCGCCTTCTGAAATAGACAATAGGATCTTTAGTGGGAGTGGCACTTTGCAATGAGGACTTGTCCCCAAAATCATCGCTTAATTTATCTTGTGATACAGAATCACTAGAGAAATTATTTTTAACACCTCTCAGAGAACTCTTAGCTAAATGGCCCTTTGCTGTAACAGGTTCATCATATAAGAATGATGACATTGTGCTTGGAATTGTAACAGAAGTTTTCTGTTTCTTAATGACTTGAAAAGAAGATCTAAGCCGATGAGAAGATCGAGCCAACCATGAAATTATAGGTTCCGAATCCATGCTGCTCCCACCACAACGATCATCCTCTGTAGTTCTTTGCCTTTCTTTACTGGATTTGCTTCCTTTTTGGTGATCAGAACTCCTACGTTTCGTTAAGGCTCTTTCCCCCTTTGCATTTCCAGGAACTTCACTACGAAGTAACAAGAGTTTAAATCTCTCAGTATGTAGATTAACCCATTCTACATCTCGATCATCATATTTGATATGGTAAAGCTTGCTTCCGTCATCGTAGTTATCCACGAGGCCATAATACCAACTCTGGTCCAAAGGCCAAAAGATTTTAATTCTCCGGTTCAGTACCCAATATGCATCCACATCACCTAAAAGAATTTCATAAAAATGGCGCCTCTTCCTGGAATCACCCTTGTTTTTATATTGTTTCCTAGGCCTCAAAATTCTGCCAGCAGTATCAGCTGACGCTGATTCTGAACCTGACTGAGACTTTAAACCGTGGTTAACAATACTTTGACTAGAAGATCCAAAAAAGGGAAAACCATTTGAACCTTTCATAGAAAATCCAGTACAGCTTGGATCAAACCTTGAAGATAGCATCCTAGCTGCATTCTCCTCAAGATTTTCCTCTTCATCTTGCAAATTGTCAGATATTTTACAACTTGAAACCAAAGGTTCAGCCTCCTTGGAAACCTTAGTTCTATCTAAAGCTGAAGCCTTTCGCATCCTATTCTTCCTTCGTGACTTTGATAAAGAAGAATCACCACTATTTACAACAGAATGAGATGCACAATTCCCATCGTCCTTAACATGCTGAACTGAATTTGAATCACTATTCCTATTTTCCTTAAATTCATCAAATTCTTTCGTATGGTTAATCTTGAAAGACTCAACCCCACTGCCCAAATCATCACTACCTAACTTAGGCACCTGATCGCCGAAGCCAATTTTCAGACCAGACTGCTCCACCACTTTTGATGCTTGAACAAGTTCTGATTTCTTCCTCCCCTTAAAACTCCTCTTCCTCTTGGGAATCTGAACATCATCATCACCAACACTAAACGAAATTCTATTTAGCGTACTACTACTACTACTCAATCTCTGACTCACCCCTAACTTCAACTCACTGCTACCATCACCCTTTTCTAAGCTACTTAAAGAGACTTCCTTTCTAGCCTTTTTTTTCTTCCTCTTCTCATCACCACCCCCACCACTACTATTTCCAATCCTCTTTAAGTTCTTCTTTGCAGTGTTTTCTGTCAATTTTGATTTATATAGACTTTTAAGATCCAGTGATCTTGATTTCTTGGGAATTGCAGTGTCATTGGTGTTCTCTGCTCTGCCTTCCATGGAAAATCAACATAACAAACACGCCCACACCAAAACTCACCTAATTTTTACATGCCATCAGACATATATGGACATTTTCCTGGATCTGAAACACCAAACCACAAAAATATCACAAAAAATCCCTCAACCAACACAGACCTAAATTCAAAATACCCAACACCCCCCATGCATTGAGTTTATTGTATCAAACAACACCCAGCAAAATTACGAAAATGTTTAACCACGAAAAAATGCAATTATTCGAAAATTTACTTACCTCAACCGAAATGCCACCGAATAATTGATTTATCCAACAGATGTCGAAGATCACGAGCGCGAATTGACGGATTAGGGTTTGAGAATCACTGGCCGATTGGAAACCCTAATAGAAGCCCTGAAATTGAAATTCCCAATAATTTCTATTTTTTAGTTTTTTTCGGTTTATTTTTTTTCTTCTGTTTTTTTAACCGCGTGAGGGCTAGGTTTTCTTTCTCGCTTCAGGAGGTAAAGGGTTTAAATTGAAAATTTCCGGAACTTTTATTTAATTTAGATGGAAAATCATCACAAGAAACTGTTTAAGGTCGACACGTGGTTTCTTATCGCCCGGATCAAAATCTTGTTCACTTGGATTTGATCCTCTGCGTCGAGGTAGACACTGATTAAAATTTGCTAGCAAGTGATTACGATTTGCGGCTATGATTCAACGTTTTTGAAGAAAACAATTTAGTCAAAACGGGAAAAGGGAAATTAACTAGCTTGACTATGTGATTTGCGTTTTCACCATGTTTTCAATAAAATTCAAAACATAAATAATATTTTTGTAAAGTATCTGATTATTGATCGATAAAAAAAATTTAAAAATTATTTTTTAAATGTTAAGAAAGTACAATTAATTGATCTTGTTGTTAATTCACATATCTCCAAATTTAATTAAATGTTAAAAAAAATACAATAAATTGATCTTGTGGTTAATCCACATATACCCAAATTTAGTTTTCCACAACAATGGAGTATTTTTGTATAGAGTTTGCATGTTCACCGAGCTCAATCCAAAATTGAACAAAAAAGTGCATTTTGGGTGGGTTTGGAACAGTTGCATGTTAAATTGGATCAGGTAATCAATTTAAAACGGTTTAGGATGAGAGAGCTTCTTCATACACCAGCAATAACTTCTTCTACACCATTTTAATTTTAAAAA
>CM023957.1:24475716-24540711 GCA_013407115.1 Glycine latifolia
TTATGGTGTAGTAGAAATGTTATATGGTGTATGAAGCACCACTCTTAGGATGATTGGGTTCGATTTGGACTTCTTACAATGTCAGCAACCAAACCTGACCGTGTATATTGCTTGTAGTCTTGCATATAAGGTTAGGATCCAATAATTGGTTGAACCCAAATCCTTGAGAGACCAAACATACACATGGCCCAAAATCACTTTAGAAATCCTAGTACCTTACCACTAAAACTTGACTCGGCGTCGCTCTTAGTCTAGCTCTCACCTCTTAGTGTCGATCTCTCAGTCTTACCTCTCAGCGTCGCTCTCTTTGTCTCACTTCTCAGCATTGTAGTGTCGCACTCCCCTCTCAGCCTCTTTGCCCACAACAACATGACCCACCAACAAATAATTTCAATTTAAAATGTGAAAACACATTATACCCTTATAAAAACCACTTTACTCCTTTTATATAACTCATAAAACAATTATATATGCATTTGGAATTTGTTTGGAAAATTTCAGGAAAACATTCAATATAAAATACCATTCTAACCAAATTTGGCTAAAGACAAAAAAAAATTGCTCAAGTCATTCACCAAATTTCCAAAATCCGCTTAAGTCCAATATTTTTAGCTCAAGCCAATTTTGTCTATACTTCATACTTCACATTCTGTCCAAAATTAGCTTAAGTCCGACTATCTTGACAAAAATGTGATATAAACTATTAAAGTCCGGACGAAATTGGCTTAAGCCAATGTTGTCCACTTCACATTTTGTCTAAAATTTGCTTAAGCCCAAAAATCTTAGTTTAAGCCATTTTTGTCCAAAATGCTAAATCTCAAATACAAACTCAAATTTGCTTAAGCCTATAAAAGTCTTAACTTCCCTTTCCAACAAGTATCTCCAAGCTAGGATTTGAGAAGAAGAGGTAAGCAAGATCTTTGAGCTCAACCAAGGAGTTTCCTCCAATCTTCAACATCACCACATCACACTCATGAAAATGCAACAAAAACCACATCCATGAGGGTCTCTACATCAAAAACTATTATGGATGGCTCCAAGGAATTGGAAAAGAGAAAAGAAATGAAGCAAAGAGATCAAAGGAGGATGAAGGAAAGCTCACCCACTCGATGAGAAACAAAGAAGATCTAATGAAGAAAAAACAAGCCACCAAAGACATATGAACTCAAACCTCAAACTTAAGGGAAAAGAGGAACTTAGAGAGGAAAAAGTGATAAAATGAGAGAGGAAAAGGGGGGTTTTCATATCTTCAAAACTTTGGGTAAGTGTTTTTTGGTGTGCTTTGGACTTCTCCCACCTCCAATGGCTTTCCACTAAGTGCACTCCCTTCTCTACACACTAAAGAAGACTCAAACCACATGAAAATCACTAAAGCACATAAAATACATGGAAGTCAAAGATATTGCATTAGTGAGCTTGTGAATTAACATAAATTTCAAATTTAGTTTTCTCTAGTATTTTAATTAAATCATTTATCATAAATTATAAAAACCACATTGTTACACATTTAATAAGCCACAAAAGTATAATAAGAATTTCTTTATTATTCAGAATGAAAATTTATTTTTTAATTATTAAATAAAAAATTGAAATTTAGTATGATATGATATAAATTATTTAAGAGTTCTTTTCGAGGAATATCTTACTATATTTTTCCTTATCTTCCCTCCCCTTTTTTAATTTATACTTTAGTTATTTCATGAATTGGTTTTTGTATTTGTGATTATATAAATTGATGTAAGTTATATATGTTTTCTTGATACTTACGAATTTCATGATAATAAGTATATTTTTTCTTTATATACAAGGGGTGTATATGCATGAAAAATGCTTTAAACAACATTGATTTGTGCCTTCATGCTTCGGAACAAACCTCAACACCATAAAGATATATGGCTTTGGCATTTATTTCATGAACTCCCACTATTGCATTCTGGAAAGCCTATTCCAAAATGTAAATTTACATCATGAAATGAGCTTTTCAGAGGTGCAGGATACAATAGCCTATGGCTTTTCTTGGATTGAAAAAGAGATGATTGCCATAAAAATTTTGTTGCAAGTAGTGTTGGTTTTGGAAACGTTTATAGCAAAGCAAATGATTCAGTTTTGACTCAATTTCCTACAAGGTCAGAGAATAAGCATGCATGTTTCACAAATTGAACAAATTTCCAGAGCTTCATTAGAATGTAATTAAGATAGATTTTGAGTAAAGAAGAAATTGGAAACAATAGAGGCATGATTGTGAACAAGTTGAATTGCCCTATTATTTAAAGTGTAATCCTTGTTTAAATAAATATAGATTTATCGTATAGTTTATTTTGAAATGCAATGCAAAGATTTTTTCTCGAGAACTAATTGGCCTCAATTATTGTGTCCACTTCTAGAATCAATTTAATGGTAGGGTAAAAGTATTACAATTCAAAAAATTAGTTTTCAGAATGAATTAAATACTTTCTAGAAACAAACTTTAGGAAGATAAAATGTTTACATTTAATTAATTAATACATTTAGAAATTAATTTTCAGAATTGTAAAAATTTTACACTTATGATTTGTTTTTCTTTTTCAAAACATGATACAGTAAGTGAAGCTCAATCAGTTTGTTGTAGAAGTTGTTGCATTGCATTTCAAGACGAAAACATTCAATAAATATTTTTTATTTAAAAATAAGGAATGTGCTTTAAATAACACAATAATTCAATCTGATTGTCGCAATTTTTCTTTGTTGTTTCTAATTTTAACTCCATTCAAAATCTATTCCCCAATCCATTAAAGACTAAGAAATTAAAATCTTGTTGTACAACATGCTTAGTCTCTTTGACCCCACAAGAGATCCAGTCAAAATCATATGAATTGCTATAAGTGCAAAATGTATTCAAAACTAGTGTTGCTTGCAACAAATTTTTTATAGCAATCTTCTCTTCTTTAATATCAGAAAAGTCATATATATTTGTGATCTTAGGATTTGTTTTGAAGTACATTGGTAACAAACCAATGTTGTTAATAGCATTTTCAGGCAAAGAAAACCCCCACAATAAAATTATATATATAATCATGAAAGTTATAAGCATTTGTAAATAAAAGTTTGATTCTCACTTTAAGCCAAGTTACCACAATAAGTCAAAAGCTTCAAAAATAGGTGATTTAGTTTTTTAAAATGGTCGTCGAGGAATTACAAGTGGAACTTGTAGGTTCTAGTGACACCACACCACACAGAGCGAGAATTCTTATATCCTATTTTAATCTGGTGTTAAGGTGCTTGCAAGGAAGTTGTGGAATGGATTGTAAAAGTAATGGATCCCATTAAGTGTTGCACAAGGCATGTTTTTAAAAGGATGATTTTTTTTCTCTATTATTTCGAAATGTGTTAAAATTTTACTACTTATAGAAATTGTTTTTGAAAATATGTTAAATACATTCTAGGAATTAAATTCCAAAATATCTACTAAAACCAAAAATATATTATTGAAATTATTTTTTAAGAAAAAAAAAGTATCATTGAAAGACAATTGATTACCAAAATAGGTAGGTGCAAAAAGCAAAATTTCAAGCGAGGGTCGCCTCTTTCATAGCAAGAAAAAATATTTCATGTTAGGCTATCTACATTGATTGTTTAACAATCAATATCTAGAAAAATGAACACGGTGACAATTTTGAAATTGAAAACAACTAATTTGATGGAAAAAATAGCCTTTTTAAAAAAATTAGTTGTCTTCTCAATTGATGTAAAAGGCAATAGCATGGGGAAAAAATAGGGCTAGGTTAAGACTTGGTGAAGCAACACAACATTATGATATTTTAACTAAATCTTAATATGTCTTCATTCTAAAGCACAATCCATCTTTTAAGAGACCCTTGTAGAGTTTTGCATAAATGACCAACACATTGAAGTGCTTCTCAACTTGTGACTGCTAGCAACATTGTCTCCTAGTTGTTTTCGTTGATGTTTTGGACTAACAGGATGTTTTCATGGACGTCCAATGTTATCGTCACCATCTCTGCAAATTTTTTGGACAGACACGACATCAATGTGGATATCCACTTGTCGATGGGTCTCGAGAAGCTTCGTGTTAATCATCTTTCACCAACTCTAGGTATGTAGATCTAAGGTTGTGTGGGTATGGAGATCTAAATCCAAAACGCTATGAAGCAGGACAAGACATCGTGGATCTATGAACGATTTGAGAAAATGAAAAAATGTGAAAAGTTTCCTCATTGTTAGACTTCTAAGAAGTCGAGTGATTCGAAGACTTAAGTTTAGTAAAATGGTGAAATATAATCAAATCAGTACAAGAGATCGAGTTGGAGTGGATTGGTCAAGCAGATCTGGATTTGGAAAATCTAGAAAATAGGAATGAAAGATAATACATCGATTCAAAATAAAATCAATGTAGAAGACAAAACTTTCTACAATGTTGACATCTACATCGTCTAAATCACTTATGTAAAATACCTATTTTAAACAACATAAAGGGGTTTTGTGCAATAGTGGAGTATCCAGATCACAATTCTTACAAATTTGCTTCCCTACGGCCATTAATAACTACCTAACCATTTCATATCAACATGAATGCATCATATTTTTTCCTTCTATTATGTAGACAACAAATTTCCATCAAATAACCATTCAATTATACAAACACAAAAAAAAACCCAATTTTTCATGTTAGGGTTCCAAGATCAAATCAATCCCTAAAAACAACAACAACAATCCATAGATCGGATTAAAGAAGAGAAAAAGTGAAAAGGAAGCACTTACAATGCAATCCTAATGTGTGGGTGTGAGTAGATCCTCTTGCTCATTATCTTCCATTTCTGCTTCCCTATTTTCTTTCTTTTTCTTCTAGTGGAATGTGTGTGTGTGTGTGTGTGTGTGTGTGTGTGTGTGTGTCTTTGTGTGTTATGAGTAGGTAGGGATTGGGGAAAGGTTTATGAGGCTTGGCCTTTAGTGGACCTCATGGGCCTTTCCTCATCTATTCTAACTTTGGATCACTAATTGTTCTTAACATTGAACAAAATTTGTATTCACGCAATGAAATCATAACATTGGAGTAAAAAGGACATTTAGGTTATCATATCTCCTTATTACTCTAATAGCCTATTATGAAGATGTTAAACAACAAATATTAAAAAAATGAAATAGAAAGGGGGGATAATTTTTTATTTGAAAAAACTTATTAAACACACACACACACACACACATATAATATTAGTAGGAAAAAAAATTTATTGCATGTCTTTCCTTAAATTATCTACTAATTTTAAAAATTAGAGAAACATGCTCCAGATTGAAAAGTTTTGAATGGGATAAGGAAATTAACTTATAAATGATTCAATATTTTTGTAGGATCACTATGTTCAACAAATTTCTCGTTTATAGTAGTTAACACAACTTGATCGATACTCAAGACAATAAATCAAAATCACTAGTTAAGCTAGAGCAATCACATGCCAATTGACTCATGTGTTTGGTGGTAATTCATTAATATAATTAATGTGCTTCGAGAATAGACAAGTTTCATATTACAGTCTATGAGCCATCACAAGAAAACTTCATAGGTGCTACTAACACCACATGAAATGAGCACCCTTCAATCCATGTTCTAATTATACACCCACTCACGTTTTTTATACTTTTCTGAATTATCAATTTTCTAGAAATTAATTTTGAAAATGTATTTTTTGTTATTAGTAGATATTGCTAAGTTTAATTATCGAAATCAATATCTATCAATCAATCATCAATCAATATCAATATAGTTATATCATCAATCAATATCAATATCAATATACTAATATTTGTGAGAGTTAATATTGAAAAGTTGCATTTGTTGTCTCATTTTTCTTCTTTGTTTGGTAGAGGTGGGGACTAGGAAAGTTTCTCTCACAATTGGATTCATATGAAGACTTTTTCTTTCTTTTTCTTTTCTTTGGTGGAAGTGAGGACTAGGAAAGTTTTTTCATTGTCCTTTAAACAGGGAAGCTACAACAATCATGTCTTATTGGTATTCATTAAGTGCCAAGTGCATTGGTACTTTCAATTTTTTCACTTTGTTGATGGAAAGGGTGTAATCCATGGTACAATATTTTTTTGTTCATTTATCTATGATATTGTTATTTATAAACCTTTTCTTATAAAGCAAGTGTAGATATTAGAAAATCTACAATACTCCATCTCCAAATTGCAATATGCATAATCAATGTAAAATAATATAAATAAAATTATTTAAGAGAACAATGAGGCTCCATTGATTTGAGGGCAAGTATCTTCTTAATTGTTAGTATTTGGTGTACAGCTCAGGAAAGAATATTGTATGTTTATGGTATTTAGTTGTAAAAAAAATACTTACCATAATAGAGGAGCTTGACATATCAAATATGCCATAATGCATATCTAACTTGGTGAGACGGTTTAAACAGTAAACATAATTGCACTGGTTGAAGTACTTCACCTGCAGTGATGTGAGGCCCCATGCCTATGGCACCTTTGCCAAGCCTTTTTGGTCACACAAGGTATGCCTATTGGTAACAGAAAAAAATTAAAAAAATGAGGCCTTTGATTTTTTTCAAGACTTTATTTCAAGCTCCTAGCCATTGCTCTAATAGTTCATTGATTCTCAATAATACTCCTCAAATTGAGAATGATTTTATTAGCATCTTCTACAATTTGTTACAATGGAGGAAGTCAAAAGTGTTGTGTTCTCCACAAACCCTTATAAAGCTTATGGGTCAGATGGTTTCCAACCAATTTTCTTTTGATCTTATTGGGTAGTCATTACTCAAGATACCTTTGAGATGGTTGTTAATGCTTTCAGTTCTAGTAATATTAATCCCATTTTGGCATTAACTCTTATTGTCCCTATTCCCAAGGTGGATAACCCCTCTTCTTTGAAGGACTTCAGGCCCATTAGTCTTTGCAATATGATTTTCAAGATTGTCTCTAAATTTCTTGTTAACAGAATAAGACCTTATCTAGATTCTATTGTTTGCTCGGTAGAGTAGCTTTATTCCAAAGAGGAAGACTATGGATAATGCCATTATTGCTCAGAAGATTTCCCACCATAGTCATAAGAAAAAAAAGTTAAGACTGGTTATCTCTTATACAAAATTGATTTTGAGAAAGCCTACAATAGAGATGACTGGGTTTCCTAAAGCTTACTTTATCTGAGTTTAATTTCCCTCCTAAGATTATTGATTTGATAATGAGTTTCACAACCGCCTCTTTCTTGTCTCCTAAATGGAAAAATGAGATTTTGGATAGCTTTTCTCGTACTAGAGGACTCAAACAAGGAGATCCAATGTCATCCTACCTTTTTGTCATTTGTTTGGAAAAACTAGCTCTTTTTATTTAGGAGAAATTCAAGCCAATCAGTGGGAACCTATGTTTATTTCAAATTTTGGACCTAAGGTATCTCATCTTTTCTTTGCTAAATGATTGTTAGTTATTCACCAAAGCTACTACTTCTCAGGCTTGTCTTGTAAATCAAGTTCTTGATGCCTTTTGCAACACTGTGGGATTCAAAGTTAAGCTTCAAAACTATAGATTCCTTGCTTCAAAGAATATACTAAGGGATAAGACTGAGTCCTTTAAATCTATTCTTGAGTTTGGTCACACAAACCTTATTGACAAGTACCTTGGCTTTCCTATTCTTACTGGAAGAGTTAAAAATAGGGACGTTGATTTCATTCTAGACAAGATTCAAGGGAGACTAACGGGGTGGAAAAGCAAGCTTCTTAGTAGAGCAAGTAAGGTTACTTTGGCTAAATCTGTTTTGGAGGCTATACAAAATGTTTGGATTCCTGAAGGGTTTTATGAGAGAATAAATGTTCATATTGGGTCTTTTGTTTGGGGGAAACCTCATACTCATTGGGTTGATTGAAATATTGTTGCTTAAGCAAAAGCCTTAGGGGGGTTAGGTTTGAGGAAGGCGTCTGAAATTAATGTTGACATTCTTCATATGAACAATGTCAAAAGGGGTTCCTACTCTTGGAATTCTATTATAAAAGCCAAAGAGGTTCTCCAAGATGGTTTTATCTATAGCAAACAAGTTGAGGGAGATTCATATGACGAGCTTGTAGAAGCCCTTGATAAATTGCATTAACCTCTGCAAGAAGGATATTTCCCTGACCCAAATAGCCACTAAAACCAGCAATTCATTGCCCATCACTGGTTCTGAAGAGACCACCAAACCTCTTCCAGACCCACCCAATTTGCTTCCATCGACATTGAGAACATAGGTTCCATTTCTGTTGGGATGCCACATGACTGGCCTGCTTTGCGGCCCTTGTCCATGAAAGCAAGCATGCAATATGCCTGCCAAATGCATCACCGAAAAAGTAATCTGGTTGAGGCTAGTATATTTCTGATCAAAATAGAAACTATTCCTAGCTATCTAGACATTCCAAACACCGGCTAGGAAAAAAAGCTTGTCTAGTTCCAGTAGTTTCACTCTTAAGCCAAGCCATAGGATCCAGTTGAGTCATGAAATCATCCTTTGCAAACCCAATTTTGCCCATAGCTGTCTGGGTAAGGAGTAGTCTCTAAAACAATGTTGGAAGGTTTCATCCTGCTGGAGGCAACAAGCACAAATGCCATCTTGTACAATACCTCTGTGATGCAACTGACGTAGAGTAGGGACTGAATTATAGGCTGCTAACTAGAAGATAAATTTCAACTTCTCTGGGGCCTTAACTTTCCAAACCCAGTTCCATCCATTACATAGATCATCTCCAAGTCTCCTCCTCAGAAGCCATTGATAGCCCGACTTTGTGTTATAACTCCCATTCAGATTCTCGTTCCAAATGAGCATGTCAGGGACCTGGTCGTTAACAAAAGGCTTAAGCCTCTGGATAACAGCTACAAGCTCTGCCGAAATCAGAGTGACCAACTCCTAAACCTGCCAATTATTTTATCTTAAGATCACTATCTTGAAACAAAGAAGTCACAACGTGGGACCCGGCCAATTTACCAGATGGGGGTACTTTTTTTTTTTTTTTAATTACAAATTGGTGGTAGTTTTTAAATTATTTATGAAAAAGGGGTAAATTGTAAAATATTTTACGACTTCTATAAGTGAAGTTGTAAATATATTTACGACTTATATTTTTTCTTTTTATCTAACTAAAATCGTATACCTATTTACGATTTTTTTTTGAAATGATATATTTTTAAAACACGATTTATAAATCGTAAAATGGAGTTGAAAATAAATATACGACTTTGGACAAATTTTTTTATGGCCTATACGACTTCAAAGTCGTATTTTTATTTTTCTTTTTTTTCTTTTTTTTTAATGGAAGTCGTATGTCATTTTACGACTTTCTTTAATTTATTTTTCTTCTAAAGTCGTGACCTTACGTACGACTTTGCTTTTTATTTTTTTTATTCTTTTGTTTACTTTTAACGTTTTGTTTGTAAGTTTTATAAACTTTGATTTAATTTCTTAATTTATTTTGTTTACCAAATGTTAATAAAATGATTTTATTTATTATTTAATAATTTACTAATTAATATGAGTTTAATATTTTTGTTTGATTTAATATTTTGTATAATTTTTTTATTTTTCATTTAATATTAACATTAAAAGATAATATTGGTTTCTTTTAGTTTCTATTTTTTTGTTATTATTTAAATTTTTTATAATAATATTCAATTATTGTAAACAAAATTTAATATTTGACACAATAATATGTTAATGATTTTTGTTAACAATTATGACAATATTGTCAACATAATATAATTTATTAATAAAAATGATTGTTAAAATAAAAACATTTGTAATTAATAGAAATGAACAATACAAATTAAATAAAAATATAAAAACTATATTTATTTTGATTTTGTTAATTAAATATATTGATTTTGTTGATAAATTTTTACAAATATAATTATTTTTACTTTTGTTAACACAATTTCATAATTATTTGGGGTATATTTTAAAAATATTATCATTTGGAATTTAAGATTTAAAATAAAAGATTGAACTATACTTAACAAAAACGTGGTGTAATTAGCAAGTTGCAAAACTTATGAAAACAGGGGTGCATTTACTAATATCTGGGGTGCATTAAGTAATTTCATGGGTACGACTTTGAAGTCATAAGAAACTTCACGACTTTTGTGGGTGCAAAAAGCAAAAGCAAAAACAAAAAGAAAAAAAAAATATTACAGCTTTAAAGTCGTAAATATATATACGACTTTAAAGTCATATATATGTTTACGACTTTTGAAAGCTTAAAAAAAATAGATTTTATTAATTTATGTTATATATTATTTTGTAATATATTTATTTATTTAATATTGTTTTATATTACTTTTTTTAAGTAATTTTGAAATCTGAAAAGAATTAAATTTAGATGAAACATTAAAAAAATCTATATTACTTGTTTTGTAATTAAATATATTGATTTTATAATTATTATAATTAATTTTATTAATATTATATTTTAAACATTTTTAAAAAATCTATAATTATTTTTTATTTTGTTAATTAATTTTGTAATTGAATATTATTTATAAAATAATTATTTATAAGATGATATTATTAACATTTCCTAAACAAAATAGTTTAAAAAATTAAACAAAACAAAAGTTTAAAAAATTTACAAAAACCAAAACGTTAAAAGCAAAGAAAGAAAGAAAGAAAAAAGCAAAGTCGTATATTACCTTACGACTTCACCAAAAAAAAGAAAAAAAATATATAGGAAGTCGTAAATTACCGTACGACTTCCTTAAAAAAAAATAAAGTCGTATACAAGTAAAATAAAATTAAAGGTTGTGTATTTATTTACAATTTCATTTTACGACTTTGAAGTCGCATTTTAAAAAAATTTCACCTTAGAGAAGTCGTAAATAAATACACGATTTCAATTAAATAAAATAAAAAAACATAAATCGTAAAAAGATTTACGACTTGAGTTATAGAAGTCGTAAAAGATTTTACAACTTATCCCTTTTCCATAAATAATTTAAAAACTACCACCAATCAGTAATTAAAATAAATAAATACCCCTTTTGGTAAATTGGCCCGTGGGACCCTTTAGTTTTATCACTATCCATGAAAGCGGTAGACTGACAGTACTTGCCTTAGACCAACTCAGCCCAGAGTTTTCAAGGATTAATAATCATATTCCACAACTTTTTGAGACGAGTGAATTTGTTCCAACCTTTACTTTTAACTCCTTTCCATATGAAATCCTGAGAAGTCTTTTCAATAAGCTTAAAAACACTCTCAGGAATTCACGAAAGTTGCATATAATAAGTTGGTATAGAGGCTAAGACTGAACCTATCACTGTAAGTCTACCTGCCTTATTCAAAAGACGGTGTTTCCAAGAAGCCAGATTTCACTTCAACTTGTCAATGATAAAATTGAAGTCCTTTTTGGATGACCAACTCTGAAACAAGGGGAAGCACCTTTGGAAAGCTGGGGTACTTCTGATACCTGTAATGTCAGCAACCTTTTTCCTCTATACAGTAGGAACTCCAAATGTGCTCTAATTTTTTGTTAAAAAATAGTATATTAGTATTTTACAAAAAAAAATAGTACTTTATAATTAAATAGCCAAAATAGTTTTCTTCTTAAATAATTAAAGGAAATATATTAAATTGTTTTATATAAAATAAAAGACGTTATTTTAGTTACCATTCTAATTAGGGCTTTTATGTCTTTAGTGGAACCCTAGGATATTTTATAAATAGGGATGCAAATGACTAGAGTTGTGCTTAAGATTAGAAATTTAGGTTTGGCTTGTGAGAAAATGAGCCATTGATGCTTGATTAATTTACTTAAATGAGTCTAATTAAAAGTTTAAGTTTGGCTTGTTTAAGAAAATTAAAGTTTTACCTTAACTTGTTTATTTCATTTATAACTTAATTATTTTGAATTTTTTTTTAACTTTATCAATTTAGTATTTAATAAAAAATTCTATAAATAAAAATATGTACTAAACATCTATCATGATAATATGAAATCCATGTAATTATAATTTTTTACAAGATATATAGAAGGGACCAAACCTCGAGAGTAACTTATAAATTTTAAAAGAATTACTTTTTATTGTCACTCTTCATTTTCTTTCAAAGTAATGTTTCAAAGGATTAACTTATATTTGTTTGATAGATTAAAAGAACATGAATGTGAAGATGAAGAATAATTTTTGTAGAATTAGTTATTCGTGAATTGTTAATGTCGAGCTTGGATTTGACTCATTTAAATAATCAAGTTTATTCTCAAACTTTATTTTTTAAGACTAAATTGTAATTTTGGTCTCCCGAATTTCTCAAATTCATGATTTTGGTCCCTTTGAATTTTAATTATAACATTAGATCCCTTAGTTATAAATTGGTGATTTTGATTCTCCTGATAGATTATTAACGAATAATTTCAATCAATTGAGTTGTTAAGTTAATTAAAAATTAATTTAAACAATTAATTATTAAAAAATTGATAAAAAAAAAATTATTGATTCTAGTTTTCCACAATATTGTGCTTCTTCTCTTCTTTACGAACACCTCCCTTCTCGCACGTGACTCCAACAACACCACATTAGGGTCAGTGGTCTTTTATTAATTTTTAATGATTAATATTTTTTCTTTTAATTTATAATTAACCTAATATCTCTAATAATCATAATTATTAGTTAATAAACTACCGGGGACGAAAATCACCAATTTATAAAATTAGGGGACCAAATGTTACAATTAAAAATCAAGAAGGCCAAAATCATGGATTTAGAAAATTTGAGGGACCAATATTATAATTTAGCCTTTATTTAATTAAACAAACGAGGTTGACCAAACATTAAATAAGTCAATCTCAACTAGTTTATGAATAACTATTTACACCTTTATCCACAAGATCTATTATGGGACTATTCCTATATTTGAGGCTTAGTCAATTAGAATTGAACCCAAGTGTTTTCTAACAAACTAAGTTACACTCATTGAATAAATAAAGACATAATCTATGAAGTATGTAAATGTATAAATTATTTTAGTGTTAAGAAATACCAAAATATTTAAATTTCTTTCAAATAAAATAAATTATTTTTTCAAGTTTAATTCAACTTTTACTCTCTCTAATTTATGTTATTTGCTAAGCTTAAATCTATTTTTAACCCTATAATATAACTTCACCATTGCGTAAGTTTGTCCTTCTGAAATTTTGTAGTATATTTTTAAAATTTAATAAATTTTATCCACCATTATCATGTCATCAATTTATTAATGAAAATTATTGTATGATGTCTAAATGATGACTTGATTGACAATTTGATACATATTACAATTTTAGAGACTAAATTGCTAATTCGCCTTTTTAAACATGTGAATAGAAAATAATAATTTAAATATTTAAAATTAAAAAATAAAATAATATATATTTTAAATAATTAAAGTATTTCTATAATAATTTTTTAAGAACAATGATATTTGAACATTCTATTGTCTATCAACAAAAATCTATCAACATCTCTCATTTCTTTTATTTTTTTCTTTTTATTATATGACATCACTTATTATACTTATAATTTTATTTTTTTATTTTTTTCTCTCACTAAATGTTGAATAAAATGTTGGGACTTCGGTGTTCAAGTATATTTTTGAGTAAATATCAATTTTGGTTCTTAAAATGTAAGGCGATGACAGATTGATCCCTGAAAAATAAAAAATAAAGATTTAATCTCCAAATTAATATACAAAAAATGTGACAAATTTGTCCTTCCATTAAGTCTCTTCCGTCAACTCAAACATTCATGATACATCTAGACCCAATTCTCATAAAAAATAAGGTCACATGTGCTACTTAATTACTTGGTGGAATTAAATTGTCAGCATATTGTCTATGACTTAATTTGTGAGTTTCAAAAATTGTTCAAAAGAATTAGCTTTTGAACTTAAGAACTTGATGTCAATTTATTCCCTGGACTTAATTACTCATTGATGTTTTGGTCCTTGAATTTAATTGCATACTATTATTTTGGTCTCTTAATATACTTTTGAATTTTTAATTATGTCCCACATTGCATGTAAATTATTAGCATAATCATCATTATATCTCCTTGACTATGTGGTTCTAACTAGCCACGAAGGTAAGATGTTTAAGCTAACAGAGAGAACTTAACGGTAAAATTAATTTGTCACATTTTTTACATTTGAACACTAAATTTGAATTTTTCATTTTTCAAAACAATGAAATGTTACTATCTTACAATTTTAGGGATCAACTTGTTGTGCTTTGGCACGAGTATGAATCAATTATGTGATGTCCCTAATTTTATGATTTTACTTTTCAAACTCATTCTTACACATCACGTCATAAAATAAATCTCACTCATGATTTTGTCCTTTCCCTCTCGTTGAGTGATGAATCCGCAAATGAAAGTCAAAAGTACTAAATTTTTTTAAGCAAAATGGAAATTGGAATAACATTATAAAAAAAAGCTTATATTTTTTTTTATTTTGCAATTTAATGATTTTTCAATTTTTGTTCTTACAAAAAAATTATTGTAGTATTTGTAAAATGTATTTATTTTGTTTTTTTATCCTTAAAGTGTTTTCAATAGCATTTTTCATTATTCAAAATAGTTTTTTATTGTTCAAAACACTATCTAAATCATTTTAAAGACGAAAAATAAAACAAAATCATTTTGTAAACAATAAAACAAACAAACAAAATTGTAGGGACAAAAGTGAAAAAAAATACATTATAAGAACAAAATATATATTTAAGCCTATAAAAAAAATTACCACACGTTATACACAAAAAATGAAAAAAGTACCACAATAATTCGATACTCTAATTATTTTCACAGCAACCAAAACAAAGAAAGGAGTAGTCAATTTTGAAAACTACTTTCAATTTTAAAATAAAAAATTAGGGTAAATACTTACTTTCGTTCTTGAATTTGTTAGGCAATTCCAATTAAGTCCATGAAAGATGGAAAATTAAAATTGTGTTCTTGAATATACAAAAAGTGCGACAAATTAGTCATATAATTAGTTTTCTCACTTAACTTAAATAATTATATCTACGTGACACATTTGGTCATGACAAGACAGCTAACGATTATCATGTGTCATCTTCATAACTACTACGTGACAAAAAGTTTACCTTTCAATTAGTCTATGAATTTAATAATTTGTTATCATTTTAGTTTATAAACTTAACGACTTACTAACATTTTGCTCTTTGAACTTAAATAAGTACAGTCATTTTGGTCATTGAAAGCACTTTTAAAATTTTAATTAAGTCTCACACTACATATAAATTATTAGCATAGTGATATCAAATACATTTATTTAAGTGATTATTTCTTATCTCAGAAAAAAAACAATTATTTATGACCCGGTGAAAATTAAATAAAATATATTTTGAAAAAAATGTGGGATCACATCTTATAGGCTCGTTGAGAATAATTCTGATCTAGTTCATGACTTTTATTAAATTAAAATTCTAACAAATAATATTATAATAATAACAAACATCATTATGAATGAATTGGAAATAAATAAACATCTAAAAATTAAATTAGTTTTTCATAAGAATCAAATTAAGATGTATATAATCAAGTGATTTGACACAAGTGGTTAATGTATTAAAGTTAAGGTTGAATCGTTTCGGCATAACCCGAGTTCGATAATTGGCGGAAATAATTCTTAATCAAGCTTTACTTATCTCTAGACCGAACATTGGATTAGTCAGAATCTTTTTCCCAAGAAGCAGAGAATTCAAACAAAACAAAAATAAAAAATGTATATTATGTAAATATATAGATACTAACAAATATATTTTTTAAGCAAATATATTTATTTAATTAAGCAGGAAATTAAAAGCAAAGAGAAACAAAATGGATGATTTTATTTGACCATAATTTAAGATGAAATTAGATGTTTTTCTTTTTCACCTTTTATTGTACCTTATTTTATTTTGTATACTCTAACATGTCAAACGAAAACTACCTTCTTCATTGAGAATATAATAGGTGAACTATATTTTCAATTTATAACGAATCATGTCCTCTAACACTAAACCATTGAACAACGATGCGAAAACTGCAAAGATTGAAAAAATAGGGACAAGATGTAGTTCATTTGTCCCATTGAAAGGATATGTAAGAAAATGATTCTAATACTTTTATTTTTCTTTCTTTTGTGTTTGTCAATGTTTTTTTAACTGACTTTCATCATTAACATTATTCCATAAGTTTGATCAATTAATTAATTAATTAATCTAACATTCTACACATATTAATATCATATAAGATCATAACTTGATTTGGGTAGAATACCTAGTTTGGAACCTTATACAATCTTGTTAGTAATATCTTAGATTTAGTGCTTACTACTATGATGTAATCACTCATAAATTAGTTTTGTATTTATAGTATAATTTAAATGGCATAATTGCAAAAAAAAAAAATAGAAGTGAGAGAATATGGTAATATCTAAGCTAATAATTTCATGCAACATGAGACTTAATTGAAAAATTGGAAGTGCTTTTAGGGACCAAAATGATTGTATGTGTTAATTTTAAGTTAAAAGACATTTATGTCTTAAGGATGAATTAGAACTCCTAATTATTTTGATTAGATGCAAATAAATACAAATGATAAAAGTTGTGTATGATATGCTATCAGATCATAATATATATCTGCACGTCTAAAGTTTCAGACGATGCATTCATAAGATGATCTTATACAAAACTTAAGTAGTGAATTTAAGTAATTTATTTAATACTTTGTGTTAGAGATTCTTTCGTGCAGAAAACATTCTTCTAGGTCTGTCAAAGCTCTATGGAGAATAAATGAAGTCCATAATCTAAAAGACATTGATTATCATCAAAAGGCACACATTGTTGTTACATACATGCTATGATGAAAGAAGTGACTTCTCTGCTAAATAACAATGCACGCAATGTAACAACAATCTATATGAGATTGATCTGATAGATCTTAGTCAATAGAATGTAACATGTCTTTTATATAGAGAAGATGAAAGATGTTTTTGGCATAAAAGACTTGGGCATGTCAACTTAAAACATATTTCAAAACTATCTAAAAAGGATCTAGTTAAAGGACTATCCGAAATTTGTTGGAAAACTCATCTTCTCTGTAAAGCGTGTTAGCTAGGGAAACAAATCAAAACTTCTTTTAAATCAAAAGATGTTGTTTTCACTTCCAGACCGTTACAGTTGTTGCACATGGATCTATTTTTATCAACCAGAACATTGAGTCTAGGAGGAAAGAAGTATGGTTTTGTCATAGTTGATGACTATTCAAGATATACTTGGGTATAATTTCTTGCTCATAAGCATGAGTCTTTCAAGGTCTTTGGAATATTCTGTAAAAGAGTTCAAAACGAAAAAGGATTTTGTATCTCTTTTATTAGAAATGACCATGGAACTGAGTTTGAAAATGCTGAGTTTAGATCATTCTGTGAAATGGTATTTTCCAAACTTCTCTTCATTGAGAACACCTCAACAAAATGGGATAGTTGAAAGAAAAAATAAAACTCTGCAAGAGATGGCTAGAACCATGTTGTGACAACTTACTTTCTAAGCACTTTTGGGCAAAAGCAGTTAATACAACATGTTGTGTTCATACAGAATATTGATCAGACCATTGATCAAAAAGACTCTATGAATTATGGATAGGAAGAAGACCCAATATTTCATACTTTCATCCATTTGTATGTGAGTTCTTTATCCTTAACACTAAAGATCAACTTGCTAAATTTTACTCTAAACGGGATATAGGGATTTTTCTTAGTTTTTCTGATACATCTAAAGCATATAGAGTTTTTAATACTAGATCGTAGAAGAATCCATCCATGTCAAATTCAATGATGGACTAATGTCTGATAAGAAGTTATCAGATCTTGAGGATGATTTTGTAGATATAAGGATCATTTATATCTGCTAAAGAAAAAAAAAGATTAAATAGTCTAAAGAAATCCTTCCTCAGATTGAAGAATCCTCATATCATAAACCATAGATGAAGGACTAAAAGTTTTTCCATAATCATCCATAAGATTAGATAATTGGAGATCAGATTGAAATAGTTAATATCACATCATCTTTCAAAGATATTGCTTCATGTGCTCTTATGTCTGAAATAGAACCCAATACCATAGAAGAAGCTTTGACAGATGATGACTGGATTATTGCCATGGAAGAAGAGCTTCACCAATTTACGAGGAACAACGTCTGGACTCTTGTTCCCAAACCTAAAAACAAGAGCATCATTGGAACAAGATGGGTTTTCAGAAATAAACTGTATGAACAAGGAAATGTGGTAAGACACAAAGCTAGGTTAGTAGCTCAAGACTATAACAACAATAAGGTATTGGTTTCATTGACACCTTTGCTCCTATTGCTAGACTTGAAACTATAAGAATCATGCTTGCCTTTGTTGCTCATAAAAACATAAAACTTTTCAAATGGATGTTAAAAGTGTTTTTTTAAATGCCTTTATTGAAAATGAAGTGTATGTCAGACAACCTCATGGCTTTGAAGACCAAACACTTACAGACCATGTTTTCAAACTTCAAAAGGCTCTAATGGTCTAAAACAAGCACCTCGTGCTTGGTATGACAGACTGAGCTCTTTTATTTTAGAAAATGGCTTTATGAGAGTTAAAGTAGATACAAATATCTTTAGAAGAGAAGTTGGCAAGGACTTCATTATAGTTAAGATATATGTTAATGATATTATCTTTGGAGCTACTAATGAATCTCTATGCAAGGTATTCTCTAATCTTATGAAAAGTTAGTTTGAAATAAGCATTTTAGGAGAACTTAAGTTATTTCTAGGGCTTTAGATCAAGCAAGAAAACAAAGGTATCTATATCCACCCATATAAATACACTAAGGAACTTCTGAAGAAGTTTAAAATGGAAGATATTAAGCCCATGAAAACTCCTATGCATGCTTCCAATCCTCTAAGCAAAGACGAATCAGTTAAACCAGTGGATCAGACAATCCATAAATGTATGATTGGATCTCTTCTATATATCTGACCTCAAGTAGACTTGATATTATGCATAGCGTATGTCTGTGTGCAAGATTTCAGTCTGATCCTCAAGAATCACATCTTAAGGCTGTAAAAAGGATTTTACGTTATATATTAGGTACCACTAATCAATTTTTGTTTTATAACTAAAATCAAGAATTCAGGTTAGTAGGTTACTATAATGCAGGCTATGCAAGAGACAGAGTAGAAAGGAAGAGCACAAGTGGAAGATGCCATTATATTTGACCTTGTTTGATAGTTGGGCAAGTAAGAAACAAAATTTCATTGCTCTATCTACATCTAAAGTTGAATATGTGTTTGCTGCAAGCTGTTGTTCACAATTGTTATGGGTAAAGTATCAACTGGAAGATTACTCTAGTATTGAAAACAATATACCAGTAAATTATGACAATACTAGTGCAATCAACCTATCTAAAAATCTCGTATAATATTCAAAGCTAAGCATATTGAGATAAGACATTTCATTAATAATTATGTCCAAAAAGGTGTTTTTGATATGAAGTTTGTATATACAGATCATCAAGAGGCTGATATCTTCACTAAGCCTTTGTCTGAAGAACGTTTTGTCTGTATAAAGGAACACTTAAATATGACTAGTTTATCATATTAATGAAATTGTATTTTCAAATGATAGCATCATCTTATTATTTTTATCATTAATCTATTAGGACTAATGTTTGTTCAAGTGCACATTTGCAAGAGGAAATGTGTTCACAAAGACAAAAACGTATAATTTTTTGTTGAGAAATGTGCACCGCAATTCTCTCCATGATTGAAAAATAATTTTCAAAATGTACTTAATGAGATTTGAGTTGTTACATCAAACCCTCTCTTCTTCTTTTTGAAAAACTATAAAGGCAAACATGGGCACTTGCAAAAGTTTCTAAATTTTTTAACTCTCAGAAGTATTTATGTTTGTGCAAAATCATCGTCTAAGAACTTAAAAACTTTAAAAACTTCTCTCTTTTCTCTTGTTTTAAAAAAATGTGTGAATAATGGCACCTCCAAGAAAGACGAGTCTCTTAAGGACTGGTTTATCTTTGGGATGTGGATAAACTTCCAAAGCTTGAAGGAGGAATGATTTGACTTGAAGAGACTCTTTGACAATGTTGGCTAGACATATTTTCTAGAGAAGTTCAGTACCAGACATTATGACCATTGTGCCCTTTTCTAGGGAACTGCAAAGCAAGATGGAGTCAACATCAATGGGATAGTTGCTAGGACTCAGGTGGTGATCTCTCCAACCACCATTGTTGTTGTGTTTGGATGTGCTCTGGATGGTCTGACCATGAGCAAAGACTGGGAGAAAGAGATAACTCGAGAGACTGTAGAGAACCTGCTCTATGGAAAGTCTCACCCGACAGAGGTGACAAAAAGGCGTTCAACACCTTCTTAAGGAAAACTAACTTGACCTACATGTGTAGGATGATCCATAGTGTGTTGTTCAACATGGTCATACCTAGGGTAGGTTTAAAGGACAATGTCAGTGATAGAGAACGTTTTTGCATCTACAAAATCATAGTAAGTGAGAAGGTGAATATGTATGAGATCATATTCTTTTGTTGGATGCAGGTGATAATTGCTAAGTATACGTAAAGTTACATGTAAATTACTTAGCAATTATATCATCCTTTCCTCTTTAAATGCTTCTTTTTGTGATTAAAACATAGGAATTAGCTTCTTCTAAGCTTTTATCTAATAGATGCTAAAATTAGTTGATTTATGAGATGTTGGTTGTATTTTTTGTAGAAATTCACTGCAAGGGCATGGAAGGTGGATTCAAGGTCTGAAACTGCTCCCTCAACGCGAAAGACTCGCCCAGCAAGAAGGTCCGCTCCGCGCAACCAGCTCGCTTAGCGCGTGGTCACTTATCCAGCTAGACATTGAAGGCGCGCTCAACGCGACATTTCGCGCTCAACATGCAACCCCGATACTGGGCAGCATTTTAAGGCAAAAAGGAAGGAAAATAGGATATCTTCTTTTTATCTTGTCTTTGACATATCACTTGTAGAGGAGGAGGCTCTGCTAGGTCACAAAGGAGGGATCCTTCTACACCATTGGAGCTACCTTTCCATTACTTGCTTCTCATTCTCTTCCACCCCTTCCTTGCCCTAATCCTCCATTGTTGTAAGCTTATCATGGAAATGAGAGGCTAAAACCCCATTGTTGGGAGCTCAACAACCAAACGCTTTGATGTAATGATTCTAACTATCTATTCGATTTTATTTACGCATTATTGTTATTTTTCTAAGCTATATTCATGTTAGTGGTTTGATCACCCATTTGCATGCTTTGTTATAGGTTTTAATCCATTGGAAAATGGTTATTGCCTTAGAACTGAAAAATACTTCTAAACAATATCATTCTAGGGATAGAGTGGTTGTGTTTAGCCTAGGTTATCATCTTTATTATTAATGCAAGTCAGTTAATGTAACTCTTGAGAAATTAGGAGTGAAATTAAGTGATTTAGGTCTTACGCCTTGAGGAATCAAGGTTAGGATACCTTAGTGGATGAAGGTGATTGGAAATAACATTGAATAGCAAAAAACCTTTAATATTGCATCAAAGTTAATTTCAGTTAGTTGAGCATCCAACATCTGTCACATCGTAATTCGACCATCACCGCATCATTCTAAGTGTTTGTGTTTCTTCCCCTGTACTTATTACGCTTTATAATTGTAATTACGTCAAATTTAGTGTTATGCCATTTACTCTATAAACTAAATTAATTCATTAATTACTTAGAATCAAACATGTATTAATTCTTTAGTACTTGGACAATTGGTACCGTTAATAGCAGGCCTACATGGATAGGGTTCAACCCCAAGGTGAAGAAGAACCTTATTCCTTATGGAACGCTTTTCACCTAGATTTTAAGGCTAGCTAGACTAGAGGTCTCTTTGATGGAGCCATCCTTTGGAGCCACTTAGTTGAAGGTGGCTACCTTTGTGAAGATAAGGATTGCTGAAAAATTCCCAGATTATGTGCAAAGGCACATAAAGAAGAAAGTGAAGAAGAAAGTGATTGAGACTCCTCTGTGATGTTGATCAAACTATACGAAATCAAGTTAATCTTTTGGATCTTAAGTCTGGAGCATCTTCTCAACAGACGCAGGGGGAGCAAGCCAAGCCTAGCCAACCTAGACACAAGTTACCCACCAAGAGAAAAGATCACCTTACATCTCTGACCCCCAACCCCCATCCTCAACCAAAAAGCCAAGAACCTAACCTTTATCTGACCCCAAAAAGAAAAAGACTTTAGACTTTGACTCAGACCATGCACCCAAACCCAAAAAGCCTACCATCAGAATCAAGCCTTTCTAGACCTAACCAACACCTGAACCTTTACTATCATCTCCCAACCTATTCAGAACTGTGATCCTTCCCAACCTAAACCAACCACACCATCATATGAGGTGGAAATCTTAGAAACACTTACCCTTATACCCTCACCTTCCTTAGACCTTCCTTCCCAACCAACACCCAAGTCTACTTCACCCCCTCCTAGGGAAGTTGAAATTGCTGCCATTGCCAAGGCCAAGCAACAATTTCTTGCAAATGCTAAGAGAAAACAAGAGCAAAGAAGGCCATGAAAAAGAAGGCAGAGGAAAAGGCAACAAAGATACCCTTGAAGACCTTGATAAGGGAAGACGAGCTAAGACAGGAAGCTACTAGTGACCATGTACCTAATGAAGTGGTGATTGAGGCTGTCAAAGCTGCATTTGAAGAAGAGATGTAGAAAGCAGAATTTGATGCAATAGTTCAATCAGTCTTGGAAAAAAGTGTTGAGATATTTTCTACATTGTCTGCTAAAAGAGACATAGACCTTAAACCAACTATGGTGCAATAAGTCGTAGCTGAAGAAGAAAGAGAGGCTCTAGATGTTGTAATGCTTTAATCTATTATTGAAGTCTCATTGCAAGGGTTTGATGTTGCTGCTGAATCAAACACTGTTCAAACAGACCTGGGGTTTCACCCTTGTTTACTGAAGATGAAGTTATTGTTGATGATCTGCTTGCTCAACCTATGTTAGAAGCAGACATCTCAAGATTGGAAAATATTTATCGAGCTACTGAGTCTGTTCCTTTTGATGTTATGAAAGTTAGATTGGAAATCAGGAAGAGGATTGACATTGTTGCTGCACCTCAACTCTTAATCGACATTTTCAACAAATTGCATCAATGTTTGAGCAGACCAGACAAAGACTCAACTTATTGGTTGCTAACCTCAAGATCTCAACCTCAAACTGAACATGACACAATGCTTGTTTCAAATGGAAATGTCAGACTTTATTGTGGCTTTAGGGGAAACAAACTATCTAAAGGGCAAACCAGCAACCAAGCATGGAGAGAGAAAATGGATATTGGCACCCAACGCTTAAACCCAAAGATGCAGAAGATTGAGCTTCGTAAGTTAAATTGGGTCAAGCTTTGGAAAAAAGGTGTGTCAAGGATTGATCCTTTTTCTTATCCATCTTTTGAGACCTTGCAAGAAGAAAAGGTCCATGCTCTGTCCAATTACTTTGGAAGAGCAACTCATTTAAGGGGATTTCCCTCAAGGAATCCCTCTTCTCCAAACCTCAACAACATCATCTTCGAACACAGACCATCCGATAGGAAGGTCTACCTGCCAGGAGTTACAATCTAGAGAATCAAAGAGGATGAAATGCCTTTCTCCACTCCTCTAAACCCACAACAACTTCTTAATCTGATGGCTACCTTCAATCTAGTTTTTCCCTGAAATCACGCTAAGTCTGAGGAATCCTTCTACACAAAGTTCATCTACCTTGAAGATCATGAGATGAGTCCAACCATCTCAGAATGGAAGTTCTCTTATTATGGCTTGCAATTACATTTGTGCCTAAACTAGTGTAAATAAGACATCAGCGCAAGGTAAGCTTCCTTCAGATGACTACAACAACTGAACGTGCATCTTCCTTTTATGTTGGGCTCTTAGTTTCTATGTCTTGCACACTCTGGAACTAAGTTCCAATTAGGACTGGACAATTTAGTATTGATCCCTAAGGCAGATTGTTACAAAGGTAAGGAAAATATGCAAAAAATTGATTTCCCTGCTAAAGTACAAGGCATGGTAACCTATTAGCGTGGACTTTGCATGAAGAAGGGACATGTATTTAATGAAAGCATTAAATGTTCCAATGGACTCAAAACTTTAGATGAAGAATAGAGTGAAGAATCCAACCGTTGTGAGACAATAGATACTTGGAGATGAATACTATATATAAAAGAAGCTTTGAAGAAATAAGACACAAATCATTTACGCAAATTATTCTTTCATTCTTTCTTGTAAAGCTTTTTGTAAATTCTTGTAAAGATACTAAGTTCTCAAAACACCTTATATACCTTGAGAGAGAAAACTAAAAGTGTTACGTGATAGATCTGTCTATAAGACAATCACATCATCAGTCAGTGTGTAATCTTTCAACAAATTTTGTTGATTTGTTTAGAATCAAACTTGGTAGGACAAAGAATATTGACTTTAAGTCAAGTTTGGGGTAGAGCTTGCAAATATAAGAGTCATAAGTGACAATAAATAATACTTGTAACTTTGATAAGTTAGTTGAAACTTGATGATTGCAAAGAACTGGACGTAATCTTAGGTTTAAGACGAACCAGTATAATTTTTGGTGTTCTTTTCTTGTTGCTTGAGCTAACAACGGGTTTTGAATTTATTTTTAGATCTTATATCTCATTTCATTTTACAAAGAAAACTAGTTTTCTCATTGTCTGTTAAAGTCTGAATCAAAACATTTCTAAGTGATTTTAGGTTTATATGCATCAGATGATAAACACGTTTTTAGTTTGTAGAAAAACTTTAAATTTCTAAAAACACAATTCACCCCCCCCCGGCCCCCGCCTCTTGTGTTATTTGCTTCTACAATTAAGTTTAGGGACCCAAATGTTAATCATAAGCTTAGAGACTAAAATGATAACTAATTATTAAGTTCAGAAACCAAATTAAAAAGTTAATTTTTTGACATGTGACAATCACGTAGATGCAACATGGAAAAATGAATATTTATCCTAAAAATTTAAAATATTCAATAAAAGTAAGTATTAAAAATTATTTGGATAATAAATCTACTTAGGTTATTTTAGCTCATTATGTTAACTTTCTATATACAGAGAAAGTGTTTTAATGACTCAAACAATATTATTTTCTTTCCATGAACAATACTAAGTGCAGAGAAAGTGTCGTGGTGTATGTTTTTTGCAGATGAGACTAAAGACGATATTAATAGAAAACTTGAATTATGGATAAATACTTTGGAGTTTAAAGGATTCATGATAAGTCAAAGCAAGACTAGTTATATGAAATGTGAATTTTCGTTGGTGATCAAAAGGTACCCAAGAAAGATGTTTTTAGATACTTGGGATCAATTTTGCAAAAAGGTGGAGAGATTGATGAGGATGTAAATCATAGAATCAGAGCAGGGTGAATGAAATGGTGGAGTGCATCTGGATTTTTGTGTGACCGCAAAATTCTCCTTAAATTAAAAGGAAAATTCTATAGAACAGTTGTAAGACCTACAATGTTATATGAAGTTGATTGTTGGCCAGCACATAAGCAACATGAGCATAAAATAGGGGTAGCAAAAATGAGGATGTTAAGGTGGATGTGTGGGTATATGAAGATGAATAAGATAAGAAATGAAGATATTCGACGAAAGGTGGCAGTAGTACTGATGAGTGAAAAGATGAGGGATTATACATTGAGGTGGTTTGGGAACGTAATGAGACGACCCCTGGATGCTCATGTAAGAATAATAATTTGTTACCAAGAGCTTGTCACAAAGAGAAGTAGAGGTAGACCGAAACTTATATGGGAAAAAGTACTTAAACAATACTTAATGGAGTGTGATATAGATTGACGGAAGGTGTGTCTTATGACAAAATGAAGAAAAACTATAAGATTGGTGGAGGGTTAGACCCATTATTATCTCTATATTTCATATGGTCCATTTTTAGTTCCTTTCTCTTTATTTTTTTCCTCATTCTCTCACCTTTCTTTTCTTTTATCTTATTTTTCTTTTCTTTTGTGTTATTTCTCTTTTTTTTTTTCTTTTCTTCCAACTTCTTTATATCTATCATTGTGTTCATCTATCAGTGATCTCAATTAACTTGGATTAAATGTGTTATTGATATTGATGTTTAAAAATATTCATGATCTATAAAAAAATATAATTTTAATTTCTAAAAATATATAACAATATTATATTATTAGTCACATTATTCCAATAGTAACAATTTGAATGTAAAGTGATTTTAATTATAATAATAATATATATTTAACATAAAAATGTCTATAAGTAATTATATTTAGGACCTACATAAAACAAGTAAATATTTTAAAGACTTATTTTAAAAAAAAAATCATTTCAAAGACTAACATAATAATGCTTAAGACTTAATATATTTCTTTTTAAGATTTATAGATTTTTTTAATTTTTAGTTTTTTATTATTATAATTTTTCTTCATTCTCTTACTTTTTCTCAACTCCTTTAATAAATATTTTTAAAAATTTCTCTATGAAATATATTTCAAAAAATAAAAGTGAAAAAAAATACATCTAAAGTAGCAACTTTTTTTTTTAAAATTTTGTTTCAACTAAAAAGAATAAGAAAAACTCATTATACCTTTTTTCCCCAATTGTCCTCCTTTCAATATCATGGAGATGGATTAATAACAAGAAGAAGAAGGAAACAAGCTAAGAGGTTTCTCTCCATTACCCAAAATCTCTTCAATAGCTCCATTATCTCTATCCCCACATTCATAATTCCACTTGCCCTAAGTTCCCACCTTTCCCACATTCAACCACAAGTTTCTTTTCTCTTTCTTTCCACATTCCCAAAAAATTTGTAACAATTGTGCTGAGAATGTGATTTTCTTTGGTTCAAATCCAAAATTTTCATTATTGTTATTTTTTTATATTAATCTTCACTCCTTTTGTGATAAACATTTTTCCCTCTCTCTTTCTCTGCTTCACCATTCCCTTTTTGGTTCACGTTCATCGTCCCCCACAAACCCCAACCTTCAAGATTTGATTTTTCCATCAATGTGTAACTAAAAATCGAAAATTTCCTCAAACCCATTTCAAATTCGGATCTCAATTTCACGGGAGACTCCACGTTGCTCGGATTTTCCGGCGATCGAGATCTAGGGTTTCTGCTTCCTCTTTTCAAAGCTTTTGCAGAAATCAACACTCTCGGGTTCGATTGGTTCCAATTCTTCCTTCATGGGTTCAATATTCATCTGAAAGGTTCGTAATTTGTTGATTTCAGCTTCTGGGTCGCAATGCTCAAGCAAATCCTCAGCAAGCTTCCTCGGAAGTCGTTGAATCCTGACTCGGACGAGTCTCCCCGAGTCGACTCGGCGCGTTTCGCGGATTCGCCACGTGCTGCCGGCAGAAGCAACAAGCCACACGGCGGAAGTTCTTCTGCCGCCAAGCGAGCTTCTTCCTCGGCGGTGTTTCCGGCGAGCATGGTGTCCGGAATTGAACCTTTGGTGCCGTTTAAGGATGTTCCTAATGCTGAGAAGATGAACCTGTTTGTGAGCAAATTGAGCCTTTGTTGTGTCACATTTGATTTCATTGACCCTAGTAAGAGCATTGCAGATAAAGATGTGAAAAGGAAGACTTTGGTTGAGCTTGTTGATTTTGTGGCTTGTGGGACAATGAGGTTTAGTGAGCCTGCTATTCTTGCTATCTGTAGAATGTGTGCTATTAATTTGTTTAGAGTTTTCCCTCCTAATTATAGGGCAAGTGGTGGTGGTGAGAATGATGATGATGAGCCTATGTTTGATCCTGCTTGGCCACATTTGCAGCTTGTGTATGAATTGCTGCTTAAGTTTATCTCTTCCTCGTGCATCGATGCGAAGGTGGCGAAAAAGTATATTGATCACTCCTTTATTGCCAGATTGCTTGAATTGTTTGATTCGGAGGATCCTAGGGAAAGGGATTGCTTAAAGACTATTCTGCATAGGATTTATGGGAAGTTCATGGTGCATAGGCCGTATATTCGGAAATCTATTAACAATATATTTTATCGATTCGTGTTTGAGACTGATAAGCCCAATGGGATTGGTGAGCTGTTGGAGATTTTTGGGAGCGTGATTACTGGGTTTGCTTTGCCCTTGAAAGAGGAACATAAAATCTTCTTGTGGAGGGTTTTGGTCCCCTTGCACAAGCCGAAATCTATTGGGGTCTATTTTCAGCAATTGTCCTACTGTGTTATGCAGTTTATAGAGAAGGAGCCAAAGTTAGCCAGCATTGTGATTAGGGGATTGTTGAAATATTGGCCAGCAACAAATAGCCAGAAAGAGGTGATGTTTCTGGGTGAACTAGAAGAAATTTTGGAAGTAATTAACATGGTAGAATTCCAGAGGATCATGGTCCCTTTGTTTTGGCGGATTGGGTGCTGCATTAACAGTTTACACTTTCAGGTAAAGTTGCTATTACTGAATTCATTTGGTAAATCTTCATCATTTGCATACTTCTACTTTTATGTTATTTTCCATTAAAAGGTTAGATCTATGTTCTATAGTTTTTGTGGGTCTGTATATTTTCTTTCACGTACAGGTTCTGGTAGGTTTTATTTCTGTTAATGTTCATTACAGTCTTTTTACATATTTGAAGATCTTTGTTATTTATGTTTTGTTATGTAATTTGAGTCCCCAATTAGCTTGGGTTAAAGGTGCTGTTGATGTTGATGTTGATGTATGTACTTTGAGTATGAAAACATGGGTAAATGGTTGATAAGCTTGAGCAAATTAGTCATGCAATGTGGTTGTTTTAGTTTTTTGACTTTTCTAGTTTTTTCTTATCTTTTTCCATATTTGAGTTAGCTTCTGCCATAGCATTTGTGGCCTAACATGCTCTTTATAAATGTGTATGCTATAATGGCATTTAATTAATAGAGGATAATTCAGTTAAGTATTACTATGCCTTGTTATTTCTCGGCTGTACTTAGTTTCAACAATTGATATCTATCCAATGGCTTTCGTGGGCTTCAGATTTTTTTAAAACAGTTTGTTTGAGCTGCGATGGAATTGAGTTATAATAGTAATAACTTATATGATCTTATCTGAAGTTTAAAGTTAGATTTTTCAGAGACATATGGTCATGTCTTTTTTTAAATTGTTTAAAAGAGGGTAAGGCTGCATACAATATCCCTTCCCCTTACCTGCGCATAGCGTGGAGCCTTTGAACAATGGGGTACTACGTAGTTTGAAAGAGGAACTGTACTTGCTGATGGAACAAACACACAGTTTTGTAGTTTGCTTCATCTCACAAGATTTATGTTTGTTTGTGGACATTTATTTTATGTTTTAACTAACTTTCAATGTGAATTGGGAATGCTAAGCTTAAAAGATTGACTGGAAGATACTATAAATGGGTCTTTGGTTTCAAAGTTGAAACATGTTGCAACTTCTCTTGTGAAATTTATCCATGCGATGTGCTTGATTAAATTGTGATAATTGAGTCCCTGATAGGATGTGAAAGCAGTTTGTCTCATTTTCATTGATTCATTTGAAATCTCTAGTTGGATCTGAAACTTTTATGGGAATGAGAATGAATATTCTTTCTTGTTGCTACAGGGCACTATATTTTCCAAAAATTCTCATGTTCCTTGAAAACCACTGTGGAAATGAAGCTGTTTTTGTTACCTAATGCACTTGTAACATTTTTGTTGCTTTCTCCGCAATAATCTTTTGCCCACATCATCACACTTTTGAGAATCAGTTGTTTCCCTTGACTACCACCTTGTTAATTGCTGAAAGATACATTTTCTTTTTCTATTCAACATGGATTGTTGCAGGTAGCTGAAAGGGCTCTTTTCTTATGGAACAATGACCACATTGTCAACTTGATTGCGCATAACCGACAAGTGATCCTGCCCATCATATTTCCAGCTTTAGACAGGAATGTTCAAAGCCATTGGAACCCGGCAGTCATCAACCTAACTCACAATATTAGAAAGATGTTCTTGGAGATGGATGAGAAGCTCTTCATTTCTTGTCATAATCACTTTAAGGAGGAAGAAGCAATCTTGATCTCAACAGCGGAGAAGCGAAAGGAGGCATGGAAACAACTAGAGCATGCAGCCAGTCTAAGGCCAGTAATTGGAAACACTGCAGTTTTAGTGTCCTGACTTGCATTGCATGCTGGATTCTTAATCCTTGTTAACTTGCCTACCTCATGTTATGGTGGAAAATCTTAAGAAATGTGGAAAATAGCTGGTTATTGGGAGTGCCATTTTGTTTGTGAATCCAATGTTCTAATGATGCTTCTGCTAGCCAGATGAAGTGAGAGAGGGTTTTGATTGCTACTGTGTGGTACATCATGATGAATGAATGAAACCATTTTCTGTGTAACTTTATTTCCAAAATCTTCTGTGTATGTTCCTACTCGTACTTACATTAGTCATCAGGCGCAAGTCTTTATCCCAAATCAATTTGAAATCGCTATTCAAGCATTGCTGTGATAAGGCTAACAAACCCACCTGATTTGAATAATTGACTATGTTTGGATTAAAATTGAGAAAGTACTTTTGCAAATTTCAATTTATAATAATATTTCGGTGCACTGAATGAAGAAAAAAAACTATTGTTTAACGAGTTAATTATTTTTAAGCAATCCCAACTGAAAATTTTCAAATATGTAACTTTTAAGACTGTGTTTGATAGAGGGAGAAGAAATAGAGGGAAGGAAAAATAGGTAGACGAGGAGAAAAATGAAAAACATGTGAGAAATATAAGTTGTTTGATATAAGGAAAAGTGTGAAAATAGAAGTGAAATATTTGAATTTAAGTGTGTTGTGTTAAAATAAATATTATTTGGTTTAATAAAAGTTAATTATTAATGAAATAATTTGCAGTATGTGTGCGAGGGAAGCTATTCTTTGCAGCACACAAAACGAGGTCCTCTCTCCTGTTTTGTATACAACCAATGTTTGGACCGAGATGCAGCACAAAAAAGTAGGCCATTTCTTTGCAAATCTTTGCATATAAGTGAAGAAATATTTTTACATGGGTACCCACGATAAAAATTTCTTCGCTACTTCGATGACAAACCGACTAAATTATATCTTTCCATGCATTTTTTTCTTTTCTCCGCATTTCAACCTTCTCTCATCGCTGCCAAACACACGCTAAGAAAATAGTTACTTCACAAATTATTTTTTGTTTCAATCTTTATATTAAAGAAACATGAACGATGCAATTCAAAAACTAGATTTAGTCAAACTGAAGATTGCAAGATGCCCTTTTAGCTACGATCCTAGATCCTGCAATGTTATCTATTTGCACGTCATATAAAAGATAAAGTAAAACTACACCAATTTCACGGCAATTTTTTATTACACACAGATGGTTGATACGAGCACTTGCATAGCTTGCTGCCTAACGGCTACCTGAAAATGGAGTCCAAAACAGATGCCCTCAGCTTTAATTGTATCAATCATCATGATGTAACAATTTCAAGTTACAAGATCTAGATGTACCAGAGCTTGGTACCATCCTACAAGTTACAACTACTGATCAGACGGTGATTGGGAATTAACAATAATAAGAATGGCCAAATAATTACAACCAAGGATAATACACCTTTCCTGTATCAGAAATTCTGAAAGTCAATATTAGTCTTCATAGATGCATCATTTACAGTTTTATACTTGAGCCTTGAAAAGTGACTGCACCGGTTTCGGAGACAAATTTGCCACACTCCTGAACTGTCATAGGAAGCAAAATTCACTGTAAGCATCTTAATTAAGCTAAAACAAACTTAGGTTTGGAGATAAACGTAATAAGCCTGTGATATTAAGATATTTAGCAATTGGAGCATGTGACTACTTCATCTTTTGGAATGTGTATTTCTACCTTCTGCTGTTTATATTTTTCGCATATAGAATTCAGAGAACAGCCATGTTGCAAATCTGCCAGTGCAAGGACGGTAGTTTTAAGCTCTGACACTTTGTAATTCGTATAGTGTTCCATGGTTGAATTCTACAAATAAATGAACAGGTGAATCTTTGGATTTATTCACATCCAAACAATAGGCAAATTATTAACACTTGCAAATAGTCATAATAAAGTTCTGACCCATGGATGTTCTGATTGGTTGAGGGTCCATCTGGCGAGTAATACAGCAGATGCAGCTATCAAGGAAGGTAGAAACTGCAAGAAGCTGTATTCAACAAGAGTAAGCTCTGCTAAATAATTTGCCAGAAATTCCAGTTCAACATATGAAACCTGTATAACATGGAAAATTTACAACCAAATTGGTTTTGTTTGTTTCCCTTTTGGGCACAATAAAAAGTTGAATTGTGGATGTTTAGTAGCAGCTACAGTCTACAGTATACCTTGTAAGAAGATTGTGATGCTAGGATGAACCTCCTGAAAGTTATACAAGATGGACATAGTTCAGTTATGCTTTAACTAAAGGACATAAACGACGCAAGTATCCAACAATAACTAAGCCTTTTCCCATGAGGTGGAGTCTGCTACGTGAAACGAATGATGTCATGTTCTATTGTAAATCATGTTTATAGACAAACTATTTAACTCTTAAGTCTCTTAATGATTTTTCATATTATTTTTCTCAATCTCCCTTTGCCAATGGTGATTGAGTCACCTTCCATCAGATCTAGTGATCTACTCTCTCTAGTGTGGCTTTTACAGCTCTTCTTCAATCAAGCATAAACCACCTAGGGTGAGCTTCTACCATCTTTACTACCATAAATGCTACCCCAACTTTCATTCCTAATCATATCATGTTTAGTATGATGTCTGCTCATCCGACACAATATTCTAATTTCTACTACATTGAGTTTATTCTCCTAGCTTTAACTACCCAATATTTAGTTCCATACATCATAGGTCTTATGCAGCAAAATTTTCCGAAAAGCTTGAGTTCCTTTTGGTTACAAATAACTTGAATAACTCCATTTACTTGAATCCTATGGTTTACTTCTCCCTCTATTTCTCCGCCATTTAGTACAATGAAACCCATATAGTCTGAGTGACTTTTGGTATGGTCTATAATTTTCACCTCTAAGCTAAGATTAATGGCTTTCTACTTAACTTACATTTGAAGTATTCTGTCTTATTTCTACTTCACAAAATCATGTACCTCCAAAGCTTAGCTTGACATTTCTAACTTCCCATTTATTTTCTCTCTAAGCTCTCCAAGCAGAGCTATTAGTGAGCTTGAGTATCCATTCAATCGCTGACCAGGGAGATTGGAATTGGAATTCAACATGCATAGGAAAGTGAGAAACATGAAAAACAAACATAAAGAAAATCATTTGCAAAAAGCATGGATCGTGACATTGGCTCTTGAATATGCTTAGTGAGCACATCATTTGAATAATAATAATAATAATAATAATAATAATATGCACCTGAGAAATGTTTTTGTGGTGGGAACAGATAACTGAAAATGCAACAGATTTAGAACCTCACTCTCCATTTTCAATACCTATCACATGCCAATGATTAGGTGTTTTATATATCACCAGCAGCTGTAATAAATACAATTTGAAAAGATGAAGGTTCCAACAAAACTACCAAATGTTATACCTCTGCTTTTGTGTACGTATTATCTGTGATGAAGCAAAATTCTTCCACTCGAGGAGCACAAATCTCTTCATACTTTCTTAAAGCCATGAAAAATAAATGACAAGCAATATAGAATTTCCTCACGTCTTTGAAAAAATTGAAATCATATCACACATTATAGGTTGTCCCTATCAGATTAACCAAGATCAACATTGACAAGAAGAAATTATAATACAGCAATTTCACTGTATTCTAATTCTTCACGGCTGTGTAAAAATAGCAAAGCAAAACAATAAAACACTTTCCAAAGTGATAAAAAAAACTTGGAGGAGAACCACCATGAAAGCTAGTCATTACATTTAAAGAGTCCAAGACCTTGTAAACCCCACACTAGAATCCTATACTTCCAATGCGGGACTCAAGTCCCATACCTTGCATTTTGATCCCAACACAAACACATATCTACTGGGAGTTGAAAAGATTATTAATAGAAATCAAAATAAAATTCCCTTACAACTTTGTTAACTTTATCATACAGAGAATCATCAGAACAAAATTTATACCACATGGAATTTGTTAATGAACAAACACATACAAGTCAAAGACCTACAAATAAAGAATTAATATAAGAAATTATAATAATCAATTCATCATCATAGTAGATTGATGTAAGGATTTGGGTGTCCAGGCTGGCACTTGATATAATAATATTATGCTTAGGAGATAGTTGTGATTATAATGATCCTATAACAGATCCGGGTTCGCATCTCTTAAGTGTGTGTTACAAAGAACACGGATTCGTGTGACAGGGTTGACACTTCGGAAAGTAAATGGAACCATTATGGGACAATGCTGATGTGGAGGTAGGAACCCGGATAAGGGTGGAACCTTGGATTTTATAAAGTGCCGAGGTAGGACCCCAGATGAGGGCAGAACCTTGGATTTTATAAAGTGTCGAGGTAAGACCCCGGATGAAGGCAGAACCTTGGATTTTAAAAAGTACCGAGGTAGGACCCCGAATAAGGATGAAACCTTGGATTTTATAAAGTGCCGAGGTAGGATCCCGGATGAGGGCGGAGCCTTGGATTTTATAAAGTGCCGAGATAGGAACCCGGATAAGGGCGGAACCTTGGATTTTATAAAGTGCCGAGGTAGGAACTCAGATAAGGGCGGACCTTGGACTTACCAAAGAAGCTCTTGGGCTTTGTATTAGTACCATGAACCTGGATTGGGTTGTCTGGGTTGCGCATACCGAGTTGGACTAGGTTGTCTAGGTTGCGCATACCAAGTTGGACAAGGTTATCCAGGTTGTACTTGCCAAGCTGGACCATGTAGACTTTTAGCAAATACATCTGAGCCTGACAGCACTTGTGATAAGGAAGTGAGCCAGACAGCATAAGTGGAAATGAAGTAAAACCAACAGTCACAAGTAAACATGATGTTAAACAAGGTTTAACGCTCATAGCTCGCCAATCCTACAGACCCAACTCGGCAGTTGGCACCTTCACAAACTTACCTTACATAGGTGAGTCGAGTTGACTACCAAGTTACTTAAGTGACGCATATTGACTTAAGTGACGCATATCAACTTAAGTGATGCGTGTGGACTTATGTGACGCGTGTGGACTTTAGTGACGCGTGTTAACTCCCAGGGTATTTAAGCGACGTGCGATTGGGTCATTACTTGAGTGACCCATTTCTTTTGCTTCTTGGAAAAAACACTAACAGTTCTTCCATTCTCCGTTTTCTCCATTGCCAAACGAGAAAAGCTTCATAACTACTCGATCCTTGACCAAAAACCCCTCGCGTTCAACTTAAGAGTTGAAGAAAATCGCTCAGTGAGTTAGATTTCAACCTCAGCTCTTTGTGAGAACCATCAAACAGGGAGATCGTTCTCCAAAGACCTTCACCTAGTTTCGTTTTTAGGGGGAATAAAATAGTGTTTCTTTGCATGCAACGGTTGAAGACCGTTACTGATTGCTTGTATATCCTTGTGTAGGGCGTGATACAGAAAGTACTGGTGGCTGTAACCACAAGGCCGTGAAGGCTAGTTTTTCACCTTGACTGTGTTCCACCATACTCCGAGAGAGTGATGGTTATTGTATGCCATGATGCATGTGGTATTGAAATTGTATTACTGCTTTTTAATTGAGAACATGTATATGATGTATACTATGATGATATGTTGTATGATTGATGAGATTCTCTGACCAGTAGAATGGACTAAATATGGACTTCCCTTAGAGCCAAAGTCGTGTGGAACAATTCTAAGTGGTCAATTGATATATAAAAACCCTGAGAGAATGTGCCCTTAAGTGGATGATCTTCTCTTGGAAGTGCCATATACGTCTGCGGAAAGTCCTGAGAGAATGTGCCCGTAAGTGGATGATCTTCTCTTGCAATATCTGTGTTGCATTCCCGATGTTGGTAGCGTCCAAGGGAATGACACCTGTGTTGTTATATACATGTGATGTATTTTATGAGAGCCATGGTGGCTAGATTATGTGATGCTTGTTTTGATGCTATGTGTCGTGGAAGTGAACCAAGGGGGGAGGAGAGGCCTCCAAGAATTCTGAGTTTACTGAGATTGTATCTCACCCTGATTGGGGATTTATTTTTTTGCAGGTGGTGCTCAGCGAATGGATGATGGACCCGGGGCAAGAGGCCTGAGTAGATAAAAATATGGTTCTGAGTGAACTTTAGGCATATTGTTTTCATTTTGGAGAGCATGTTGACTCATTGTTTTGTTATGCCTATATTTTGTACCCTTGAGGGGAAGACACACTGTATATGTATATACGTTGTATATTTCATGGGTGTTTACCGTACATAATGCAAAGATAGTATTACCATAGACGTATGATGACATCATATTTATTAGTGCTTCCGAATTAATTATTGTTAATTAATTGCTACGTTTAACGACCATAATTGAATGTTAATGAATCGGATGCATACGGGGCATTATAATTGAGGATGTAAAATATATTGTGATATCAACCTCATTATAAAGTTCCTTAGTATTCATAGTTTAGAGTTTAGAGTTCAGAGAGAAACATCAAAAAGCTTAAAGCAGAGGAGGTGGAACTTGCATATTACTTAATCAGGACCAACTGGACATTTATAAAGTTTTGTACTTACGATGCAATCAGCATGCAAGTAACACCCAGCAACTGGAGTCTTTGTTTCTGAACCAAACTTTGAGAAAGAGACCGATCAATTAGATTCACCGTAAGGTAAAGAGTATCTGGAACTAGCTTATATTCCTCAGAAACCTGAAAAAAGAATATAAACAAAGCTTCAGCTATAACCCATTTAGAAGCCAAAGATTGAAGTAACTGATGCTACTCAGCTAAAAGTAATTAAAGAATTGTTTTTTTTTCTTTTCTAATAATGTGTCTTTATCACGGATAAGTTCTAAAAATCCAGCTCTTCTCAGCATCAATTATTCAACTGTTCCCATTGAAATCTGTCCACAAGAAAGCAGTAACAAGATTTTTTGTGCATAATAAGATAGGCATGGTGCCAGTGGTTGAGATGATGACATGGAAGTCAAGTACCGAAATGTAACACCAGATTCAAAAGAGAAAAAAATGCATGTTTTTAAATTTTTTTATGAACTTACAAAATTATTACATGGAGAAGAAAAGGAAACTTGGTTTAGAAATTAAAATTAAGTTTTGCAATCCCCACATGGAAAACACAAGGGAATATTAAATAATCCTTTTTTCTGAGATGAACTCATAAAAATTTAATTAAAGGGTGAGCCAATGACTGAGTTTTCCACCTAGTGGGATCTATGGAGGGTACATATACACAACCTTATGCCCTTAAATTGAGAACTTGCTTCTAGGAGTTGAATTCTTGATCTCTAGGTCATGACTCATGAGGCAACAACAATCTTACCATTGTACCAAGGCTCACCCTCAACTCATCAAAATTTGACATTAACTGAATAAAATAACATGGTTGGAGAGTAATGAAAAATTTAACTCTGAAGAAAAAAATTGTATTGTCAGGTTGGTTATTTCAAAAGTTTCTCAGAAATAAACTAGAGGAAGAATCAAAGAAGTGCAACTTTCAAAATTATACAAAGACCAAACATTACATACATTGAGGAAGTTGAACTGCATTAAACAGATAGATTTGCAACAAGTGACAGTAGGAAAAGCTTAAGATGTCAAGTAGTATAGATGTAAAAAACTGCCATGAGACTAACCTCCACAAGCCAATCAATCAGAATCCCTCGCATGCTTGGAGTGATATCTTGCTGCAACATGTCCATGTAATCGCTTAACGGTCTCCTTTCAAACTAGAAAGATTTAACCAAAATTTATTATCAAACTTTTGTAGTGAAACTTATCCATTTTATTCTAAGTTCTATATAGTTCTATTTTTAAATTTAATTTATTCAACAATATTACAATGTTACTGAATAAATATGCTCTCCACTTTTAATACTTTGAAAGAATGTTATAAAGCAGTGAGACAGTCACTGAGAAAATAGAAGAAAAACAGAAATCATAACAATGTCAAAGAGAAGCTACTACAATGTCGCTAGTCAAGTAATCAATAATAGTATAGGAGCAATAATCCATATATTAGATGACATTTCTACAACACTAACCTCCCTTAAAAATATACTATTGTATATATCAGGGGCATATGAACTCCAAACTTGAGGATCCTTTAACTCCACTGAATCAATGTCCACAATGCCCAAACCATCTGAAAGTTTTAGTTCCTCAGTAATCATCATATCAATGCCTGCATAATCCAATAAAACAAATCAGTAAATTATGAAATGTCAACTTGCATGTTATCTTTCTTGTTGCAACTATTTTAATGCTTTAGCAAAAAGGCAATCATATAAATTGTAACTCTAAGAACTTGAAAATTCCTCGTATAGAGTTTAATTTTCATGTGGTATCAATGTAAAGCATTTTACAATGTCAACCAATTAAAAACATCCTAAGCATGACTTTTAAGTAGTTATTATAAAAGTTAACAATTTTGTCATAAATGACCATCTATGATTGGATGACAGCTGTACTAAATTAAATTCATATTATAAGAAGCAAACACATAAATAGACATCAGGTAAAGTAATCAATAGCTTCTATCTTAAAGCCTGTAATCAGGTAACATTCAGTACTTCTTGGTAATTGTTAGGAACCTGGTTCAGATTTAGAGATAAAGAAGAGAAAGAATGGATCTTTTATTGAAATGGAGAATAATCTCCTGTAGTTACAATTGTGATAATTCGAGGAATCACAGCCTCCTACTACTTCCTTGCTGACAAGCTCGCTCAGCCATCCCCCTCCTATTTATAATTTCTAACCCCTCCCCAGCTAACTAACTAACAGCAACAGAATATTAAAGCTACCTAACTAACAGCAACAGAGTATTAACTAATAGCTAACTGGATCCTATCAGTAATATATATGGTGGAAAAGTTAACATGATATTTTGATACACTGCAACAATTTTATACATGTGAGTAAAGTAAACAAGTAAAAAAGAACACATACAGAAGAAAAAGGCACAAACTTATGTTACAAAGAAAGAGTTACCTCATTTTCAACCAGAGAAGTGCAATTATAAATGTCAATTTTACAATCATTATCTCATAAATCACATACCTATATAGTCTAGTTAACTAGAAATGCATACTAGCAATGACACATAAGATTATTGAAAAACCTTTGTTTGGAGAGCGAAGGATTTCATCAGACTTCATAGAGTCCTGCATTGAAAGCAGAGGACCTGCCATAACAGACATAGAAGGTTGCACTACCTCTGTGCCTTCCTGCCTTTCAGCTACACTAGCGTCATGTGACTGTACTATTGATATTGTGGATAAATCTTTTGCTAATTTTTCTCTAACATCTTCTTGACTTGACAAAACATGAATGGAGACATTGGAAGCTCCCTTTGTGTTAGTCTTCTTGTAACCTCCTCTTGCCTATCACCAACTTGTTTCAGGCAACTTAAAAATATACTTCAATTGCATTCTAGTCACTGAATATATTTGAGTTACTCTTTAAATTTACAAAATCTTTATTCAGCTAGTCCTTTATAAGAATCCAGTGTTATCAAGTGCGTATGGCGGAATATGGCAGAAGGTCAAAATTCCACCCATCTATACACGCCATTGCAGCCTATGGCGCTGCCATAACGGGCCTCCCTTCATAAATTGCCTATGATGATCGGCAAAAAATCCATCATGCCATTCTGCCACGGTGGCTATGGCTTCACCATTTAACATAAGAAATCAAAGTGAAATACAAGAAGAATTAAGGCATTGGAGCTTTACAAATTCAAAAGGCTAACTTGTGCACAAATACTTAATTTCTTCAAAATAAGCCAATAAGGTAATCAACACACCTACCAAACGAAGTTGCTTATAGAAGAAGTCTATCTGAGTTAGAGGGGGAAAAAAAAGTGGGTCATAGGTTTTAATAAAGGGGTCTAAGACTGCAATTTTGGCTGCAATATTTAGGTTTCTTGGGGTACACCACCACTATGCAACCACAATTGTGGCTGCATAAGCTGCATTTGTCCACATTTCTTACAATATCAATGAACACAATGAAATTGCAATTGCAACTGCAATTTAACTTGCACTGCATACCTGAGATTTCGATGTAGCACACCCTTTATGCTGCTGCGCTTTCTTGCTTATGTTAGAGACATCTGCTAGCGCTACCCTACTATTATCGAAACCTTTGTTGTTCTTGTGTTGCTTCTTGAAGGACGGTCTAGAAGAGGCAGAGACCCCACCCAAAACAGCTCTAGCCATTGCTCGAGTGACCCGAACACTACGCTCTTCACTCTCTCTTGCACCAGCCATTACCGCATTTTCTCTAACCATCTCTCATGCCTCGAAGATCAACACCAACCTGAAAAATCGACAACACTACTTAATGTTAAAAAGTGAAAACCTCAGTTTCTAAAGACTAAATAAATCACCACAACACAAATATCAACAATAATTTTCTTTTTCTTTAAAAAAAAAGCATCAGCGTCCTGACTCCTGAGTCCTGAAATGCAAATACCATAAGTTCATTTTTCAAATGGTTAACCTCTTCAAGAACCTCTCTCTCTCTCTCTATTATTAAAAATTCAGTGAGTGAATGAACGAGAACGAGTGAGTGATATCTTTAGAATTCAGAATGAGAAATTCAGGAACAAGTTTTTGTTTTCTTATGTGTGAGAGAGAAAATAATTCTGTTGAATTCAAAGTTCAAATTGCGGCAACGACGCGCAGCAACAACAACGGTCGTTAATCGTACACAGATCTGTGCATGAGAATCGTAACTAAAATTTTCAAAGAGTTGAAGGTTATGGAAGAAGAAACGGAAGTGTGCTTACTCTGTTTGTTTGTTTGTTATTCAGAGCTCATATTTCGTGTCACGACCTTGAAATTCAATGTGAGAGACAGAGAGAGCACGAAACGGAGGAGTGTGAAAAGGAGAGCACAGTGGTAATAAAAGCGAGAGCGGGAGGGAGGGAGGGAGAGAGAGAGAGAGAGACAAACCAGTTTTAAAAAGTTAAAACTGCGTCAAAATGCAAAATGCCAACCATTAAAATATTGCTTAGATTGTCTAGCGTTATTTTTATTTTACCATTAAGATTAAAAAAATTATTTTGATGTCTATAATAAAGGTTTAGATTTATTAAGTTAATTATTGACGTATAATGTTAGTTTTCAGTAAAAAAAATGTATTTATTAAGTTCATAAATGAATTTATAAACAGAAGAAGTACAATTATTTATTAGTATTTTTACACTCTGAAAATGAAGTCAAGAATAATAATACTCCTATAATTATCAAAAGATAAAAGAAATAAGTTATAAATTATATTATATACATCCCTTTAAGTTGACAAAATATTTAACCGTGATTGGTTGGAAAAAAAGCAAACTATTACTTAAAAAGTCAAGCTCCTATAATTTTATTGTTGTGTAAAAAATTGTATTAGTGTTTCTCATTTTATTCAAGTGAAATTCATCTATTTTTTCCTTTATAAAATATATTAATAATTATTGATTATGTATTAGCACTATTAGAAAATGGATGGAATGCAATGCTTCATCAAAATTTGTATAGATATAGATTATAAGTAAAGTCAATTCTAGGTAGATCACTTAGTAAGATTCGGGAAAAGAGCATAAATATGGTAGAGAAGATATATGATAAGAGATGTGAGACTAGATTAATCTAATAGTAAATAATAGTAATTCATTTTACATCAGGTGAGGTAGTCTATGGAAGCAATACCCTATAAGTAGTACAATATGTTGCTGTACAAATTTCTTCAATCTGTGAATTTTTTCCTTCTTTTTTCAACCAAAATTGTATGATTGCAGTACTACTCCCGTTAGGCAATATGATATCTTATGTTTATTTAACAGATTTAGTCAAATAAATTTGTGAAATACGAAGTAACGCCCAACAATGAAACCCGTTATAACAGTACTATTTTGTTTTTGCAATTAATTAATTTACTTGAATGAATTTACTTTATATGATTATATCAGTGTTATTAAAATTATGAAATGTGAAAAAAATATGATAGAATACGTACGTACGGTAACTGAACAAAACTGCAGAAACCAAAAATTAATGAGATTAAATTAAATATCTTTGTAATTATTTAAAAATTAATGGATGAATTATATTAACTAAAACTGATATGATAAATAATTACATGTAATTAAACGTTCAGAAGGTAAATTGCATAAAAAAGTTAATTTATTTTATTTCAAACTTACCGTGATGTATTTGATTAAAATATAAATAGCCACGTAAGCCATAGAGCATTCATTACAATCAACAAGGAATGGACTTTCTGAGTTTAATTTGAAGTAACAAAATCACGCGTTGTAATCTACGTATTTTGTTCATAATTTAAAAAAATACAACGATAATACTAGTAGATAATTTCATAATCATGACCTCTTAGTCTTTTTCTTTTGTAGGATCATGACCTCTTTGTAAACCCCAACAAGCACCAATTTTGCAAAAAGAATAAGCTCGAATTTTCAAGCCCAATAGAAAATGGTCAAATTAACTCATCAAAGGGGGATGTGATGCGACTATAGATTTTGTAATGAAAGGTCAATTGCATACATAGAGAGCTTAAACTACCATATTATAGAGACCATTTAATGAAGTATTATGGTTTCGTGTATGCAAAACTATCTCAGAGCATCTTTAGTGGTAGATCTTAAAATGAAATCTTAGACCATTTTTTGATAGTTTCTATAGAACCACATAAGATTAAAGATCTCTTAAGATCTCTCTAATTTTTCTTTAATGGTAGATCTTATTTTGAGATCTTAGAGAGAGAGAAAGAGGTAAATAATTTATTCTTTTTTGAACTATGTGCAGATCTTGAGAGTTCTTCTACAAGAACTCATCCTCCATGTTGGAGATCTCTTCACCTCCTTTATTGGGAGATCTAGTGAAGATCAGATCTTGAGCTCAAGATCTTTGCTCAAGATCTAGCACTAAAGATGCTCTCATGATAAATAAAGAAATCATTTTTCTTAACAAATCTCAAAATCATTGACTAATGAGAAGAGGGTTTTGCACAGTACACTGTGAATTTAAATTTCACGTACAACTAAGCAGCCGGTATCCTAAGCTTTAAATCCAATATTCCAAAGCTCACTTCACAGTCATTGATCGAATAAATTAACCCTAGTTGTAACAATAACTTATAGTAGTATAATGATTTAGTATCGACGACAGTTTAATTTGTATACATTGTAAAATGCTTTATATTGTCAACTAATTAACAAAATATCATTATAATATATATAATTTTTAAGATAATTATTATAAAAGTCAACAACTTTATTTAATTAGGCAAATATTAATAAGATATTGGTTAATGAAGTAAAATGAAAAAAAATTATTGGGATGTATAAAGATACGTGTATTTTCATATGATTTCTAATCAATTTTTTTTTTATTTTTTAACCAATGAGCTAAGTAAAACCTACTATATTATATATGTCGATTTATGATTAAATAAAAATATAAAAGGTTTTTATATAATCGTTGCATGAACTATTTACTCATCAACAAATCCAATAACAAGTAACAATAGTCAGAGGTTTCACATAGCATACTTGACTATCCTTAAGATGGACATTCATCCTTTGCATATTTTAGGGCAAAGTTGTCACATTGGAGTGTTGTATTGCTTAGACGGCTCACAACATTAAACATCTTTTATGTTTGTGTGGGCTTCACTAAATTTGTAGTCATTCATAGTTGTACAATTATTGAGTACCAAATTTCCCTGGCCCGCCAATGTGGTTGAATTGAAGGTTTTGAAAAACAAGGACATTGGAAAATGGGTGGATTCAACTACCTCAACTGCAGCAATAAATTAATTTTAAGTTGTTGGAATAACGCTAGTAGTATAGACATATTGACCATAAAATGATAATAATATTTGTGGATTGACCCACCACAGTAGTCTCCTTCATTCCCCGCTCCTCACGTGACCTATATGCAAATTTCTTAAGGTTCTAAGGATAAAAAGAATGAGATGCTTATTGTATACCCCCAAGAAAGCTTAGGGCCACATGGGGACAATGATGAACGTGCCTTAATTCACATCTTTTTATAGGTTTTAATTTAATTATATCATATTCGAACCTAATTACATATGAGAACCATTATAAACGAATGCGGACCGACACTAGTTAAAAATTGGATACGAACTTTCGTTTTATAAATTTGTGAGTTTGAATCTCCTTTACACTACTTTTGTTGTTTGGTGAATAGTCTTCTTTAAAGAATTTTTGTTAGTGTTTTAGAGTTAAATAAATAGCTCCAATTGGATGAATTACTTACTTTAAACTTGTATTATTTAATAGTTTTACAACTTAAATATATTTAAGATAACTTATAAATAATCAAATTTTATTTTGTGTTCTTAATAAATTTTTTTATTTTTTTAATCATTGATATATTAAAATTTTTATTTTAAGTTATTGTCAATTAAATGATGACGTGACATTATTATAATAATTAATAATATTAAAAATCCCAATTTATAAAGTAATACATCATTACTTAATTAATAAAAGATTCAAAACAACAATTTTTTTATTAGTGACTCATAACAAAAATTTAAGTATTTATAAAAATAACTTAAACATATTTAAGTCTAATTTTAACATACCAATAACACCCTTCCCAATAAAGTTGGAATAACTTCTCATTCTACCACTTTTCCTAAAAATATAAAAAATTATGGCAATGTTAGGCACATGTGGATAAAGGATTTCATTGACGGTTTCTGTTTTTTAGAAAGGCCAGAGAAAAGGGTACAAAATTATATCCCCACATAATAAAAGGCCAAGAATTTTTAAGGGAGTGGTGCTTCATACACCATTTAAAAATTCTACTACATCATTAATTTTTCAAAAACCCGAAAATACCCATGCTGCTTTGGACACTTATTTTAGTTGAGCTGGGTGAGCTGAGCTACATTTGAAAAGCGTATGGTTGCTGTTGCTATTGATTTGGGTTCGCCTGAAGTGCATTGCAACAATATTGGTGTTTTTTGGTGGTATTTCGTTCATTTCGGGTCGTTGTTGGTGGTTGCCGGAGTTGCAGAGGCGTCGACGAAGCTTAAACAGGTGAGTGGTGTGCGTTGGTTTCGTACGGATTCGATAATCCGTATGAGTTATACGGATTACCTAATCCGTATGGATTAGATGGATTACTCAATCCGTATAAGCCATACGGATTGCCTGATCCGTATGAGTTATACGGATTGCCTAATCCGTATGGCTTATACGAATTGTCTAATCCGTATAAACCATACGGATTAGTCAATCCGTATAAGTCATACGGATTAGTCAATCCGTATAAGCCATACGGATTAGGCAATCCGTATGGTTGCAAATTGCTGAATAATAGTCTTTTAAAAATGTAAAAATTGTTGTGAACATGTATTTGAATAAGATTGGGTTTGTTTTGATAAATTATTTGATTAAATGAAGTTAATAAATTTAATTGGTGTATAAAAATAACAATAAATAAAATGAAACAATATAAATAAGGACAAATTAATTATAAGCGTCTAATAATAAAAAAAACATGTACTTAAACACATGTAGTTGCACATACTAATAATAAACACATGTAGTTGCACATACTAATAATAAAAAAAATACCTTGAATAACTTTGACTCACATGAGAGACAAACATGAAAAAAACATAACTTAATAAAATGAAAAATAACGGAAGATGGTGTGCAGTGAACATGTATTCTTGTTTCATTTCAATCGTTGTAGTGAGCATCATGTCCAACATCTGCATCGGTTATAAGGGCTTCTTGGGTAACTAGTTTGTTGAAAATAGCTAAAATTTCAATTGGACAATAACTTTTCCAGTAGTTGGATTCTGCTAACATCTTTAAGACGTCTTCATCCGTTATCAACTCTATTATGTGATATTCGATTGTGTAGTCTGAATATTTTGCATGAGATGACTTTCGAAAAAACAATTTTCTTATCGCATGTGAGTCGTGAATTCCATAAGGGGGGACCCCTATAGGCGCAACTTGCTTGATGACATCCTTGAGTGTTTGAATGTTGCATCCTGAAGGAATTTGAAATCTTATTGGATTTGTTCCAGTGAAGGAATAACCCACAAAATTGGCTTGTCGTAGTATGTTCCACTTGCCATTGTAATATAAGATTGCATCATGTGTAGGAACCATGGTGGATCGAAGTAGGTTGAGTATACCATCAGGTGTTCTGTTGATGGTACATAATAATTCTATAGGGCCAACACACGAGTCTTGGTCACTGCACATTAACATTGTGCAAACATCGTCATCGTTTCTCAGTTGCAGACAATGAAAAACATATTGTTGAGCTACATCTAGGGATGGCTGTCGGTAGTAGATTTCATCCACAAATTGGTCATTGGTTAGGAGAAGGGTGTTGTGCATTCTAGTCTTGAGTGACTGAAACGAACACTCATTAGGAACTCACATTGGTATTGGAGTAGGGAATTGAAAAGAAACACCAGTTTGGTTGTGTTTGATTGATCCATTTGGAAAAATGAATGCTAATTTGGAGTTAGAAATGGTTTGACTGCTTGTTTCTCCTAAGAATGCCATAGTAGTGTAATTGAATTTTGGTTGCGGAGGTATGTTGTGTGGTTCTCTTAAGGGTGTTTTGATGCATAACCCAAATTCTCATACATATGCACCAAAGCACCAGCTCCCCAAGCAAATCCCCCAGCTTCATCGAGGTCGCGAAAAGGTTGTAAGAACTGAACGCCTATATGTGTCGCACTCTTGTTGGCAAACAAAGTGCAACCAACAAGATGCAACAGATATGCCCTCGCTGCAACTATCCATTGGCTAGAGTCACACATACTAAAATACAACTCTCGAAGCCAGGACAATCGCACATATGCGCTGTGGCACTGTGTCGTCTCTGCTTCAGCAACAATGTGATAGCCTCTCCGATATCAATCTGGTCGTAGCAGTGGAACACTCCCATGACAGGGATATGCAGAAGGGAGGCAACATCATCCAACGTAATCGTCAATTCACCGACTGGCAGATGAAAACTAGATGTCTCAGCGTGCCATCTCTCTACAAAAGCAGACAATAATCCTCGATCTCCAGTCTCCACTGAGCAACGAATCAACAGACTAAGGCCAGTAACAGCCACTAAGCCTTCAATCTCTGGAGTTGGCTTCCCGAATTTAGTCACCTTACGTCCATGGCAAGCCAACTTTAGCTCTGCACGTTCCTGCAATAAATACATGAACACAAAATTACAATGACAAAAAACTTTCACATTTTATCCTAAACCAGATGTCATTGTTTTATAAATACCTCTCCTGACTAGACTTTAAGGGCCACATGGTCGATGTAATCAGTCAAGACTGAACAGTCTTCTGGACCTCCTGGAAAACCTTCAGTACCTATATCCTCCGTCGTAGGTACATCAGCATGCATATGTGGTTCCTCAACTGGAGCATCGTCAAGTGGAGGATTTTGAGGAACACTAACACCCGCCCTTTCTCGACGAATAGATACTGTCGATCTACGCCGCTCAGTCGCTCCACCAACAGGCCTATGCATTCCTCCTCTGGTCCTAGCCATAATCTGTACAACATTTGTTTATATGTTAGATTATGACTTAAGACTAAATCACATACATAGTTTAATTAAAATTGTAAGTAAAGCTTCCCATATCGGGTTCAACAAGTATGATTCACAGGCATGGTGACCTATCATGTCCAATTCTAACCAAAGCATCCCATACCGGGTTCAACAAGTTTGATTCACAAGCATGGTGACCTATCATGTCCAATTCTAACCAAACAATCCCATATCGGGTTCAACAAGTATGATTCACAAGCTTATTGACCAATCAAATCCAATTCTAACCAAACAATCCAATACCGGGTGACACAAGTCCAATTCACAAGCACAGTGACCTATCAAGTCTAATTCTAACCAAACAATCCAATACCGGGTGACACAAGTCTAATTCACAAGCATAGTGACCTATCAAGTCCAATTCTAACCAAATAATCCAATACTGGGTGACACAAGTCCAATTTACAAGCACAATGACCTATCAAGTCCAATTCTAACCAAACAATCCAATACCGGGTGACACAAGTCCAATTCACAAGCATAGAAACCAATCAAATCCAATTCTAACCAAACAATCCAATACCGGGTGACACAAGTCCAATTCACAAGCATGATGACCTATCAAGTCCAATTCAGTTACTAACTATACACAACTTTCATTGACAACCATACTCACCTATCAAGTAAAATTCTAACAATCATACTTCCTATATTTGAGAGTTATTTGATGTTCAAAATCACATGTAAAGAAGCACATACAATCAATAGCATATCATCATCAACCCATGGATAACAATTGAAAAATCAGCTTCCTAATTATTTAAACATCATTTATTTTTAAAAAAATGACTCATACGGATCAAGTAATCCGTATGGGTTATACAGATTAGCTAATCCGTATGGGTTATACGAATTAGCTAATTCGTATGGGTTATACGAATTAGCTAATCCGTATAACTTATATGGATTAGCTAATCCGTATAACTTATACGGATTATCCAATCCTTACAACCTATATGGATTGCTCAATCCGTAAGACATTCATGGATTACCGAATCCGTACGACGTTTCTTCTATCTTTCACGCCCCAAAATGAAAAAACTTACCTCAGACAGCACCGTCACCAACAGCCAACCAAGCCACCGAGCACCACAGATCAAATGCGGAACCAACGAAGCAATGGAATCAATCACCAACCAAGAACCACCACACGAAGAAGAAGAAGCAGAGGCGCGGAGGAGGGAGAGAGAAAAGCTTTTGATTTTAATTTAAATAAACAGGGGTAAAATCGGAAATGAACTATAGCTTTAATGGTGTATAAGAAAAATAAATAGTGTATGAAGCACCACACTTTTCAAGGCACCTACATTTTGGCCCGCTCTGGTTGTTGAGCACAACCAATCTTGCGAGTTATTTATCTTTCAAGGCTCAAACAGTGAAGTCACAACAAAGAAAATTTAAATTTTATAAACAAGTCTCGATCATGGAGCTTCCACTAGGGTCCCCGTCTAGAAGACTATAACTCTTTTTCGACAATAAGAAAAAATATTTTTCTTCTTTTTTACTCGTAGCATGTCATGTGACTTTTCCACTTTTCCTTCTTCAATTATTCAATCTTACTCATTAATTAAAATAGGATTTAATGTATTATTGATTCTTATAAATATGGGAATATATGTTTCTAAGTGTGGGATTATTAGTTTTGGTACACGTGTTTGGTCTCCCCGTTAGCCTTGGTTATACTTTATTTAATTGCCATATAAATATCTTGTAACAGTGGCTTACATGAGGACTCCTAGGTGATGTCTGATTTTCACTTGCACATAGGTTTGGGTACCTTTGTGTCCTACAAATAAATATATCTTTATTTTGCTGATTAAAAAAAAAGTGTGGAATTATTATTGATGCTTGTAGGAACCTACTCTCTTTAAACTCAAATTATAAAGTACAGTTTGTTAGGAGACAGAGTAATATAATTATCCATTCCCTTGCAAGGACACCTAGACGTTAGTTCTCATCAAACCTTTAAATTATGTTACATTTTATATTGAAGTGTATTGTAAATTAAATGATACAAGTGTTTTTTCTAATAAAATAAAAAATGTTAGTTTCTTATTATTCTTAAATGTTTTGAAGATAATTTTTTTTTTTTATATTTAAGGATAATTATTATTACTATTTATTGATAACATAATTTGTATTTAATATGTTATATCACGTGTCATTATATTTCAAAGTAGTTATTGACATAACATATTTAGATGCATGTCACGTGTTAGTAAATAATAATAATAAAGATCATTGAAAATAAATAATATTTTTAAAAAATAATTAAATAAAAATTCACCAGGAAGGAATATATATAAACCCATTAATACATATTTTTTTATGATTTTTTAAAATGTTGAAAGATGTTGAAGCTTACAAATGTTTAATTTCATACTATACTTGAAAGAGTACTTAAAAGCATCGGAACTCATGCACTATATTAACACTCACTATAATGAGTAAAATAAAAAAAAAAATAGTTATCACAGGTGATATAGCCTCTTTTGTGCTCCTCGCATGTCATTTGAACGTGTAAAAAAAAGAGAGTAGGAGATTGTAATAATTTTTTTTTTTGACAAAGAGAGTATGAGATAGTAATTGAAGTTGTTTAGGAAGGAATTGAAATATATATATATATATATATATATATATATATAATCTTTTATCCACAAATATTAATTTATTATTTTATTATAAATATCATATACAACAACCAAGTTCAAAAGTTTAGCAAAGACGCAAAGCGAAATGAATCAGAGTCAAGATGAAGGTGCTACAGCTATTATTATTTTTTTACTTCATATTCCACTATTCATTAAACAGTTATGCGAATTAAAGCGCGGTCATCATAAGTCATAATGCATTGCTTTTGTTTATTTCAACAAATCAGAAATTCAAGTAGTGCTTGTTTGGTTTGTTCAAAACAAAATGGTGTTGTTTGAAAATAATTAATTAAACTTGAGTTTGGATATGGAGTTTGCAGCGTGTGTGTGTAGTTCATTTTGGGAGGGTATTTAAAATCTTTTGCATAGACATTGGTAGGGTGTGTAGACATGGCAGGGTTTTAAAATGTTACTAATGACTAAAAGTAAATAATTAAATTAGTCTATGAAAAATTAATTATACGTAGAGGTAGAAACATGTCATGGAGATCAAGCTTTGATAGGCTTAAACCTTATTATTACCTTCAATATAAAGAAAAAGCTTTGATTAGTATGACCTATTTCTTGTCATAAGCTTTTTTAAGGCCTAGCTTGATTAGTAATTAGTGATTGACTTAAAAGTTTGTTTAAAAATCTATTTTATCATAAGACTTATAAAAAGGTCGATAGGTCTATTAGTAACAAATTATAACAATTTTGTATTATTTTTTGTAATGTATGTATATATGTTATATATAATTATGTATATATAATATAACATAATTTAATTTTATTATTGTTACGGACCTAATATTTGGGCCTAATAAAGTATCCTATTAAGAGTCCAATATCTCATAGATCTTAACAATACACGTAACAACCGGTGAAGAAGACCACAACAAACAAATATCATGATCTCAACAAGTAGAGATTTCAGCCGAGTAAATCGAAAGAAGGTATCCGCTAATCAAGAGGTAAACTTCGTTATAAATAGTGGTTACATTCATAGAAAAAGGTACGCATTCTCTAAACCTTACTTTTCTATTAACATTGTGCACACACCTCACCCCCAATCGCCGTATCTGTGCATAGTGATCAAATAATCTTAGAGGAATCTTTCCCATAAGACCTTGGAGAGAATTACTGATCCAACATTAATCCACTGGCAAAATTTAGCCAGACATTGCTGTTTCAATGACAGAACATTGGCGCCGTCTGTGAGGACGTTAAATTTCTAATCCCACATTCCCAATTACAAATTCCGCATTCACGATGGTAAACACGAGAAGCAGTCAAATTGCACATTCACATTCCGATGCAGATATAAGAGAATTACATTCCAAACCCGTATTGGAGGGGGTAAACCAATTATCAATTCCAAATCAGGATATGGAAAATGATGAAGTGGTACGCGTGAATGAAGATGTTTTAGACACAACTTCTTCTCTTGCTCAAGTGGCACGGACACCTTCAGACGTTCACCGTTTGAACCAGACGATCAACCAGCTATGATAGTGCCTCCTAATCCAGAGCCTAATGAACGTTTAATGAGTAATGTTATTAATTCAATCCTGGCCCGGGTAGAAGACATGGAAAGAAGATATGCCCTCCAAAGGCAGGAGGATATCAGGAATTTAACGATTTAGATTGAGGAATGAAATGTGGCGTGGAGGCATGAAGAAGAACAGTGAGCTCGGCTTATGGAACAATGCTTTAGGAGCATAGAGAACCCAATTCATCATGAGAACTGTGCCCAACAGAATCATGATATTAATCAATAGGTCAATCAAGGCCCCGTTTTTCCAACAAATCGGCAAGGAAATCAAAGGGATACTGCTAATGTAATCCCGGTTAATTCAGAGAGACTAGTCAATCGATTAAATGCTGGGGGCTCATCCCTAGCTAATGTGGGAGATAAAGCTCGATATCAAGAGGCGAATCCGGGATATCCTAACAGTGGAAACATGGCTCATGCACAAGTAACGATTCCACAACAAAATAACAATGCAGAGGCTAATCAGGGAGCGCAAACCCGAGTTACGGCCCTTGGCGATAGGGAGCTTGCAGCAATAAGTCACAACCCGACAACAGAAGTAACACATCGCATCAGAATGGACGGAGAGGAATACCGGAGAAAATATAGTAAAGGGCAACACAATAATAGTCCCTTTACTGATGAAATTGTAAATGCCCGGTATTTAGAAGATTTTGACGGAACTTTCTTGTCGAAATATGACGGAAGTCAAGATCCACAAGTACATATCGATGAATTTGACATGCACATGTGTGTCAGGGGGATCGACGAGCCGATCATTTCCCAAATTTTTGTCACAACATTTTCGGGAGCTGCACAGACATGGTTTCATACATTACCACCGCGGTCAATCCGGAATTTCGAGGATTTTGGCCAAAAGATTTTGTTGAACTTTGATACTAGCAAGAAACAACCGAAGTCCGAGTTCGCACTTGGGAAGATAAGGCAGCAACCCAGTGAAACATTACAAAGTTACCTGGACCGGTTTAAAGAAGCAGCCTTGCAGGTGCATGGATTGGAAGAAAAGGTTCATGTGCATCTCATCGCTGTCGGGTTGGATGACTCATCTCGGTTGGCGAAATCAATATATAAAGACCCAGTAAAATCGTTATTAGAATTTAGGGCTTGATCAAATAAGTACTTAGAATTGGAACAAATGGAGATTGCCAATGCATTAGGCAAAGAAAGGAGTCCCAGACGACGGAGTCCATTTCCAAGAAGCAGGGAACATCATCCCGGCCGTAACCAAGGAAGAAACCCGGATTCAAAGTTTAAACTGGGGAAATACAAGAGAAAATATGAAAAATATACTCCACTAAATGCATCCCGGTCACAAATATGGCGAGAAGTGGCCTCAACAGAAATGAAAAAAGTGGAGTGACCCTGTCCAATATATAATAAGGCAGGAATAGATAGAACCTGATTTTGTGGATTTCATAATGGACCCGGACATACCACGGATCAATGCTGGGATTTGCAAGATGCAATTGAAAAATTTGTCAGAGATGGCAGATTGAGGCAGTACGTGATAAAGACTCGGGGTCGTAAAAATAAACGTAAACCTGAGAAAGAGAGAGATGAGAAAAGAATCAAACAAAGTGATGATGGAGACGAGTTTCCAGAACCCGAGTTTGATTGTAATGTCATTAGCGGAGCCTTGGGAGGAGGAGGAGATACTGCTAATCAAAGAAGGAAATATTTGAAAGAAGTTTTCTCAGTCAGAGATCAACCTCAATATAAGAAAAGAGTCGATAAGGCAGAGCCTCCCTTGCTCTATTTCATAGAAGAAGATATGCGAAACGTGGTGCCGGGTCATGATGATGGCTTGGTAATAACCGACACGTTAGTCAATTGCCGGGTTCGAAGAATATTTATCGATAACGGCAGCTGGGCAGATATAATTTTGTGGAGTGCATTCAAGAAAATGAGTTTCGATGAAGACGATTTAAAGCCATGTAAGACAATGTTGATAGGGTTCAATGGTGAAAATACAAATCCTAAAGGCACCATTGATCTCAGGATGACGCTAGGCATGAAGGAGGCTTTCAAGTCAGAACGAGTCAAATTTGTGGTAGCTGATTTTCCCTCACCATATAATGTTATTCTGGGGAGGCCAACTATTCACAAGTGGGATATGCTGGTTTCTACCAAGCACCAGAAGATAAAGAGGGTGGGGAACAAATCAAAGGTGGTAATGATCTGCGGGGACCAAAAAGAATCCCAACAATGTTACTTTAACGCAGTCAAAGATAGTGAGGGTGGTCCATCATCACCACCTCGGATACGCCAGGGAGACCGAAATGGCAAGAAAATTAAAGAATGTCAACCAGGGAAACCAGTTAATATGGTAGAGTTAGACATGCGAAAAGATGCCGAGGATTTGAGGCCAGAACCAGCAGAAGAGTTGAAAGATTTGACAATAGGGAACCAGCATTGGCAAATCATTAAGGTTGGTAAAATGGTCAACCCGGTCCTAAAGGCCGACTTGGTGGAATGCCTCAGAAGAAATCGAGATGTTTTTGTGTGCAAGTCCACAGAAATACCAAGGATAGACCCAAGATTTTGTTGTCATAAATTATCAATGTACCCTGGGTCAAAGCCTATAGTGCAAAAGAAAAGAAAGCTCGGTCCGGAAAGGAAACAAGCATTAGAGAAACATATTGAAGAATTACTAGAGGTCGGGTTCATAAGAGAAATTCAATACACTACATGGTTATCTAATGTGGTGATGGTTAAGAAATCTAGTGGCAAGTGGAGGGTATGCACGAATTACACCGACTTGAATAAAGTGTGTCCTAAAGATTCTTACCCAATGCCCAACATCAATCAGTTAGTGGATAATTCATCCGGGTTTCAGCTACTGTCTTTTATGGATGCTTATTCTGGGTATAATCAGATAGTGATGTATCCGGAAGATCAGGAAAAAATGGCTTTCATGGGTGAAAAGGCGAATTATTGTTATAATGTCATGCCTTTCGGATTGAAAAATGCGGGGGCCATATATCAAAGAATAATGAACAGAGTTTTTGAGCACCAGCTTGGTCAAAACATTGAAGTGTATATTGATGATATGATTGTAAAGTTAGATACCCTAACTCACCACATGAGGGATTTAGAAGAAACATTTAGTAAGCTAAGGGAATATAACATTCGATTAAACCGTGCATTCGGCTGGGAAATTCCTTGGGTTTATGTTAACCCATAGAGGAATAGAGGCCAGTCTTGATAAATGTAAAGCAGTATTGGATATGAAGTTTCCAGAAAACAAACAAGAAATTCAGCAACTGACAGGAAGATTGGCTACTTTAACACAGTTTCTACCGAAATCGGCTGAAAAGGCACTCCCTTTCTTCAGATTGGTAAAAAAGGAAGCTGTTGTAAGTTGGAACCCGGATTGTGAGGAGGCGTTCAACGAGATAAAAAAAATGTTTGGCCTCTCCACCAGTATTATCGAAGCCAGAACCTGGAGAAGTATTGATATTATACTTATATGTGGGAGACAAAGCAGTTAGTGCAGCATTGGTAAGGGAAAAATAAAGCACCCAAGTATCAGTGTATTTTGTAAGTCGGGCTCTACGAAATTTTGAGTTAAGATATCAGAGACTGGAAAAGGTAGCTTTTGTGTTATTGATAGCAGGGAAAAGGCTCCGCCCTTACTTCCAAGGCCACACGGTCATACATAAATCGAACCTGGCTGGACGAATGGCTAATTAGGCAATACAATTGTCTGAGTTCGATTTAAAGTATGAAGCTCGGCATGCTATCAAATCTCAAGCACTGGCTGACTTTGTTATGGAGTTAACTCCACCTGATAATGGAGTAGGAAACAATGCTGATATATGGAAAGTATATGTGGACGGATCATCAAATGATAAAGGTAATGGAGCCGGGATGATAATTGAAAACCCGGAAGGAATAGCTATTGAGCAATCCTTGCAATTAAACTTTCCGACATCAAATAACCAAGCTGAATATGAAGCACTAATAGCCAGATTGTCATAGGCAAAAGAACAAGGGGCCAAGAAGTTACGGGTTTTCACTGATTCCCAGCTTGTTGCTGCTCAGATTGAGGGGCAATACCAGGTGAAAGGGCCATTATTGGCAAAATATTTGAACAAAGTCAAAGAAATCATGGCCAAATTCAATGAAGTAGTTGTTAATCATATTCCCAGGGGGAAAATTCTAGGACGGATATCTTATCAAAATTGGCAAGTACCAAGAGTCCGGGAAATCATTGGACTATCATTCAACAGGAAGTCCCCAAACCAAGTTGCGTAATGGTAAGCTTGGCTGTTGAAGATTGGAGAAGGCCTATGATTGATTACTTAGAAAGAGTAATTTTGCCAGACGATGTTATGGAAGCTAAGAAATTGGTACGTGATTCGGCCATGTATACTATAGTGGAGGATGAATTGTACCGAAAAGGATTACATACCCTGATGCTGATTTGTTTAAACTCGGATAGGGTCGAGCACGTAATGACCAAGATACATGAAGGAATAAATGGCCAACACATGGGAGCTAAGGCATTAGTGAAGAAAGCCCTACGAGCCAGGTATTATTGGCCAATAATGGAAGCCGATTCTATGAGTCACGTAAAGAAATGTGAAAGTTGTCAAAAGCATGCAAAAATAATATGGTCCCCGCCTGCCGAGTTACACCTTATCTCAGCTCCATGGCCCTTTTTTAAATGGGGAATGGATTTGTTGGGACCATTTAAAGAGGCAAAAGGACAGTTGAAATGGTTGATATTTGTTGTTGATTATTTCACTAAGTGGATAGAAGCATAACCTATTTCTACCATAACATCATCCCAGGTACAACGTTTTTTTGAAAGAAACATCATTGCCATATTTGGTATCCTGGGCTAAATTTTGACAGATAATGGGACTCAATTTATTGACAGGTGGTTTCAAGAAATGATGGCTGGTTTTCAGATCAAACATCATTTTGCATCAGTTGAACACCCACAATCCAATGGGCAGGCCGAAGTAGCGAATAAGGTAATCATGGACCGCTTAAGGAAACGAATGCAAGAGGCTAGTTCTAGTTGGGTCGAACAATTGTATTACGTTCTATAGGGGTACAAGACTACCAAACCTCCACCAAGGAAACCCTATTTAGAATGACATATGGTTGTGAGGCGATGATACCGGTTGAAATTGGTCAACCATCTTGGCGGAGGAAGAATGTTCTTTAGGCAGAAGAAGAACAGAACAATGAAGCTTTGGCCATAGAATTGGACTTGCTAGATGAAGTCCGAATTAATGCACATTGTTGAGATCTAGCGGCAAAAAAATTAATGGCCATCAAATACAACAAGAAAGTGAAGCCTTAATTTTTTGACAAAGGGGATTTAGTGCTACGACGTGCGGATATCGGTAATAAAAATGCTAGAGATGGAAAGTTCGCAGCTAATTGGGAATGACCCTACCGGGTTCTTGAAAAACTTGGACAGGGAGCCTATGTGTTGGAAACTCTTGATGGAAAGAGAATAAAACGAACTTGGAATGCGGATAAACTGAAAGTGTATTACAGTTGAATCCAGGTCTGATGTTTCGTCATATGATATTTTTCTTTGGTTAGGATTAATAAGCTGTAATTTCGGTTGAATATTAATTTATTTTCCTTTGTAAAGGACTTGTAAGCATAATTTGGAAATCATGTCGTTTCTTATTTATTGAAGGCATGAGTCATTTTATAGCAAGTGAAGAATAAATGAAAGATTTTGCCTTTATCATGATTTTTCATATAATGATGAAAACCGGTCACGACCAGAATGTCAAAAGATGCATGCATATAACCCTTGTGCATACAATGCGTCAAAGTTAATATCTTGCCCAAGAGTAATGTGTTACTTAAACCCTGATCAGGTTAGAATGTGGAAATGTGGGGGTAACAAACCCAATTTCTACATGTATCACATTAATTTTGGTTAAGATTAAATTCAGGGATGATAATCCAGAACCAGATGCAAAGATACACCAAAAAGAATCTTTGTGAAATATAAGGCCTGGTCGTTGATGCCAGATGAATATTTAAGTAGCCTGTAATAAATATTGCTGATTTTGGCCAAATCATTGAATAGAATCTAGCATAACATGGATTCATATATGTAAACGGATTCATGCATGTAAATAAAATTTGAGGGAATTCTCAATGCAAATTATGTTTATATGCAATAAAAGAATAAGAAAGAACCGAGACAAGACCCGATGATGCTTGATAATAACTCTGGACAATTCCGACATTATTTAAAACACGTAAAAAAAGGGGCTCGAAAAACCCCAAACAAAAAGACACAATTACATTTTAACCGGCATCCCGAATCTTCGATATTCAAGTTGCCCGGGACTGAGCTTGGTCTTCAGTAGTATCGCCACCCCCCTCCTTGTGGCTTGGATCTTCTTCCAATGGCGCAATTGAGTCTTCACAAGGAGAAAAGGGAAGGATTAACTTACCATTGAAAATACTATGAATACACTGCAAATGAACCAAAAGGGGGAGTGAATTGGTTCAAACTAGAAATTTAAAACTTTCTGAAACAAATTGCGGAATTGAAACTTAGGATTGTATCACAAGTTCACCTTTACCAAGTCAGAAATCTTTCTTCTCCCAAGATCACCTTTAGTTATGAAAGCAATGACAGAAAAATGTTTCTTTGATAATAATGCTTGAGTTCACAAGGACATGTAATGAAACATACAGAAAAATAAACAAAACACAAAGCAATTATACTGGTTCACTTCTCAACCTTGGAGGCTACATCCAATTGCTTCCAACCCACACTAGGTTAGAGTAATTGCTAAATCAAAGAATCTTTTACAAGCTGTTTACAAATGATCTCTTTATCAACACTAGACAAAGAAACTGATTCTAAAACCATATTAGAATACAAATCACAAGATACTGAGAACCCTACTCAGAATCCCAAACCTAGAGAACCCTACTCTAGCAAGCTTGAAAAGAAACCAATGAAATACCACAATACAACAGAAAATGTTAGAACTTCAAAAAAAAGATAGATTCCAGATAAACACAACCTGAGATCTTTCATGTATGAATGAATGAATGAAATGAGATTACCACACTCTTCAGGTTGTAAAGCATAATAGTTCAGAATCACAATTCTTGAAAACCTTCTTTCTTTAAAACATATTCTCTAAAAACTCAGAAATCTTGATCACACAAGATGTTGTTGAAAAGAATATGAATACTTCACACTTAATCAAGAGGGGGGGGGGGGTGAATTGGTTAAACCTTGGTATATTAAAAATTTCTTTAATCTAAATCAGAGTTTCTAGGATCTTAATCACTTTTCAAAAACCAAGAAACCTTATTCAATCAAGTAGCTCAGCCCCAAGGAATTCAATGAATCAAAACTGACTTTGTTGGTCAAGCAAATGAATCAAGAAACAATTAAAATGAAGATGATAGAGATTGAGAATCAATACACAAACAATTTATACTGGTTCACTTCAAAACCATGAAGCTACATCCAGTTTCTTCCAACCAACACTAGGTTAGAGTTCCACTATTATAATTTTCAGTTCTTACAATCAATTACAATGTCTCCCATTATCAACCCTAGATAAAGTACAGAAATCTAAAACCCTATTAGATTCTTAGAGACAAGAACCTGAGAACACTACTCAGTTCTTCCACCTAGAGAACCCCTTCTCTAGTTACAAGCAAGAACCCAATTACAATAGCCAAATTACAAAGAAAATCCAAAAAAAAAATTACAATCAGATTAAGGAGAGAAACAACCTGATGATCCAAAGTATGCAATGCAAAATGAAGTTACCAGATCAGGTTGAATGATTAAAAGACAATAAGCACAACTTTCCTTAATCTTGAAATGGTTTCAAGCTCCAAGAATGACTTAAACACACATGATCAATGCACAATGGAGCAAGACACAATTAAACCCTTAGAAAACACTTTAAAATGCTCATAAGACTGTTTAAGCTCAGAAAATACGTATGGGTAATGTTCCACAAAGTTATCAAAGCAGTTGAGCATCAATCCTATTTATAACAGCTTTTTGTAACTGTCTGTAATAGATTAAATCACCATTTTAATCGATTAAAACACTTATGTAATTGCTTAAATCACCATTTTAATCGATTAAAATGTTCATGAGTTTTCTGGGTTTGAATAACGAGCCAAATAATCGATTATTCCAGTAGCACTATATTTTATAAAAAGCTTGTGTAATCGATTACGAAACATGGTAATCGATTATTCCATTGCAACATGTTTTTCTTAAAACGTTGTGTAATCGATTACGAATCCTGGTAATCGATTATTCCAGTAGAACCATCTTTTTCAAAAAGCTTATGTAATCGATTACAAATAATGGTAATCGATTAAAGTGTTCATGAAAGCTTTTCTAGATTTGAAAATGAAACAAATAATCGATTAATTCATTATGTAATCGATTATTACAGTGCACTTTGCATTTTTCCAAAAATAATTGAATCAGTTTAGAAACTTAGTCAAATTATCAAAGCCTTGTGATTTTTATGAAATCAATTAAGTTAATTATGGATTAAATGAATGCAATGCACTTGGATCACCAGAATTGCTTTTCTTTTACACATTTCACACTAAATTATCTTCAAGGCATCCAATGCATGTTGAAAGCTCAAAACCAATGCTTGAATCAAAGTTCCTTTACATTCTTTAAGTAGCTCCCCCTGAATCCAACAATTGTTTGAACTCAGAGTAAACAGTAATTTGGGCACTTATGAAAGCTCTGAAAACTTTTGGGTAAGTCACTCTTGTTCAGAGTAAAACATTAAATGATAGGTAAGCTTTTGCAAGAAAATAGTGTTCAGATGATTACATGAAATCTACTCACAAAGTGAGGATGTGTAAGTATAGCATGAAAACAACTAACTTTGCTTAACAAAGGATTAATTGGTTAAGCTTGATAGCTTTCATCCAAAGAATGATAGGTTTAGAGCATGAGAGAGAAAGAGAGTTTGTTCACTTTTTGTAACATCTCTTGTTTATGAAACTTGCTTACATAGGCTCTTCACAAAATATAAATGGTGTAGGAAGATGAGCTTCACATTCCTTCCATTGAGTCTTCATTAAATGCATGAAGCGCTTTGCATGTTACTTCTCTCTACATTTCTAAATGTCTACTGTTAAGGAGGAGAGAGAAGATGGCTTCCCAAAAAGATGTTGGCAACTTCTAAAAATCAAACTTGCTTTTTCTAACCATTCCTTTTTTGTTCACTCTCTTAGTACTATATGCCTCAACAATTGTTTTGCTTAGGAGTTGTATATATACTCAAAATATCCTATTTTTCATTAAATGCTAGAGATATTTAAACATTATAGCATATTTGAAAAAGAAACAGAAATATCAATCTAATACTCATACGAGGAAGAATATAAGAACAAATAAACCATAACAAAGCGAATGTTATGGAAAAGAAAGCTTTAGGCACGTGTTCATATTGGATGATAGAAAAACTTAGTTTATGTGATAAAATGTTGGATGCAAGTTGTAACGACCCGCCATGTCGCTACTATATCACTAACTCAGAACCATGACATAAATTCATTTTTAATAAAAAGAACACCCCTTTGATTATTTGGGAAAACGATAGTAAATTTTTGTGAGCATATAGTGTTCATCATTATATAAAATACACATAATGGAAGGTATTCATAAGACATCTCGAATATATGTTTGCACACATCAGACATAGTTTAATTACAAGTACAAAAGATTACTTCCCAAAATATGCATCAAACGCTTTACAATAGAAAGAGAAATTAAAAGTTAGGGGTGTGAATAGCAAAGCAATGAGTGCATCTATTAAAACAAGGGGTACATCTAGCAAAGTGCAACTCCTGCCCGGGATCATGTCCGTCGAAATCTCGGTAAAACACGGCGGCTCCAACAACTCGGACTTCTCCCAAAGGCACCTAATGCTGCCCATCTGCTCACATGAACCCGGTTCGCGATCATCACAAGTACCAAACCACAAGATACAACAAAGCAAAGGTGAGTTCATCATGTTAAATAACAATGATAAATACAGCAGGCAACAGGCGCACAACCCGGTCAAGAAGCAACACGGTTGTCGACATATAAATACAACATTCCAAGCATCCATCAAACACCAACATATACGGACATCCAAACCCATATCATAGATCAACTCATAAAATCTAGTATGATGCATGCTCCTGACTCAATTCTCATTATGCAATGTGGTACCATCCCAGAAATGGGCCATCCCAGTGGTTAGATGATGCCGCAGCTTGTCAGGATCACTCTGTGGTGCATAGGAATCACCCCACCATAGTGATCAGCCAATGGGTGTCAGAAGGAGTTCCCAACAGATGTGGTCCCCTAGTACCTTCGTACCCTACAACCAATCATCAACCCCATTTCCGTCATGCAAAATGTCATATGTTACGTAGGCTCCATCAATGTATGGCCCGACCCGTGATCAACTCGTCATGGCTAGGATACTGCCATACACCCTCTATGTAACATACCGCCCACCCAAGGGCCCAACGATGCACTGACTGTGGTCCTAGCAAGGTTTACCACCACCCAGTCCCGGCATCTCACTGCTATACATAGAATATCACCACGGCACCATCAATGTATAGCCCGACCCGGGATCAACTCGTCCTGGCTAGGATACTGCCATACACCCCCGTGGGTATTTATGTATATTCGAACATGTTCGTCATCTCAAGCCATCACATAGGCCGAGTTCAAAAGCTACCAACGCAAACCCATACATCACTCACAAGCATATACAAACAAGCAAACTAGTGTGAAGTACAAGGTGTTCGGGTCGGCGCTTAGACATTCTATCTCAAGATAAGAATCCAAACAAGGTCGGACGAAGGCGGATAAGGTCAGTAGAGCTCGGACCAGGTTTTTAAGGGTCGGTCAAAGGAGTAAAGTTTAGGTAAGAGAAGGCAAGGGTGGCAAATTGGACGAGGTTTATAAGAATCCGGGTTGGTATTTCACCAATCCACACAAGGGTGTAAGGGATTCCAGTGGCTCATTTCCCATAGACGAGCTCTGCCGAGTAGGGAACCCGACAGTTCTCAATAAAAGGGTTTGGACTTGGCAATTCTAAAGGGAACATCCCATCCTGGGGTGAGGGAACCCGACAGTTCTCAAGAAAAGGGTTTGGACTTGGCAATTCTAAAGGGAACATCCCATCCCGGGGTGAGGAAGCCCAGTCTCTCTAAAAAGGATGAGCTTCTAGAGGTGACACGTGTCTGTAACCTGGTTGTTTAGAAAAAGGAACACAAGCTCAACCGAGTAAGGGAACCCGGTGGCTCTTCTCCCAAGAAGGCACGAGTTCATCCGAGTTACACAACCCAATGGCTCTCTCTTTGGTGAGGTAACAGTCCAACAGCTCCAACGTATCACCCGGGTAAGGACCCCGGTATACCTTAACAAAAAGGAAACGAGTCTTAACAACACTGGGGAAGCAACCCCCGTGTAGGTGACCAGGTCTACGGACGTCCGCCAACAAAGTCTAAGTTACATCCTGCATGCATGCACGCATGCCACGTAACCCGCTTAACTCGGTCTACCCATCCCGGTAGCCGACATCGAAACACGGGGTTCGATATGTATATCTAATCCGACCAACCCACCTCGGTACTCATCACCTTCACAAACACTTCCACGAGTGTCTTAGAAACCTTTTCCGCATCAAAATGCCAACTTTACGCACATGTGCGGGGAGTTCTTAAAACATCTACTCCCCCCCAAGAGCACCAAACATCAACACAAAACAACATTCAACAAGTTCAAGGCATAACATGTCCCATTCATAAAATTACATGGCTTTTCTGAAAAGCCACACACACACACACAGGGACACACAGTTATCGTCATGGCTGGACTCCCTGGTCCCCAAATTGTGGTATCTAAAGCTGTTAAGAAACACGATAAACTCCCTTTACCTAATTAGGAGTCCGCTCACAAGCTTTACGATGTGTTTGTCCTAAGCTCCAGCTTCGACCAAGAGGTTCTTCTCGACGTCGGGAGTTCCGCAGCAGCTACAGTGACTCTCGTGGGAGGAAGGCAACATAGAAAGGTTAAGGGAGAGGAAAAGAGAGTTCTGGGTGAGAGTTTCAGAGAGAGAGGACGGAGAAAAAAGTAAGAGGAAAACGCAAAGAGAAGAGAGACGAATAAGCTTCCACTGCACACTCCTTCCCTTAAGTACTCAGCTGACAGAACATGTCCTCCTTGTGTGTTCGGGCAGCAACCACAACCAATCAAAGTTGACTTAGGCAAAACACTCAACAACAGGTTATAAGTAAAATAGTTAATCAATCAACTAAACACATGTAATTTAATTAGTATAACACACACATCAAGCATCCAGATTAGCAATATATAATCTGGGTCGTTACACAAGTTTTCTATGAAAGCCATTGCATGTAAGTTAATAGTGCTTTGGACGTTGGATTATTGGGTGCATATTGTGATAGCATGTCAGGTGCTATGTTCAAAAACATATTAGTGCAATTAAGATAGAACAAATATACTTATCACTTTGTTGGATGTAAGTTCAATTTGTATTGCTTAATAAACTTCATTAGTTCATCAAAGTTTAATAACTTTTGTTATCATCACTACTATCAGATTTTTAGGAAATTGACATTATCCATGTTTTTGGTTCCAACACTGTTTTCCAATCAAACAATATTCTTATTTTCTCTTCTTAAATCACGATAAATTGATAATTATAAAACACATGTGAATTTGATATTTTGTTACTTGATGACAACCTTCACTTGCAACTTTCCAATTTCTTCTTGAAAACTTTCTCCACATGATCAAGTTGGTTGGCAAGCCCTTCATTTGACTCCTAGTTTTGAACCAATAAAATTTTTCTATATGATTTTTCTTCTTACAACAAAGACATGGTGGATACCTACCATTCCAACCTCCTCCGTTATTCCTTTATTTTTCCTTAACAAATTCCTTTTTTCCTTTA
>CM023957.1:24540721-24558732 GCA_013407115.1 Glycine latifolia
TAATTAATGTTGCGTACCTTAAGACTTGCCTTTGTTGTTATACTCAAAAACACCTTTAATGTCTCCCTATGTACTTAATGATCTTCTCTGTTAATTAATGTTGCGTACCTTAAGACTTGCCTTTGTTGTTATACTCAAAAACACCTTCAATGTCTCCCTATGTACTTAATGATCTTCTCTGTTTAGTGGTGGCCTGCAAAGCATTCAATAGCTTTATAATTGTTATTTGAAAAAAATTCGTATTTTCTTCAACAAAGTAATTTTTTATTAAAACCTTTCTTGAAGACACACTATGATTTTCTGTACAACTCATGATCACTAAGTTCTTCACCTAGTAATATAATTTGTGCAATCACCTTAGAAAGCTTATCAATAAACTCTTTCATTGTTTAAACTCCTTTCATTTTAATTGCTTCAAATTCTCTTTTCAAATTTAGCACATTCATCTCCTAGTTCTTTCTCTACCTAGGAACTCCTCCTTGAACTTGTCCTAGACCTGTTTTATAGTCTTAAGATTCAACATTTTAATTGCATGGTCATGTATTGACACTTGTATGATGGTAAGTGCCCTACCTTCCTAAGCCTTTCATTCATTGTGGAATGTTATCTGAGCCACTATTTGGTGAAGGAGTTGGTTGCTAATAATTTCTACCATTTCCCATAAACTTTAACCTCTCATATAAGTTCCCATATTTACAACTCAAAAATCATAGTTTTCTCTTGCAAATACCAGATGTGGAGGTAAGAAGTTGCTACTCTTCCATATTAGTTTATGGGTATTTTTCTTGTTTGTATATATTTTTCTAAGGTTTTCTCACACACACCTTTAAAAATCAATAGAGATATGATGAAAGTGTATTCACGTTTTGAAATTGTCAGCATACATATAATGACTTGCTTTTAAATAACCAATAATGAAGCCAAGTTTGTTCTTAGCTAGCAGTGCATTCTGCATAAGCTTTGCCCAATTATGGTAATTAATCTCACCACGTAAGGTGACAGTAGTTAACACCATGACAGAATTATTTGACAGTGCAAGAAAGAAAAGATATATATGATGAGAGACCTTCAAAGTGCCACTTAAATTAGTGGTAACCATACTATATCAGAGTAAATGCAGAAGATATAAAATCAAATTCTTCTGATACCATATTAGAAATTGTATTTGCGATAACTTTTGTTTGTTTGCATTGATCAAGACTGTGCCATTAAATAGGCAAGAAACAACCCCAACCTAGCTACATATTCGAAATAAAGCTACAAATAAACAACAGAAGATAACAACCCATAACAACCTTAGCTACAAACAGAAAACTACTATTATCTTCCAATATTTTCTCTAATAATTGTAGAACTCTTTGTGTTTTTTTAATCAAAATCTTTGTATTGGGTCAATAATTTACCATGCATACTTTTTGGATGGATCAACACATTATTTTATGTGATTTTAAACATATGTTAGTTACATTTGCTAGCACTATATTGCTTTTATTAAATGACTATGGTATTTAGGGGCTAATAGGTTATGACAAAGTGAGGATGACATGTATAATATTGTGACATGCAAGTTTGGATATGACTTGTATACATTATGTTTTTTTCCTGAATAAGCATTTTATTTGGTAGGTAATATCGATGAAACGAAAGATACAGACTTAGAAATCGAGAGCAATATGAAGAAATGACTTTAAATCTTTGTGTACTAACCCCAATCGAATTGTTTGTGATTTTGAAGTGAAGGAAATCATTTTATCTACTACTAATAGACAAATTGGAGTATTACAATAATGAGACATCTAAGGTTGTTTCACATAATGTACTTCTAAATAATTGCTCCATAGATCCTATATCTATCTATATAAATAAGAAATCATGTGACGGAGGATTTTTATTTGTACAAATGTTACTCCGAACTTGGAACAAGTATGAAGAAATTAACTATACTTCTTTATCTTTTAAGTTGTTATGTCATATCAGTCGCTCAAGACCATTGGTCTTTATCCGGATTTGATAAAAAATGGGATCACATCTTATGGACGAGTTGAGAAGAATTCTAATCTAGTTCATGGCATATTAGAAGTAGAAGGCGCTCTTGTGGGATCTCATATAGGGATCTCATATAGTATGTGAAAAATGCCCGAGAAACTAAACGTGTTTGTTTAAACTTTTTTTTTAATAAATAAAATACATTTTAATTAGCAACTTTAATGTGCTTCTTAATTTTTTTATTATAAAAAAAGTAGTTTAAATAGACAATTCCATATCACATGTAACAATAATTTTTTAAAATTATTTGATTCATTATAGCAAGTGTAAATGCATTGCATGATTTCTTTGTAAGTATTCTTTGATTCATACAATTAAGCACTAAAATTTAAATTAATGGTTGTAATTTGTAAATCATAGTAATCATTTTTTAAGTACATGATGAACTTTAAGTCAACTCCAATGTAATTTTGTAAGCTCCAACATCTTTAGATTTTTAAAAATTAAATCAAATTAACAATAAATTAATGAGTTTTATATTTTTTAATATCTATAAATATGACAAATTTTTATTTAGTGTTTTAAAAAAATATTAATTTTATCGTGCGTATCACTTTAGTCCTACCACGTTAGCTATTGAGATTAATTTAAGTGTCACGCAAGTTGTCTTAGATGGAACATTGTAAAGAATATACACACTGTGTTTAGTAATTATGTATTAATCTATAAAAAGAAAGCGAAGGGAGAAAGGAGAGAGGGGAAGGGAAATGCTTCGTTGCTCAATTGGCTTGGGAGGAACTTGGGAAGAAGCAAAAAATATTGGTGAATCCTATGTTTTATCTTTAATATTTTTAATATTGGAGACAAATTTATTCAAAGAGGTCATAAACTTTCTATTAGGTCATAAACTTTCTATTTTCATATCTACCCATCTTCACATTTTTTCTATTTTCAATTATCGTAATATGACATTTGAAAATAAAAATACCTGGTGTAACACCCTTTATCATATTTAGTAAACTTACTCTTATTATATCTTAAAAAAGTATAAAAATATGTTTAGTATTTATAAGTGAATTACGAAACAGGTAAGAATATTTTTCTTTTATACATGAAAGGACAATATCATTTAGTAATTATAAAAACCAAACTTATTTAAAAGTTTGTAATTTAGTAATGAAATTAAGATAACACTATTTATTATATACATAACGGGTAACATCTAAGAGTGTGAATTAATTGGTATGCAATTACTTTAGATACTCAAAGTAAAAGTTGTCACCTACAATAATCCTACTTGACTCGAACAATACACTTAAAACCAGATAATGATAGAAGTGTCTGGTATAGATCCTCCTCAATGTCCCCTTCAAGCTCAATGTCCAAAAAGAGATCATCATGGGTCCAATTTCCTTCTTGGAAGAATTGCAGTGAAACTCTTCTCAAAACTGAAATATTTGCCATCCCTATAGTGAGGTTATACCACATACATATATTCTTGAATCACGAATCACAAACACAAGTTCTGCACTAACTTGCCATGGCCGAAATTTCCTCCCCATGAAAAATATCAGTTTGATGGCTTTCAATGAAACAAACAGGGATGCCAATTATGACTACTGGAACAATACCAAGTGAAGACAGTGTGACCTTGTCCCATCTTTGTGCCATCTACTTCAATGGCATTATCAAGTATATTAGCGCAGTCTTGCCATGGAGAAGCACCAATTTGGCACTAAAATGCCACTTTGTTAATGTTAACAAACAATATCTAATGGTAGGACCAAAAATGATGGATCGAATCATCTTTCAAGGATCATGAATTTCGACTAAATCAGTCAGGGAATAATTTGATGGACAATTGATATTTTATTAGAGACCAATTTGGAGTATTGTACTATGACTTATAAAGGGCGTTTTCTAATACTATCTATTTATGCAGATTTCAATTAAGTAAAAAAAAAAAAGAAGACATAAGGAGAAATAAGAACAGAAATATTCTATACAGATTTAGCTCACAACTCAGGCAAAGATCTAGCTCACTGTCTAGCCATGAGAGAGCTGCTGTGGTGAAGGAAGTCACTCATCAATTAGTTTGAAGAAAAAGAAGACATCGCTCTTTTGGGAATTGCACTTCAAAGATAATGTGTCATTTGTGCTCTAATAGAGTTTCTTTGATAATGTATCATGCATTGATGATGTAAACAAGTTCAAAATTGGGTGTCCTTTTCTCTTTTATGAACTCTTTTGCACATATTCTGCACATTGACTCCTTGTTTTGTTTGGATAAAGCATACCTGCTATTATACTCCAAAGATTTGTACCCTAACCTAAAGAACTGAAACCAAAGTGGCAAGCATTGCAAAACATGAAGGGAAATTATACATTACAGATATCTGCAAGATTCCATTAAGAATCAAAGCAAAAGTTTTCATAAATTTATGATGCATGGATCAATGATTTCTAGTGTTGCTTCAAACTGAGTCAAATTAAGGAGGAACATATGGAGCTCTTCTTTCTAAGCATCCAGAGGTCCTGCTTGGCATGGTTTATTACTTCTTCCACTGAGGAATCCTTTGAACAGCAACCTAAAAGGCCACCATAGCAAATATATTAATCTACTAGACCTATTGCACATGAGGAAAACCAATCTTAATTTTGAAAGTAATCATTACTTGAGATCTCAATATTTTTATACCTCATTCTTTAAGACATCTAAAAATAGAAAAAGATTCCCTACTCACTAAATTTCTTCTACTTTAAGGTGAAAGAGACAAGCAAATGCAAATTTACTTTCTGCATGCTATAATTGTCTTCATCAGTGATGGTCCCATTATAGACTTCATATAGGAATAGATATGTTAATGGTACTTGTGGTGAATTGGCATCCAATCAGATTAAATTATTATAAAATCAATAAACATTTTATTTAAAATATCAAATAAAAGTAGATCATGATCATGGTATATGCTGTGCTCTTACACTCGTGACACCACTCTTGCTACACACAGAACACCTACTATGATTTTGAAAGATACCTTGCCAGAGTTTTCTTTGTTTCCAACAATAGTTTGACAAGCCAGCCTCCAAGATTCGGGTTTCTGTTTAAAATGGCAAAAGCTTAGAAGATCAGAAAATTTCAAAACTTACCATCATATCACCCTAAAAAATTAAAAGAACCTTTCTAAGAAGCTGGTATTGCAAAATAAAAAAAAGGGGGTTATAAATCACCAATTCCTCATTGTTCCATTGGACAAGCTGGAAGTGCATTCAATTCAATAATGTTAATATCAAATGGCTTTCACAGAGATTAGGAAATTTCTACAGTGGCTTAGGATAGGAAATTTCCAATCAGCTAAACCGTGTATCACAATTCAATTCAACTCAATTGCAAATTAAACCAGTTAAAATTGAGTCATGACTTGAACAAAGTGTTATTGTATATGTGTGTGAGAGGGAGAGAGAACATGCCTTCTTAAGATATCTGAGTTCAGTGTTTGTTCTTTCATTTAAAAGATCCTTTCCTTCAATAATCTGCAACAAAAGAATCAACATATACTTGCAATTAGAGATTGATAAATACATTTACTTTGTAAAAAACCCTAGAACTATATTATGCCTTGAGAAAAACTCAAGATCAAAGATTCATGCCTCAAGATGTTATGCTTATTAATTGGCCAAGACAAACTATACTTGGGTGTGTTTAGAAGTTAGAACACCGTGTATAGAGTTGAGAAAGTTCATTTTCAATCAAATGATTAATGAATGAGCCAACATTACACAAAATATGATTAATGAATTAATTTTGAATTTTTAAAATTAGTATCGTTCTAAAGATTTTTCTTACAAGAATTATTTATATATAAGAATTGAAATATTTTGTTTAGCACATTGTTAACATGGGGACATATTAACATGAGAACAACACAACTCCTTACCTCTACTATGCATGTTCCGCAGCTACCACCTCCCGCGCAGTTCATAAGCTTCCCCTGTTCTTGATGCAGTTAAAACTAGTTCCCAACAACTACATAATATGATTTAAATATGTACTTGATACTTATAACTATACTAAAATTTGATTTTAATTCATATAAAGTTCGAGTTTTTTAATAATAAAGAGACTATTTTAAACTAATTATATAAATAGAGGAGCCAAATTAATAATTTAGTTTTTTTGAAATGTAATTTCGATACTCAATTATATTATAATGAGTTGACTAAAGTTACTATATTTAGAAAACATGATCTATAGTAACAATCAAAAGTCAAAACTCATTTAGAGGGACCAAGTTACTGTATATAAGATCTATTTAGAGCAACTTTAGTGTAAGATCTTGAGTAAAGATCTTGAGCTCAAGATCTGATCTTCACTAGATCTCCCACTAAAGAACAAAATGGAAGAGATATTGAAAGATCTTAAATCCTACTTGACACTATGGGATCTACTAAAAAGTGATCTAAGATCCCAATTTGGGATCTACCACTAAAGATGCTAATAACAAATAAAAGTCAAAACTCAAATTTATAAAAAAAACTTCATTTAAAAAAAATAATAGAGACGCATTTAAACTTAATAAATAAAAACAGGGTAAAAGATCTGATTCATTAGAATTTTAAGGAAGACAAAACTTGAATGGTACATAAGATTCAAATACAAATTGTAAAAATTTGAGTTTCAAAACTTGAATGGTACAACACTAAAAATTCCATTAAATTTAAACTGACATAAGTTAATATATATGCTTGATGGAAATTGTAAAAGCTTAAACCTTTTAAGAATACATATTAATACATTCAATATACTTTCAAGAGTTTAATTTTTATGCATTTTCAGCGTAAATTTGTTTATATTATAACCGGTTAGAAATAATTATAAATACAACTTCTGATATAATTATTATAAAGTAAATAAATTTATTACACATGATAATATAAAAATCTTTACATTATCATGCATAAATTATTGACTCTGTTTTTAACTACTACAAATATATAAACATGAAATAACTTTCATATTTTTAATATACTAACAACTATTTTTTTTCTTATAAAGCACTTCGTGACATCTATAATAAATATTAAATAAATAAGAAAAAAAAAACTACTACATAGTAGTTGAGATTGAGAATCTGGTGCAAAAGATGTTAGTGGTTGTGGTTGATTGAAAACATGTGGTATGAGACTTACATAGGTGGCATAAAGCTCGATCTTGTTATCCAACATGATGTTCCTCAACAGCTTCTCTCCACTTATTGCTTTCGCTTTCTCCACCGGGTACGATCCATCACTTCCCGGTTTTGGCTTGCAACAACAAACAACAATTTCACATTTTTCATTCATTCATTCCACACTTCAATTCTAACTAACTAGCTAGCTGAATTTTTATGCTACATTGGAAAAAAAAAAAAACAAAGTAAAAGCACAAATGTGAAATGTATTGCTTAAATTTCATAGCTAGGAATAAGATTAGTTAAATGATACTCCGATACCAAAGGGTTTAACTTGGTTGAATAAATGTCTGAGTATTGTAACGCCTGTTATCGTGTTTAATTCTTACTGATAAAAAAAATATACCCCGATGAACTCGAGCTCTATCTCGGGAGGAGATTCCGGCGATGAGGCGGCGGCGAAAATGACCGAGTTGGGCTGCCGCCGCCGGGGAAAATAGATGGCCGGATTCTGGGCGTCAGCGGCGAGAGAAATGGTGGTGAATATACTCATGGAAGCCATTGTTGTTTCTGTTATGGATGGTTCGCGCGCGCTCACCTTCTTGTTCCTAAAGTCTCCTTTGTTTTTATCTCTTGTGATGTAAAATAGTGCAAACTGCAAATGGCCAATGAGAAGTGTGTTTTGTATAAATTTGGAACTTTATGTCCGGTTTCTTATTTACATTTGATATATACTCTCTAGAACTCGCTCTGTCTTACCAGGCGAAATAAATATAAATTCCAATTTTGAATAGATTATCGAAGAATTTCAGTGTTATTTGTTCACTATGAAAAAAAAAAGTTGTTTTAACGTTATATTTTGGTACACAAAAAGTTTTATCAATTATATCATTAGACTAGGCAAAATCGAACTTTGGTTACTTAGATAAGATCTTGGGTTTAAATTCTATAAATAAATAAAATTATTAAAAAAAGAGATCTATTAAAAGTGGTCAAATAAATTTTTCAATAAAAATTAGATATTAATAAAATTAGTAAATATTTGCACTTATAAGATAGTTAAAAAAAATACTGCAAAATCTCGTTGATCAGGACCAGGTTAAAGATAACTTATAAATAGTATCCTACTTCAACTCATTAATTGATATGTCTTTTAAAAATAAAATTGTGAGGCCAAGGACGAAGTTAGCTTAATTTTTATGAGAGGGCCATATGTAAAGAGTAAATAAATGAATTTTTAAAAATTAATATAAATTAAAATTAATCAAAAAGCAAAAGATGCACCATTACTTATACAAAACGTAAATTAAAACAACAAGTTAAAGGAAGAAAGTTGAGCTCGACGATGCTTCAAAGAAATTGGTCGTTATGGAAACCAAATTTGGTTTATAGGAAACTCCCAAATCATTGGTTGCAATCCAATTCTAGTTCATTACGAAAATTGTTTATATCTTCAAGGACAAATATTTGGTATTTTTAGCTCACTTTGCTCTCTTGTTCATGAGATGAAATGTTAAGGTTGAATGTCTTAAATATATAAGAATCTCTTGGGACATTTGTATATCTTTTAAAGAATTTGTCAATTGTTTTCATTTTACTCGCACCTAAAACAATAAATCAATCAGACATATGAGTTAAACATTTTTAAAGCTTAAATATATTTTTTATTTTTAATAAATATTCAATTTTTATTTATTTTTAATAAATTTTTATTTTGCATTGAGTCCCTACCTAATAAAACAATATTTTTATTTTGGTAATTGATATTTTATTTTAGTTCTTGATAAATTATTGAATTTTGTGTTTATATCCTAATAAATTGATAAATTTTATTTTAGTCCTAAATAATAATAAATGAAAAAAATTATTACAGAAAAAACACAAAAATCACCAATTTATCATAGACTAAAAATAAGTGTTAAAGACAAAAAATAAAATTCTTGTTTTTATATGAGTTCAATACAAAACAAAAAATTGTTATTAAAAAAATACAAAAATTAAATATTTATTAAGAATAAAAGATATATTTAAATGATTTTTTAAAAAGTCACAAAATCATTTTTTTATGATAACCAACCATAGCATTTTTCTTAAAAAGGAATGAGATATATGCAAACATTTAAGTATTGTGATGCGTTAAAACAAGAATATCTTCCAATCACGTCAAAGAAAAATCCCTTCCAATCAATACATATTATCAAATACCAATAACTTATTTAAAGGGTATTCCTTATATTATATGCACGTGAAGTAATCTCAATAAATTGTTCTTGAAACTTAAAACTAAAACAAAGTCAAACAAAATGACATAAAATCTAAGATGCCTAGAGAAATCCATATTTTGTGTTGAAAAATCTGAAATGCACGTGGAATGCTTTGATAGTTTATTAAAGCTAAAACAAAGTAAAGTTTTTAATATTTGGATAACATTGAAAAAACATTTTTCGAAGTCTTTTTAAAGAAGCTTGCTCAATTAGGTAGCTAGTCTTAAAATGCTTTAGAATTCGAGATCTTACTAATAAGTATTATAAGATTCTTCAGCACCAGCTCAAGGAAATGGAATATTTTGTGATGAGGTTGGAGTCTCCGGTGAAATTATGCATCTTGAGTATCTAAAAAACAGGTTTGGTTAACCAAATTATCTAAAAAAAAGGTTCAATTAATCCAATTATTTCAATAAAAGAGGTTGGGTTAATCGAATTATTAAAATGAGGCAAAAAGGTACCATGGTCGTCTATTATGATGTTTTCCTAATTATAATCTATTGACATGTGTAGATGATATGTTGCTTAAAAATCAGTTTTTCTTTTCAAATAGAAAAGTATTTTATAAAAATATTTTGGATTTGAAAACCAGTTAAAAACTGATTCATTCTCTGATTCTTTCTTGAAATGTAGGTTCAGAGTTCAGACTATCCTATGGGAATCCAAACATGCTCTTAATTAGGGTTTCGTAGGGTGAAATAAAAGTTTTTACTTTTTATTTCACTTTTTTTTATTTCACTATTTATTTCACTTTTTTTTTATTCTCTTTAACGTATGCCAATGCAGGATAAGTGTATAAGAAATTGACGCCAAAATTGCAGCAACAAACTCCTAAAACTCCCACACGGTCCAAAAACAAACATTAAACGACTCGTCGTATAGAAGCACAGCACTCCTTTCCCTTTCCCTTCATTTCATCGTATTCGTGTTCTCAGTGTTCTGTTGCCAAAGTTCCAAAGTCCAAACCAATCCAATGCTCTCTCGCTCTTTCAAACCTCGTCATATACTCTCCTCCCTCCGTTCATTACCCTTAACCCTAAACCTAAACCCAACCCCTCCAATCCGAGCCTCCCCACACCGTCCCTTCTCTTCTTCATGGCTATCCGAACCTGGAAACCCAATCATCCAATGGCCCTCACTACCCCCACCAAAATCCACTCCGAACCCAACCCCAAACCTAAACCCCACACCCGACCCTCCCTCTCCCAACCCAAACGCTCTCTCCGTCATCTCCAACCTCTTCGCCGACCCTTCCCTCTCGCCCGGCCCGGCCCTCCACGCCGAGCTCGACCGGGCCGGAATCGAGCCGGACCCGGCCCTCCTGCTCGCCGTGTTCGATCGCTTCGGCTCGTCGCCCAAGCTGCTGCACTCGCTCTTCCTCTGGGCCCAGACGCGGCCCGCCTTCAGGCCCGGCCACAAGCTCTTTGACGCCGTAGTCAACGCGCTCGCGAGGGCGAGGGAGTTTGACGCCGCGTGGAAACTTGTTCTCCATCACGCCGAGAGAGACGGGGTAGAAGAAGAAGAAGAAAAAGAAGGGTTGGTTTCCGTTGGAACCTTCGCTATCATGATTCGGCGCTACGCTCGTGCAGGTAACGGAAAATGGTTTGGGATTTAGGGTTTCAATTTGAGTCTCGTAGTTTTGCCAATGAAAAAAAAAGGGCTTAAATACATTTGGTCCATTAAATTTAAAGTTTTTTTTTTCCGGTCAATGAAGTTTTTTAGATCTTGTAAAAATATGTTTGTTTTGTATTTGACTTTAAATTATTTTAGATAACTCTTTAAACAGTAAAAAAACTGTTTTGAATGGTAAAAAAATATTATCTAAAATACGTTAAAAACAAAAAATAAAATAAACATATTCGCCAAAGAAAAAAGTTTTCAAGATGAAAATGAAAAACAACTCTACTCTAAGTTGCATGGAAAAAAAATATTTAAACTTAAAAATAATAAGAGCTTATTTTTATAAGATTTTTACACTGCTAATATTAAGTGTGTTGTGTATATTTTGGGTTTTATTTTGCAAACTGAAATTAACTTGGAGTTGGTTTTCTTAACTTGATTTCACCGATAGTAATAAGTGAGTTTTTTTTTCTTTTGTGAAATAGTGATAAGTGAGTAACTTTGATTTATATTTTCAATTTTTTATTTGGAAAGTAAATTCGGTTAGTGTAATTTTCGTACACTATTGTCAACCAAATTGACTTTTAAAATAATTATTATTGAATTTACCACCCATGCCTATTTGCGTTTGGTTTTAGGATGATTTTTGTTAATGCACCTCAAAAACAACAAAATATTGGTTTTGCTGTTGGGTAACAAAAGCATGCAATTTAGGTTTTCAAATTGTTGAATTTAAATTTGGTATGTTGCAATACAAGTAATTATGAAGTTCTTGCCAATATGCTTATGAATTTTGATAACTCAAATGTGTAGTTTTTGTCCAAAATTATTCCGTTTCTTTTTTAATGATGAATTATTTGTTTTGAAAAAAAAAATCAGGTATGTCCAAACTGGCAATTAGAACATATGAGTTTGCCAGAAATAACAAGTCAATTGTGGATTCTGGCTCAGAAATGAGTTTATTTGAGATATTGATGGATTCACTTTGTAAAGAAGGGTCTGTGAGAGAAGCTTCAGAGTATTTCCTTTGGAAAAAGGAGTTGGACTTAAGTTGGGTTCCTTCTATTCGGGTTTATAACATAATGTTAAATGGATGGTTTCGATCGCGGAAACTCAAGCAGGGAGAGAGACTTTGGGCAGAGATGAAGGAGAATATGAGACCCACTGTGGTGACATATGGTACCCTTGTGGAAGGATATTGTCGAATGCGCCGTGTCGAAAAGGCACTTGAAATGGTTGGTGATATGACCAAAGAAGGAATTGCACCAAATGCAATTGTGTATAACCCAATAATTGATGCACTGGCCGAAGCTGGAAGATTCAAAGAGGCATTGGGTATGTTGGAACGTTTTCATGTTTTGGAAATAGGCCCTACTGATTCAACATACAATTCTCTGGTAAAGGGATTTTGTAAGGCAGGAGATCTTGTAGGTGCTAGTAAGATTCTTAAAATGATGATAAGTAGGGGTTTCCTCCCAAGTGCTATCACTTATAACTACTTTTTTAGGTACTTTTCAAGATGTAGAAAAATCGAGGAGGGGATGAACCTGTATACAAAGTTGATTCAATCTGGTTATACCCCAGATCGGTTAACTTACCATCTTCTGGTGAAGATGTTATGTGAAGAGGAGAAGTTGGACTTGGCAGTTCAAGTTAGCAAGGAAATGAGGCATAATGGATATGACATGGACTTGGCTACGAGTACCATGTTTGTTCACTTACTTTGCAAAGTGCGTAGGTTGGAAGAGGCTTTTGCGGAATTTGAGGACATGATACGGAGGGGTATAGTTCCTCAGTATCTCACTTTCCAGAGAATGAAAGCTGATTTAAAGAAACAAGGTATGACTGAAATGGCTCAAAAACTTTGCAAGTTGATGTCTTCTGTTCCCTATTCTCCCAACTTGCCAAATACTTATGGTGAAGTCAGAGAAGATGCATATGCCCGAAGAAAATCTATAATTCGGAAAGCCGAAGCATTTTCTGATATGCTGAAGGACTGTAAGGACCCTAGTGAACTTCGTAAGCATAGAAGTTCATCAGAAAATACTGTCTCAAGCACAAACAGTTTGATAGAGGATATTGAGAGAAAAAGAAAAACAGGATGAACTGCTGCGATCTCAGTATCAGCAGGCAGCAATTATGGACAGTTTGAAGCACATGGGAATTCTGCTGTATTTCCTTATGCAATTTGTACGCATCAAAGCAACAGGAAGTGGATCAGTGAAACGGATTCACTGTTGTCTACAACAGCATCTGCTACCAGAGTTCCTTATACAGAAAATAACTTCTTTTTTAGCCAAATTGTGGATATTTATCAATGAAGATAACAACAACTGAAGTTATTTCTTGCCGTTGGAGCTCACAGTAAATTGCTTTTAACGTGTTCCATTAAAAAGTTGGTACAAATCCCTGTAATCTTCTTCATTTTTGGTAAAAATCCAAGTAATCTTCTGATGGATCAAACAGGGGTCTGTTTAAGTGAAAATTGTGGTTGTATTTTATCTGGCTTATATTTGTATAATTTTTGTCATCTAATATGCTCATCTTACCATATATAAGGAGAGCCGATTAAGAATGGAGACCAGGTTAGGATTGAAATCCCTCATTTGGAGCTTTTTAAGAAAACCCCAGATGCTATCAAGCAAACTGTTCAGTTTTGAAATGACATCCTCCCCCTTCATGCTAACAATCTTAGAAAATCTTAATAAAAATATTTTTGATAACAACAGATTAGACAATTTGATAGGTAAAATATAACATGACCAGAGCGAGTTTTGCGGTAGCTGTGTTTACAAAAAAAAAAAAACTGGTTCAAAGGACTTGTAAGAGAGCTCCCCCTAAACTTGAGCATTAGAAATTCCAATTATCAGATCATAGACTTTGTTTCTTGTAAGAGCATGACTTATCCCAATTACACATTTAGATATGATGGCTAATAGATCGCCTTAAGACTTGGGAATCATGGTTATTTTATTCTATGCAGGAAACTGTCATCTATTGTTGAGTCGGAACTATTGCATCCAGCCTACCACTCGGGATCTGTGTTGAGTGAGGTCAATATCCACTGGCATGAACTTTCATCTTCACCTTTTAAGCATAATCATATTCCTGAGAAACTGGCTAGCTGGCCTATGTTGGGGGTATACTCTTAACCAACCTCTTGTGATGCTCAGTGATTTTTTGGGTTATCAAGTCAGTTTGTATAGTTTTTTAGCTCTAGTTATATAAGCCAAGAGGCCAAAAAAAAAAACTACCGAATACTAATTTATTTAGTATGATCAGGCTTCAAAAGTTTCAAGAGATTGTGATAATAGTTTTTGCTCATGAATTATCCTTATATACATTTGACGAGTGCCAATGTAGCATTACTTGTGCGAGATGTTCTTTTCATATCTTCGGGTTTTTCCCTTTTTGGTCCATTTTCTATGGTTTACTATTTATCTAGTTTTGGTAATATTTTGTGTCTCCTAATCAAATGGTGTAGGATTCAAATCCTGGCATTTGATATGAAATATCTTGTGTTGGAAAGAAAATATTAATCTTATGTATATTTATGGTCTCCAACAAAGATTAGTCGTTACTTTTGATAGGATTATTTCCTATCAATATCATGGTTAGAAAAAAAGTTATCTAATTTTCATTGTTTTGTTGACTTTAAATATATTTTAGAATGTATGAGGTTGAAAATAAAGTGAGTTAAGTTTAGGGTGTGAAGTGGATGGATTGAATAAAATTTAAGTTGAATTATGATGATGGTTAAAAATAAATATTTTTAAGATAAAAAAATGTTATTAATATATTTATCATTTGTAAAAAATATATTAAAAATTAATCCATCTATAATATAATAAGAATTATTTAATCCATCAATTAATTAATATTATGTATAGATAGTCTATAGATTTATTTAAAGTATACTATACTTAAAAGTATTTTTATAAATTAAAGTTCAATGTGTGCATGTATTCTTATACTAAAAATTTGTAGAGTCCAATGTCCGACTCTTAAGACTTATGTAACCTGAATTTATTTTGGATTATTCAACTTAACGAATCATAAAGAGTATAATTTTCATGCACTAGTGAGCAATAATCTGAAAATTGAATTGGACTGGTTAGTCCATATGAAAAATCAGCGAGTTCGGTCTATAAATAAATCAGAGAACCAGTCTTCAAAAAACCAGGTTAAAGAGTAAAAAATTAGTAAAAGTTTAATTCACAATGGATCAACGCGTCGTTGAGATGTTTCCTAAAAAAAATGAAAAATCAATTTAAAGTATTTTCTTAATGAGAAGAAGAAAAAAAAAATTGATAAGGTGGTTCTTACAAAAACTGAAAAATCAAAAATTTTCTTCTCCTAGTGGCATGAAAATTACTTAAAATTTGCATCACCACCATCCATCAACCATTTTGTTCTTGCTTTTTGTGTGATTTCATATACTAAAATATTTTTTGTGTGAGGGAGAGGGAGAGAGAGAGGAAGAGAGGGAGAGAGAGAACACTAAATCATAATTAACATCTTAAAATTTTGTGTGATTTCATATACTAAAATATTTTTTTAGAGAAATACTAAAACAATAGTAAGTTGTCTATAAAAAAATTCTACTTAGTTAATTGGATCCTTCTTCGTCACTTTTCATGACTAATTTTTCATTATTTTGCTTAAAATGTGATATTTGCACATTCTGATTATGATATTTTTTAATTAAGATCTAACAATGATTTTAATTGAACGCTTTAGGGCTTTTTATTATCATTGACACGCAATATTTACACGATGAATCAAACGAGTTAAGTTATCGGTCACGCACGCGACTTGATTTACAATTTTAATAAAAATTTAATTTTTCATTGAGATTTAAGTAAATTAACAGTGAAATTTAGTATTCAGAAAAAATATTTAATTCATCAAATTTCACTGTTAATTTGATTCCCTATTGAATCATAAGAAAAAAAATTGATGAATTTAAATAGAAACAAACTCTAATTATTTTCATCATATATAATGATATCACCACATAAATATTATTATATTCAGAAAAATAAATACATAAATATAATTTAATGAAACTTTATTTTCAATAACTATTCTTTTAATTTGTGGTATCAAATTCTAATAAAAAATATTAATATTTTTAAATATAAGTACTGAAATTAAATTATATTAATTAATTTTTTAACGTTTTAATGAGTGTAAAATTAATTAATTTTATTTATATTTTAAAATGAAAAACTTGTTATAATAATTTATCTTTTTTTATCCGTAAGAATAAAAATTATGTATTTAAAGACAATTTATAACAATTGACAATTTGACATAATGAACTAAATTAAATAAAAAAAATTAAGAAAACTAAAATGGATTTAAATAATGAAAAATAAAATAAAGAAATGTATAAAAATAATGAAACTATTAATTTTATTAATAAAAAATAGATTTAATTATTGTTTTAGTCTTTCAATTTTTTGGAGGAGTATTTTTTAGTTACTAAAATTTAAAAATGAATTTTTTAATCTTTAAATTTTGATAAATTATTTTTTTAGTCTCTTGCATAAAAAATATTCAGTGACAATTTTTAACATTTTATGATAAATTTAAAATAAAAATTATTGCGATTAAAAATAAAAAAATAATTATTAGAAATCACAAAAGTGTCAATTTATTATGCAAGAGACTAATAACAATAATTTATCAAAATTCAAAAAATAAAATTCTGAAATTTCAAAAACTAAAAACAAATACATATTTCAAGTTCAAATAATAATAATTAGATCTAAATAAAACAAATCAGACAAGACATGCCCCCATTAAATTGAACTCATGATTTCTCCTATAGTCTATTTTCTTCCTTTCTCTCTCACACACACTTTTTTGAAAAAGATATTATTCTCCTTCTTGCTTGCTTGCTAAGGATGGCAAAATGAGTTTGATCTGACAGATCAGCCACTAAAAAAATGGGCTGGGTTGGATTGGCATTATCGACCCACTTATTTAAATGGGCAGGCCAACCCGACCCACTAAAATCCTGAGCCAATCCTAGGCCAAGTTTATTTTTATAAGTTTGAATTGAATCAGAATGAATGAGACATGAGTGAGAGACTGAGAGTGAATGACATTGACATATTGTAATCGTACCACCATTCCACCAAGTCTGTCCCGATAGTCCCATGACTCCCTTGTCTCCTCGAGACCCCACTCCGCTCTTGACCTCTTGTCCCGTGACTCCCTTCTCTGCCTCCGTCCCGTGACTCTCCGTTCATAGTCCACTCTCCTCTTTGACCTGGATTGTCCACTATCCTCTCCAGTTCTTTCACTTCATCACAGACTCTCTTTTCCTGCTCCCTTACCTGACGGTCACGATCACGATCTCCCTTCCAGCGGCCAGCATCAAGGTCTTCTCTTTCTCTTGTTTGTCGGTCTCCGTCCGATGTCCACTCTCCTCTCCGGCTTCCTCACCTGAAGGTCGCAACCTCCACTTTGATCAAAAGCTCCCTTAACCTCAAGTCCTCAACCTCAAATACCAAACAACAAAGGTATGATTTTTCTTATTTCAGTTATATGTGAGGTTAATTTAGCGATATTATAATAACCAAGGTTAAATAAATAAAAGAAAAAGAAAGAAAAGTTTAAATTTGCTATATTCCGTCAGAAAAAATGTTAGCAACGGATTTTGCAACGGAATTAGCGACGGATTTTGCAACGGATGTGTGAGATTGGCGCTAGTAGCGCTAGAATGCTATTTTTTCACTGGAATCTGGCGCCAGTAGCGCCATCAGCGCCAGATGCACTGGAATCTGGTGCCAGTAGCGCCAGAGTGGTGCCATCAGCTTGGGACCTCTGACAGGGCCACTATAAAAGGTTTACGCGATTTTGGAGGCCAAAAACCTTCTTTCTTCTTCCTCTGGTCCTATTCCGCCATTGTTAAGCTTCCAAGCTGAAAATACAATGAATATCTAATCTAATAAACCAA
>CM023957.1:24574414-24592365 GCA_013407115.1 Glycine latifolia
ATGAGGAAGTTAGCAGATGGGCCTAAAAGAAATGTTAGAAGTTGACAGGGATACGATATCAACAAGTTCTCGTTCTACACAAAAGAACAAGATGACAAAAGCACAATGCAAAATAGTGGGATTAGCCTTAGGGCTGAGTCGCAACACTTCGCTACTGTACATGACCACAATCCCCATTTGGCGTGCATGCCTTACTTTGGAATCATTCATGACATCTGGGAGCTTAATTATGTTACATTAAATGTGTGTGCGTTTTCAAGTGTAAGTGGGTTGATATCAATAGCGGTGTGCGGACCGAGGACTTGGGATTTACTTTGGTTGATCTTAACAAGCTAGCTTATCAAGATGAACCTTTCATCATGGTAGAACAAGCTAAACAAGTGTTTTATGTTCAAGATCCATGTGATGAAAGGTGGTCAATGGTACTCCATGGAAAAACCATTGGTATTATTACTCTTGACGATGATGATTCCACCGTCGATACTGGTGTCACTCAATTCTTGACACAAATGCATGACATCAACAGAGAATATCATAATGACGATGTTCATGCAAATCATAATGATCATGATGAAGGAGAATTAATTAAGATCACTTAATGTAATTTGTTTGATTGCATTTTTTACAATTTCATAAGTAACCTAACTTGTCAGTTAACTTTACTTATCTTTCTTTTTGTTTTTAACAGGATCATGACTACACCGCCGAGCTCCCCTCCTCATCCTAAGTCAGCACCTCCTCTTCCTGAGTCAGCACCTTCGTCGTCTACGGCGAAGAAGACTAGGAAAGTGACACGATTGAGGTCACTGCCTACCAGACTTGCTGGTGCTGACAGACCAGTGGTTTATGTGGATCCTGCCACTGGAAAGGCTGATGGTCCTCAGGCAAAGAAATTGAGGATGTATCTAGGGATCGTGGCTAGAGACAAGGTGGATGTGACCATTGATAACTGGAAAGAAGTTCCTGTAGAGCAGAAAGAGTTGATTTGGGAGGACATTCAGGTATTACAATTAAATGTCCAATGTGATTGCTTGTAGTAATACAATTTAAATGTTATTGTAACTGTTAAACCCTATTGATTGTAACGCAGGCTGAATTTGATATACCTGAAGTGTCCGACCAGCAGACCAAGAAGAAAATTCTGCAAACAGTAGGAGAGCGATGAAGGCAGTTTAAGTTAGACCTGACCTCTAAATGGGCTCTGGCACAAGGCAAGGACAACGATGTCGACATTGTTTGTGAGAAATACGACATCAGTAAGGAAAAGTGACACCAATTTTGTGAGACACGTAGAGTTGCTTCCTAGGAGGTTAGCTGAGTTACATGGTTTTACAATTTCAGAATTATGAAGTCAAACAAACGCATTTTTTAACCCTATTTGTGTAATTCTTACAAGATGTTAGAAAGAAGGCCCAGGCCATCTGGAAGCTGAACATTGCTCCTCACGTGTTGTCTCGCGGGGGTTATGACTTGTTAGAGAAGAGATTGATGGAGGAAAAACAAAAGAAACAATTGGAGGAAGCAACCCATGATGATACGGAGACCATCATTCATCATCCATCCCCTTTGAGACGACACGTGAAGTGGAAGCTGGCTCGCACCAAAAAAACCGGGCAAATGACTTCTGAGGCGGCACGTGAGATTGCAGAGAGCATTATAAGTCAAACAACAAGCTCATACACCTTTAATGAATTTTTGCCTCACAAATTACAAAACTAGTGTTCTACTTATTTTGATTGTAGGATTCCCTGGATGAGCAATCCACACAGGGTAGCTTTATCGCTAGTGGACGTCTGGATGTCCTGACTGCTGCCATTGGACGACCAGAGCACTCCGGTCGTGTCTGTGGTGTTGGAGCCAGTGTGACCATCACACAGTACTTCGGACTGGCTCCATCAACCTCTCGCAAGTCAAAGTCAATGGTGCCTGAAGACTTGGATCGACTGAAAGATAACATTAGGGTAGAGCTGCAGCAGTCAATCAATGAAAGAGTCATGCATTCGATCACTGAACAAGTTACACAGCAAATAATGATGTCCTTCAGCCACCTCCAGTCCCAGATGCAGTCTCAAGGTGTCATGCTGTCTCCAGAGCTTCAGTCATGTCCTTATGGTGCCCGTGTCAGCACCAAGGAAAGCTATGTCGATCCCTCGGAGAATGAGCCAGACACGGGTGCATCTGACAGGCATGGCTTGTATGTCGATGGCAATCCTCCCCGCCTGGTTGCCCTTGGAAGAGTTTATAAGGGGCCGACAACCGTGCACAATGCCTCTCTTGCCCATGATCAGGTCAACCGTGCACAACGCCTCTCTTGCCTCTCAGACATTAACACCTTCCTTGCTTGGCTGACACATCTTATACAGGCTATTTTGAACAAGGTATTTCATTTTTGGCTTGTTTCTTCTCATTTAAGAATGATTTGTCTCATATAAAGTCAAGACGGTCGTTCACTTATGTTTCTTAACTGTGTAGGATAAACAGGTACCCGAGGGATCGGCAAAACCTGTACATAAGCCGGAACATAGTGTCGATCCCCTGTACCAGATCGCATTGACCGTCCCCGATCTTTTCCTCAGACCCATGCAATGTGACCTTACTACGTTCGGGCTGTAGGTTGAGGACCTCCCATTGTACATAAAGCATGAGGATATTTCTGAGATCATCCACGGTGGTTAATGTCTAAGCATCCCCATTACACAACTGTGGATTCTGTAAGTCACTTTCAATTGGCTACCGTTACATAACTAATTGTTTTATATTCTTGGATAATTGACTTTATTTTCAAAACAATAGGCATATGACTGAGTTATGTCTGCAATCGGATCATGCTGATGTGTATGGATTCATGGAGCCACAGTCCATACAGAGATCTGGGCAATCTCAATTTGAATCCGAGGACTATATCAAGAAATGGATGCAGAGTTCACAGAAAGATGTCTACCTTGCAGCGTACTTGAATGGGTAAGTAAAAAAATGTACAAAAGAATTTAATTAATGTATGAAGTATAATAACTTCTTTTTCTCTAATGCAGTGAACATTGGCAACTGGTCGTTATATGTCATAAGGCCAATGTTGTCGTGTGGTTCTGTTCGTTGCACCACAAGCCTGATAACTACCTCAAAGGAATTATTAACAGATAGGTTGTAATTTGTTAGACATTTCTGTTTTTATTTCTAACACATGAATATGTTAATTGTACAATATGCATGCATGTTTCTCTTAAGCAGTGCTTTGAAGGGACTCCATGACACTCAAGGAAATAAATCAAAGGCTACTACTAAATGGATTGTGCTTAAAGTAATTCTTTTAATAAATCATGGTTTATGTATTCAAAATAACTTTTATTACCATTTACACTAATTTCCATTTAACTTTGACCATGTTATTGAATTTAGTGTAATAAGCAAAAAGGAAGCACTGAGTGTGGCTATTATGTCATGCATTGGATGTCCACGATAGTCCAAGGAGGCTTTAGGAATAACTGGGACATGATAATTGTCTAATTCAAAACTAATTTTAATTTTTTTACTTGTTTTTATTTATACTTATTAAATTAGGTTTTGTTATGTCATGCAGTATTTTAGTGATGAAAGATCACTGCAAGCTGAGAGATTGAAGGCTATTAGGGTTCAGTGGACTACATTTTATCTTAAAGTTAGAGATGAAATATTAGATTAGGTGGTTAAGGGATTTTTAAACAATTGTATATAAACATTTGGTTAGGAAATCATTTTATGTACATTGACACTATTGAATTTTATTTGTTATTTAAATATTATTTTATTGTATTGTATTTTGAAATTGGCTGCATGTCTGGTATTTAATTTACAGGTTGAAGAACTGGTAAAATTAAAAAAATAGACAAAATATTATAAAAAAAACATCGGTCAATGTTGAAGTTCCAACTTTTACATTTTTTTACTTTTTTTATTTATTAGATAGCGACATAGGTTTTTACTAAAAAACTGATGTTGTTTACTTTTCGTTAACATCGGTTTTGAAAATCGATGTTAACTTCCACACTTTCAACGTTGTCTAATTCAACATCAATTCAAAACCGATGTGGAATGTCAAAAATAACCGATGTTGAATGTTATTTTTCTAGTAATGTATGTAGCCTTATGTGGATGTAATTATAGGAACCAAATAGATGAGATCAAGAAATTTGGCAAGGCCTCCAAGTGCACCTAGGTCAAGAATGAAGGAATATTTATAATGATTGGATAAAGAAAAATCTAGTGAATAAAGACAAAATTATAGGATAATATCTTCAAGTTATGATTAGTTAGTTACTTTAAAACTAAACTAACTACTAACCAAATTAAAACCTAACTAATTCACTTAATACCTAACTAACTAACTAAAATAAATAACTCATGATATCACAAAAAGTTGAACATACACTACTAGCATCCAAGCTCACTCTCACGGTGATAACTGATGTCGTATCGCTTCAAAATAATTAAATTACGCCAATTCTATAGCACAGGATTAACCTAGGTCGACTCAGAGACACAATCAATATGGTTCCAACTTCAATTCACTAGTAAATAATATGGGGATTTTTATCAAACAGTTTGCATGCGATAAATGAAAATTGCAGAAAAACGTAGCAAAATGGAAACTAACAGAATTGACAAAAGGTATTCTAAAACAGATTAAAAAGCATCATGAGTTATTTAATTCTAAAAACTTCTAAAAGTCACTACAAAATATGTTTGTGCTAAAATGAAGTGTGTTCATCCAAATAATTAAAATCACTAAAATATAGTGACTGAGTCAGTAGGAAAGGATGGGCCATAATTAAGCCCAACTAATCTAACTAATTACTAATTACACCAATTTCGCAGCTCAAAATTCAAGTGCAGTGGTTCTGACTTCCAAGCCTAAAATGACACTCAAAATGATAGAATTGGCCTCGGCTTATGTTAGACAAAATTGTAGATCTTTTCCTTATCTTTCCAGGGACTACTCATATGCACCATTTGGAGTTCTGTAGAGCTCTCTAGGTCCTACACAAGGAAGATAGGTCAAGTAAGCAAAAATTTCGAAAATAAGCAACAATTATCAATTAAGCCCACTTGTTTGCCTAATGCAAAAACTGAATTAGAATGGGAAAATAAAATTCCAAGAGAAGTCAAATAAGCTAAGAAGAATAGAAAAATATTACACTAAAAATACTCAATCACACAGCCCATTTGCTTTCCACCATGCACCTTCCTTTAATTTCACACTTTCTTATTTACTTGTAACTGTATCCCACTCCTATAGTATCCTATACATCCATTGTCTTCTTTTCTTTCATATAAATCATCCTAAGACTTCCTCCCTTGAAGAATTTAAATAAGTGCAGCCACTTACTTGGAAGTTTGCAATCCAATTTACTTGAGGTAGGCTAGGCTTCAATATTTAATTAAGAGTTTTATTTGGACTAATCTTTATGTGTGACGATGCAGATTTATGGCTGACCCTAGTAGGCTAAATTTTCATATCATAAAAGGGTATTTTATGATATGGTTATGTTGATTTAAGAATAGGATAGACTGGTGATTGAAATGCTGAAATATTAGTAATGTTTGGACTTGATTTTGATGACCTTTGGACTTGATTTTTATGGAATTTGGACTATTTGCTTACACATATCTTGGAACTATTTTATATTAATTTTAAGAAGTAGAGGCTGAATGGAATGTGGATAAAAGATTTAACTACTCAAGTGGTTCAGTTTTGATGATTAAGTATTAGGGTGATAAGTTCAGAAGAACATAAGATCTAGGTTAAGTTCTAATCTTTTATTGTGATAGTGTAGAAGAATTAGAAATTATTTGAAAGGTACATTTTTTTTTATTAGCTAGATTACTAACATGTTGTCTTTAACTTAAGGAGATTATTCTTGTCATGCACAAGTTGGCATAATTTTAATTGAATAAGGTGTGGAAGCTAAGTCATACAATTGATATATTGTGATATTTGTGATGGAAATTTTCCATGAGGTTGTATGAGTTTGTTCATGGATTATATTATGGATTTTATGTGATGATATATATATATATAGCGACATAGTTTAAACAACTGAGAAAATGCTGAAGTTGAGTTTTTTTATGATCTGGTCAGGAAATTTGTTTGAAAATTTGACAGCACGATTGATAGGAGTGATAGTGCCCTGATAGATATTGTGACCGAGAAAACGAATTTTTGTTTGAAAAAAAAAGAGTCTAGAATATAGCTCAGTAGGTAAATTTTAACCCAAATCTATCTTTATGATTTTATAGAACCAAAGGATGGTAATGATATCAGGGGACTATTTTATGATCTTTTCCTAATGTCTCTTTTCTGCACCTTTTCTTCTCGCCTTTCTTTCAAATCCTCTCAACCCTCATCTTCCTCTTTTAATCCTTTCCAAGAAGAAAATGCTTTAATCAAATCCAACTGCAATATTTTCAAAGAAGAAGTTTCTTTTGAGGATATTAATCAAGATCTGGATGACTGGAACATTCCTAGGATTCTAGAAAATGAGCTTTACAAACAAGACGGAAGATATTTTTGCAAATCTGATTTAATAATCTGAACCGTTGAGACTAACATACATCTTAAATCTGATTTTGATGAAATTAAACTTCTTTCAAACAGTTCTTTAAAACTTTATAAACAAAAATATAGTTTTTTGCACATTGGTTGTGTTCAAGTTGTTGCTAAACCTTTAGGTATAGAAGGATTAAACATCTTAATTCTTTTATGCTTAAGAGACTTCTGTCACAATCAGTTTACCGACTCTATCTTAGGCACCATAGAAACCAGCCTTAGTAATGGACCAATCTATTTCAATTGTTATCCTGATAGGATTGTCAGCCTTGAGGATGCCAACATTCTAGATATATTAACCTTAGATGTCCAACTTTATGGTCTTGATATGAAGGCTAGATTTATCCCAGTTAATATCACCTATCGAGTTCAGTACAAGGTAATGAACTCATGCATGTCTAGAGTCCTCAAACCCAGGAAGACTGGAGAAACTACTTTGTTTCTCACAGATACAACCAAAGCCAAGGTTGTAATTCCAAAAGTCATCAAGTGGGAAGACATCAGTTTCCCTCAGACTTGGGCCATGGATAGAGTAGCCCCAGCCAAACCCCAAACCACACCTAGCTTTGAGTCTGTCAAGCAGTATGATTCTGGAATGGTAGAAATCACCTTTAAGAGGTCTAACCCCTTCAATACCGCTAGGACATCCTTTACTAGAGATTCTAGATCTGAAATGTTTAGGTCTGTCTTCTCTAGGAAGTCCTTTTCTGCTGCTCCAAGTGAAAGTAGTAGTAGGATCAAGCTTCAGGGTGTAGAAACCTCATCTTCGATTCCTCAACCAGTTTATCAGCTGGAAAACCACGAAGAAGAGTCTAGATCTATCCCCTCTCCAACCTTTTCATCTATGCAAGATTATGAGGTTATCCATGATTAATAAGACCTGCATAGATTATGAAGCCCTAAAGCTAGATTTCGACTCTAAGGAAATGACTCCTCAAAGAGAGTGGTTTCTTAGCCATTTTAAGGATAACAGAAAAACCTAGATTAGGGAAGAGTATTATTCTTTCCTTAACCAAACCAAACCCAAATCTTTTTCTTTGACTGGTTTAAATCTTATGCAGCCTACCATAAGATAGATTACCCTTTCTTAGAACCAAACACCATTAGTGTTATCACAAAGTATGACCTTAAGGATGGCTACATAGTTAAATCTAAGTTACCTCTGTCGAGCAAGTTTATCCTTCCTAAAATGATGGTGGGACAACTACCTATCCAAGGAGCATAAGATTACCATCCAGAGCGCTGTCAAGATGGAAAATGATGGCACTGTCCTAACCCAATATGGTAAGTCTATCCCTGATTATGTCAACCAGTTAATCTTTACCATAGTTCAGCATTTAATAGGTGATTCCAGTTTAAGGAAAGATAGATCCGCTGAACTCTTTTCCAATCTTAGATGTAAAACCTTAGCTGACTTTTGGTGGTATAAAGATACTTTTCTCACCAAAGTTTTTACCCGTGAAGATAGTCAAGAGCCTTTCTGGAAGGAGAAATTCCTTGCTGGTCTTCTAAAATCCTTAGGAGATAAGGTTAGGGATAAGATCCGTAGTCAGCACCCTAACAATGAAATCCCTTACAAGCAATTGAGTTATGGTCAACTTATTGCTTACATCTAGAAGGTAGCCTTAAAGATTTGCCAAGATGATAAAATCCAGTATCAGCTTGCTAAAGAAAAGGCTCAAAATCTTAAAGACCTGGGAAATTTCTGTGAACAGTTTGGTCTTCCTTGTTCCAAGCCTAGGAAATCCAAGAAGCATACCCATAATCCTGATAGACAGAAGCCCAAGAAGTCTTTTTAGTCCCTTTCCTCGTACTCGCTTCCACCCCGTAAGGTTGAGGTTCCTAAGCTTCTTTTTAAGTCTGCAATACTAACCATACAGGGTGGAAGCGAGTACGGGAAAAGGGACTAAAAAGACAAGAACATTAATGGAAAGCAGGAATAGAATACGAAATTTACATGACTACAAACAATAATAAAGACAAATATGTAAACTTAAAGCATAAAAAAGTAAACTCTCAAGCGCAGCAAGCCGTCGGGATGAGAGGGAGTGGATGAGAAGAGAAGAATTCAATTAACAAAAAACAACAAACATATGCAAATGAGAAAAAAATATTTTATTTCCCAAAATAAACGATTACAAAAGATTGCAACTCAGAGGTATGAAAATACTATGAATATACTGCAAATGAACCAAGAGGGGGGGTGAATTGGTTCAAACTGGAAATTTAAAACTTTCTGAAACAAATTGCGGAATTAAAACTTAGGATTGTATCACAAGTTCACCTTATTCAAATTCAAAAAAATTTCGTCACCCAAGATCAACCTTAGTTATGAAAGCAATGACAGAATATATCTTTTTGATAATAAAACTTGATTTCACAAAGTCATGCAATGAAACATACAGAAATTAGACAAGAGACAAACAACTATACTGGTTCACCTCTCAACCTTGGAGGCTACATCCAGTTCTTCCAACCCACACTAGGTTAGAGTAATTACTAAGTCAAAGAATCTTTTACAAGCTGTTTACAAGTGACCTCTTTATCAACACTAGACCAAGATACAGAATCTAAAACCCTATTAGAATACAAGTCACCAAGATAATGAGAACCCTACTCAGAATCTTGACCCTAGAGAACCCTACTCTAGTTTGCTTGAAAATAAACACAATGATTTATCACAATACAACAGAAATTTTTAGAACTTCTAAAAAGATAGGTTCAAGATAAACACAACCTGAGATCTTCCATGAATGAATGAATGAAATGGAATGAGATTACCAAACCCTTCAGTTGTAAAGAATAATATCTTAGAAATACACTCTTGAAAACCTTCTTTCTTTAAAACATCTTCTCTAAAAAAAACTCAGAAATCTTGATCACAAAAGATGTTGTTTGAACACTGAGTAAAACAGTAATTTGGGCACTTATGAAAGCTCAGAAACTTTTGGGTAAGTCACTCTTGTAATGAGTAAATCACTCAATGTCTATATATAAGAAAAAAACTCACCAAGCTTTATAAAAAACAGAATTAACTGACAATAATCGATTAATCCGCTAGTGTAATCAATTAAATTGTCATATGTAATCGATTAAACCAACTAGATAATCGATTAAACTGTTCATTAGCTTTCTGGAAATGGTTTCATGAACACAATAATCAATTAATCCTTACAGTAATTGATTAAGTTAGTAAAGCTGAAATTCAAAGAATAGCCTGTGTAATCGATTACTGGAAATGGTAATCGATTAAACTAGAATGCATCATTTAAAAATGAGTTAAGATAATCGATTATTCCAGTAATGCATGATTTTTCATAAAACACTATGTAATCGATTAAACTGCTCTTCAAGGCTTTTCCAGAAAAGTTTGAATGTCTTTAATCGATTAAACTTCTTATGTAATCGATTAAAGCAGTAAGATTTGTTTTTTTTAAAGAACATAGCCTTTGAGAACATAACCTCTTGTACAACCATTTTGATTTCTTTTAAGATTTGAAAAACATGAATGCATGATCATGAGAAAGCACATGCTAATGAAAAGATCACAAGGCTTTTAACTTAAACCATTTAGACAAATTACAAATGCCATCAAAATGATTGGGCATGTAAAAAGCTAAAACAAAAAACAAGTCTTCAACCTTGGTTCAATCTTCTTGCAGCTTCCTTTAAACTCAACAAGGTATACCTAGGGAGAACTCTCTGAATCAAAAACAAAACCTATCAAAGATTACGGGACGCAGCCTTTAAATAGAGAAAACATTTCCTATTTCTACAGTTCCAGTAAACAAAACCGGAAAACCTACCACTACAGTGAATAGTTCTACATAATAGTTTGCAGCAAGAAATGATGATGCAATGTTGTTGTCAGTCATCACCTAGATTGATGCCAAAGCAGTCGTCTTCATTCTGGTAGAAATTGTCCGACGATTGTGAGGAGGCTTCGGTGGGTTCTCCAGCTGGCTTCTTGGATGAGGAGCAGGCGTCGTCATTCTCCTTCTCCAAAAGATTAAAGATCATCTTCATCTTCTCTGCAAATGATTCCTTGGAGGTTGATGAGGCCAAGGTTGCTATGACGGCTGATCTTTGGTTGAGGAACTTGCAGGTTTCAGGATCTGTTGCTTTGGTGAAGGTTGGATGCTATTTAAACCAAATCGATACCTGGTCCAAATTGGCCCTAGAGTGGTAGAATTGGGACCACCATTTGACCAGAGCTTGTCTCTTGAGCATTGATAATTGTCCTTTGACTGACACATTACCATACACATACCTCCATTGGAAGATCCAAGCGAGAGACAATTTACTGAAGAAGTGTAAGTCTAACAGAAATGGATCATTATCAGGGTGCTTAAACTTCTTAGTAAAGTTGGTTAAGCCAGATACTACCTCAGAAGGAAGTATCTCCAGGATTGGTCCATAAAAACTCCACCATTGCAAAAACCACTGGGGAAACTTATACTGGACATTTTGTTTAAAATAAATAAGCCATGAATGCATAAAGTATTTATTCTGAAAATGAAAGACATTATATCAGGCAGTTTGATAATCCCAATAAGAAAAATCAATGGGATCATAGTTTTGAGAAAATATTTTTATTTTATTCAATTCTCCAAATTCTTTAGGTGTTATGACCTTAAGGATTTGCTGAGTTAAATAAGCGATTTGCTCAGAGTCCTTATTTTTATGGTGTTTAATCTAGACTAAGTAGGTGTCGACCAGAATAAACTCATAAAAATGTCTTGTCTTGAGCAACGAGGTTGACATGTAATGAAATTGATTACCCTGAAAGTCTTTAGGGAAGATTTTCTGGGGGACTCTATTTAGCTTGGGATCCCAAAACTTAGGTTCCATCTGAACGACGTCCTGATACTTGTTTTTTAGGACATACTGAGTTTGAGATTTAGGCTTTTGAACTGCCAAAGGTTCAGGCTGTTGAACAATGGCTTTGCCTTTTTGTTGGTGAAGGATTAAAGGAGTTTGGGATAGATCTTTGATCATGGTTGTTAGGCTTTTATTTTCTTCGTCTTCAGAAGCAATGTCAGTCCATGACTTAGATGGAAGGCCTTTTGGAAGGTGAGAAAGTCCCTGTTCTTGAAGGGCAAAAGGGTTTAGATTGGTATGTCATAGTCTGCTTTTGTTTGGGATTAAGGTTTAGGCTTAGTAAGGGATTGAGGTAATATCCGAGTAGATGACCCAGATTTTGATTGTTTTTTGGAATTTTATTTTGGCTTGGATGAAGATCCAGATCCTGTGTGGGTGATTAAACCAGCTAGGACTAGTCTAGGTTTAGTACTTCTACCTCTTCCCCTTCCTCGTGAGGAGGAAGATGATTTTACTGAGTCTAGCATGAGGTAATCACTAGTTTCTCCCCTGTAAATATTCATGAGTGAGATAGTCAGGTAGAGAGTTTAAGGTACCTTTGAGAAATTCTATTTCAAAATCAAAGATACTCAAAATAGCTTGCCATCGAACAAAAATCTGTTTGGATGCAAGGTTTTTAACATCTTTTTGTAAAATCTCTTTTGCGGATTTACAATCAACATGAACTACAAACCTTTGATTAAGTAAATCATATTGAAATTTTGAAATACATAAAACAATTGCTAAAACTTCTTTTTTAATTGTGGAATAATTCTGCTGGGCAGGATTCCAGTGTTTTGAAGTAAATGCAATTATTTGTTATTTGTCATTAATAGATTGTTTGAGGATACCACCATAACCAATGTTAGAGGAATCAATTTCCACAATTTTTTTTGGCTGAAGGATTGGGAAGGTAGAGACAAGGAAGATTTTGGACTTGGGATTTGATTTGTTTGACAAGGTCGGTGTGAACATTGGTCCACGAAGGAGGTGTCTTCTTAAGATGGTCATAAAGAGGTTCGGCAAGATTACTCAGCTGAGGAAAGAAGTCAGCGACATAGTTTAAACAACCGAGAAAATACTGAAGTTGAGTTTTTTCGATGATCTGGTCAGGAAATTTGTTTGAAAATTCGATAGCACGATTGATAGGAGTGATAGTGCCCTGCTAGATATTGTGACCGAGAAAATGAATTTTTGTTTGAAAAAGATTGATTTTAGTCTTAGATAAAGCAACACCATTTTTCTTGATTACCTAAATAAAAATGTTTATAAATTTAAAATGTTGGTCAATAGATTGGGAAAATACAAGAACATCATCAATATAGACAATTATGCAAGAGTAAGGATTAAAGATATCATTCATAATTTTCTGAAATTCTGAAGGAGTATTCTTTAATCCAAAAGGCATGACTCTCCACTCATATTTTCCAAAAGGGACCTAAAAGCTATTTTGTAGCAATCCCTTTCATTGATTTGAATTTGCCAAAATCCCGATTTCATGTCAAATTTGGAAAAGATTTTAGCGGAAAAAAGGCGATTTACAAGATCCTTTTTATTTGGAATCGGATAACGGATCCACTGAAGGTCTTGATTGATGGGTTTGTAGTTGATAACCAAATGAGGAGATCCACGCTCAATTTCAGCTGGCTTGTTGACATAAAAAGCAGAACAAGACCAAGGACTTTTGTTTTTCCTAATCAATCCTTTTTGTAGAAGATCCTGGATTTCATTCTATTAATGGACAAGGAGTTCTTGACTCATCTGGATGAGTCGGGCCTTGGTGGGGATTTGTCGATCATTAAAGTCCTTTTCATAAGAAAGATCGACGATTATGTTGTTTCCTTTGCCAAAAAGCATTTGGAAGGTCAGCACAGATGGAGTTTTGGATCTGGTTAGACAAAGATTTAATTTTATGAAGAATAACAAGTTGATTAAGCAAATCATCAATCTTCTTGTAAGAAATTTCTTATTTAAGATAATTAATTTGATTTTGCTTATAAAAGATTGGATTCAAATCTCTTACTATAGGGTTTTTAAGAAATTTGAAAGTGATGATTTTATTCAGATGAGTAGTTGAAATGCCTTTATCTGAAATTGTGATTGGGAAAATATATTTAATGAAAGGCATTCCTAGAATACCTGCATTTTTAAGATTCTTAACTAAAAGAAAAGAGGTTTTAATTTTCAAATCTTCCTTTTCAATTAGCGCATTAGAAAGTTTGTAATTAACACGAAGTTTAGAACCACTAGTCGTGCTAAGTCGTTCAGAAGTTTTTTCAAAATATTTTGTTGGAATTAATTCTTCCTAATGCAGTTTGAATCTGCCCCTGTATCAAACAAAGTTTCAGTTTCAAGGATAAACGTTCCAACAATTTTGACCCTAATATGAAACTTTCGGATTGTTAATTGATTTATTAATTCAAAAATGTTTGGAGGATTAATAGGACTAACTGAATCATTCGGAGAATAATTATCAGAGGGTTGGTTACTCTAAGCATGATTTTCCTCATTAGTTTGATCACCAGATTGCAAAACAGTCAAAATGTTTTGGTGAACATTTTGTTGTTCCTTAATAAAGAGAATTTTAGCTTTCAATTGATTAACCTTATGCTGAAGATCTTGAAAGGTTACCGGTTTAACAACACTCTCTTCAAATTTTTTAACGGTATTATTAAGATTAAACTTGTTTTTAATTAAAAAATTGTTTGTTCTTGAAGAAGAAGAAGATGGTTCATTTAAAGATTGTTTAAGTTTTAATAAAAGAATTTTCTTTTCTTCAGGGTTAGAAATTGAATTAATCATCTCAAAAAGAAGATATTGCTCCCGGGTAAGGACATTGATTTGGGAAGAAGAAAGACAGTCTTCATCAGTCGAAGATAGGTCATCCTCTTGAATTTGATTTAGATTTTCTGAAGATTGACCCTCAGAAGTCTCCTTATCAGTTTCTTCTTCAGAGGAGGATTCTACAAAGAGCTGATTAATCTATTCTTCAACAGAGGGTTCAAGGTTGAGGTTCCTAAGCTTCTTCTTAAGTCAGCAATACTAACTTTTATGGCCAGGTTTGCCACAAGTCCAACAGACTATAGGTTTCTTGGGAATGTTGACCTTATCAAAGAGAGGTTTGGTTTAGAATTCTCTCCTTAGCTTCCTAGGCAGTGTTCCTGACTTATGACGGTGATAAACAAACTTCTTGGGCTTCTGTCTATCAGGATTATCAGTATGCTTCTTGGATTTTCTAGGCTTGGAACAAGGACGACCAAACTGTTCACAGAAATTTCCCAGGTCTTTGCGATTTTGAGCCTTTTCTTTGGTAAGCTGATACTGGATTTTATCATCTTGGAAAATCTTTAAGGCTACCTTCTGGATGTAAGCAATAAGTTGGTCATAACTCAATTGCTTGTAAGGGATTTCATTGTTAGGGTGTTGACTACGGATCTTATCCCTAACCTTGTCTCCTAAGGATTTTGGAAGACCAGCAAGGAATTTCTCCTTCCAGAAAGGCTCTTGATTGTTTTCACGGGTAAAGACTCTGGTGAGAAAAGTATCTTTATACCCCCTAAAGTCAGCTAAGGTTTCACACCTAAGATTGGAAAAGAGTTTAGTGGATCTATCTTTCCATAAATTGGAATCACCAATGAAATGCTAAACTATGGTGAAGATTAACTGGTTGACAAAATCAGGGATAAGCTTACCATCTTGGGTTAGGACAGTGCCATCATTTTCCATCGTGACAGCGCTCTGGATGGTAATCTTATGCTCCCCAGATAGGTAGTTTTCCCACCAACCTTTTAGTCGTCCATTGAAACCAGAAACTAAAATGTTGACAATAACTGCTTCAGTACAGTTGATGGACGTATCATGGGTTGTGGCAACCATGGTCATCTGCTGGAGGATATTAAGGATTTGGTATTCAGTCTTACCATTTATGTTTCATTCATAGATGTGGTTGGGATTAAAGGATTTGGAATGTTCCGTTTCTTCTAAGAAAAGATCAGGAGCAGTTGCCCTATTGTAATACAACTTAGAGGGTTGCTTCCAATTTGTCTGATTCTTAATGGGATTAATTTGGATAGACCTATCTGAGTCAAAGTTACCAATTTCTGACTCGGCTTGGTTAAGGACATTGATTTCTTTATATTTGTCCTTATGGGTTTCATGCCTAGATCTGGCTCTAGTAAGGGTTGGTCTGGAATGGGCTTCTTGGGAAGTCTGAGAAGTATCTTGAATGATAATGGAAGTTAATCCTTCAAGTTTTTCCTTAAACTCGTCAGAAGGCTAACTAGAAGGCATTTTGAAGGCTGAGTTTGGTAAATTCTTTCTTAAGCTTATCAGTCATCTTAAAGGGTTTGAAGATTAGGGTCTGAATGGTCTTAGTAGAAGATGTATTGGCTTCTAAACTAAGGTTGGGTTTTTCTCCTAATTTTTCCCATATGGACTAGAGATACCTGTTGGTATAGTTGGATTGTTCCATAAGGTTCTTAATATCTTTGGGGGTTATGGGTTCAGACTTATCCCTAGACTTAAAGGGTGAGGCATAGATGTGGCCATGCTTCTTATTCCTGACATTAGGAAGGATAAACTTGGTCGATGGAGGGAACTCAGATCTAACTATCTAGCCATCCTTAAGGTCATACTTAGTGATAACACTAATGGTGTTTGGTTTTAAGAAAGGGTAATCTATCTTATGGTAGACTGTATAAGATTTAAACCAGTCAAAGAAAAAGATTTGGGTTTGGACTTGGTTAAGGAAAGAATAATACTCTTCCCTAATCTAGGTTTTTCTATTATCCCTATAATGGCTAAGAAACCACTCTCTTTGAGGAGTCTTTTCCTCAGAGTCGAAATCTAGCTTTAGGGCTTCATAATCTATGCAGGTCTTATTAATCATGGATAACCTCATAATCTTGCATAGATGAAAAGGTTGGAGAGGGGATCTAAACTCTTTTTCGTGGTTTTCTTGCTGATAAACTGGTTGAGGAATCGAAGATGAGGTTTCTACACCCTGAAGCTTGATCCTACTGCTACTTCACTTTGAGCAGCAGAAAAGAACTTCCTAGAGAAGACAGACCCAAACATTTCAGATCTAGAATCTCTAGTAAAGGATGTCCTAGTGGTATTGAAGGAGTTAGACCTATTAAAGGTGATTTCTACCCTTCCAGAATCATACTACTTGACAGACTCAAAGCTAGGTGTGGTTTGGGGTTTGGCTGGGGCTACTCTATCCATGGCCCAAGACTAAGGGAAATTGATGTCTTCCCACTTGATGACTTTTGGAATTACAACCTTGGCTTTGGTTGTATTCGTGAGAAACAAAGTAGTTTCTCCAGTCTCCCTGGGTTTGAGGACTCTAGACATGCATGAGTTCATTACCTTGTACTGAACTCGATAGGTGATATTAACTGAGATAGATACAGCCTTCATATCAAGACCATAAAGCTGGACATCTAAGGTTAATACATCTAGAATGTTGGCATCCTCAAGGCTGACAGTCCTATCAGAATAACAATTGAAATAGATTGGTTCATTACTAAGGCTGGTTTCTACGGTGCCTAAGATGGAGTCGGTAAGCTGAATGTGACGAGAGTCTCTTAAGCATAAAAGAATTAAGGTGTTTAATCCTTCTATACCTAAAGGTTTAGCAGCAACTTGAACACAACCAATGTCCAAAAAGCTCTATTTTTGTTTATGAAGTTTTAAAGAATTGTTTGAAAGAAGTTTAATTTCTTCAAAATCAGATTTAAGATGTATGTTAGTCTCAACGGTTCAGATTATTAAATCAGATTTGCGAAAATATCTTTCGACCGGTTTGTAAAGCTCATTTTTTGGAATCCTAGGAATCTTCCAGTCATCCGGATCTTGATTAATATCCTCAAAAGAAACTTCTTCTTTGAAAATATTGCGGTTGGATTTGATTAAAGCATTTTCTGCTTGGGAAGGATTAAAAGAGGAAGATGAGGGTTGAGAGGATTTGAAAGAAAGGCGAGAAGAAAAGGTGCGGAAAAGAGACATTGGGAAAAGATCATAAAATAGTCCCCTAATATCATTATCATCATTTGGTTCTATAAAAACATAAAGATAGATATGGGTTAAAATTTACCTACTTAGTTATATTCCAGACTCTTTTTTTCTTAACTAAAACCAATGAATTTTAGACAAAAGTTCAGATCTCGCGTTCCAATAATTTTTAGGATTTACTACCCTTATCTCAGCGAGACTTGCTACCCCAGCAACACCAGATCGGAACTTTCTCTGCTTATCATGCTAACAAGTTAAGACATAAAAGTATTTAAAACATTTACAAAAGCATTAAAAGAAACATAAAGTTATGTCTAGATAATAGTTCAGATAAGTAAAAAAAACAAACTAGATCTAGGCATATATTCCCACTTCCCCATCAGACTTTGATACCATACGGGGTGGAAGCGATTACGGGGAAAGGGACTAAAAAGACAATAACATTATATATATATATATATATATATATATATATATATATATATATATATAT
>CM023957.1:24592375-24625208 GCA_013407115.1 Glycine latifolia
TCATGTTTTCCTAGTCCAGTACAAGATTTGTGAAATAGAATCTGATACTACATCTAATACGAGATGTAGAGACCAGGTGCATAAACATGGAATTGATCATGCATTGTTTGCGTAAGACGAACACAGCGTACTACATCCAGTACGATATGTAGAGACCATGTGCACTCTGGAATTTCATCATGCATATTATTTGAATGGTTATTTATTGATGTTATTGGAATTATTTGATGAATTACTAAAGTACTAACTTATTTAATTGTTTAGTTTTGCATACTGAGAAATTTTATTTCTCATTAAATTTGTTTCATTTTTTTTATTTATAGATGACCTCAATGATAATCTTCCTTGATGCATTGGAATGGTGGTGGGACCATGATGAAGTTAGAAATTGTTATGTACTTACCATGCATCCAGTGATACATGTGTATGTGTAATTTGGTGCACACTTTCCGGTGTCGGTACTAAATAATATGTTTAATCCTAACGATCCTTTTATGCAATTTCCTCATGGATATCATGATCCTCCTATGGAGCCCATAAACATTTCCTTTAGCAGCAATCAGATATATCTATTTTTTTTTACCTGACCCTAGAGGAAATGTGAATCTTAATAATGAATCAGAGCCTAAGGAAAGTTTTGCGGATAACTTCTGAATCTGAACATATGTTTCTCTTTGTCCACGAAATCTACAAGAGTTAGCCATACTAGTAAAAATGGATAATTTCATGTTTGCTGAGTACTTCTATATATATAAGGTTGCTAGAATTTATGGTTTGTAGTAACTTTTTATTTTGTTGCCTAAGTAGGACTTATGATTTGTATTTGAACTTATGGTGTATGGTTTGTATTTAAAACTCAAGGACTGTGTAAAAGAACAAAATGGAGTGCAATGAAACAAGCAGGTGTATTATATTACCTAAACGTGTGAGTATTAACTTTGAACCTATACAAATATACTCCTATTTAAAATAAGAAATAAACAAAAATCTAATTTCTAAAAAAAAATTTAAGATGTTACATCAATCACTTCTTCAAATATTTTCCCTGAGACAACTTTGGTCAATACATTTGCCAACTAATCTTCAGATCGAACATAAAGAAATTGAATTATTTGTTTATCTAGCTTCATTGGTTGCTCATAACATATTCTCAGGTCCTTAATACTTCCTATGTAAAAGAATGTGAATGTTGATCAGGGACATCCACAGATGTTTCCTCGGTTATTGGTGTTTGTTTGAATGCAGGTCCAGAGGTCTTCTTCTCCAAGGTGTGCAGGTTGTCTCTCCCCCTGAGGAGAAGAGACTAATACTCCCCCCCTGAGTAGTTGGGTCAGAATGAAAAGGAATAAAACTTTTATTGTTATTAGGGAAAAAAGGCATACGATGGCTTTTGGCCAATTCACAAATGTTACATTGAAATTTAGTATTATGCAAAGCACCAATACACATATCCAGAAGTTAGGACCATAAACAGAAGTTGGTATCATCAAGGACAATGGTAGTAAAAAGGGAAGAATGATCTTGTTGAAGAATGATGTTCTACGGAAATGGAGAAAAAATATGATTAGGGTTTGGGTTTGGAAGAGGTAGATGGTTAGGTATTTCAGAATCAAAATCTGTCATCAAAGAAGGGAGTTAGAGATTTGAGAGAAATAAAAGTGGGATACAAGTATTGATACAGGAAGAAAAAAGGAGATGTACGTTTAAGAATGTGAAGAAGAAAAATAATTAGGATACGAGAAGGGATTTAGGGATTTGAGAGAAATAAAAGTGGAATACAAGTACTGATACGAGAAGAAAAGAGGTGATGTATGTATAGGAATGTGAAGAAGAAAGAGAATTGGGATACAGGAAGGGATTTAGGGATCTGAGAGAAATAAAAGTGGAATACATGTACTAATATGGGAAGAAAAATGAGATGTATGTATGAGAATGTGAAGAAGAAAAAGGCTTTTGTGGCAGCGAAAGAAACTGAAATAGTGAGAATAATAATTACAGTAAGAATAGCATAAAAACTGGTAGAGATCGAATAAAATTTCTCTCATGGCGCAAAGATAATTTTGTTCATGGAGGATGTCATGGCTCTGATACCGTGTTAAAAAGCATATACACATAAATTGGAAAAATAATTCCTTATTTCATTTATTAATTCACCTCTTAAATGAGGTATATTTATACAAGTAATGTTAACAGCTTGAGCACAATATTAAGAAACAATAATTCAAACTTCTTCTTATCTAGACTATTTTAACAACATGTTCCTATCTAAGAGAAATAATAATTCAAATTCAAATTCTATCTTCAACACCAAGCAAGTGTTTTTGAGTTTTTGTTTCCCCTTTTAATGTGGCTGATTCTAAGGGTTTTTATTATTATTTGTGTTTTTCCATATTATTTTTCCTTATTTAAATGTGTTTTATTTTGAGGGAGAGCTTGACACAATAGTAAAGTTGTATCTTGGTAACTTATTGGTCATGAGTTCGAATCCATAAATAGTATCGGTATGTAGTATTTTTTTATTTAAATGTGTTTTATTCCCTTATTTAATTATGTTAACCTCTATTAAGTTTTTTTATCATTAATTTCTTTTAATTTGGTAACACAAATAACAGAATATGATAAGATTTATATTTGTTTAGGATTAAAATATTTGGTTAGGCTTTTTTTTCCTTTTAAGTTGTAAACGTGTTTGAAATAATAATAACAACAATAATAGTAAGTTTTTTCAGTAACCACTTTAGTTCCAATTGGGTGATTGTGAAAGCTATTTAAAAGTTAATGTTATTACCTTGTGTATAGTAAAAAATGGTGAAGTTACACATGACTGTTACTGTGGGGTCACTGTATACGTGTATGTCCTCCGTGTCAACCCTGTGGCAGTAATGGTGCATATTTACTCTTTAAGTGTTGACCCTGACATTCTGTCCGCCCTCCATGTCAGCCTTGCTACAGGAGCGTGGACATCAACAGTAAATGTCTCCTTATCAACAATATATCTATTATGGCTAGTCATTCAAACTGGTGCAACCACCTTATCTCCTAATATCTCTCCAATTATCTACAAACTGTTACTTATCTACTAGTAACAATATATCAATAAGGTACACATTATTACCTATTTAAATTATATAATTGTTTGCTATTATCTGTTATCTTATCAACAGATCACCAATAAACAAAGGCACAGAGCCCACACTCCACGCTTTAAATATAGGTTATCTCTAACCTTTTACTAAGTCATTATTGAGAGGACAACTTCCTCATTATTAATCACTGTCCACCTTGAAAACAAGGATGAACACACACAATTAACCAAGACGGGGGGTGAATTGGTGCCAATAGGTTTGTGAGAAGAGGGTCTATGAACTAATTCACAAACTTCATTTCTCTTAAATTGATTCAATTCATCATGCATGGCCATCATCCAATGTTCATCAAGAAAAGCTTAGTCAATGCTCTTTGGTTCAATTTGTGAAACAAAAGCCATAGTACAACAAAGATTTCTTAATGAGGATCTAGTAGAAACTCCCTTGGAGACTTCCCCAATTATATTGTCAAGGGAAAGGTCTCTAGTTGTTCTCCAATCCTTGAGCTTTTGTAAAGATGTTGACTGTTCCATATCAACATTTGGTTCTGCCTTTTTCTTTTAATTTAGATCATTGAGTTGCAAGTATTCTTCCATTGGGCCTACACCAATATCACACTCATTTTCCTCCTTAGAGGAGTTAGATTCATCACATATAACATGAATAGATTCCTCTATGCACAATGTTCTTTTATTAAAGACTCTATAATCTTTACTTTGCAAAGAATAACCAAGAAAAATTGTTTCATCAGCTTTAGCATCAAATTTGCCAAGAGAATCTTTACCATTGTTCAAAACAAAACACTTGCAGCCAAATGCTCTTAAGTGAGATATGTTTGGTTTTCTATCTTTGTATAGTTCATAAGGGGTTTTCTTTAAAATAGGCCTTATGATTAATCTATTCAAAGTGTAGCAAATTGTACTCACCGCATCAGCCCAAAAATGTTTAGGCAAATTTGTTTCATTAAGAATGGTTCTTGCTCCTTCTTCAAGAGATTTGTTTTTCCTATCCACAACAACATTTTGTTAGGGTGTTCTTGGAGCTGAAAAATTGTGGTTGATTCTATTTTCTTCACAAAACTTTTCAAAATATTCATTTTGGAATTCACCACCATGATCACTTCTTATTGAAACAATATTGCATGCTTTTTAATTTTGAATGATCTTGGCTAATTTTCTAAATGCCATGAAAGCATCACTCTTGGATCTTATAAACAAAGTCCATGTGTATCTATAGTAATCATCAACAATAACAAGCCTATAGAAATTACCCTCCAAACTCATAGTTCTAGAAGGACCAAATAAATCCATATGAAGCAATTCAAGGGGTCTAGAGGTGGAAACAACATTTTACTTTGAAAAGAAATCTTAGATTGTTTCCCCTTTTGACAAGCATCACATATTTTGTCCTTCTTAAACTTAAGCTTAGGTAAACCAATAACTAAGTCCTTTCTAATAAGCTTGTTCATATGATGCATGTTTATGTGACTAGCTCTCCTATGTCATAGCCATGTGTCATTAACTTTACTTACTAGGTGCAGCAGGTGTTGTGAATAAATGCATGCTCAATGAAGAGAACATAGATGTTACCCTTTCTCTTACCAACATGGATAACCTCACTAGTTTGACCATCACATATCAAACAACAATTGTCATTGAAGGAGACTTTGAGGCCTTTACCGCATAGTTGGCTTATTATGCTTAGGAGGTTATGCTTCAAACCTTCTACATAAAGCACATTTCTTATCTTTGTTTTGAAGTTGTCTCCTATATTTCCTTCTCCAATGATCTTTCCTTTATTATTATCACCATAAGTGACATATCCTCCATCTTTGAGAGTCAAATTTGTGAGCATGGACATGTCACTTGTCATGTGTCTAGAGCAACCACTATCAAGATACCATAATGCTGATTTTGTTCTTAGACACACCTGCAAAAGTCAAATTAAGTAACAAAGAAAGGTACCCAATGTGGGTTGGGTCCATAGGAATTAGTTGGCCTTCCTTTTTATTTTAGGTACCCAAATGCATTCACCATTAGGCACATTGTATCTCCTAGCATAGCACCTATGGGATGTATGACCTTTCTTCATGCAATAATTGCAAGGAATAATGTTTGATGTTCTTTCAAAATGAGTCAATTTGTGATACTTTGAAAAGCCTATTTGATTCTTCTATTTTGGTGGTACAAACTTTGTTTTTCCAAAAGGTTTTGATCCATGTTTGTAACCTTAACCAGAAGTATCTCCAACATACTTTTGTACACTAAGCATTTGATTTAAACTACACTTTCCTCTATAGAGTCTTTTCAAAAGATCAACCAACTAAGAATTTTCTGAAAGCAAAAACATATATTTTCCACCTTGACTCTTTTTGTAATCATTAAATTCTCTTTGTAAAAGATTGCATTTATAAAAATTTAAAGATGACGACACACATACACACCCATTAGCTTTGTAACTTGAAACAAGCTTTTCATTTGCTTCTTTCAAATTGCAAAGTTCAGATTGCAATTCAACAATTTTGGTAACATGCCATTTGAGATTACTTTTTAGCCTATTATTGGATTGTGCAAGTTTTTAGGTCTCTTCATGCATCTCATGGAAAGAATCAACAACATTATAATATTCAAAATTTACCTCTGATTCTGCACTTAAGAAACCTTCATCATCACTTATTGTGGAAGTGAAGCACACATTTGCTTCTTCATTTTCACTAGTTGACTCAGAAGTTGCTGAATCAATGTCTTCCCATGCTATGTATGCCTTCTTTGGCTTCCCCTCTTTCTTTGTCTTCTTCTCACTTAATTTCTTCTTCAAAAAGATTGGGCATTCAGATTTGATGTGTCCAGGTTTGCCACATTCGAAGCAAGTGAAGTTGGAGGTGTTGTTGTTGTTGCTGTCATTTTTCTTGTTGAACTTTGACAGCTTTTTGTTTTTGTTTCTTCTCATGAACTTGCTGAATTTTTTCACTATTAGGTTCATTCATCTTCACTTGAGTCTTATTCCTTTTCCACATGAGTTGATGCAGTTTTCAAGGCTATACTCTTGTGTTTCTTCTCTGCATCTTCTACATGTGTTAGCTTTGACATTTCAAGTTCATACTCAAGAAGCTTACCAAAAAGTGCAGTCATAGACATCTTGGATAGATCTTTTAATTCCTTGATTGCTGTAACTTTTGGTTGCCAAGCTCTTGTGAGACACTTCAAGATTGTGATGTTCAATTCTTCAACATCAAAAATCTTCCCAAAACCAAGAAGATGATTGACAATGTGACTGAACCTTGTTTGCAGCTGATAAATGTTTTTTGTGTTGCTTATTTTGAACATTTCATATTCATGAATCAAGGCATGCTTCCTTGATCTTCTTACTTCGTCTGTTCCTTCATGAGTTACTTCCAACATCTCTCACATTTCCTTTGCGCTTTTACACCTAACAGTTCTAAAGAATTCGTCATAAGAAAGAGCAGATGTAATGTTTTTAGCTTTAAAATCATACTGCACAACTCTTTTTCCTGCACCTATCATCTCATCCCACTCCTTGGGAATTCTTTCATTATCAACAGTTTTTGTAGGATCAAATGACCTTTTTCAATTGCATTCCAAGCACCGAGGTCATTTGATTGAATAAAAATCTAAATACGATTTTTCCAAAAATTAAAATGCTTTCCTTCAAACATCGGAGGATGATTGAGGGAGGCACCCTCCTTGAAGGTAATCTGTGTGGTATTCATTTTCTTGAAAAAATAGTGAACTTGAATAACTTTCAAGAACTAGCTCTTGATACCAATTGAAAACAAGGATGAACACACATAATTAACCAGGAGGGGGGTGAATTGGTTAATTCTTAAACTTTAAAAATTCTTTGAAAACACCAGCAATGGAATTTAGATCGTATCACAAATAAAGCTTGTAAAAACTTCAATTTTTAATCAATCAAAACTCACCCTTCACCTTAAGCAATTTTAGAAACTTTTTCTGTTGATCTTGAAAGAGAATAATCCACAAGACAAGTTAGATTTAGATAACAAGACTTAGAAACAAGAATAACACAAAATCTATACTAGTTCACCCCTCAAATGAGAAGCTACATCTAGTGTCTCCTAACCAAAAATGATTAGAGTTGTACTAAATCAAATTTGTTATTTACAAGATATTATATGTGATGACCTTTATCAAACCTAGATCAAGAACCTGAAATCTAACACCCTATTAGACTTCTAATCACAAAGAACTTGAGAACCCTACTCAGTTTTTTCCCTCTAGAGAACACTACTCTAGAATAGCTATAAAGAAAACTATTTTATCTTAGTACACACAAAGATTAAAAGATACAAATCAAATCAATGTAAAAGTTCAAGAGAGATACAACCTTGAGATCCGCAGGATATGAATGAATGAATGTTACCACTCAAATCAGGTTGTATGAATGCAAATGATGAAAACCAACTCTCTTGACAATTATTGTTGAATCTTGTTTACAACATCATCATCAATGAAGCATGTGCACTTGTGATTTGAAACAAGATGAATGACACTTCAGAAAATCTATTTCTTGAACCTTTGAAAGCTTTTGGATTATTGGGAATTTCGTAAACTCATAATACTTTACTTGTTCCAATAGCACAGACCCAATAGCTTTAAATAGAAAACATATTTAACTACATGTAATCGATTAAAACATCATGGTAATCGATTATTGGAAAAATCTTAAGAACAATGTAATTGATTAAAACGACCTGTAATCGATTAAGGCAGTTCGTGTTAGTTTTGAAATAAGCATAATCGATTACGATTAGTGGTAATTGATTAAGGCAGTCTTACATGACTTTGAGAATAAGTTTGTGTAATCAATTACAATTAGTGGTCATCGATTAAGGCAGTCCAACATGATTTTTGGAAAAAAACCTGTGTAATCGATTACAATTGAATGGTAATCGATTAAAGTGTTCTTCAAGGCTTTTTAATAGATTACACAAGCTGGTAATCGATTAAAGCAGTGCACACATGTTTTTCCAAAGTCTTAAATCATGAGGAATTTCTTTCTAAATGTAAACATGTAGCTTTATGTGTTTTTCTTAAATCATGAATGCATGTATGTGATTATGCTTATGCAATGCAAGGATCACAAGATAACTCTCTTGAGCGACTTAACAAATTACAAATGCCTTTAATTGATAGGCATGTAAAAAGCTAAAATACTCTTAAGCAAAGGCTTCATTTCTAACTTGATCTTCTTCCTAGCTACCCCTATATCCAACACACCCACGGTGGACACCCCTCTGAGGCACCCTCGGAAGCCTTTTATGCACTCTCACACACTCAATTATTCTTCAATAATTAATGTGCTTACTTGAGCGTCGGAGTCCTTTCCTTTATTTTGCAGGTCTCCCTCCTTAACAAGGTTGACTCACCATCCGACGTACAGAGTTTGGAACCCACAAGGTCCCCATCTAGCTTACATGTGGAATTTCTAGATTTAGGTAACAACATTTGGATCCCACCGTGGGGCCATGGTAAAACATACCCTGCGGCCTCGCACCCAGACAAATCATCAGAACTTGTCCATGGTCAGTACGCATTCCAGCATCAAACGCAACACTCCTGTTGAGGCGTCTAACCCTTCGCAGACGACCATGACTAATGCAGACACCATTCAACAACTCCAAAACTACATGGCGAAGGTGGAGCGAAGATACAAAGAAGAGATCCGAAGACTAAAAGCTGATTATGATCAGCAGAAGACCAGAGCAAGACATCCACAGGGAGACGAGTACTTCCCTAGTACGAGAAATGAACAGACTTAAGACGAGTCACATCTCCGACAACATGTCAACCCTCCGGGCGGTCCCAGTTCAACACAGGTATACTGACTCGAGGGGCGCACTTCACGGTGACATCCTTTTGTCGACCATTTCATGAAGGTCAACCTTCCTCCCAGGTGGAGATCTCTCCACTTGGAGAGGTGTGACGACAACACTGCCCAGACGAACATATGGACGCTTTCCTCACCCAGGCAAATCTATATACGAATAACGACATCGTGCTATGTCGAGTGTTTCCTACTTCTCTAAAGGGGGCAGCTTTGACATGGTACGGTGGTCTCCCCCCGCAGTCCATAGACAACTTCAACACTCTTGTCGAAAATTCAATGCACGATATGCGACTAGTCGGTCTTATAGGTTAACCTCCACTTTAATAGCCACTCTACACCAAGCAGATGACGAACCTCTCCAAAGGTTCATGGAACAATTTGGACCACTAGCTGTCTAGATCAGAAACCTCAATCCTGAGGTAGCATTACATTCCATGATGCTGACCCTACGACTTAGCAAGTTCATGGGTAGTTTGTGCAAGAAATCTCCCTCTAGCATGGAAGAGATACGTAAACGAGCTAAAGGTTACATACAGATGGAAGAGATGTCAAAGTTTCAAAATGAAGTCAACAGGTTGGATAGAAGCGAGAAAAACATGAAGCAACAAACAAAGTCGACCCCCAGAGGCTGGACAAAAAACAGAGGCTGCACAAACAACAACTTCTCTTGAAAAGACCCAGGTACGAGAGGTACTCTCCTCTGACGATCAACTAGGCCACGATCATGGAAAAAACCTTCAATACGAAGGTACAAGTGACACTACCAACTCCCTCATCATCTCTCAAACTAGAGGCAAACCCGAACAAATATTATCGATTTCATCGCGACAATGGCCATAATATTGAAGAGTGTTGGGCCCTGAAAGAGAAGATAGAAGAACTTATCTAGACGGGGCACTTGTCACAGTTTGTTAAAAACCTAACAATCCCTCAACAGAAAACAAACATGGGGGATGACAGGGAGATCAATTTAGAAATCGAGATGCTGATAGAAGAAGGGATGGAGCAGAAGCAGAAGACAGAGGGAGACAGAGACAACAACAACCCAGACAAGAGCGTTAACTCCCTCGACAACAAGAGAACGGGCCTGCCCAACATACTCGCGGGGTAAACAACACCATCACTGGTGGCTTCTCGCATGGAGGATCATCCAGCCAGTCTCGAAATAGGTATTTACACGTCATACGGGACGTCGATATAAACTGTGTCGATGTTCTCTCACCATGGAGTCTCCCTCCTATCACATTTACAAATGTCGATTTCAAGGGAATTGATCCTATTAACCAAGACGATGGTCGTTTCCCTTACAATCGCTAACTTCAAAGTAATGAAGGTACTCATTGATCAGGGTAGCTCTGCCGACATTCTATATTTGAAGACTTTTCAAAAGCTGAAGATCTCATCCAACATAATTCAACCTCACCCCGGGCCCCTCTTGGGCTTCGGAGGAGAAAGGGTAGAAACCTGGGGTTACGTGGACCTTATGACCACCTTCAGTCAGGGTTCACTTTCAAGGAGTTTTACTATCAGGTATTTAATAGTTGATGCCGACACCTTTTACCTTGCTTTGATTGGCAGGAAAACGCTAAACGAGCTTGGAGCTATAGTCTCCGCACCTCACTTGAAGATGAAATTTCCCACCATGACGGGGGAAATTGTCACTATAAAAGCTGATCAGAAGCAAGCTAGACAATGCTACGTAGAAAGTTTGAAAGTGGCACCATATCCTCCTAATAAGGAGTCAGACAAATATCGCCCCACTTCAGAGGGCACTAGCCAGGTCATGAGCATAAACAAAGGGTCCACCCCTTACACTCTAACTGTTTATAACGCTCACCAAGACGACACCTTCGATGTGGATCCGCACGATGACAACATTGACAAAGGACCAAAACCAATCGAGGAACTTGTCAGACTACAGCTCAGACCCAAACCTGGGCAATGTACATAGCTTAGCAAAGACCTTACCAGTCATGAGCACAGACACATAGCTGACGTACTCCACAAGAATGCAACTCTTTTCGCCTCACAACCATCAGATATGTCGGGCATTGACCCTAACGTCATATGCCACAATCTGGCAATATGTCCACAGGCTAAGCCAATAGCTCAGAAGAAGCGGAATGTGGGAGAAGAAAGACGAAAAGCAGTGAAGGAAGAGGTAGACAAATTACTCGAGGCCAACTTTATCAGATAAGTCAGGTACTCTACCTGGCTCACCAATGTCGTCATTGTCAAAAAGGCCAATGACAAGTGGCGTATGTGCACAGACTTCACAGATCTCAACAAGGCATGCCCGAAGGACACGTACCCATTACCCAACATTGACAGACTGGTGGATGGCGTGTCCGGTTTCCAAATCTTAAGTTTCTTAGACGCATATTCGGGGTAAAACCAGATCAGAATGCATGCCTTAGACGAAGAAAATACAGTATTCATTACTGAGGATGCCAATTATTGTTACACAGTCATGCCTTTTGGCCTCAAGAATGTAGGGGCCACATACCAGTGACTGATGAACCGTGTCTTCAGAAAACAGATCTGACATAACGTTGAGGTCTACGTCGATGACATGGTCATCAAGTCCCAGAGCGTAGCCCAACATGTAGCGGACCTAGAAGAGGTATCTAAAGAAGTACGGAAGTATGAGATGCGTCTTAACCCTGAAAAATGCACATTCAAGGTGGGTGGTGGTAAGTTCCTTAGTTTTATGATTACACACCTAGGAATCGAAGTCAACCCAGACAAATGCTCAGTCATATTACAGATGCATAGCCTGACCAATGTCAATGAAGTTCAGAAATTGAACAGAAGACTAACGGCTCTGTCAAGGTTCCTCCCGAAACTCGTCAAGAAGGCGAAGCCTTTCTACAAAAACTACTCAATAAGACAGAGCCATTCCTCTGGGATGACACTTGCGAGTAGGCCTTCGAGGCATTCAAAAAGACAATTGCCACACCACATATCCTAAGTTGACCTCGACACAGGATACCATTGCTTTTATATCTTTCAGTAGCGGACAAAGCTGTCAGCTCAACACTTGTCCAAGAAGAAGGGAAACACCAACTCCCCTATCTATTTCACTAACCGTATGCTACATGACACCAACTCCCTATCTATTCCAAAGTCATCAAGTAATAGTTAAAACTAACTATCCTATCAAGCAGGTACTGCGGAAACTCGAACTGGCAGGTAGGATGGTGGCATGGTTAGTCAAGTTGTCAGAATTCGACCTTTGGTACAAACCACGTGGTTCCATGAAGACACAATTCATGGTAGACTTCCTGGTAGAGTTTGTGGGGAATGACAAATCTACCCCGAACTGGTGGAATCTCTATGTGGATAGAGCATCCAATGTACAGGGAAGTGGAGCAGGTATTATTCTTGAGGGACTTGGCAACATCTTGCTAGAGCAAGCCCTCAAGCTTAATTTCAAAGCTTCAAACAACCAAGCTGAGTATGAGGCACTCATAGCAGTACTCAAATTCGCAAAAGAAGTCAGGGCTCAACGTCTAAGGTGCTACTCTGACTCACAGCTCGTCTAGGGACAGGTAGCCAACAAATATCAAACTAAAGAAGCCATACTCCTCTAATATCATCATCTGGCCAAAACACTCATCGGTAGCTTCTAGTGTTTTTATATGTATCATATACCGTGAGATAGTAACACCAGGGTTGACTTGCTCTCTAAACTAGACAGTACTAAAAAGACTGGACACCTCAAAACCATCATCCAGGAAACACTCCAAACTCCCACCATAGACACCCAAGCGGTAATGGCTGGCGAAGAAGAGGAACATAACTGGATGACCCCTTACAGAAATTTTCTCACTAAGGGGACACTACCAATAGACGAAAATGAGGCCCAACATCTAAAGAGGAAAGCCAGCTACTATGTCATCCTCAATGGTGAACTATTCAAAAGAGGGTTGACCACGCTTCTGTTAAAGTATCTAGACAACCAATAGATGAACTATGTTCTGGGAGAGCTCCATGAAGGGATCTGTGGCCTCCATACAGGGGACACTCCCTTGCCACTAGGGTAGTACGAGCGCGATACTACTGGCCAACATTCAAAACTGACGCTTTCGATTTCACTCAGAAGTGTACAAAGTGTCAAGAGTTTGTAGACATCCCACGGACTCCCCCTGACAACCTTCACACGCTAACTTCCCCATGGCCCTTTGCAATGTGGGGGATGGACATCCTGGGACCCCTACCAAGAGCTCTAGGAATGGTCAAGTTCTTACTAGTAGCCATCGACTATTTCACCAAGTGGACCGAAGCAAAGCCTCTACTTGAGATAACAGCTAGTGAAGTAGAAACCTTCACATGGAAACATCTCATATGCAGATACGATCTACCCTTCGCTATCATTACTGATAATGGTACGCAGTTCAAAGCATAGACTTATGAAGATTTCCTTACACGACTGGGTATCAAACACCTGGTCACCTCTGTCGAACATCCCTAGACAACGACAGTCTGTATGCAACGCCACTTTCTTTGACCTTAAAAAATCGGTCTTTGAAGCGACGGAAGACGTTGGTCTCAACCTCGAACAGTTTCTTGGAGACACTTTGCAAGGAGACCCAAGCAACCTTTCTTGGACAGCTTGGTTTGAAAGAAAAATAGAAAAAAAGGAATAGTAGCATGAATGTTAAAAAAAGAACATAAAATTTCAAAGGCCTGCACCACTGCCCAACTATTAGGGTGAAGTTGGGAGGGCGCCACATTCAAGTATTCCAGGAGGGCACACTGGAATGGTGAGAAGGGAAAGAGAAGGCCCAACACTTCGAAGAGACATCAATACATGTAAAAGAAAGGCAGTGCATCGGGCGCCACCTTTAGACAAAGGAAGTCATTGTTCCCACAAGGCTCAACATAGACCTTGTGAGAATCTTTAGGGGTCGTCACCTGCAGCTGACAGCACATGGCAGCCACCAATGCAAGGGAGGTTAGGGGCAATCGATACTTGAAGACATCCTCCCTCACCTACTCACAGCCACGAACGGCTGGGGTGGAGGATGATGACCCAGCACTGGGGCTGCGACATGCGAGAGAGAAGGTTCTGGTGCCTCCAACTCCACTTTGCCTCATCCTCCCTGAAAGAAAATGAGGGGGAAGGATGGTAAGTGGCAGAGGCTCACTTGCCCTAGAGGCGAAGGGAAATGTTGCCTACTGATGAGGGCGAGAAATGCCCTTACCAGCTCGATGGGAGCTCGCCCTCCTCCCGAAGGAGGAAGACCCATCAGAAACTCCACCATGGGTGTTCTCCTCCGTAGAGTCACCCATGGAGATGACTTCGCACATAAAGAGTTGCTCTATTAAGCCCCCTGAATCACTACCTCCCATGCCTAAAGCAAAGTCAGAAATAGGGGGAATAGACATTTTCAGAAGCAAATGTGGGGTACCCTAAATGAAAGAAATGTTCGAGCAAGAAGAAGATTAAGGAAGCAGAAGAAAGTTCAGGAAGCAAGAAGGCAAGATTAGTGGTAGGAAGAAATGTCAGAAGTCTCATCTATTTAAATGAGAGTGAGGCTCAACTATTACTGACGAGATTTGAAACATCCCCTGGAAACCCACGCCACAATTTGACTCCACTCACCCACTACCACATGTCTCCAGTACGAATCCACTCCTTGAGTGACACGTATGCACGAGTACAACCGCGTGGGCGGCACACGCTTGTAGCATTTAAAGAGATGTAATGCCTATTTTCAATGCCCACTCCAATGGTCAGATATTGGCAGAAGTTCTCAATCTTGACGCTTCACTTGCCTGACATGTCCAACCTTATCAACAAAACAAATTAGTCCATCCTGGACAATTCAACAATAACAACCTAGACAACTACGTCCAGGTTGGAGCCTTGACATTACTCTACAAAGCTATTAACCTCGACGTTGGGCATCGCTTGTCCACCCTCGAGGGCTTTTTGTGTTCATTATCTTTTACTTATCTATCATGACACTGCTCAATCTTCATCAACACTCATTCATCCTCTTTCGCCAATAAATTGGCTCAGAGGCTGGGGGCTTATGTACATTCCAAAGTTACATGTGGCTGTTACTGTGGGGTCACTATACACGTGTATGTCCTCTGTGTCAATCCTGCCACAGTAATGGTACATATTTACTCTTTAAGTGTCGACCCTGACATGCCTGTTTGCTGTCCGTGTCAGCCTTCCTATAGGAGCGCAGACATCAACAGTAAATCTCTCTTTATCAACAACATATCTATTATGCCTAGTCATTCAAACTGGTATAACCACCTTATCTCCTAATATCTCTCCAATTATCTACAAGTTGCTACTTATCTACTAGTAACAGTATATCAATAAATCACTAACAAACAAAGGCCCAAAGTCCATACTTCACGCTATAAATACAGGTTTTCTCTAACCCTTTATTAAGTCATTATTGAGAGGACAAATTCCTCATTATTCATCATTGTCCACCCACGGTGGACACCCCTTCGAGGCACCCTCGGAAGCCTTTCATGAAATCACTCACACTCAATTATTCTTCAATAGTTGATGTACTTACTTGAGTGTCGGAGTCCTTTCCTTTGTTTTGTAGGTCCCCCTCCTTAACAAGGTTGACTCACCATCCGATATGCAGAGTTTGGAATCCACGAGGACCTCGTCCAGCTCACACGTGGAATTTTCAGATTTTGGTAAGAACACCTTGGATGTAGTTCTAATTTGATAATCATCAAAATTTTTTAAGCAAAATAAATTAATAGGATAAAATGAACACACAAATATTTTTATAAAAGAACTATGCAGTTATGATTCTTTATTGCACCTATAGATATGTAGGAGCATAGTATCACTCTTGTCTAGCTAAAAATATACAAAAAATATAATTGAAAAGATAAAAAAACATAATAATAATCCCTTTTTTATAGTAATAAAAATTTTCTTATTAAAAATAATAAATAAAATACTCTAGATTAATTTTGAGGGGTAAAATAAGTATTTTTAAAGTTATTCAACTCTATATATTTAATTAGAGGTAAAACCATCTTAGGATAGACGTTGTAGGGTGTTAGTACCTTTCCTAAACGTAATTGATTTCCGAATCCAAAATCTGGTTTTGAAACCATTTCCTTTTAAAAAAGATTCTATAGTTTTCCTAAATAAAATTTGGTGGTGACTCCTCTAATTTTTAACATATTTTTTGGTGTCCCCTTGCGACCCTGATTGCGACACACATATATATACAAATTCAACACTATACAAAAGAAAATATAACAGTAAAGGAAAAGATAGAATCATGTTTTCACATCTTCGCATGTCCATTTATAATGTTTCTAAAGGAAAAAATGACCTCAAAGTCATTCACTCCCACAAACATAAAGTTTGAGATCATCACAATTCAATCAGTTGTGTCATAACACAAGGGTAAACTACACAAATACAATCATATTTAAAACAATTTAAATCCAACAAATTGTTATAAATTTTGTATATTTCAAAAGGTTACTCTTTATTATTTCAAATTGTTTGTGATTGTATTTATTTGTAGATTGTGTTTGTAAATGGTGGGTTCGTGGTTCGTAAATAGTTCGTGATTGATCATGGTTTTGACATCAAGAACAACACAAATAATAACCATCCAAAATTCAACAAATAAAAATATTTAAACTTTACAATCTTTAAAACATGACATTTAAAATTCAAATAACAATATTATTCAATTCACAAAAGAGAAATATCTCATGTACAATCATCATGAATCACTATCAAGTGTCAACCTCATAAGTCAACCATCAAATATCATCAACATAATTTCAACATTCACGCTAAATGTTGCACATAAATGCATATAGTCATTTCTTTAATTAATCAATACATAGGATTCACCTTCACCTATGTAGTCACTACAAGATTAAATCATCGTCTTTGTAGTCAACATCACAACTCTAATAATCATATATTATCATGCAATAGTAATTGTAATCATCAAATGCAGACTCTACTTCATGAAAATTTACATTACACAAGTGATAAACATAAGGACATCCCTTAACATAATATTTATCTTTGACCACGGGTAGATTTCTACAATTGATCATGCAAATAAAGTGTGATTTTATATAAAAAAAAAGATGAATATAAATATTGGCTTACTTCGATAAGGTCCGCTAGGAGTATAACCTTAAAAAAAAATTTGTCTATCTTAATTTCTATAGAAAAAATCTATAGCCCATTTAGTGTCAGCTACCACAAATCCATTCAACATTAGGTTGAAGGTCTACCAAGCACTCTCAACTTACATGATTACCCACAAACAATTACTACACACCATACTTGGATTTCCTATGATCCTAGGTACGTCACCTTTATACTCACCATCTTCGATGACTTGATTAAGGCAGTAGGTTTCACCAACAATAGTAATACATACAACAAAAATAGTGCATCATATGATACTTAGATCCTTGTGGTCCCAAATACAACACATTTATACTCATCATCTTCATATGATACTTAGATTCCTTGTGCATCATATCTATACCACTTTTTTTTCTAGACGACTTTTTTAGTATATGTTTGGTTAAAAATGGAGGAATTTTGGAATTTTTTATTATAGAATGTTTGACATATTAACTATTTTTGTAGATTGTTATTAGCAATTTTTTAAATATGATTTGATATAAAAGATGAAAAGAAAGTAAAAAAAATTAATGGATTACATGTTTTAGAAAAAAAATGCAAAAATTGAATCATACCAAAATGTAAAAGATTGGTTTAATTTGATTTGGATTTGAAATTAAATTAAAACCAAACGAAATTAAACCACATGAATATTATGTTTGGTTTGAATGGATTTTTAATAAATAAATGCACCACTAACATCCTTAGTTATAGTTATAGCAAGTTATTTTTTTAATTGTCCAAAATTTCTTATTTTTGATTGTCTTACCTTCAAAGTTAAGAGAAAATAGTTATATATTGATGATGTAAAAAATTTTATATCGTCTTTCAATCACCACTAATCATTTTTAATAAATTTATTGACTTTTAAATAATTATTTTAAAATAATTTAAACAATATATTATGATTAAATAATTGTGTTTGAGTGCATAATTATTAAACTTTAAACCATTATTAGTTGTGGTGACCGCATTAAATTTGAAAGATATTATTGTATTTGGCTACCATCAGGGCATTTCACTCATTTGAAAAGAAATCTTTTAACCAAGAAAATAAGATATTGTCTTCCTCAGAATTTGGCATAAAACAAAGGACGAATTTGCAAATGAAGTAAACAATCGCATTATGACATATCTGCATCCGTCTGCAAGCACAGCACCTTTCATTCACCAAAGTTCCTAAAAATAATAATTTCCTGAACTGCATCGAATGGTGAAAAGAATAAAAAAAAGAAAAGAAAAACAACAATTATTCAATTTTGGATAGAAAAGCATCTGCACCAATCACTGCACTTATTTCTTTTTCCCCATATTTTAAATATTGACGAAAGATTCCAAATAAAGGATGAGAAGATCCATCTACTTCCAACAAAGTTTACCCTTATTGTCCATCAGCTATATTGAATACATATATTGTTTTATTTCACAAACATTTATTGCACAATTTTTCTTCAAATAATAAAATAAATAATATTAGTAAATAAATTTTAATCAATAATTTTATATATCGCTAAGTTACACCTATAATAAATAATAATGATATGCATATAATATAATGATATATGATGTAGCGTGCTGCTAAATACATTTAAATACATATATTATTTTTTAAAGAAAAAAATACATATATTTAAAAAGATAAAACTTAAATACTTTTCCTTAAATGTTTTTATGTTTTTACATTATTATTTAATTAAAATTAAACCTTTATTTCAATAATTTTATTTATTTATTTATTTATACAAACCTTTGATATAAACCTTTTAATACATAATTTATCGGAGTGGTTCTAATAGATCAAATACGTGAATTTTCACATCAAAATAAATGCTACTAGTTCTAATTTTTACATTTTTAGCATTAGAAACGTGATTTATTGACTGTAGAGGACTAGAAGGTGTTCTAAATACGCTATAATTCTAATTAGAGAAGTAATATAAAATCATATAAAAAAACTGTACCTAAATTTTATCTTAAAATAATAATTATAGTTAATAAACACGAACATTGTAGACATTAGAGTACTTCAGATTCTGAATTTTGACATAAATTTACTTGGTCTTATCTGATCTTATTATTATCTCTATAATTATAACATTAAATAATATTATTAATATATCTTCTCAAGACTTTTAAGCTTCGCTCTCTTCTAGTTCTTTATTTGCCCTCTCGATTTTTTTCTTCCTAAATCCTCTCCGTTTTTTTTCCTTTTTGCGTTGAGCCTCCCTCGTTTCGCTTTTTCACAGTTTTTTTTTTTTTTTTTTCTCATTCCTTCTGTGTGTCTCTCTCTCTCTTTCTCTTTCTGCTACACCAAAAAAGCTCGTGTTTTTTTGCAATTGCTACTGTTGAGTTTCACAAACATTAACCAAACTCATCCATTCTCTCATTACCCATCAATATTTATTCTGTCAGCATGTCTCAGACTAACTGGGAAGCTGATAAGATGTAAGTTTTATTGCTCTTTTTTTTTTTTTTTCAACTTTTAATAGCAGTTTTGTGAGTTTTGACAAATGGGGTTTTGTTCATTCTAAAAAATTTAGCCTTTTCTATTGATTTGGGTTCTGGGTCTGTTTCTTGCTTTTTGTCTCTTTTGGGGTTGATTTGGGTTGCTTTATTTCCCTTTGTTTGGTTGTGTTTTGGTGAATGTGTGAGAATGTTCTGATGGGTGTGTTAGGGTTTTTTAGCCTCTGCAAGTGTAAGGGGTATCCTTAGATTGAATGAAATTGAACTGTTTGGTTCCTGCATTTGGGTGTTGCTATTTTGATGTGGGTTTTTGGTAATCTGTTCTGTGTTTCATGTACTTGATGTAAAGATCCAAACTTTGGTTCTCATACGTGTTTGCTTGCTCTGTGAGATTTTCAGGTTAGATGTTTACATCCATGATTACTTAGTGAAGAGGGATTTGAAGGCTTCAGCTCAGGCTTTTCAAGCTGAAGGGAAAGTGTCCTCGGACCCTGTTGGTGAGTTACATAGAAACAAAGTAGTTCAGTTGGATTTAATGTTTCTGTTTTTTTTTTTTTTTCCATTTTATTTGTTTGGTTGCTTTTGTTGATGATAATGTGGGGTTGCAGCTATTGATGCACCTGGAGGATTTCTGTTCGAGTGGTGGTCGGTTTTCTGGGACATATTTATTGCTAGGACTAATGAGAAGCACTCAGAGGTTGCTGCATCTTATATCGAGGTTGGTTGATTAATTTTAGCCGTATTCGTTTATGTATTCAATAAGTAAGTTTGTCGCATATTTAACGATTAAGGTCGGTTCATACATAGCATATTTATTCTTGCACCGTAAATCTGAGTTGGACAGTTGTGCTAGAAGTTTAGTGAAGAAAAAGTGGTATTGAGATGAACTCGCAGTTTATTAACTTTTGTGGTGTTTCATGTATTCAATGAGGAAGTGTATACATTCAAATAGTTATAACTTCAACATTGTGCCTCTTAACTACTGGACAGTTGGGATCTTTTCTGTAGATTCACCTTTGATTACATAAAATTGTAGGGAGATCTTTATTTTTATGTTTAGGGTGCTGGCAGTGTGATCTTTATTTTTGTGGCTATGGGCCGATTGTTGGGAGCCCTGTCACACTGCAGTTTGCTGTCGCTTCTGGAGTAGCGTTAATCGCAGCAGCTATCGTGGCCATCACAACCACTACTGACCCTATTTTCATCTAACCCTATTTTCCCATTCTCACTTCTTTCAAAAGCTTAATGACACCAGTCTCTTCTATTCTCTCTTCGGTGCAACCATCTGACCTACAGCTCCCAGCTGCGTATCTGGCCAACCCATGGCACTCCAATAGAGTTTCTGACCAACCCATGAGACTCTGGTGGAGTTTCTGGTTAACCCATGGCACTGCAGTGGGGTTTCTATCCAACCCACACTCTGGAACATTGTTGTCTGGTGTCTCTCTGTTCACATCCTTCGGGGTGTGTTCTGTTCACGTTAAAGGGGGGTCTATCACCAATGTTTTGTTTTATATTCTTTCTTTCATTGTTGTATTTAGATAGGTAACCTTGCATACTTTTTTCTGTTTTTCTTTTATATATAACTTGACTCTTGTTATTAAGTTCTATTCTATGTTTGACATAAAATTATGACTTTTTAATTATTAATTATGAATATGCCTTTATTTATGGGATTTTATTTTTTATTTTTCAGCATTTATACATATGTAAAATAAATTATTTGATTTATATCTGGAAATTTCATAAGTGGTCATCCCACTATCACGCTATAGTGGTTTTGGGGTCATCCGCTCTGTGCTGCTATCTGGGATTGATAACTACGAGCTTAGCAATATATAGCTATTTATCTGATTATTCAGTATATATGCTGCCCTTGTAAAATTGTTGGCATGCTGGGCTGTACAGTTTTACAAAGGAATTGCCTAGGGGAAAAAAACTGAGGTACTTCTTGAAGTTTATGGTTTGTGAAACTCTCTTTGCAGACCCAGTTAATTAAGGCGAGAGAGCAACAGCAACAAGGGCAGCAGCAGCTACAACCTCAGCAGTCACAACATCAACAACAGCAGCAGCAGCAACAACACATGCAGATGCAACAAATCCTATTACAAAGGGCTCAGCAGCAGCAGCAGCAGCAGCAACAACAACAGCAGCAGCAGCAGCAACCACAACAGCAGCAGCAGCAGCAGCAGCAACAGCAGCAGCCACCACAGCAACAACAGGGTAGGGATAGGGCTCATCTCTTAAATGGTGGTACAAATGGGTTAGTTGGAAACCCTAGCACGGCAAATGCACTAGCAACAAAGATGTATGAGGAAAGGTTAAAATTGCCCCTTCAAAGGGACTCTTTGGAAGATGCAGCAATGAAGGTTGGGAAATATTCTGGTTGCCTAATTATAAAGATGAACTGCATTTTTTTGTTATGTGAGTCTTGGCACAACAGTGAAGTTGTGTTTTGGTGACTTGTTGGTCATGGGTTCGAATCTGTAAACAGCCTCTTTGCATATGCAAGACTAAGACTGCATACAATATCCCTCCGCCTTACCTGCGCATAGCGTGGAGCCTCCGGGCAATGGGGTACGCAGTTTTTATTTTTATTTTTATATATTCATAACTATCTTATGGTATTTTGTACAGCAAAGATTTGGAGACCAACTCTTAGACCCAAATCATGCCTCAATATTGAAGTCATCTGCAGCTACCGGCCAGCCTTCAGGGTATATTTTAGACTAAATCACTATTTGTTTAAGTCTTTAAATTGGTACAATTTACAATATATGATTGAAAAATAAGGTAGTTTTGCTCCTCGATGTGGCTTAGCTAATTTAAGTTTGATCTGAAATAACATGAATTGAATCCTAATTTATCAATGTGAGGCAAAAGAGGGGATCTAGTATGGTAAACGATGTAGAAGCCTGATTGTGTTCTCTGGAGGGTAGGGTAGGGTTGGGGCAGGAGCTGCAGCAATTCATTAGAAATGGGTCTGCTCCTTCCATGACCTTGAAGAATTAATAGTTATTTGCTTCTGTAATTTTAATTCTAAGTTTTTGAAATATGTATTTGGCTTTCCATGAATTATGTTAGCATATGATATTCTTTAATCTTTATAGCTATGGATGTTGACTTTGTTAGCACTAAATTTTCTTGATTTCAGGCAAGTTTTGCATGGTGCTGCTGGTGCAATGTCTCCACAAGTTCAAGCTCGTAGTCAGCAATTACCAGGATCTACTCCGGTATGCTAGTGTTCCTAAATTAAACTCATTACCTCTTACTATATTTCTTATCCGCTGTTTTCCCCTGACTTGGCTAATCAGGATATAAAGAGTGAGATCAATCCTGTTTTAAATCCCAGAGCTGCCGGTCCTGAAGGATCATTGATAGCAATGCCTGGTATTCTTTTATCATGTCCTTACTCTAATATAACTGGTTTGTTTTGTTACTTTGGAAGCTGGTTTGCAAGCATTTGTTGGGGTGTTTGGTTTCCATCTAGTTTGTTCATTACAATTTATTCATCACACTGTTGGATGAGGATATTTTGGGAATTTATGTTAAAACTGTTATGATGTTTTATCATTACTCTTGCACACAGATTGAGTTAACATGAGGTTTTTTGTGTCAGGTTCAAATCAAGGTAGCAACAATTTGACTCTGAAAGGGTGGCCACTCACAGTGAGTATACTTTTTATTTTTAATGTTTATTTTGAGTTAAATGTTACTGGTACTGGTAAAATCACATGTTCCTAAACTTTTTAAACTTGAGAGTTTGTTCCAATGTTGTGCATGGGAATTGAACCTACAATCTTTTACCCTAACCATATCCTATCTGTACTGCTTTAGCCATTATCAAGTGGCAGAAATAGCCTTCCTTAAAAACCTGCAAAACGTCCCTCGTCTTTCAGAAATAGTGTCCTCTTATCTGAAGCCTAGCAATCATCCTGCTTACTTTGACATTCATTTAATGATAAAACTAAATAATTAAGGTATTATGCTTCTCTATTTAGCTTTTTTCTATTCCTTATTAGGGCTTGGAGCAACTACGTTCTGGTCTACTCCAGCAACAGAAACCTCCTTTCCTACAGTCTCCTCAGCAATTTCATCAACTTCCAATGTTGACACCACAACATCAGCAACAGTTAATGTTAGCACAACAAAATTTGGCATCTCCATCTGCCAGTGATGATAATAGAAGACTCAGAATGCTGCTGAATAATAGGAATATGGGTGTGACTAAGGATGGTCTTTCAAACTCTGTTGGTGATATAGGATCAAATGTTGGATCACCTCTTCAAGCAGGTGGCCCTGCTTTTCCACGCAGTGATACAGATATGATAATGAAGGTGCTTGTTCTCTTTTAATTTATCTTTTCATCTTCTTTATGGTTCTTAAAATTCCTTGGAGTTGCCACAAGTGTCATGAGTTGCATCTTCTGAATGTTTTTGTTTGTGTAGTTGAAAATGGCGCAATTACAACATCAGCAACAGCAGAATGCCAATCCACAACAGCAGCAACTGCAACAGCATACTCTTTCGAATCAGCAATCTCAGACATCAAATCATAGCATGCATCAGCAAGATAAAATGGGAGGAGGTGGTGGTAGTAGTGTCAATGTGGATGGTAGCATGCCAAATTCCTTTAGAGGAAATGATCAGGTCAGTCCTTTTATGCTTGCCACAACCCCATGCATATTTGAGAAATTGAGCTATGCATAATTTTTCAATTCCTTTTATCAATCATTAGGACAATACACCAATATATACATTTGTATATAATACATACATACATTCATACATACATATATATATATGTGTGTGTGTGTGTGTGTGTGTACTGGTAAAATAATGCATAACTTTTGAGTCAGTGATTTTCTGATGTATGTAATTAGGTTCTCTTGTTATATATATTGAAATAGCCATTCATTATAATGAATTTTGTAATTTGATATGCTGTTGCTCCATTAAAAAAATACCCTATACCTTTTCCTTTGATTTACCACTGTTAAAACTAGAAGTCACATGAAGCTTATAATCTCCTTTGTTCCTCTTTCTGCCTCTGGCTGTTTATATGTAAGTGTGCACGTGTCTTGCCTGTCATGGTTGATATCTTTAATTTTACAGTTATTGTTATTATGTTTTCTCATAATTTTGAGCACTATGTATTCATTTTTAGATTTTGAGAATTTAACTGCAATGAGATTTGGAAGCAGTTTGGAAATCCATAAGGGATGGTGCATTTGTTTACCTATTTATTACTGAATTGGTTGAGTACAAGTATTATACACAGTTTCTTTAACCTCAAGTTTTCTAAACTTGAGTAGTTAGAAAAGGATTTTGTGAAGCTTTCTGATCAGATATGCGATGATCCATTCATAAAGTGGCAACGGAAGGTTTTTTTTTTTTTTTTTTTTTTCCATTGTATTTTGACCCCTTTATGAAAGAAATGGCTGGTGAATTGTTTCAAGATTATAATCACATATTTCTATCTGTTAGATCACATGAGCATTAATTTAAGTCCCTGAATTTGGCAGACATTTGATCTGGTGTATGTTTATAATGTTGTCTAAAATAGGTTCCTAACATGGTTTCTTCTGAATGCACTTTAAGGTTTCCAAAAATCAGACTGGGAGAAAGAGAAAGCAACCTGCATCTTCTGGTCCTGCCAATAGTTCTGGAACAGCTAATACAGCTGGCCCATCTCCAAGTTCAGCACCCTCAACTCCCTCAACACATACACCTGGTGATGTGATGTCAATGCCTGCTTTACCTCATAGTGGTAGCTCTTCAAAGCCATTAATGATGTTTAGTGCTGATGGTGCTGGAACTCTGACATCACCTTCAAACCAATTGGTAAGTGGCTCTTTCAATCGATGGAAGGAATAATAAGTTCCTGCATGTAGACTCGTTGCCATTCCATTTTGGCAGTGGGATGATAAGGATCTTGAATTGCAGGCTGATGTGGACCGTTTTGTGGAGGATGGATCTCTTGATGATAATGTGGAGTCTTTTTTATCCCCTGATGATACAGACCTTAGAGATACTGTTGGTCGTTGTATGGATGTAAGCAAAGGTGCAGTAAACACCATTTTTTTTATTAGCAATAAAATATTTTAGAGCAAATTACAGCAACACCCCCTGAGCTTTTATTACACATACCCACCCTTTATGATTTTCCTACACTAACTTTCATTTAAGTTTGAAAATATTACTCTAGCACCACCTTATTTGTTTGTAAACATTACACTGACAACACCTCAAATCTTACAGTAACACCCCCTACAACGGAGGTGAAAGTAATGGTTAAAAAAGCCGGGGGTGCTTGTGTAATTACATGAAACCTCAGTGGGTATTGCTGTAATTTGCTCAATATTCTAGTGCATGTACATGTTACATTTTCCCTTGATCTGATGCAAGAAAGCTCAGTGGGTGTTGCTGTAATTTGCTCAATATTCTAGTGCATGTACATTTTTAATTTCCCCTTGCTCTGATGCAAGAAAATTGCTTTTTTTTCCTCTTTATAAAAGATAACTTGTTTATTAGTGGTAGATTGTACATTCTAGTGAACTATGTTGCATATAAATTATTCACATGCCTTCACTCAATAACTTCGATGATAGTTGTTTCATGGCATAGTGTCAAAGCCACATTGATCATGTGGTCTAGAGTTTGATCCTTTTTGTTCTAAGTTATTCTAAGTAAAAAGTTAAATTTCAGCATAAGTTAGGTTGGGCATTAACATTGTCCATGGTTCAAGCTTAGAGGATTCTTGTGTGTCAGAGCAGGTTAAATATAAAGGCATTCATATGCTTTCACCCTACAACATAAGCTTTCGAGATAGTTTTTGGTTCATTACAATGTCAAACTAATAATGTTAAACAGTGATCAAAGACTCTTCAATTCATTAATGAATTATGGACTTTTCCCCCTCAACAAGTACACGTAATATTAATTTGTACCTATGCTTATCCTTTTTATGTGTGTTTCGGTGAGCATTGACAAAATTTATTTTGGATGAAATTCATTTTGGTTAACTTAAAATTGATTTTGAAGTGATGTGATTTATGTTTGGATGTTTTTATTCTAAAAGCAAGTTAATAGCAAAACTCATAATTTTTTTGATCCAACTCAAAAGCTACCTGAAGTTGCTTCAACCTAGAATCAATTCTGGACCCAAAATCAATTCTTCGATGTGAAACCAAACATGTAAATATTTATCTCAAATCACATTAATTGGTATTTCAATGTGATTTTGGATAATCCAGTATGTAACTGAAGACACTATAACATTTTAGAATATTAGCATTGGTGTTGGAATGTGGTTAACTGTAAATTCAATAATTGATGATTGCTAGCAGTGATTAAATTACTGTGATTAGCTCCCTGATTACTCCATTTATTGACTGTAACAAAGCTATAGATAAGAGATCCAGTGTGGTTTATAAACATCTAATCCATGGCTGCCTCGGGCTAGATCTGTACCTTCATAGTTGTAATTGGTGTTTGCATATCATAGTTCTCCATCATCCGGTTGGCCTGCTCCGAAAAGCTCACCATTGTTGAGTTTCAGAGTGAGATTCATAACTGAATAAACTGAATGCTAACTGAACAAAATGTTTTGGACAAAAACACCCCAGAATGCTCAAAAGACCAAATTCACTTGGCCTAAACAACTTGTTTACTCTATTAATTGATTGTATTGAAGCTATAAATAACGTTAAAATTTGCAAGCCCAGACAATTTCCTCCGAACTACTTTCTACTTCAACAGTAGCCATATATTCTTGGTAATAGAATCATAAGGGGCTATTTACTTTTTTTTATGTAGGTGGTTGTTGTTCTTTAATTTATTGACTTGCATAAATAGATATTACTGCTGAAATTGAGGCCATGGATTCAATTTATTTACAGGTTTCACATTTTCTGAAATAAATTCTGTATCTGCAAGCACTAACAAAGTTGTCTGTTGTCATTTCTCATCTGATGGGAAATTGCTTGCTAGTGGTGGCCATGAAAAAAAGGTTAGTCAATGCATTATTCTGGGAAATCATCTTATAACTGATTTCCTGAAATTTGCAGTGAACTCAGCAATTGGTCTTCTTGAAAATTGACAAACAAAATTAGGAATGTCTCTATTACTTATTCAGTTTACATATGAAATGTGACATTTGCTCTATTTTTTCATAATGCAGGCTGTTTTGTGGTTCACAGATTCTCTAAAACAGAAAGCTACTCTTGAAGAGCATACATCTTTGATCACTGATGTCCGTTTCAGTCCAAGCATGCCTCGTCTTGCAACATCTTCATATGACAAAACTGTCAGGGTTTGGGATGTTGAAAATGTTAGTTCATTTCATTTGTTTTACTCCAATAGTGTACTGCTTTTGAGATTTTTCCCCCCTATAGATTTAATATCTATATTTTGTAATAACTGGGATATGCAGGTCAATAGTATATGATTTTCTCTGCCTCTGAATTGTCTTTGGTCATCTTTTACTGAAAATTTGTATATCTTGAAATAATAAAAGAAAATTGTGCTTGTTTGTTATGAAATTATAAATACAAATATAATAGAAAGGAGAATACAATACATCAAATTATTCCTGTCCTTAGTGAGCTATGGGTTTGAATCATATGGTGTATTGCAGCTATGTTTTCTGGTATTATATGATTCTTAAACATGGTCTATTTATGAGCTGGGTTGCTACTTGCTAATGATTGCTGGATCAGATAGTTAGTTTGACTATATCTCTGGATTTTTATAGATTGTGTGCATACATGTGTTTCTGGTTTTTCTTTTTGTTCTGCTTTAGCTGATAGTGATATGTAATTACTAATGCAGACTACATATTCGCTTCGTACCTTTACGGGACATTCTTCATCCGTTATGTCACTAGATTTTCACCCTAATAAAGATGATCTTATCTGCTCTTGTGATGTTGATGGTGAGATACGATATTGGAGCATTAACAATGGCAGTTGTGCCAGAGTCTCCAAGGTAGAAATTTAGCACATGTATCTGTTTAGTTGGTTGTGTATTGAGTTTACATTTCAGTTTGCTAAACTGACAAATCTTCTTACTGATTAGGGTGGCACTGCTCAGATGAGATTTCAACCTCGCCTAGGGAGGTACCTAGCTGCAGCTGCAGAGAATGTTGTTTCTATACTTGATGTGGAAACACAAGCATGTCGATATTCACTAAAGGTTGGTTTGAATATTTTTTTTCCATGTTTCATTGCTGGAGTTAGGATAAATCCTTTGAATTAGATGTGCCATTATTCTTGAGCCTGTCTGTACTTGAGTCCCACACTCCTCATACTATCTGGCTACCTAAGTGTTTTTGCTGGAGGGAGGTCTAAGAAAAGACACATTTGTTATTCTTTATATTAGAATCAAATACTTTTTATGAAATTGTATATATTTCCAAAACCAACTTTATGCTGCCTAAGTGTTTTGGTCACTTCGACATTAATTTATGTTCCTTCTCTCCTAACATATTTGATTTTAACATGACAATAGGGACATACAAAATCAATACATTCTGTGTGTTGGGATCCTTCTGGGGAGTTTCTAGCATCTGTCAGTGAGGACTCTGTCAGAGTTTGGACTCTTGGATCAGGGGGTGAAGGGGAGTGTGTTCACGAGCTCAGCTGTAATGGCAACAAGTTTCACTCGTGTGTTTTCCATCCAACATATTCTTCGCTGTTGGTCGTTGGTTGTTACCAGGCAAGTCTACACATCCTTTCCTTATTTGTTTCCCTTTTGAGTGTGTTTGGAATCACAAATTTTGGGAATTTATTTGATTCATGAGTGGAATTCTATGTTTGAAATGTTATAATGTAGAATTGATTTTGAAGTCCTTTTGGATTTAGGTTTGTGTATTTACTATTTAGAAATCCAATCAAATTTCGTTGGATTTGATTCATTTGATCTGATTTTAATTGTAATTATTTGAATTGATTATTTCACACCCTTATTAGTTAAACCAACTTGCCTATCATAAGGGCAAATCAATTCATCTTTTAGATGACAGTAGGGAAGGGCTGAGGATGTCCTTGGTGGAGGGAGAAAACCTAGGGGGAGGTGGGTTGAAATCTTACATCGACTAGAGATAGTGCCATGATAGAAGTATACAACTGAAGAACAGTTCTAACCTTACAAGCCGGTTTTGTAGGGTTGAGTTAGTCCAAAACTCATGCATTAATTTTGTCAACAATTTGGATTATTTTCCAAAATTATGCTTAAAATTATTGTGAATTGTCATTCTCACTCTTTTCACTTAACTGCTTTCCCCTTAATGTGTGTTAGCCATCTTTTTCAATCCTTTTTATATATATAATATATAATCAGTAATCAGTTATTAGAATAATCTTTTTCATGATGAATCCAAATAAGCACTAAGAGTTCACCAACCATTGCCCTTATGGCCCTCATTATCACTCCCTTTCACATATATAGATCATTAGTAATTTTCTTGTATACAAGGTGCTCCAGTCATTAATAACTCAATTTTGTTTGTGGTTAGTTATTATTATGATGTGGCAGCCTTTGGAGCTTTGACCTAATTATATTTTACTTTCTCTGGTGTCCTCAACAAATAGTAATCATAATTGGCTAATTGCATCCAATCTATAGTTTACTTTGTAAGTTTGACCTGTTACTATTGGTACCATGATCTGCAGTCATTAGAGCTCTGGAACATGACTGAGAACAAGACGATGACACTATCTGCTCATGAAGGTCTTATTGCGGCATTGGCGGTTTCTACTGTAAATGGTTTGGTTGCTTCAGCCAGTCATGACAAGTTTGTCAAGCTCTGGAAGTGAATTTGTTGTGTCATTAATACACGTTGTTTTTTAATCAGTGTTGATATTGTTGTAGTTTATGATGTCCCCTTTTTTGTGGTTTGATCAACCACCCTCTCACATGTTTGTAGTTTATGTACCCTTTTATGTAGCTTGATCAACCACCCTCCCTCTTTTGCCATTTGGGTATAATCTGATTTTCTATGTAACCATAGATACTAACTTTTTGTAATATTGTCACCCCTGTTGTATCCTGTTTCATAATTGTTATACTCGGAGATTTCTGCTCGTCATTTAGATTGGCTATTATAATCTATGAGTGCTAACAACCCATCTTCTTATATACTCCATAGATATTCTATTATTAGCTAAAAATTATTGAAAACTATAAAATCATGACCGGAAGTCTTTACATCAAAAGATGTGATCAACGAAGTTGTGATTTCACTCAATAATTAAGAATGTTCAAAATAGTTTTATTGGGTGTGTTGTATTTTATTTTTTATGGTTACTGCGATTCTTTTTATTAATTTAGATGATAATGGAGGTTAGTAGTTCCTTTAAAAGACGAGTTAATCTATTCATGTTGCCCACCATTTTTATGTAGCTTGGCTATCGAGATAATCAATTAGGGGTTAACGTTTTATTTTTCTCTGCAAATTAATGAAAAATTCTTGATATATATTCTTTAGTCATACATCATGCGCAGGAAACGAGCTGGGATTTTAATTATAATCAACGTTGAAAATAAGTTGTTTGAAATTTTGTAATTAAAAAAAGAAGAGTTTTTTTAAATTAATTGGCTTGAATATTATGATCTGTATTGTTTTGTCACATTCACATTTCAATTTTTTGAGGATAGTAATTATATTTATTATGTATACCCAGTGTGTACCTGGATGTATGCTTTTATTTTAAAGGGGATGTATGCTTAACTATATATGAATTTTGTTTTACCAGTAAATGAACTTGCATATAATTAATGATATAGTTAATGGGTGAGTTTATTTAAACATAAAAAAAAATTAAATCAGTACTCTTTATATAAGCGTTTTTTTAAAAAGCATATATGATTTGTTTTGCTTAAAAAGATAGGATTTACTTATTAAAATAAGAAAAAAAGAAAACTATTTTTTTTTAAAGACAGTTTAAACAAAAACATTAAAAGAAAATAGTCCAATATTAACCACTGATGAGATAATTATGAACATTTTCATAACCTTATGATACTATATTAATCATCTGAGTTGAATTTAGTTACCATTAGACATTTCAATAATATATACTTAGATACTAATAATCACATATTAATAACGTATACAACTTTTGTTTACTCGTAATCACATAGGCAACATTAATCATATTTATACATGCAGTTACTTATGTGAGATGGTTAATAATTTCATGACATTTTAATATATTTTGAAAAATTTATATTATGTATTTTAATTTATATGAACGAGGTAACATAATTTTAGATTAATATAAAATTTTCTATATATGATCTATATGAAATGAATTTTCAATCCAAGGGTGGATTTTAAAAATACTAGTCAATTGGAAATTATTGAATGGTGTAATAATTAGTCAAAGTTACACCGATATAATTTGATTTTTTCATTAATAACACTGATAATTTATATAATTATTTTAATTTATTCTTAACTATGTTTGAGACAAAATTAACATATTTAACAAGTTAGTCAGGTGTGATGCTTAATAATTTCGTGTCACTATTAACAACTTGTAAGATAAAGTTAACCATCACTAGAAATTTTAATAATTTTATGACATTATTAATTACGTCCATTAAATTTTATTATTTGTGAGATAAATTTAACAACACTTATACACGTAATTAATCACGAATGGTAGGTAGACATACAAATCCCGGCTTTGCATTCATCGTTTTATATTTCGACTCTCTAATTTGGAATATTAGAATACACGTATGTTCAATTGTTATCTTTTTTTCTTTCTCTACCGTCCTACACAAAACTAGATGGGTAAGGGCTATAACAACAACCTCACCTTATAGGGTAACACTACCATAACTTTCCATGCCACGACCCTAGTTTTGAGTTATATATGAATGATAAAATAAGAAGATTGCACATACTATTCTGGTCCTCATAATGTAGATAAGTACCATTATATTATATTTATATATAAGCAACCCAACAGTGCATTTTCAAAATTACTCTTCGCGTTTGATTCATACTTATGGATTCGTCAATTCGTAAGAATCTTACGGATTTGTCAATCTATAATCCATAAGAGTTTTTTTTTATATATATACGGATTGGGCAATTCGTAAGCCCAATCCATACGTTTTTTTTTGTAAGTTAAAATATATTTTAGAAAATAATGGTGCATGCAGATATCAAACTTATGACCTTTAAGTTATTAACACGATGCTCCAACCAACTGAGCTAATAGACCAATTATGTTAAA
>CM023957.1:24625608-24646559 GCA_013407115.1 Glycine latifolia
TGTTACATATGTGTATGCATGCATTAATTCAACATATAATTTTAACACATAATGTTATTATAAAATTTAACATAATAAATTATTTTAAATTAAAAAATAATAAATTAAACTATAAATTAATAGTTCAATTATGTTAAAAAAATAATTAATGTTGATACATATAACACTAAATTTTTTAATGTATATTTAATACACATATAATTTTAATATAATAAATTATTTTAAATTAAATAAATTTACTGATATATATATATATATATATATATATCAATATTAATTAATTTTTAACATAATTGGTCTATTAGCTCAGTTGGTTGGAGCATCGTGTTAGTAACCTGAAGGTTATTTTCTAAAATATATTTTAACTTACCACGAAGGATAATTTTGGAAACGCACTGTTCATTAATGGTATAGTAGAAAATCACCCAGTGTATGTAGCACATCCCTTATTGTTACACAAGGCAAAAAATAACAAACACGATGCTTAAAATGTGTCACCACTTGCTACTAGCACCACCCTTTTCTAGAGAATCATCATAGAGAATAAAACAAAAATGAAAGTTAAATGAGTAGCATGCACTACATTTCAAAATGTCACCCCAATTTGCCGTTTTGAACCACTTTTTTTTATAATTATATTATTAGTGTGAAGTATTTATGAAAAAATTATAAAAATCAGTAATTTTTAATGAGATCTTTCTCTTGATCAAGTTTTTTACTCATTGAACCACTAATTTCTATCAAAAAATTTGATTGTACATCTTAAATGAGATCTTTCTCTTGATCAAGTTTTTTTACATTTAGTAGGTTTAAATTCAATTCTTTGTTTAAAGGGATCGAATCTAACCCCACTCAGACCAACACCTTTTTAATTTGTAGAATCTTCTTTGATATATACAAAAAATAATATGCGACAAATAGTAAAATGAGCGAGATGGAGTGTGGAAACTAAAAGGAATAAGAAAAAAAGAAGATGATGAAGCTGATCAAGTAAGCATGATCTGTTAGGAAATTAATTTCCTGACTTTATTATGTGCTACATATTGTATTAATAATTATATTATGCTATTTAATATATATTGGGTAAATTAAAATGATCAATTAAATATGTCCAAATAGACTCCTAAGTAAATATGAGATAAATAGGTGGATACCAATGTTGGGCCAATTAGGTTTAATGGGAGCTTACTGACCCAACAATAAAGAGAAATATTATATTTAGGGTTATGGTCTCCAATAGGTCAAATCAAGTTTTCTTTCTTTCTTTCCAACTAGAGAAAATAATCTCTAAGGAGTGGTTGGACTGAGGAAGACTTTAGCTCATAAGGAAAGACTAAAAGGCTACAAGAACAAAAGGATAAATCACTACTGCAATGGAAACATGTATGCTTTATTTGTTTAAGATTTCTTTATGGTCCAATATGATGTTTCTGGGGTTTTATTGGGTGATGGTTTTCACCATAAAGATTTAGGAATTAATTTTTCAACAATTGGTATCAGAGTCGTATCATATTGAATTATCAAGAAATTAAATGATTTGCAAATTTTTTTATTTGAACTCTTGGGTTTCTTGCATTCATTATGCGTTATGCGCAAGCAAATTTGTAAATTTAACCCTTGTTTTTTTTTTTTGTGAACGAGAATTTTCTTTCATAACCATATGTTAATTTTTTATGTGGGGTATGTTATTAATTCTTTGTTAATCTTATTGTGCATTTGTGGAAATAGTGAAAAGGTGTAGTAGACATACGCGTTTTGGTTCTATGTGTATATATTATCTTTTTATTTAAAAATATTATTGTCAATAATTAAATGATAATTTGTTATCAGGAATGACATTCAATCCATTATGATAAAGTTTTGGGTAATTTTGTTATAATCCAATTCAAAAAATTGATAGCAATAAAATTAAGGAATTTAAGGCTTTTAATTAAATAAAATAAAATTTTGGTTTATGTTTGTTTTATTTAATTATTATTGCTTTTAACTGTCTTGTATTTCATAATAAATTAATTGAAACAATATTGTTGCCAAAGTAACCTTTGTTGTGGATAATTCCTTATTGTAAAGTATAAAAATGAGTATATTTGTTATTTATGCGAATAATCATTGGCCCAAATGAAGATTATTATTTGGTCAAATAATATATACACACCTGATGATGAATATGTAACGATTATAAAGATTTTCATGTAAGCAATAGTCAGTCCAAAGGAAGACTATAGCTTGACATGATTTATTGTCAATGTTTGATTACTGCGTTGAGAGTACCACTTACAAATTGATATTTTTGGTCCAAAGATCAAATGTTAATGTTGTGCTATGCGTCTTGTAAATGGACCCACGTTGGTTTGGATTGTTTGTTAATGTCATGTATATGCATTTTGTTTTAATTATGCATTTGGTATGACATGGATATTAAATATGTTATCTTATTTGTTCTCTATACAGTTTCTGCTACTACTATTAATTATGTTGCTCAAGTGAACATGATTCCTATGTTGAATGGAATGAACTTTAAATTATGGAAAGAGAATGTGGAAAATTTTCTTGGTTGCATTGATCTAGACCTTGCGCTAAGGATGGAGAAACCCACTTCCACTCCGGAAAATCCAAATTTAGATTACATAGAGAAGTGAGAGTGCTCTAACCACATGAGTCTGATGATCATGAAACGCTCTATTTTGGAGGTGTTTTGAGGCTCTATTACTGAGAGCACTGATGCTAGGAAGTCCCTCAAAGAAATTGAGTAATATTTTGCTAAAAATGAAAAAAGTGGAAATGAGTAACACATTCGCAAAACTCGTAACCATGAAGTATAAAGGAAATGGGAACATAAGGGAGTACATTATTGAGATGTCTTATCTTGCTGGAAAACTGAAGGCACTAAAGTTAGAGCTATCTAATGATTTTTTTGTGCACTTGGTTCTCATTTCTCTTCCTGCACAAATACGGTCAATTTGTAGTGAGTTACAATGCACAAAAGAATAAATGGACTCTTCATGAGCTCATTGTACACTGTGTGCAAGAGGAAGAAAGGCTTCAGTGAGAAAAGATTGATAGTGCTTACTTGGCATCAACCTCTCATAATAAGAAAAAGAAGAAAACTAAGGACACTACAGATGGATCACCCATGCTAAAGGAGCAAAAGAAGCAGGATAAAGAATTTATCTGTTATTTTTGAAAGAAGAGTGGACATATGAAGAAATAGTGTTCCAAGTATGTTGCATGGCGTGAAAAGAAGGGTAAGACTCTCGCTTTTGTTTGTTCTGAAGTTAATTTAGCTTCTATACCTAAAGATACTTGGGGGGGGGGGGGGTAGATTCTGGTGCTACTACTCATATAAGTATGTCTATGCAGGGTTGCCTGTGGAGCTGATCGCTAAATGATGTTGAAAAATACATCTTTGTGGGCGATGACAAGAAATTTTAGTAGAAGCTATCGAGAAATTCAGATTATTATTGAATATTGGTGTTTATTTGGATTTGATTAATTAATACTAATGTTGCACCGTCATTTAGACGAAATTTGATTTATATTTCTAGTTTGGACAAATATGGTTATTTTTGTTCCCTTGGCAATAATAAAGTTAGTATTTCTCTAAATTCAAATGTTATTGGTACTAGTTCTTTAATTGATAATCTTTATATGCTTGATACTATTACTTTTGATAACGAAATTTTGCACTCTAGTGCGCGAGGTACAAAGCAAAAATTAAATGAGAATTCTGCTACTTTTTGGCACAAGTGCCTAGGTCATATCTCTAAATTGAGAATTAAGAGGCTTATGGATGATGGAATTCTTGGATCCCTTGATATGAATGACTTTCAAGTTTGTATTGAATGTATTAAAGGGAAATAGACAAACACAAAGAAAGTAGGTGCCATTAGAGCCACTGACGTTTTAGAACTAATTCATTTTCAGATATTTGTGGGTCATTCCCTATTGCCTCTTGGAATGGTCAACACTATTTTATTACGTTCATAGACGATTATTCAAGATATGGTTATCTATACTTGATTCATGAGAAGTCACAATCTCTGGATATGTTCAAACAATATAAAGTCGAAGTTGAGCTTTAACTAGACAAGAAAATTAAGGTTATTAGATTTGATTGTGGTGGTGAGTATTATGGTAGATTTGATGGATCAGGAGAACAACGTCCAGGACCCTTTGCTAACTTCCTAAAGGAATGTGGAATTGTCTCGCAATATATAATGCCAGGAAAACCGAGCATGAATGGTGTTGCGGAGAGAAGGAATAGGACTTTTAAGGATATTGTGAGAAACATTGTTAGTCATTCTTATTTACTTGAGTCACTTTGGCGATAAGCATTAAAGACTGCAGTTTATATCCTTAATAGAGTTCCAACTAAGGCAGTGACCAAAACCCCCTATAAGCTATGGACAGGAAAGAAACCTAGCATAAGGCATCTACATATTTGGGGTTGTCCAGCTAAAGCAAGGCTTTATAAGCCTAATGAAAGAAAGTTGGACTCAAGAACTATTAGTTGCTGTTTGGTTGGATATGTTGAACTTTCTCGGGGCTTTAAGTTTTATGATCCCACAACGAGATCAATTTTTGAAATGGGAAATGTGAGATTCCTTGAGGATGTTGACTTTGAAGGGGAATATAAAGTAAGAAATGTTGTCTTTGAGGAAGGGAATTTTTGTTTCTTTTCCTAACGTTGTCATCATTCCTAATGTTATCGTAATTCAAGATGCAACTCCAGTATAAACAGTTAATGATCAAACTCTTATTCCTGACATCATTCCAGAACAAGACAACAATGAAAATTTCCCAATAGTACCTATGGAACAAAGTAAAAAACCTCAAGAAGTGTCATTAAGAAGATCCACTAGAGATAGGAGAAGTGCAATTTCAGATGATTATATTGTTTTTCTCCAAGAGCATGATAATATTTTAGGCTTAAAGGAAGATGACCCAATCAACTTCCAACAAGTTTTAGACAGTTATAATGCTCATAAGTGGATTGATGCCATGAAGGATGAGATAAAATCCATGAAAGACAATGACATTTAGAATCTTGTCGAGTTACCTGAAGGTGTGAAACCTATTGGGCAGATGCTTGAGTAACCCAGGGATGAATCATTGGAAAACAACTCAAAGGGTTATGCGTTATTTGAAGAGAACAAAGGATTACATGTTCACTTATCGGAGGTTAGATGAATTAGAGATCATCGGGTATATTGACTCTGATTTTGCTGGATGCTAAGATAGTAAAAGATCCATGTTAGGATATGTCTACATGTTGGTTGAAGGAGCTATTTCTTGGAAGAGTTTTAAGCAGACACTTGTAGTTCCTCTACTATGGCTGCTGAATTTGTCGCTTGTTTTGAGGCGCCTACCATGAGGTATGGTTGCGAAATTTTGTCACAAGGCTGCGTATAATAAGTGGTGTTGAAAGGCCACTAAAGATTTATTGTGATAATAAGTCAGTAGTGTTGTATTCCAACGATAATAAAAGCTCTTCAAAATCGAAGCACATCGATATAAAGTTTCTGGTTGTTAAAGAAAGAGTTTAGCGCGGTCAGATTTCCATAAAACACATAGGGACAAATTTCATGCTTGTGGACTCGCTTACTAAAGGCTTGGTGCCTAAGGTCTTTCACGAGCATACAACTCATATGAGTGTTATTTTGTTTGATGACACTATGGTTTAGTGGAAGTTCTTTATGTTGGTGTTCTATGTAAAAACACTTATATGTGTATTTTTTGCATAATAAAGATTTTGATGTTGTTTTCCCTTTGAATGTGTAATTTTTTTTGTTCTTATGTTTGGCTTTGTGTATACAGAAAATTAAGGATTGATCTCATAAGGACTAAAGAAAGACCAGTTGGAAATAAACATGGTAGAGATCACATTGCATGTAATTTTCATGCCACTCATCCATACTTGATCTATATCATTGAATATATTGGTATGATGACCATGGAAGGTTTAGTTACATTTAATAGTGACAAAGGTTGCCATGATCTCATATTAATATAGGAGATGAACTAGATTGTATATGAGGAGGAATCTAAGGACAAATAGCATATAATTACACACTAAGAATATATGATATAATTAATTAAGTCAATATGTAGCCTAAGTAGGAGATTGTTAGGAAATTAAATTTCCTGACGTTATTATATGTTACATATTGTATTAATAATTATATTATGCTATTTAATATATATTGGATAAATTAAAATGATCAATTAAATATGCCTAAATAGATTCTTAAGTAAATATGAGATAAATTGGGTGGATACCAGTGTTGGGCCAATTAGGTTTAATGGGAGCTTACTGGCCCAACAATAAAGAAAACACTATATATAGGGTTATGGTCCCCAATAGGTCAAATCAAATTTTCTTTCTTTCTTTTCCATCTAGAAAGAATAACCTCTAAGGAGTAATTTGACTGAGGAAGACTAAAGCTCATAAGGAAAGACTAAGGCTACAAGAACAAAATGATAAATCACTACTGCAATGGAAACAAGTTCGCTATATTTGTTAAAGATTTATTGATGGTCCAATATGATGTTTCCGTGGTTTTATTGGTGATGGTTTTCACCATAAGGATTTATGAATTAATTTTCCAACATGATCACTTTCTTTCATCTTAGAAATATTATGGATTTGAATGCAAATCAACTTCTCCAGAATCAAGGTGTTTCAAATAATAAATTTTATTCTCATGATCTTTATGAATGGTAAACTAGATGTGGTGATGTTTACATAACACACAAGGTGGTTGTTAGAATGTTAATTTTGTTAGTAGAAGAGATTAAACTCACCACTTGTTTTTTCCTTCCCTTTTCTCTTAACCATCCAACTCACCTTATATCTATTGAATTACTACTAGTAGAAAAGATAAATTTAGCTAAATTATAATTTTGGTCCCTATTTCTATTGATGGTACTTATATGGAAAAAAATTAAATAAAGTAAAAAATAAAATGTATCTTAATAGGTATTGAACTCATGATCCTCGATTCATACACAAAGCAATAAATTACTAAAATACTTATTTTTAGGGGTATTCATGGGTATGGGTCATCCGTGAATCCGAACTGATCCAAATTGTTTGGGTTGAGTCATTTATATATTTGGGTCAAAACCGAACCAATCCGGTAAAAATCGATCATGTACAGGATGGGTCACGAGTTTATATTTATAGATCTGTTGACCCATTGACCCGATCCATGAACTTGTAATAATAATATAAATTTTATTATTTATATATATATATATATATATATATATATATATATATATTAAAAATTAAAAAATTCTTTCTTCCCATAATGATGACATAGTGATATAAAGGATGACAACAAATATGCAGTTAAAGTTTAACAAATATTGGAAAAGTGGTGGAATTAATTACCTTTTGCTTGTTGCTATGTTCCTTGATCCTCGTTATAAATGTCAGTACATTCAATTTTGTTTTAATCGTATGTATAGTGTTGGGAAGAGCATGTACATGATGAAAAATTGAAAGACCTCATTCAGAAACTGATTCAGCAATATGTACTAGAATATCTCATTTCTCATTCTAGTAGCAATTCAGCTAATTCTAGTACATTGGCTTCAAACATGATCAGACAATATAATGATGACAAATGTGATAAGGATGATTTCGATTCTTATTAATATACTTTTTGAATAAATGTGAATGTCCACCTTACGAGGGACTTCCTTTAACCAGTAATTTACCTTATTATTATACCAAAAATGTATATAATTTAAACCCTTACTTTCTATTACTATGAAATTATAATCCTATTTTTGAACAAGCATTACATGTATAGACGAATTTTCCCTATAAGGAATACTTCAATTAACTTCATGCCTTACTCGTAAGAAAGGGATACGCCTACAAATACTGCTTCATTATTCCTTAACTAGTTATAAGATGTTTTTAACTAATTCAAGTTTGGAAAATAATTATTATATTAAATTTATTAATTATTTGTATTATAATTCTATAATGCTTTTTCATTTTCTCTTTATTTATTAACTTGTTTCTCATTATTACTTGGAGAAAGAATAATTAAATAAGAGTAAATAGAAAAAAATTAATGTATTTAAAAATTACAAAAAAATCTTATGAAAACGAATAAATAAATTTTTAAAAATAATCTTATAATTAAGAAAAAAATAATACTAATAAGTAAATCAGCAACCAAGCATTTATTGGTAAATAAATGAAACATAAAAACCAATTAATCAGACATTTATTGTATTTAACATATAGCCTACTTAATCAATAATGAATTTAATACAAATGACTTGCATGCATGAACATATTCGTGCTTTACAGGGTGGCACCCTTCTGGCTCCAATATCTCATTGGCTCACTCCTCAATATTATTTTACAAACTTCAAAAAGTTTGATTTCGTAATGATTTAACTACTATATTTTTTTATCATATCATATTTTTTTCTTATTGTATGGTCACTACTAAAAAAATTACATTCTACTGTAGCAAAACCACAATGGTTCTAAAAAATCGTGTTTAAATGTATGTGGTGACAATTTTGTAATATAATAATCTTCGATGACGACAATTTTATAAAAACCAACATAGAAAATCGTGTTCAACGATTGTTCATTATATAATCGTTGTGGCTAAAGAACCTAATTAATACTTTTTTTAAAATTATTTACCAATTTGAGGCTGTTTCAAACTTATTTACCAAAATGGGGCACTCAAGCACGCCTGATTTGGATGTGTTTCAGTATCCCATTTCTATTTAATAGACTTGTCCTGAGCCATTTCTTCACATCTTACTTTCTAAATCTCCTATCATTTTGTATTGCTTATTGATATTTGAAGTTGTTTTTGTTGACGGTAAGAAATGAGTTCAAGTAGTGATTGTGTTCATGTTGTCTTGTATTTTAATGGAAGGAAAGTTGAAGGGCAAGGAGGTGTTGTTTCTGAAGGGACGAAAAGGCCGACCCGTATCAAGCGAACCTCAACACTGAGTGAATTGCATGAGAAGATACGGCAAAAATTAGGTCTAAATGTCAACCAATGTATCACTTTACTAACGACAAGATTATGGCAACACGAACAATACATGGGGTTTCAGGTATTGGATGATGAAGACATAAAAAGGTAATGGAAGAATTTTTCAACCAGTCATGGAAAGATTTTTTAGAGTTGTATGTGGATTTTACACAAGCAGAGGATGTTGTTTTACCCATTAGGTCAGTTGCACATAATATACATCATCATATGTTGCTTGAAGGGTAAACGTGTCTGAGGAAGATTCACATGACCCAACTTGGGTCATGGATGATGATGAAAAAGATGACGATGATGAAAATATCGCAATGAAAGATCGGCTTCTTGAGGAGGATGCTAGTGCATCGGATAATGATGAGGATGCTGGTGTGCATGGGACTACATTCCAAGAAGATACTGATGTGGGGTCGCCTCAATTTCGTCATCATGCGAAGGCTAGATCTAGTCAACCAGAACAAGGTGTTGAAGGTATGTTACATGACAAAATGAATTAGAATGTAGTCATATATGTATATATGTGTGTTTTGTTATTTAATTTGGTTGATATTGTTTATTAAATTACTTTTGAATGTGCATGTGCTGAGGTGATTCATTTTTGGAAGGAATTTATTTTGTTAGTTAAGTTGGCTGATATTGTTTATTAAAGTTAATTTGAATGTGCATGTATGGGGGTGATTAATTTTTTGGGAAGAAATTTGTATTGTTATTTAATTTGGTTGATATTGTTTATCAAACTAACTTTGAATGTGCATGTACGGAGGTGATTCATTTTTTGGAAGGAATTTGTTTTGTTATTTAATTTGGTTGGTATTGTTTATTAAACTGACTTTGAATGTGCAGGTGCTGAGTTGATTCCTTTTTGGGAAAGAATTCCTCATTATTCATATATTGATTGGAATCACCCAAGCGAAGAAGAATCTTTTACTGGTTCTGGTTCCGGTTCAGGATCAATGCAAGGTCCATGGCAAATAGGGGATGATTTGTTTGTTAAACAGGAATTTGGCTTGAAAAAGGAAGCGCAAATAGCAATTAAGCATAACCTCATGAAGGAGCATCAAGAAGCAATTGTGGTTGAGAGCAAGCCTAACAAGTTTAGCATGAGGTGTGTTGCTCATAATGATGGTTGCCCTTGGAGGGTTAGGGTTATTAAACCAACATACGGTGAGAAGTGGCTTGTTTCAAGATGGGGTGACAAACACAATTACTTGAATGATCATATTACACAGGGTCACAGACATCTTGATTTTGATGTTATTGCTTCACTTGTAGTAGGTGTGTTTTTTATTGAATATGTTTTATATGAAAAATATAGTTGTTTTTAAAGTATGTTGTTGATGTGAATGTTACAATTTTATTGTTAGGAATGATTAAGGAGGAACCATCAGTGTCAATCGCATTGGTTCAAGAGAGCATAACCAATACTTATGGATTTAAAGTTTCATATCGAAAGGCCTGGTATGCGAAGCAGAAAGCAATGACAATGGTTTATGGGGATTGGGAAGAATCTTATGCATTCTTGCTTAGGTGGTGCAACTACATGCTTCGTTTTTCACCAGGTTCTTATTTTGATATTCAAACAAATGAGTATTTTGTGGCAAATCGACTGATACGGGCAAAACGCGTGTTTCATCGCATCTTTTGAACTTTTAGACAGTGTTGCGAGGCTTTTAACTTTTGCAAACCCATCATTCAAGTTGATGGGACTTATTTATATGGCAAGTATAAAGGAAAATTGTTGATTGCCACAAGTCAAGATGGAAACAATGAAAGTGTACCATTGGCATTTGCCATTGTTGAGGGGGAGATGCTGGAAGCTTGGAATTACTTCCTTTCTAACATTCGCTTCCACGTCACCCAAATGCAAAATATATGTCTCATTTCAGATCGGCACCAGAGCATTATATCTGCTGTTTAGAATCATGGTGGTTGGCAACCACCTTATGCGCATCACGTGTTTTTCCTGCGTCATATTGCTAGTAATTTTAATCAAAGATTCAGGGATGCAAGATTGAAGAAGGCCCTCATGAATTTAGGTGAGTTAACAAATATTTGTAATGTATTTACCTAAGACAAATCTGTAAACGGAATTATGTTAACGTATATTATTATTATGCAGGTTATACTCCCTCTATTGTTTATTTTGACATCGGATTTGCACGATTTCGTGATACTAGTCCTGAGGTTGTAGCATGGATTGATACCATCCCCAAGGAAAAATGGACACATGCATATGATGTAGAGGGGAGAAGATACGGCCATATGACAACAAACTTATTTGACTAAGTTAACAGGGTGTTGAAGGGAGCGAGGAACATGCCTATCACTGCTATTGTGAAGCACATGTACACCCGATTGGTTCAGTATTTTGTAGCAGGGGTCAGGCAGCTGCCTCACAGCTTCAGCATTCACAACGACATTGCAAAAATGTGGTTGATGCTTTGAGGCGTAATCAGTCCCTTGCCACAGGCCACAATGTACGTACATATAACGTTGATCAGACGTTATTTGAGGTGGAGGACGGAGGTGATAGGTCATATTCAGTAAACCTTGCCGAGCGTGTTTGTCAGTGTCGCAAGTTTAAGGCCTTCAAATACCCATGTAGTCATGCTGCAGCTGCTGCTTTACATGTGCGTCATAATCCTTTTCAGTATGTGGATGACGTGTTCCTTGTAAGTAACTTGGTTCAGGCCTATTCATTGCCATGGCAGCCAATCGATAATGAACGTGCTATTCCACCGAGTGAAGATGCAGTTGTCATACCTGACAAGTCAATGTTGCGTGCCAAGGGTCGTCCAAGGTCCACTAGAATTCGTAACGAGATGGACGAAGTCGAAACATCTCAGAGACGAATGAAATATGGTATTTGCAAGCAAGTTGGACATAATCGTAGAAGTTGTCCTATTCGTGATGGAACTTCATGATTTTGTAATTGTGTTTTTTTAATTAATGTTATGTTACTGTATTTCATTTATAAATATGTTGTCTTACCCTTGTGTTTGGTTGAGAGACGTGATATTACTCATCATGTTTTGCATGTGATTACACATACGATGATCATGTTTTCAAAATGTAAAAGTAAATAACAAATTCGGTGGACGAAAATGGTGTGACTCGACAGACCTAACAAATAGGGCGTGACTGAACACGCCTAACAAATAGGGCGTAACTGAACACACCCTATATAAGCCAGCCACTCCCACTCCCACACAACATACCTCCGTATTCGAAATTCAATCTGAATACTATGACATTATTAGGAGAAACAAGCAGTCAGACCATTAGTAACTCAAAATTAGCATTCATTTTTCCAAATGGATCAATGAAACACAACGAAACTGGTGTTTCTTTTGAATGTCATACTCCAATACCAATGCGAGTGCCTAATGAGTGTTCTTTTCAGACACTCAAGAGTAGGATGCATGACACCCTTCTGCTAACCAATGACCATTTTGTTGATGAAATCTACTACCGACAACCATCCCTACATGCAGGTCAGCAATATTTTTTTCATTCGCTACAACTCACAAATGATGATGATGTTTGCACAATGTTAATGTGTCATGACCAAATGTCAAGTGTTGGCCCTATAGAAATATTATACAGCATCAACAGAACACTTGATGGTATACTGAACCAACTTCGATCCACCATCGTCCCCACACATGATGCAATGCTATATTACAACGGCAAGTGGAACATACCACGACAAGGCGGTTTTGTGGGTTATTGATTCACTGGAACAAATCCAATAAGGTTTGAAATTCCTTCAGGCTGCAACATTGAAACACTGAAGGATGTCATCAAGCAAGTTGCACCTGTTGGGGTTCCCCCTTATGGAATTCACAACTCGCAGGTGGTTAGAAAATTATTTTTTCGACAGCCAGCCCATTACGCTTATTCAGACAACACAATCGAATATCACATAAAAGAGTTGGTAAGCGATGAAGACGTGTTAAAGATGTTGGCAGAATCCAACTACTGGAAACGTTTTTGTCCAATTGAGATTTTAGCTATTTTTAACAAACCAGTTACCGAAATTGAATGATTCATTGTATTAAGTAGTGTTTATGAAGTTTGGTTATATTCAATTGTTACTGTTTGCCTCTGATATCAATTACTGTTATTCACGGTGTTAGTAATTGTTAATAAGTCGACTGATTAAAATAAGTGTTGCAAAAATTTTTTGTTAACAAATCTAAGTTAAGAAATAAAATATATTACAAATTAAAATGAAAAAACACAAACGGCGCAAAAACTAAGACTTTGGTGGCCACTGATAATGACGCGCCTAACGATCATGTAGCCTCCGTCTACGCGGTCGCGTAGAAGGGTCTGGATGAGAAGGGCTTGCCTCATAAGGGTCTACATAGGGAGGTGGACATGGAGTGGCCTGCTCTGGAGAAGAGGGCCGGGGATGCTCAGCAGCTGGGGTGGCATATGGTACATCTGATGGCCAACCCCCACAACCTCCTGCAGAATAATCAAGCTGTGAGAGCATGTCGTCAATGTCGGCACCAGTCCACTCCGCAGGAGCTATGTCACTACTGGTGCCAACATCTGCTGATGCCATCGCCATTGCAGTAGCCATATATACAGGCCGCGTCTGCGAGGCAGACGGTGGAGGCGTATGACTTTGCGTACTGAATCCCTCGCACCCTGTACCCCCTTGCTGACTGGACTCGTAATAGAAGGGCTGGATGACGTATGTTGATGCTATAAATGGAGACCTAACCCAACCCAAAGTGCAAGGACTGGGACCTGTAATGGGCTCAAGAACATGGTGCATTTGTCTCTGTCGACGCTCTAGCCCATGTCCCTCCTGTCTTTGACGGCCAACGCCAATAGACAGTTGTGGCTCCTCCTGAAGTTGGGTTTCGGGTGCATATGGCCCTGCCTCCTCCAGGCGACAACTCTCTCTGAAGATAGACATTATGCGACCGACCTCATCCTGCGCCCACTCGCGGCTGTAGCCCGACCACTACTCATGACCAAGCACGAAGTACAGCATCTCCAGCCCATCCAACTATAAAATAAAATATATAAACATTAGTGTGAATCATGTTCTTTATCATAATAAACATAAATAGAAAAAATGTTAATGTCAGCAAAACTTACACCACGACCAGCCTTGGCAGCCATCTTCGAGATGTACCACTTGCCATTTTGCCTGTACCAAACCATGTACTCATGGTTTGGTGACATGAAGCCCTGAACCAGAGGGGGAAGGTCAATGTGCTGGTGCCTAACGTTCCAGCGTCTAATAAACAGTCTGAGCTTGCAGACCCAGTTATCTTCATGTTTACCGCGCAAGGAAAGGTCATGCACACTCTTTAGCTTCCTAGGAGTATGTGGGATTGGCTAATCCCTCCCAAATTAGTGCATGCATCTATCCAGCTGCAAAGACTCAACTGTGTGGAAGCACATAACAGGAGTAGTTGCCATCCACAATAGTCTCTGCTGCTTAGATGCACCAAGAAAGTCATACTCTCTATATGGTTGCCAAACCACTTGCACACACCAAATAAACACATAGTTATGTAACGACATGGACCACAAATGCACATTTAAGAACACTTAAAAATAACTAAATGTACCTCATCTCGACTGAGGGATTCCAATCTCATCCTATACCAGAGTAGCTCGTGTGCTCGAAACCGGCCGAAAGCATTAAATCTTATTTCAAAATAACTGATATTAGAATACTGTAAGACTGAATTCCAAGAATTGTTAAAAAACAAAATATACTAGCTACATACCGGTGACCGAAATGCCACTCCGGGTGAGTAGGATGCAAAATAGCTAGAGTAATTGGTGGAAATCTCAGCCATGCTCACACCTGAAGCAACATATGACACCCACCAATGTCACTTCTGCGTGGATCAGTACACTTGTACATTTGTCTAAACAAATGTGCAAGGACCGCAGAGCCCCAGCTGTATCCTCCAATATCCTCGAAGTCCCCAGCAAGCAATGGGACGTAATGCGCCATGACCATGCTCCCCCGGATCTGTCGCTCAGCAGCCATGCTCCAATAAGGCGCGCAATGTGCGCCTTCGTAAAGCGCATCACGGCGACCAAATCGGGAACTACCTCACCCCAGTGCGCAAAATGTCTATCGAAGAAAGACAGACGCAAATATCCACCTTTAAGCTCGGTATCTTCTTGAGGTTCATGCCCAAAAACCTCCTCAATGATAGTGCCTCAGTCTGCTACGGTGACTCCTGTAACAACTTTGCCCTCGGTGGGAAATCCTAAAATACCAGCCACGTCTTCCAACGTGATGGTCATCTCCCTGCACCATATGGAAGGTATGGGTCTCTGGTCTCCACCGCTCAACCAGAGCACTAATAAGCACAGGATCGATCTGAAAAAAAAACTAATCAATTCATATGTACAGTTATATAAAAAAAATTGTTTACTTTTTTCCTACTTGCATACCTGAATATGTTGCATGCGTGAGACATGTAGAAACCCAACATTTCTCAACATATCACCAACGATGTCAGGTATATCTTCGTGAGGTGGCCCCGCCATTACTTTACCTCGTCGAGTCTTCAACAGTTGAGTTGTGTCCTCATTCCACACAGCTTGTGAAATGTGGGTGCGCTGAATACGCCTAGCAAAACACCCCACTTATACGGGGTAAGGATAACATGGGTCATCGGATCCATGGGCTCACCCTTATGATCCGATCCAGAGCGCGAAGAATCAGTCGAAGATGCATCAACCATCTAATGAGTATCTTTAAAAAAAACAAATGAAAATTTAAATTAAAAGAAATTATCTTTGGTTCACAAAACATTACAAATAATTATCCTATCAAATTAATTAAACCTAACACCTTAAACCCTAAACAATGATCCACAAAACAAACACCCTAAACCCGAAACCATACACCCTAAACCCTAAACCCTACACATAAACCGTACACCCTAAAAAGAATACCATCACCAATCAACCCTAAACCATAAACCACACACCTTAACCCTCAACCCTAAACCCTAAACACCATGAACCCCAACCCCTTAAGCCTAAACCCATAAAACAAACACCCTAAACCCTAAATAATGAACCATTTAACAAACACCCTCAACCCTCAACCCTACACCCTAAATCCTAAACCAAACACATAAACCCTAAACCCTAAATAGAATAACATAAACAATCAACCCTAAACCCTAAACCACACACCCAAACCCCTCAACACTCAAACATAAACCCTAACACAAACTCCCTAAACTCCAACCCCTTAACCATAAACACTAAACCATTAACCTAACCACCATCAACCTTAAACCCTAATCCAAACACCCTAAACACTAAACCATTACCTAAACCCCATCAACCCTAAACCCTAATCCACACACCCTAAACACTAAACCATTAACCTAACCACCATAAACACTAAACCAACTTAACATCTATTTTATTAAAAAATACCTACATCACTAACAGTTTCATATGACCCTAACAATTTTCTAATTAAAATATATAACAGATTAAATAATATGCAAAATTATTAAATTCACTTACTTGTTGGCAGGGCTTTGCTTCAGAAATAATCCACTCACAAGCTCTAAACAGAAGGATAACAAATTTTTAGAGAGAAGGTGAAATAGTAAGAATGGTAAAAAGTTAATTTTTTGGGGCATATATACTACTCAAACACGCCTAATTTGGGCGTGTTTGAGTGCCCCATTTTGCTAAATAAGTTTGAAACAGCCCCAAATTGGTAAATAATTTTAAAAAAAGTATTATTTAGGTTCTTTTCCCAACCGTTGTCCAATGCTTTCAAATTATTTAACCCTATTTGTATCCCTGTATCTATATCTCTCACACACTTTAATTTCTTTCCCTTCATCACCAACAGAGCAACCCTCTCTCCCTTCACCATCCAATTCCAATTACATTGAACAACACTCCTCCTCTCGGCTACCCTCTCCTTCCCATCAATTTCCCCGACCCCTTCCAATCTGATCCCCTCTTCCACTTCCAACCCGACCCCCATTCCTTCCGCTTCTCCGACTTTGACTCCGACTACTGGATGGACTCTCTCATCGTCGTCGACGCCGCCACCATCGACACCCCCACTCCCACCCCTCCTACACAACAAATTTCCCTTCCCCTCCTTCGATCTCAACCGCCTCATCTTCCCTCCCTCCCGCCACCTCTTCCTCCTCTGTCGCGCTTCCTCTCCAACCAACCCCGTGGCTCGTCAGCCCCAATCCCTTAACTCGGACTACGCACAACAACCTTTCCTAAAAGCCCTGATGGAATGTGCCTCCCTCCCCGAAACAGAATTGAAACAAGCCGCAAAATCCCTAACCCATTTGCGGAAATCTGTCTCCCAGCATGGAAATCGCACTAAGCGAGTTGGCTTTTACTTCTGGTAGGTCCTCACTTGTAAGATATGGGGCGACAAAGAAAAGATGGAGCCCACTACTTTGGAGGAGTTAACATTCTTTTACAAAGCCCTGAATGACGCCTCTCCTTACTCCAAGTTCGCCCACCTAACTGCCAACCAAGCCATCCTCGAAGCTACCGAAAATGCCTCCAACATCCACATCGTTGACTTCGGCATCATCCAAGAGATCCAGTGGGCCGTGCTCTTGCAAGCATCCTCCAAGACACAAGGTCCTATTTAGATAGTTTGATTGAATTTAAAGTTTGAGTCTTATCAAATCTATTTTTTGATTCTTTGGTAGTGTTGTGAAATTTAGAGCAATGTGGAGCTCAAGTAACAGTATATCCATGCACACTACTCAATCTCAATGATACATTCCAATTGTTGCCAAAGGCCATAAGGAATCTGTTTATGCATTGGAAATGAATGAACTTGAACATTTCTTGTCTCTGGTGGTATAGAAAAGGTAAATTGTGGCATTCTTCTTCATATTTATGCTCTCATTTGTGTGACTTTTGCTATTATCCTTTGAATATAAGAAACATTTACTTTATATTATATTAAATTGAATTTCATTAGCTAGATAGTGGGGTATTATCTCTACCTAGAGCATTATTTATTTATGTTTTTTTTCCAGGTTGTGTGTATTTGGGATCTGAGATCTAGATCAAAGACTTTGAAGCTAATTGGGCATATAGATAACATCAGGGCCTCACTTCTGGATTCTACTAACAGGTTTGTTGATTGGACATGTAATTTATTTTGCTTCATTCCCCGCCAAAAATACTTATGGCATCTTCTACTCTAGACAAGTTAATATTTACAAACATTAGAAACATGCTTATGGACTCCCACATTAAAATCCCATACTTCCAATTGATCTTAACACTTGATAATCAAGATGTTACCATTTTTGTCCTTTTGTTATCCTATATTAGAAGGCCATATAATAGGCATTGATGTGGTCTATTATCTACTTGGACTATTGGACATTGATGTTTTTGCACTCTATATTGGTAACAAAAGGACCAAAATCATGACATGGTAGATTTTGCGGGACTAGATGACAAATATCTTTTGAGGATTGAATCGATGATGCTTATATCATTAGAGGACGAAAAGAAGGTTAACACTAAATGTTTCATTTTCTGTCATTTCATGTAGCCATGCATTTTTCCATTGCATAAGTTGTTAGTTAGGATAGATTAAGTAATACTTTCCCCCAGAAGAATTGAGATTCTTTTAACATTTTAAATCACAAGTTTTATATATCAGGATCTTTAGACTCTATGATAAGGTAATGCATGTATATGGTGTTATAATAATTTCCTTGTTATATGGTTCGCTAATCTCACCATCTTTTGTCTTAGAAACATTCATTTTTTTATTAAAAAAAAAATAATTTCTAAGACGATTTTTTACAAAATCATCTTAAAAATTGGACCTTCTAAGATAGTTTAAGAACTATCATAAAAAATCCCTCAAAAGTGTCTTAAAAAGTTATCCTTTTAGTAGTGGGTCTACGGTAGGATATATAAGAAATAAATATTTAATTTATCAATATTAATAAAAATAATTTAATTGATTAATTTTAATTAATAATATCATAGATTTAATTTTTATTTTAAAAATATTTATAAAATTAAATAGTTTAAGTTGTGATTATTTTTTAATGATACTATTAATTATTTAAGGAATAATTTTTTTAATAATGAGTATGAATTATCTAATAGTTAAAATTTTTCAAGTTGATGATTATCTTTAATGATACGACTCATATTAATATACTTTATAATAAATAAGCGTTAAATTTTTTTATAACAATTAATGCATTTAAAAATAGTCATATATTTCTTATATTTAGGGAAAAAATATTTTCATTTGTTTCTTATATGAGTGAATGTAGTATTAACATTAGCTCTTAAAAATGATTTTAAGTACTACTAATAAAATTCAGTAAAAAAAAGTACTACTAAAATGTATTTATTGAAAAATGTTAAATTTTATTGAAAAATTTATTTATTACATTTTTAATGTTTTCAGTAACATAATTTCAGTATAAACATTAATTTTTTTATTAATTTTTAATTTTATAAGGACACAATTAATGAAAAATAATTATTAAATATATATTAAAACTAGAACAATTAAGATGTTAAAAATGTAAAAATAATTTATTATTTTCTTAGTTCAATAAGTAAGAAAATTAACAAAAAATTATTTAGTATTCCTCGTAATTAAATTGCATTTAGTTTTTGAATCGTGATATCTTGAAACACATTTTTGTTACTTTTCGTTGACATCTCTTTACATGTCCTGCATATTACATATTGTTCATATATATATATATATATATATATATATATATATATATACTTCGTTCTTTTCTTTTGTTTGATAACTATAAAAATTATTTTATTTCCTACGGAGAATACTAATAACATATTTTTTAAAATATTTTTCATAACGATCCATCGTCGTTACGTGATTACTCAAAAACTTATAAAATAAGAGATTAATTTTAATTTAATTAAAATTCTTTTATTAATTAATTTATAAAAATACTTTTAAACTTTTCGTGTTTAATTTTAAAGACCAAAGCTAAAATGTCCGAAATCCATTGCTCCAGCAAAGCCCCAATCCATGCCGTATAGCCAGCAACTCAAGCAACTCAGACAGTGCTGTACTACCACCATTCTTTATAGCTATCAACCCTGTTTTTACCTTAAACTTCATGATGAAACGGGCCTATGATATCATTCAGGAACGAACGAATTCTAGCAACCAGAACTTTCATGATCACTTTATAGGCCATATTACAAAGGCTAATGGGGCAGAAGTCTTTTAGATCCATTGGGCTATATTAATCTTTAGGATCAAGACCAAAACGATCTCCAGTATGTAAAATATGTATGTGTCTCACGTATAAAAGTAGTGTTATTTTGATTTAATAAGAAAAGGGTAAAAATGTAATATTGGTATGAGAGTTATTGGAAGTTATAAAATAGATAACTGTTGATAGGTGCACTTATCAGAAAGTCTAAAAGATATTTTGTTTTCTGAAAAGATACATAGAAACAAAAAAGCTCTGCCCATGAAAATTGTATCTCATCTCTATCATAAGAAGATACAAGAATTGAAAGGAACAAGACTCTGAGAAAGTATTCTATCATTAAAGGATCTTCCACAATTATTGACAAAGGTATGTTTATGTAAAACTCATGAATTTTCAAGATTATTTTCATATTCTTGATATGATTGTTATTGAACATGAAATTATAGATTAAATGCTTACATGTCGTATTAGAGCATGTGTTTGGGAATTCATGTTTTTTGTATGGTTATGAATGAATTCTTGATTCTTGAGAAATTAAGTTTTCGAAAGTTATGATTAAGAGAAAAATACTTTCCATTAACCATATATGGATTCTTTTGAAGAAAGAATAAAGACGTAGACAGTGATGACTTTATATATATATATATATATATATATATATATATATATA
>CM023957.1:24646659-24725237 GCA_013407115.1 Glycine latifolia
AATTGAATTTTCAATATATATATATATATATATATATATATATATATATATATATATATATATATTGAAAATTCAATTCAATGTTTTGGTTTTCGTGATGACATTTTCATCAAATTTGATGCATGTCTACTAATATATTTGTTATGCAATTATTGTGGATATCTCTATTGAATTCAATTGTTGCAAGACCCATTATTTATGGTTTCATGAATTCTCATTATGTGGCATAAATATATATAAAAGTTGTAGACCTTTATTGTTAGTTCTTGGTAATTAGAGAACAATTGAAGTTGCCGAGAATATGATAAAATGTAAAAATCAATTATTATTTATGAAATGTTTATAGTTTGGAATTAAAGTATGGTGAATTTGTTAGTCACCAAAGTGACTAAATTTGTATGAGTGATTTAATTCCAAATTGTATTTCATTTCAACCATCCATAATTATGATGCTATAAATGTATTAAAATTATTATTTTATGGATGAGTTGAAGTTTATTATTATGGGACAGTTAAGGATCAACCCAAAGGATGATTATTTGTCGTCATAATAAATAAACATGAATGTTGGCATAATAGATACACTACTAGTTCTATTTACACATCCAAAGATAGTAAGTAATTCTAGTTAGTGTATGTATTATTATCAAATTATGAAAAACAAAATTTATTAGCATCATTATAGTTGAATGTTGTGTATTAATGGATCCCCAAAGGTGAACATTAATATGCATTGATGTTACTATGTGATATGTGTGACTCAAAGCATTAATGTTTTAAATGTTATTCATTAAAGTACCTGTTGCTACACATTCCTTGTTCTCAACTATTGCAGTGTTCAATGGACAAAACTTCTTTGAATGGAAAGAGAAAATTGAATTTTACCTTGGGGTAATGGATTTGGATTTGCCTCTTAGAGAAGAGAAACCTAGTGCTATTAAATGAAAGGGTCCATTTTAAGAACTGGTAAAGATCCAATAGGTTGAGTATGATGTATATGCGAATGAGCATTGCAAATAACATTAAGTCAACTTTTTCACAAACTGAAAGTGCTAAATAAATGATAAAACTTGTGGAAGAGTTCTCCCAAACTGCTAATAAGTCTCTTGCTGTGACACTTATGAGTACGTTGACCACCATGAAATTTGATGGTTCCCGTACTATGCATGAACATGTTGTTGAAATGACAAATATTGCAGCAAGACTGAAGTCATTGGGAATGGATGTGGATGAAAATTTCCTGGTGCAGTTCATATTGAACTCATTACTGTCTGAGTATGATAATTTCCAAATGAAATATAATACCATGAAAGACAAATGGAATGTGGATGAATTGCATAGTATGTTAGTTCAAGAGGAAACTAGAATTAAGAATCAGAGAATTCATTCCATCAATTATGTCAAACATCAAGGAACTAAAAAGAAAATAGGCAAGAAACATGAGAAGAAGGGAAGAGGACTATTAAAGATCAATCAGGCCTCCTTTTCTCAAATCCACAAGAAGGAACATAATGAAAACATATGTCATTTATGTGGTAAGGCTGGGCAATTCTAAAAGAATTACCCAAAACATAAGGCTTGGTTTGAAAAGAAATATAAGCCTTGTGCTTATGTATGTTATGAATCAAACCTTACAGAACTTTCGTATAATACTTGGTGGATTGATTTTGGATGTACAACTCATGTTTCTAGTGGTAGTTTTAGTTTGTACAAGCACAATCATTTGATTGGTAATGATACCTTATGTAATGGATTATACTATTATGTCATCATAATCTTTATGCTGAAATGCTTATGACTCTGCATCATAATGGTACTAAACGTACCTTAATTAATGAATGTTCCGCTTACTTGTGGCATAAACATTTGGGACACATTTCCAAAGAAAGAATTGAAAGATTGGTAAAGAATGAAATCCTTTCGGATTTAGATTTTACTTATCTGAATGTTTGTGTGGATTGTATTAAAGGAAAACAAAAAAAAACACACACACAAAAAAAGGAGCCACAAGAGCACTCAGCTTCTTGAAATTATACACATTGATGTATATGGTCTGTTTGATGTTAATGCTTTCAATAAAGAGAATTATTTTATCACATTCATTGATGATTATTCACGTATGGTTATGTCTATTTGCTACATGATAAATCTCAAGCTATAAATGCTTTAGAGATTTACATTAATGAAGTTGAAAGACAATTAGACAGAAAGGTGAAAATTGTCAGGTTTGATAGGGGTGGTGAGTATTATGGAAGGTATGATGATAGTGGACAACATCGGGGCCCATTTGCTAAATTACTAGAAAAGCGTGGTATTTGTGCTCAATACATAATGCCCGGTACACCACAATAAAATGGTGTTTCAAAAAGGCGTAATAGGACCTTGTTGGATATGGTTAGGAGTATGTTAAGTAATTCTTCTTTACCTGTTTCATTGTGGACTTATGCTCTAAAAATGTCATGTACGTATTGAACATGGTTCCTAGTAAGTCAGTCCCAAAGACTCCTTTTGAACTTTGGACAGGAAGGAAACCTAGTTTAAGACACCTATATGTTTGGGGTTTTCAGGCAGAAAATAGATACTACAATCCGCAAGAAAAGAAACTGGATGCAAGGACAATCAATGGTTATTTCATTGGTTATCTAGAAAAGTCGAAGGGGTATAGATTTTACTGTCCTTATCATACTACGAGGATCATTGAATCTAGAAATGCTAGGTTCATTGAAAATGATGAAGTTAGTGAGAGTGAAATACAATGTAAAGTGGGATATTCATGAAGTGAGAATACAAGTTCCATTGACTTGTATCTCTATTAAAGTTGTTGTTCCTCATGTTATTGAACCAATCAATAATAATGAAGAACGAGTTGATGATCTCGCTACTCATGATGAAATTACTGTCGATGAACCAAGTGAGCCCATAGTAGAAGAACCATGACAAATAGCATTAAGAAAATCTCAAAGAGAAAGGAGATCTGTTATCCCTAATGATTATGTGGTATATCTACAAGAGTATGAATTTGACATGGGTATTCAGGATGATCCAGTTACATTTTCACAAGCCATGAATAGTGGTAATGGTGATAAGTGGTTAGATGCCATGAAAGATAAGTTGAAATCTATGGAACAAAATAAAGTTTGGGATATTGTTGAGTTACCAGAAGGGTGCAAGAGAGTTGGTTGTAAGTGGTTCTTTAAGACCAAACGTGACTCTCATGGTAACTTGGAACGTTATAAGGCCAGACTAATTGCAAAGGGATTCATTCAGAAAGATGGCATTGACTACAAAGAAACTTTTTCACCGGTTTTAAAGAAGGATTCTCTAAGAATCATTATGGCATTGGTGGCTCATTATGATATAGAGTTACACCAGATGGATGTGAAAATTGTCTTTCTAAATGGGAATTTAGAGGAAGATGTGTACATGGACCAACCAATGGGGTTCATAGAAAGGGAAAAGAGCACATGGTGTGCAAACTTAAGAAATCAATATACGAACTTAAACAAGCTTCAAGACAATGGTACCTTAAGTTCAATGATACCGTTGTTTCCTTTGGATTTAAAGAAAATACTGTTGATCGGTGTATATATTTGAAGGTCAGCGGGAGTAAGTTTATATTATTGATTATGTATGTTGATGATATCTTGCTTGCAACTAGTGATCTTGGTCTTTTTAATGAGACTAAGAAGTTTCTCTCTAGTAACTTTGAAATGAAAGACATGGGTGAGGCATCCTATGTGATTGAGATAGAAATATTTCATGATAGATTACAAGGATTGTTGGGTTTGTCTCAGAAAGCATATATTAATAAAGTTTTAGAGAGATTCATAATGCAAAACTACTTATCGTCTCCAGTATCAATTCAGAAAGGAGACAAGTTCAGTCTCAAGCAATGTCCTAAGAATCAATTGGAACGAAAGGAAATGGGAGCAATTCCATATGCATCACTTGTTGGGAGCCTAATGTATGCTCAGACTTATACGAGACCAGATATTAGCTTTGTAGTTGGAATGTTTGGGAGATACCAGAGTAATCCTGGTATAAATCATTGAAAAGCTGCAAAGAAAGTTTTGAGATATTTGCAAGGCACTAAAGATCACATGCTTACTTATAGGAGGTCTAGTAACCTCTATATAATGGAAAAGTGTGAAGCAGTCTATAATTGTTGCATCCACTATGAAAGCTGAATTTGTGGCATGCTTTGAGGCCATCGTTCAGGCTAAATGGCTACGAAACTTTATTTCAGGGCTTGGATTGGTCGACAATATTGAAAGGCCGCTGAAAATTTACTGTGATAATTCCGCAACAGTCTTCTTTTCTAAAAATGACAAATATTCCACAGGTGCTAAACATATGGAATTGAAATACTTTGTCGTTAAAGAAGAGGTTCAGAAATATAGAGTGTCTATAGAGCATGTTAGCACTGATCTTATGATAGTTGATCCCTTGACGAAGGGATTACCGCCCAAGACATTTATTGGTCATGAATGTAGTATGAGCATTATGTCAGCTAATGAATGTTGATCATTATTAAAATTATTGACTATTGACACTCTGAATTCAATGATGTTTAAGTTTCTAAAAATTATCCTGTTTTCAAATTTATGTATACATGCATGTATGAATGATTATTTTGAAAAAAATAGGATTTGTCCCTAATGAATACATAATAGCATTATTGTGGGACATTATGATGTAAACTCCCATTAAAGTATCATGTTAGGAAGAAGAGCTAATATGGTGTTACATGGAAGGAACTATGCCGATTTGATAGCATAGAATCGCCATGACTCATATTGGTTTTTATTTCTGATCATGATGTATGATGAGACCAATGTATGGAACCTTTAGCCTTATGTATGTGCATTATGATGAATTTTCATTAAATCATGGAGGGGCACTTTATGACATGAGCCAAGTTGGAGAATGTAAAATATGTATGTGTCTCATGTATAAAAGTAGTGTTATTTTGATTTAATGAGAAAAAGGTAAAAAGGTAATATTGATATGGGAGTTATTAGAAGTTATAAAATAGATAACTGCTGATAAGTGCAGTTATCAGAAAGTTTAAAAAAACATTTTGTTTTCTGAAAAGATACATAGAAACAAAAAGGTCATCATTGTCTGCCGATGAAAGTTGTATCTCATCCCTATCATAAGAATATACAAGAATTGAAAGGGTCAAGCCTCTAAGAAAGTATTCTACCATTAAAGGATCTTCCGCAATTATTGACAAAGGTATGTTTATGTAAAACTCATGAATTTTCAAAATCATTTTCATGTTCTTGATATGATTGCTATTGAACATGAAATTATAAATTAAATGCTTACACAACATGCTAGGGTCAACATTGCCCTCTATGAAGGTACATGTATTGCCGCATCTTTATAGGATTTCATGCTCATAACAAGCTTCCTGACCTCCTCTTTCATCACTGGTGCAAGAAGAACATGTATTGCCTCATCTTCTAGTTGTCGGGGTACATCTATGCATAGCAGGAAGAGGGGTTAGAAATACTCTAAACCCTCACTCTAAAATTTCTCTAGATTAGTATTCCAAGACCCATCAAAGATAAAGAGCCCATGGATCTTGTTTTTGTGCCTTCTTATCAAGGTTTGGGCATGAAATAAGCTTGGATCAATCCATGCTTAAGCCTAGTGGTGCTTAAGCCTAGATTCATCTACGCTTGAGTCCCAAAACCAGTAGCCAAATTTTCATTACAGGTTGTCACCCTTAAGCGCGAAATGCTCTCGCTTACGTGCCACAAGGTTTGCAGAACCTCAAATCTCTGCATAAGGACCTCAAATGGATTCCAATTCAATCCCTATTCGAATCCCACTCAATTATAAATGCATTTCACCCAACCAACAACAAAATAATACCATAGAGAGTTCCAAAACACACAATCATAAAACAAACATAAAGGCAAGCTTCCCTTACCTCTATAAACCAAGAAGCAAACTTTAAGAGGAAGACAGGCAAAAGAAAAGGGCTCTGGGTCCAAGATAAGAGCTTTCTCACTACCACTTAGCCACCACACAACAGATCACCACCCAGAAACCATCAATAAGAAAAAACAACATTAAAACCCTAAAAATGAGCACTTTCATGAACCCATATATGTGCTCTATAAAGAAAACCAAAAATAAAAATTCAAATGGAAGGGGAAGAGGATTCTTACCATTCTATACAATCACAAACAACAAAAGGAGTAAAAAAGATGTTAAATTAAGTATCCAAGCTTTCACATAAAGAGAACATCAGTGAAAAACTTAATATTCTCATACTAAAAATATATAGAAAAATGGAAAACTTTTCTTCCTGATAAATTCCTTTAAATTTTTGAAACGTGATATTTCGAAATAAATATTGACTATCCATTGTTCAATTAAGTCCTTTTTTTTTGCCTGTTTCTTTAGTGGGTGGCACGAAAGCTACTTATTGTCTTAAGAAGAATGCTAATTGCATACTTTTTAAAATACAATTGAATAAAATTTATTAAAATTTCAAAATTACGGGTGAGATTCGTTATGGGGTGACATGAATTTTTATAATTTTTAACAAATTTTAGACAATAATTAAAAGTGTGTTAAAAAATATGTCATCACTTGCTTTTCTGGTTATCCTAAAGTAGTTTCAAATGAATTCTTCTTTAATTCTTACATTTTAGTTTACATTCGTGGGTAAATTCAGTTAGGTTAAACAAACAAGAACTAATGCTTAATTTCAGTGGTGTTATAATGAAACAATATTCCTACGTAAAAAAAATAGTGATATTAAGAAAGTAATTAAGTAAAACATAAAATATTGATATTCTCATAGCTAGAAAAAATATAAAGAAAGAGAAAATTATTCTTCCTTATTAATTTCATTAATTTTTTGAATCTGGATATTTTGAAATAAATTTTCGTTACCCTTTTCTCGCATCTCTTTTACCTGTACTTTATATTACAATCATAATTCTTTCTTTCTTTTCGGGTTAGTTACAACAAAATTTTGGTTTTTTCAAATTTTTGTCAATTTTTTTGTCGGGTGTAGCACGAGAGTTAATAAATGTCATATATATGAAGAATGTCAATAACCTGCTTTTTTACATTGTTTTTAACATATTATATTATTGATTAAAATTTATTAAAAGTTATAAAATTAGGAGTGAGAATTGTTAAGGAGTGAGATTCACACAATTTTATAATTTTAAAAAAATTTAGTCAATAATAAAAAATGTGTTTGGAGAAATATGTTAAAAGAATGTATCACTAGCATTTTTGGTATTACTAAAGTAGTTTCAAATGAAAATTTCTTTAATTCATACATTTTAGTTCACACCCGTACGTAAATTGCATTAGGTTAAATAAGAAAGTGCTAATGCTTAATTTCAGTGTTTTCTTCTTCTTAATTTCATTTAGGAGAAAAGTAAAATTTAATCAATAATTATTTTAGTAAAAAAAATTATCTTAATTTTATCAAGGAGACAAATAAAATTTGATAAAAAATTATTTTAACCAAAGATGAATTCGAATATACTTAAACGGTTAAATCTTAACTTTAACATATTTATCACTTTTACCCAATCATTTGGTGGCTTAATTTTAGTGTTATAATTAAACAATATTTTTATGTAAAAAAAAGTGAGCAATCTGGTGAAAGTAATAAAAACAACAATGACAAAAAATTAATATTCTCACAAGTAGAAAAGATATAGAAACATTGAAAACTATTATTCCTAATTAGTTCCATTAATTTTTTAAAATCGTTATATTTTGATATTTTATCATTACCCTTTGTTCACGTGTCTATGCCTATACTTTATATTACATTCAAATTTCTTTTCTCTTTTTAGGCTAGTTACAACAAAAATTTCAGCCTTGTCATTTTTTTTTGCCAATTATTTTGCCGGGTGTAGCATGGGTGTTATATTTGGGTCCTGCTTCCTACACTAGTGATTTTTCTTATACACCCAGCAAGTAATTGCGAAATTCTACAAATAGTCTTGTTAAAAAAACATTAAACAAAGATTTAAAAATTTCTCATACACCATTCATCCGTTCTCTACTCTGCAATCATGTTTTCTTCTTCTTCCGCGAGTGGTTTTTGGTGCGCCGTCGTATGCTTTGGTTTGGAGCACCATCGTCTGGTGGGGTTGTCATTCGGGCTGTCGTCAGTAACCGTGTTGATCGCCGTCGTAGCTATGGTTGTTTTGTCTGTGACGAGGTAAGTGACGCATCGTTTCCTCTTCCGTTTATTCGTTCTGTGCACGAGTACAGATTGCCAATCCGTAAGGGTCATACGGATAGCCAATCCTTAAGGGTCATACGGATTGCCAATCCGTATGGGTTTTTTTTAGTTTTTAATTTTTTTTAAAGAATTTGTTGTAATTTTTAAATTGGATGAATAAAATGGAGTGTGATTCTTTTGCCAATGAGGTATATTTGATTTGTTTCATGAATTGTTAAGTATTTAGGGTGCCAATAAGTAAGTAGTTGATGAAGTTAAATAGTAATTTTAAAGTTTATGAATCAAGTGATTGGTTCATTAACTAAAAGAGTAATTTCAAAGTGTGATTCTTGCCAGCAAGGTATATTTGATGTGTTTCATGAATTGTTAAGTATTTAGGATGCCAATAAGTAAGTAGTTGATGAAGTTAAATAGTAATTGTAAAGTTTATGAATTAAGTGATTGGTTCAATGCAACTAAAAGAGTAATTTCAAAGTTTATCAATGAAGTGAAGTTCAATTCAATTGTAATTTGAAAGCATATTGTTAAATGTTATGGTACCCTTAATGATTTTGTTCCAGATGACAATGCTTTGAACTTGTTATGTAAGATTTGGTAGGTCTTCTCAGGTTATGGCTAAGAGTAATTTCAAAGTTAATGAATGAAGTGAAGTTTAATGCAATTTTAATTTGAAACCTGTCATATGTTATGGAACCCTTATTGATTTTGATCAAGATGGCTTTGCTTTGAACTTATTATTTAACATTTTCTAAAAATGTCAGGTTATGGTTAAGAGTAATTTGAAAACATATTGTCAAATGTTATGGAACCCTTATTGATATTGATCAAGATGGCAATGCTTTCAACTTGTTGTGTAATATTTTCATTATTATGAATTGATTTGAACTTGTAATGTAACAATTTGGTTTAAATGTCATATTATGGTTAAAATGAGAGGATTATGGCGGGCTTTGGCTAGAAAAGGTAGAGAAGCAAATCAAGAAGAACCCCCCGCACGCCGAAGGCCGACAACATCGACATGAAGACAACGCGGAAGGACTGGTGTTGTTGAGGATGTGCCTGCTGAGGAAGCCGTCGATGTTGGTGACATTGTTGCACCTGATGAGGAAGGCATTGGTGCTGAGGTCGAGGGATTTCATGGTGGGCCCCATGACACTTCAGTGTTGTCTCTTTATGTTGATCAGATAGCAGCTAAGATTTGGACGAGAGAGGTACGATTGTTGCGAAAATATAATTCCATTTGACCATTATTTTTGGCATTTATTTGTAGGAAGCTAACTAACAAATATTAAAGGAACGTCCTGAGTTGAAGTTGGTATCACATGGGAGAAAGGTACAAAAATTTGATAGGCCTGCACCAGAGATTGAAGGGTTGGTGGCCGGCACGGGATTAAGCCCACTGATTACCTGTTCGTTGGAGACAGGTGACAGGGGTTTAACCTCAGCCTTTGTAGAGAGATGGCATAAGGAAACTAGTAGTTTCAATTTGCCGATCGGTGAGATGACGATTACGCTGGATGACATCGCGTCATTGTTTCATCTACCAGTCATGGGTGCTTTCATGACGTATGATGTGTTGGATGTATAGGAGGCTGTGGAATTACTGTTGGACCTGCTGGAGGTGACTATCGAAGAGACCGAAGTAGAGACGAAACAATGTCATGGAGCATATGTTCGTCTGTCTTGGCTGCGAGAGATGTATGATTTGAAGTGCAAGCAGATGGAATGAACAGTGGCAGCCAGAGCATATTTGCTCCATTTGGTTGGTTGCACCATCTTCACTAACAAGAATGCCACACATATCGGTGTGATATTCTTGGAGGCTTTTCGGGATCTTCATGAGTCCGGTGGATTTTGTTGGGGAGCGGCTTCCCTCCAACACATGTACGATAACTTAAACTATGCCTGTCAACACCATGGTAAACATGTTGGGTACATTAGTCTCCTTCAGGTACTTTTGCTTGAGAATATCAAATTAATTTATGCTTATTCATTAGGGTTTGGTTTTGACATAATTGACTTATTTGTGTTAACTCTATTGGTGAATACAGTGTTGGATATACTCGCATTTTCCTGTAGTTGCCAACATGATGGTAGATGAGAACTACCAAGAGAGGCAACCACGGGAATGTCGGTGGAGGCCAGGGAAGGCATTACTCGTCGCGACCTATCGTAGGCCATTAGATAGGTTGACTACCGACGGTGTTTGCTGGACACTGTACACTGATCACCATCCATTCCAGGTCTTTGAAGGCATTTCCCTTTTATCAGGTCATATCAGATGGGGGCCATACATTGTCAGATACCAGCCAGAGAGGGTTCTTAGATAGTTCGGCTTCGTACAGGCTATACCAAGCTTTGTCAGCTACGCCCCCCCATCGATAGAGGAGGTTGATGCTAGGTGGCTAGCCTTCTCAGACCATCTTGTAGTGACTAGAGACATTGTTAGTTTACCAGGTCAGTGTCATCCAGACTACATGGAGTGGTTCTATAACATTTTGCACCCATTCATGACCCCTCCACAGCCTGGGGAGCTTGCTAGGCATCCTCCTGCCGTGCATCATGATGTCCCTGCTCCAGCACAAGATCCAGATGATCCAGTACCTGTTGATGTGCCTAATGACATGCCTCGACATGCAATGGTACAATAAATCCATATACATTTAATGTGATTCCCTGTTCATTGCATTGCCTAATATGACAAAATGTTTTTGATTTACTCTTGAGGGCGTCTGTCAAAGGATTGCAGAGAAGTTGCAACACATGATCGATCTTCGCATGGTGATTGCTTGCACTAAAGCATAGGATATTACAAATCAGTGTATCAAATTAGCGCGAGGTGTCGATGGACTGGACCGGGAGGAGACGATGATCAGAGAGTTTGAGTTTTGACATTCTTTGTATTTGAGTTTTGACATTGTTTGTATGGCGTATGCCAACATATTAACATGTGTTTCGACATTATACATTTGTCTGACTAATTTCCATGTTTAAAAACATCCATCAATATTACTTAAAATCATTCCACAATTACTTGTACACACATCAAAATAGAAAATAAAGTCACAAAGTATGCCAGTCTTGTGACGAGATGTCACATCCCAAATCAACATAAGTTGCCGGTAATGTTGTCAAACTGGTATACTTCTACATTCTACTAATATAACTAGTTGGCCACTCTTTTGCTTGAAAATGACAATGTCTTGACCATAACAAAGCAATTGGTGGCATAGGACATCCGTCTTGCAATAAAACCTGAACAAATTCATTAGAAGTACATTTATTGTTAATGACATATGTTATAATCATTTAAAGAAATGAAAACGTATTTGTAATACTTGAACAAAATGGTTTCCATACACATGACCAATACAAATGACGCAATGTACAACAGAATCTCTAGGCGGTTGGCTTCTAAGGGGGAAAAACGTCATACTTTGTTGCTTACAAAGACAAACAATCACAAGGTTATAACGTGAAGCAATTACATAACCCATGTCAGTGATATCCATCCATTTATCTTGTGTTACCTGCAATTTTAACAATGTATAAGTATCATTATACACAAAATTATTTTATACATATCAAAAAGAGTAATAAAACCTTTACATTTGACAGTGCGTCAACAAGGAGTGACCTCTTTAACTCCTCATATCTTTGTGACCCACCAAACAAGACAATATACTTTTAAGACCATTCTGCAAGTTCCTTTAACAATGGTTGCGTACCACAGCCCAAGCGTCTTCACCATAACCAAGTAAACCCGCAATGACACGATAGCCACAGTTACCGTCAGCTTTAACATCACATACACGAATAATGTAATTCCTCATGCATGGCAAAAATTGATCTAGCATTGGGATATTACCCATTGGTAAAGGTCCTGAAGATGTTGATGCAGACTTTTGTTTAGATGAACAACTATCACCTTGAGAATATAACGTATCCACATACTCAAAGTACGATGGATTCCGCTTAGTTGATCTTTGGTGTTTCGTAACATTTTTCTTTTGAGCCCCTTTAGTCTTCACCTTTTTAGAAGGAGGACACATGGAAGTTTTATAAGGATATGCTATTTCTTTGAGTTTAGTCTTTAAAGTAACTCTGTCACACATGTCAAGACTTTTGAATTGCTTCGAAATTGCTTCCATCTCTTCGGTTATGGTGAGTTCACACTGATCGACATCTTGGTTTGAGAAATCTAACCTCTACCAAAACATGTGTATCGCACCCAGTGGTATGCTGCCAAGATTATATTTGGCTAGCTCACATGCACAAGGCAAACCATGTGTGCTTCTCAACACACATCCACAACGAGAACTATAAACGTCTGCATAATGAACTCGCTCAAACTCCACAACAATTTCATTTAACGCATACCTTGAAACCATGCCGATGATCACAAATTGCAAAGTGAAAAAGTAGTCAAGTTAAAATTAAGAATGAACCAAGGTGATAGAAATCTCTCTCAAAGAGCAACACTCAACCTCTTCTAATGTGTATGGGTTTATGTTTACACTCAAACACCACATGTAACTAGCACATCCAAATTTTGACAAGACTCTAATTCATTCAACTTGAAATACACATGCATCAAAAGATCAAAAGGACTTTATAGGCTTGTAATGTATGGCTTGGGTAAAGGGTGGATAAGAAAAGGATATTTAGGCTAAAACTAAGAGAAAAGAGGGGCAATGGAGAGTAAGCCAACAAGTATAAAGAGGGGTAGAAACAAAGACCTTACAAGGATGAAAATGAATCACAACAACTTTTATTGCATTTTCTTTTCCTTTTTCTTTTTCTTTGCTTTTTTTTCCTTGTTTATGCATTTTTTTTTCTTCTTTACACTTTTTCTTTGTAATCTTTTCTTTTCTTTTCTTTCCAAATCAAAACAAAATAAAAATACCCCACACTTGTTTGAAACTCACTCTCAAAACAATTCCAAGGCCCATTTTCTCCCTAAAGTTAGGATAACATGATTTTCCATTTTTTAGTTTGCAATGAGCTATATAAGAAAGAAAAGGCTAAAGGCTCAAAAAGGGGTGACAATGGATATCAACACAAGGATATGTTTATTTGGCTAGTGACTAAAAGAAAGAAGGCCTAAATCATCTCAATCAAAGCAACAAGGAATGTCAAAAGAAGCAAGGCAAAACATAGAGTAATCTAGCACAATGGTGAATTCACACATGAAAGAACATATCCACAAAGGTTCAAAAACACACAAGGCATAATTCTATCACACATGATTCATCTTAAATTCTATTTCTCAAACCTACTTATCACTTCAACAATTGCAATAATGATTCACATCAAACATGAAACCTCTCAATCCAACCAAAATTTTAACATTTCTCACAATTTATGTAAGTTAGAAATCTTATGAAAAACATGAAAAAGTGCCTAAATTCAATAAAAACAGCAACATAAACAGACAGAAAACAGAAACATACAGACTCAAACTAAAATAGACAGATAAACAAAAAACAGAATGTATAAACATAAACAAAAACGTAAGCAGAAAACAAAAAACAGACAATAACCAAAAAACAGATTTTGGAATCCTTCACCCTCCACTAGAAATGCACATTATCCTCAATGTAAGCATGCAAAGAAATGTAAACAAAGAGACAACAAATAAAAGAAGGGAAAAGGAAACTCCCGAAATGTCATTCAAGATGCTTCATCACACAAAATTGGCAAGACCAAAGAGATGTCCGCCACAAGCTCCTCCTCCACTTTAGGGCTCTCATGAAATACTTTGAGTTGGTGACCATTGACCTTGAAGACTTTGCTGGTAACTTCATTTTTAATCTCAACTGCACTGTGGGGAAAAAATTAGAAATAACAAAAGGTCCATCCCATCTAGATCGAAGTTTACCGGAAATAAGCTTAAGGCGAGAATTAAACAAAAGCACTTTTTGGCCACTATGGAACTCCTTTCTAAGAATCCTAGAGTCATGAAATCTCTTCACTTTCTCTTTGTAAATCTTGGAATGCTCATAGGCTTCTAAGCGGATCTCTTCAAGTTCTTGCAACTGAAGCTTCCCTTCCATACCAGCTTCATCAAATGCCATGTTACAACTCTTCACCGCCCAATAAGCACGGTGCTCAATCTCCACCGGTAGGTGGCATGCCTTACCAAAAACCACACTATAAGGAGACATCCCCAAAGGTTTCCGGTAAGCGATCCTGTGAGCCCATAAAGCATCCTCAAGTAGCTTGCTCCAATCCTTCCTGTTTGGTTGCATCACCTTCTGTAACACTTGCTTAATCTCTCTGTTAAAAACCTCTGCTTGCCCATTAGTTTGGGGATGATAAGTTGTAGCAACTCTATGCACAACCCCGTACTTTTGAAGCAAAGATGCCAATGACCGGTTATAGAACTGACTCCTCTGGTCACTGATAATGGCTCTAGGCACACCAAACCTGCAGAAAATGTTGGATCTCACAAAATCCACAACAACTTTAGAATCATTAGTTCTGGTGGCCTTAGCCTCAACCCATCTAGAAACATAATCAACAGCAAGCAAAATATATGAAAAACCATGAGAAACAGGAAATGGATCCATAAAATCAATACCTCAGACATCAAAAATCTCACAAAAAATAATGGGTTGTTGAGGCATCTCATGTCTATGTGTAATGGTTCCTCCTGCTCTTTGATACTACTCACAAGTGGTGGTAAAGTGATGATCATCTCTAAACAGGGTGGCCAAAAGAACCCACAGTCTAATACCCTCCTAGCGATCCTCTGAGGACCAAAATGACCTCCGGTAGGTGTGCCATGACAAAACTGAAGAATAAATTGAATCTCATGATCAGGCACACACCTTTGGATCATGTGGTCACTACCAAATCTCCACAAATAAGGATCATCCCAAACATAATATTTAACATCACTCTTAAGTTTATCTATTTGGGACCTAGATGCATGAGGTGGAACAACAGATGCAACAATGAAATTAACAATGTCAGCAAACCAAGGTGTGACATGTGATGAATGCAAATGCATCAAATGCTCATCAGGGAAATTATCACGAATGGGAAAAGACTCAAGAGGTCCTTCAATCCTGCTCAAGTGATCAACAACCAAGTTTTCTACACCACTTCTGTCCTTAATCTCGAGGTCAAACTCCTGAAGAAGAAGCATCCACCTGATCAATCTAGGTTTAGCATCAGGCTTCTTCAACAGGTACTTCAAAGCTGCATGGTCAGTAAAGACAGTGATATGGGAGCAAAGCAAATAAGATCTAAATTTATCTAAAGCAAAAACAATAGCTAAAAACTCCTTCTCAGTGGTGGTGTAGTTAACTTGGGCTGCATCTAAAGTGCGTGAAGCATAAGCAATGACATGGGAGAGTTTACCAACTCTCTATGACAACACAGCCCCAAGTGCATAATTAGAGGCGTCACACATCAGCTCAAAGGGAAGCTTCCAATCTGGTGGCTGCAGGATGGGAGAGGTAGTCAGCTTCTTCCTCAATCCCTCAAATGCCTCTTTGGAAGGCTGGTCAAATGTAAAGTCTACGTCCTTTTGGAGAAGCTTGGACAATGGCAATGGAATCTTACTAAAATCCTGAATGAATCTCCTATAAAAACCTGCATGTCCAAGAAAAGAACGTACTTATCGACCTCAAGACCTCTACCAGAGGCCAAATGCCCTAAGACTATACCCTCATGCACCATAAAATGGCATTTCTCAAAGTTAAGAACAAGGTTAGTCTTAATACATCGGTCAAGCACTCTAGAGAGACTATCCAAACATGCATCAAAAGAGGAACCATAAATAGTGAAATCATCCATAAACATCCATGTAACTCTCTAATAAATCAGAAAAGATGCTTACCATGCATTTTTGGAAGGTGCCAGGTGCGTTGCATAGGCCAAAAGGCATCCGGGTTTAAGCAAATGTGCCAAATGGACAAGTGAATGTGGTCTTGTGTTGATCCTCTGGTGCAATATGAATCTGCATGTAACTAGAAAAACCATCAAGAAAGCAATAATGTGATTTACCTGCCAACCTCTCTAAAACTTGATCAATGAAGGGAAGAGGGAAATGGTCCTTGCGAGTGGCCTGGTTGAGTCTCCTGTAATCAATGCAAACTCGCCAACTGTTGGCCACTCTAGTCGGAATCAACTCATTATCTTGATTCTTCACAACTGTGAGACCCGACTTCTTAGGAACCACTTGGACATGTGAAACCCAAGTGCTATCTGAGATGGGATAGATGATCCCTGAAGCTAGTAGCTTTGTCACTTCCTTCTTCACCACATCCAAAATAGTGGGATTCAACCTCCTCTGTGGCTGCCTCACCGGCCTAGAGTCATCCTCCAAAAGTATTCGATGCATGCATATAAAAGGATTAATGCCAAGAAGGTCAGCAAGGGTCCATCCAATGGCCTTTCTGTGGCCTCTCAAAACATGCAACAACTTCTCTTCATGCTCAAGTGACAGACTACTAGATATGATGACTAGAAGCTGCTGAGCATCATCTAAATATGCATATTTGAGGTGCTCAGGTAGTGACTTCAGCTCCAAGGAAGGTGGCTGAATGGTGGAAGGCAAAGAAAGACTGGGGGCTGAGGGAAGTGGGATAGTAGCCTCAGAACTTGTATATGTACCTGCAACACAATCAGAGTGAAGTGCGGAGGAAACCTATGCACAAATACTACATGCAACAGTAGAATCATCGCAGGTACAATTACAAGAACCAAGATCAAAATCAGAAAAATCAGAAATATCTACACTATCTACTGCAGCATCAATGATATCAAGAAGAAGGACAGAGTACTCCTCTACAGGATGTCTCATGGCCTCAAAAATGTTAAACTGAACAATGTCATCACCAAACTCCATGGACAAAGTTCCTGTATACACATCAATTTTGGTCTTGGCTGTCATCAAGAATGGTCTTCCTAGGATCAATGTGGAACCATGGCTGGAAGACTTATTCTCCATATCCAGTATGTAAAAATCTGCAGGAAAAATCAAATTATTAACTCGCCCCAGCACATCTTCAATAATTCCCAGTGGAAGCACAACACTCCTGTTGGCTAAGTGAATGACAACACCAGTGGGTTTCAAATCACCAAGATGTAATGATCTGTAAACTAATGTGGGCATGACATTAATGGAGGCTCCAAGGTCACACATGGCATCTGCAAAAGTAATATCTCCAATGGTGCATGGAACAGTGAAAGTGCTAGGATCCTTGCACTTCTATGGCAAGGTGGATAGTGGCATGGAATCAACAGTCTTGCCCTGTATGAGTGCAGATACATTCCTGCCCATCTTCACTTGCTCATCTCCTTTCAGCTTCCTCTTATGAGTGCACAAATCCTTCAAAAACTTTGCATATTTCAAAATCTGTTTGATGGCATCCAATAGGGGAATGTTGACCTCAACCCTCCTGAAAATATCAAGCAAATCAAAATCAAATTCCACTTTCTTTGCAGAAATGGATCTAGAAGGAAAAGGTAGAGGAATTAGAGGAGTATGCTTTGGTGCAGAATCTGATTTAGCACAAACAACTGTTGAATCTCAAAGCTCCTTGCCACTCTTCAAGGTAATGGCATTCACACTCTTTGGATTAATCATTGGCTGTGCTGGAATGTTGCCAGAACCTTGCTGCTACATCTGGTTGACAGTTGTAGCTAATTGTCCAATCTGAGTCCGGAGGTCTTGGATGGTGGCACTGACATTCTGTTGAAACTGAAGATTGGTGGTGGCCATTTGCTTCATCAAGTCCTCCAAAGAAGGTCCAGAACTGGTTTGCACAGGTTGTGCAGGTGTAGGTGCAGGTTGCTGGAACTATGGTTGTTGTCTGAATGGGGGAGGTTGGTATTTAGTGGTGGCAGGCTGGAAGTGCTGCTGTGGAGGTCTGAAGGGCTACTGCTATTGTGGTGGACCAGGACCATACCTCAAATTCAGATGATCTCTCCAACCAGGATTATAAGTGCTGGAGTAAGGATTATACTGCTATTGAGGTCTAAATGGTTGTCTAGGTTGCATGGCAGAAACTTCAGCAGCTTGTTTTGTCTCTTGGAGAGTGGGACATGCATCTGTTGGATGATCAGGCGCACAGAAGATACCACAAAGTCTTGCTTGGTTGGCTGCCATCACATTCTGTTGTTGACCAATAGCAAGTTGCCTCACAAGGGATGTCAACTCTGTCAATTTGTTCTCCAACCTCTGGTTATCAGCAACCATAGAAACAGAAACTTCATTTGCAGCCTTGGATGTAGCAACACCTCTAGTACCAAATTGTTGATAATTGGCTGCCATGTTAGAAATCAACTGCCTTGCAGCAAGAGGGGTCTTATCCATCAAAGCGCCTCCACTAGCTGCATCTATCATACTCTTGTCCATCAACATCAAACCTTCATAAAAATATTGAATTAATAATTGCTCACTGATTTGATGGTGACGACATGTAGCACACAGCTTGTTGAATCTCTCCCAGTACTCATACAATGTCTCCCCAGCTAGTTGTCTTATACCCCACAAATCTCCTTCCGGATGGATGCTGTTCTGGATGCTGGAAAGAATTTCTCCAAAAATCTTTTCTTCATATCTATCCAAGTGTTGATAGGATCTGGTTGAAGGTACAACCAGTCCTTGGCCACACCATCCAATGAAAAAGGAAATGCTTTCATCTTGACATAATCCTCATGAATGTCATGTGGTCGCTTGGTGGAACACACTACATGAAGCTCCTTAAGATGCTTGTGTGGATCTTCACCTACAAGACCATGAAACTTTGGAAGCAAATGGATCAGTCCAGATTTTAGCTCATAACTGACGTCAGTCTCAGGATATTGAATACACCAAGGTTGGTAAACAACATCAAGTGTAGCCAATTCCTTAAGAGTTAGGTTGTTATCAGCCATTGTATCAAGATGTGCAGAAGTAGAAGGATTAGAAGTAAATTCAGAATCAAAGTCAGAAGACAATATGCTACTGTCTAAAACTACACTATCAAAGTCATCTAAACTAATATTATGTCTGTTTAATCTGTGAAATGTCTTATCTATCTCAGGATCATATGCATGTAATTCACTTGATGTGGACCTAGCTATACATGTAAAATATAGGAACACTTCACACTTAACCAAGAGGGGGGTGAATTGGTTAAACCTTGGTAAATTAAAATTCTTAAAACAAAATCAGAGTTTCCCTTAGGATCTTTATCACTTTTGAAACCAAGAATACTTATTCAATCAAATGCTCAGCCCAAGGTATCCAATAGCTCAAAATTAAATTGATAAGCAAAGCAAGATAATCAAGATGGACAGATTATAATCAAGAACGAAATTTTAAAATCAAAGTACAAGAGATTTATACTGGTTCACTTCAAACACTATGAAGCTACATCCAGTTTTCTTCCACTCAACACTAGAGTGAAGTTCCACTATTGCAAATTTTTTGTTCTTACAAGTAATTACAAAGTCTCTCTTTATCAACTCTAGATAAAGTTCAGTAATGTAAAACACTATTAGATTCTTAGAGACAAACCCACTGAGAACACTACTCAGTACAACCCCTAGAGAAACCCTATCTCTAGATTACAAGCAAGAAACCCATTTATAATAGAAAATCAAATACAAATTCTAAACAGAATTACAACCACAAAGTTAAGGAACGAAATCACCTGATGATCCAGTAATTGATTATGCACATGAATGAATGTAACAGGTTGAATGATGAAATTAAAACTCAGAACATCTCCTTCCTTAAACTTTTAAAAGAACCTTCTTGCTTCAAGAATCACTTAATAACCCATAAGAAAATCACCAAGAAAGTATTTAGAAAGCTTATGCTAGCTCAGAATACGAATTAATCAAGTTACTACACAAGCTGAGCAAGGGTTCTATTTATAACAAACTTTTGTAACTGTCAGTAATCGATTAAATGCACCCAATAATCGATTATTTCACTTATGTAATCGATTGAATCAACCATGTAATCGATTAAAGTGTTCTACAGAAATCTGGGTATGGGCAACGAGCAGAATAATCGATTATTCCATCTTGTAATCGATTAAGACAAGAAGCTTTATAAACTTGAAATACACTGTGTAATCGATTACGGATTTTGGTAATCGATTAAGACAGAAAGCTTCATAAAACATGTTGAACTATGTAATCGATTACTATATTTGGTAATCGATTAATGTAACAAAACTAGTTAAGTAGAGGCATATGATGTAATCGATTACTAACCTTTGGTAATCGATTAAAATGTTTATCAAGACAGTTTATATGTAAACGTAGGTAAAATAATCGATTAATCCGATACGTTATCGATTACATTGTTCTTGAAAAGTTTTCCAGAATGAACTAAGAACAAAATAATCGATTATTATTATTATGTAATCGATTAAATTAGTAGAAAATATATTTTTTCCAAAAACCTTTGATTTAATTCAAAAACTTAATCAATTTATCAAAGCCTTGTGAATTTTATAGCTCAAATTAAAAGACTTATGAATGATGTGAATGCAATGCACTTGGATCACCAGAAATGCTTCTTCCTTTTACATTTAATCACAAATTAATCTTCAAGGCTTCAAGGCATGTTGAAAGTTCAAAACTAAGCTTGATTCTTTGTCCATTCTTCAAGTGACTCCTTTGAAACTAACAATACATAATGCAACTCATAAGGAACAAAACACAGAAATTACAGAAATGTCAGACAACTACTTTAACAGGACACTCACTATATATGCTGAAATGAAATAGAAATTGGAAAACTGCCCTAAATTTTTTTAAAAAAAAATCTAGAAAAATAACAGTGAAAGTCTAAAAATCATTATTGAATTTTGTGATTTTTTTGGTGATTTTTAAAAATCATGAAAATAGAAAATCGCCTAAAAAATGACCTAAATGAAGGAATTTCGCTATTTGGACCCCTCCTAACCGTGTTCATCCTTCATAGGGTCACCTTGATGCATTAATTTTCTCCACATTCTGGGAAAATTTTAGCCCATTCCGAGATAGTTTGCTATGAAATGATCAGAATGCCCCTGCGATAATTATAAAAACAGTGTTAAAACTCCTACTTAAAGGCCGAATTTGCCAATTTTAACCCAGACCCAACCCTAAAATGGGTTGCTTTTGTTTAAAATGGGGGATAAACTTTGGAAAACAAATCGCAAAGCAAAACTGCACAGGTCTAAAAAATTTTGGATAGCAAAATGACACTACTAAAACAACTACACTACACAAATTCTCATCCTACTACTTTTCTGTTTTTTACTCTGTTTTTCCCTATTTTTGCTCTGTTTTTTGATAGTACACATGCAACTACATCATCCACACTTCATAATGAACAAGAACAATCATGCAATTATGTAACAAAGTGCGGTTGTGCAGCAAAATGGAAATATGCAGTGAATGTAACTTTTTTTTATATATATTACTACTACTATGAACTAATTACAGTGAATTAAAGCTAGCACACAATGAACTGTGTCCCCAGCAACGGCGCCAGTTTTGATGAGCGTTTGTCGTATCGATTCAAAACAATTAAACTACGCTAATTCTGTAGCATAGGATTAACCTAGGTCGACTCAGAGACACAATCAATATGGTTCCAACTTCAATTCACTAGTCAATAAAAGGGGAATTTTTATCAAACAGTTTGTATGTGCTAAATGAAAATTGCAAAAACACAAACTACGATTAAAGATCAATGCAGAAACTAACAGAATTGATAACAAGTAATGTAAAATAGATTAAAGAGCATCAATCCAATTCACCAAACCAAGCTATTCGAATCATCATCGTTCTCAGAAATCTATCATATTGTGAAAGTTCATTCAATTTCATTAGAATCAGTTCAATCGAATTAACCCCTAAATTAATTGAAACCACAACCCTAATTGAAATATCATCCAATTAATCTGTGATTTATATTTGAAATTAGGAAATTAATCCATAACCTAATCCGCTTTCAATCCTAAACGCATTCATAATCATGAAAATAGAATAGTAATTGAAGAAGTGAATAATCACACAGAATTCGAAATACTAAACCAGAACTCAAATTCTTCTCTTGCTTGGGTTGGATCCTTGGATTGATTGATTATTGAGCCTTCCATGATCATCATCAATGAAAGTCCCATGAAATAAGTGCATGAAAATGGAAGAAGGAAAAACGAAAATGAAGAACAATGAAGAACAAGGAAGAACAGTTGAGAGAAAATAAGAGAAAGAGTTTTGATTCTAAAAACTTAAAAAGAGAAATGTAAAACTATTTTTGAAAAATGAAATGTAATGTAATAATTCCTCATAGTGTCACTAATATATAGTGACTAATTCTGAAGAAAAGAATGGGCCATGAAAACCCATCAATTCTAATTATTTATGCTATTTACACCAATAAAAGTCCAACTCGCAGCCCAAAATACAAGTGCAGTGATTCTGACTTCAAAGCCTAAAATGACCCTCCAAATGGCAAAATTGGCCTCGGCTTATTTCTGGCAAACTTGTAGATATTTTCGTTATCTTTCCAAAGACTACAAGAACTCTCAATTCGAAGTTCGGTAGAGCTCTATAGGTCCTATACAAGGAAGATACGTCAAGTGAGCATAAAATCCGAAAATACGCAATAATTAGCAATTAAGCCCACTAACTTGCCTAAGACAAAAACTGAATTAGAATGGGAAAATAAAAGTCCAAGAGAAGTCAAATAAGCTAAGAATGATAGAAAAATATTTAACTAAAGGCACTCCATTAGCCGACGAGTCTTTTGTACAATGTCACTTTAAAGACATGTCCAACGACATGCATGCTTGTCTCAAAAAAAGCCTTTATTTCATTGTGTTGCAAGGTGATCATGTTGTTCATGGCATCCCAAACATTACACAGATCTCCAAGGCTATCATGCAGTAGCTGCTTTAAGGTCTAATGAGTAGACTCAACCCTGCAATGAAAGGTTAAAATAATTAATTTGAAAAACATGATGTGATGAATGTCTTGCGAAGGATTTACCTGTTTGTAGTAGTGTTTCCAAAATGCATGACTTTATTAGTCCATGTTGTGACAAATCTTTCTTTGTGGGGAATCAACCATGTGTATTTAACATATTGAACAAATATTGGCCACAGTGTGCAAGCACATTCAAACTTCATAACACAGTCATCATATGCATTTTCAGAAGCACAATCTACAAGACTTCCCCACGCTTCCATGACATAGTCCCATGCATTGTTTTGTCCCACAAGCGTTTTACATTTTACCTTCACATTCTTGTCAATGTGGAATTGACACAACAAGTTGGTTGTGCCAGGGAAAACCTGTTTGATGGCATTCATCAGTACTGTATCTCTGTCAGTGACAATGACTTTAGGGAAAACATCGCTTTTTAAAAAAAGCCCTATAAATCGTTCAAGAGCCTAGACAAGATTGTTGATACGTTCGCCCTCTAAATCCGCAAAAGCAGCTGAAAATGTCATCCAGTAGGTGTCACACCAACAATGTCAAGCAAAAGGAGTCTATACATGTTCATTTTGTATGTGTTGTCAATGAGGAATACCAAATTACATGAATTTATCAATTTCACTGAATCAGGATGTGCCCATAATATGTCTCGTACAACATCTTCATCCTTTACTCTATGCCAATGGATATATGTATCGCGTTCAAGAAGCTTTATTAATTGTTACATTTCAGTATTGTTGCCTCTTATAGAAGTACGGTACGCATATCTTGCATTGTAGACTTGTTTCATTGTTGTATAACTTTCAGGATTGCGATCTTTTAAAGTCAGCATAATTTTCTTTGGTTTAACCCTTGACTTTGTCATTTCAGCAACAATTACCTTCTCTTCCTCAGTTAAACAACCAGCATATGGATGTCCAGTCATTGACTTAGCCAAACGATGGTTATGTAACCCACATATTAACTTCATCATCCAGCCCTCACCTCCTACGACGGGTTTCCCTCACAACTTAAAAGGACAACCACACTTTCTGGTGCTAGTGGTCGTCCGTACTAAATCTTTGTTGAATGCTCCATACTTTCCAATTCATTCACAACCTATTAAAAGAAATGAGGTTCTTCCCCTCTTTCCAGTTGCTGTGTCAGACCTCATTATCATGGCTACAAATCCAATCTCATATGCAACACTACGAGCCCATTCGAATACCTTCTCACGAGACTTAAACACCTACAAAAATTGATAATACATATTTAACAGTGGTAAAATATTTCATTTACTAGCTTTTATGAAATACCACATCATATAAATACCTTTGAAGTATTGAAGGCATCAGAACAATCAATTGAAGACTTGTTATTTTCAAACGCAAATGGTTCGCCTCCGTTGTCTTCAGTCATATTAATTTCTTCAGATATCATATTATCATACATCCAATTATCGTTGTCCATCTTAACAAATAAATTAAAAAAAAAATCATCATTAACAAACTATATGCATAATAATCATATTCACAAAAATGACACTGTTATTTTAACTCAAATTCAATACTTCACTTAAAAAGGACAAATACTAATTCAATAACAACAAATACATGTGTCACCCTAATCCCTAAATACATAAATTCAAAATATCCTATAAAAAATATTAAATTCACAATATATTTTAAAAAAAAACCCTAAAACAACCTCACATAATAATCATTTTCACAAAATTTATTGTTTTTTAATTCAAATTCCATACATCACTTAAAAGAACAAATACATTAATTAATAATACTTTTAAAAAACACTAAACAAAAACTAAAAAAAAACTATAAGAAAAAACACTCATACAGATTGCTAATCCGTATGGTTTCTACTACAGTATAAAAGCTGCAAAACTTACCTCCAACGACGGCAGCGGCCAACGAAACCTCCACGAATGCTAACCACAACCTCCACCACCAAACCAACACGGCAAGAAGCAGCCAAACGAGAATCCAAGCAAGAAACAACAACCAAGAAGCAACAAGCAAGAGTGCAACCCTGCAATGACTGAAATGCTAGCTTGTGTATGTTAAAAAGGAAGAAGGGTAAAATTGGCATTTCACAAATTATTGGCTGTATTAGAAAGACCGCGGTGTAGGAAGTTAAACCCGTTATATTTTGAAGTATATTTTCATTACTTTTTGCTCACGTCTCTTTACTAATACTTTATGTTATATTCATACGTATTTCTTTCTTTTCGGGTTAGTAACAACAAAATATCGGCTTTTATTTTTTATTTTTTTGTCAGGTGTAACACAAGTGTTAGTAAATATATACGAAGAATGCTAATTTAGCATGTTTTGACATTTTTTCAAAGATACTATACTCTATTATAGATTGAAATCAATTAAGACTTATAAACTTATGAGTGAGATACATCAAGGAACGAGGTTCACCAATTTTATATATAATTTATCGTAAATTTTAGACAATAATAGAGAAAATATATTGAAAAATATGTTGCTAGCATTTTTTTGTTATCCCAAACATGTTTTAAATGATTTTTCTTTAATTCTTACATTTTAGTTCACAATTTTATTAGGCTAAATATGCAAGCCATAATGCTTAAAATTCAGGTGTTCGGGTTTTAGTGGAACAATATTCCTACGTAAAAGTAAAAGAGGGATCTTAGGAAAGTATTAATAACCATTGTGAAAAAAATATTTTTCTCATATAGCTAGAAAAATATAAAAACTATTCTTCTCGTTGATTTTTTTGTCGGGTGTAGCGTGAGTGTTATATTTTGGCATATATTTTCATTACTACGGAAACTCTACCTGTACTTCATAATACATTCATACTTCTTTCTTTAGGGCTAGTAACAACAAAATATCCGCTTTTTAATTTTTTTTCGAATCGTTTTGTCAGTGTAACACAACTGTTAATAAATGCCGTATATATGAATAATGTTAATTTCACACGTTTTGACATTCTCTTTAAGATACTATATTCTCTTGTAGATTAAAAGTTATTAAAAGTCATAAAATTACTAGTGATATTCAAACAATTTTATAATTTGTAACAAATTTTAGACATTAATAAAAAAAAGTGTATTAGAGAAAATATATTGAAAAATATGTCACTAGCATTTCGGGTTATCCTAAAATAGTTTTAAACGAACACTGCTTTAATTCTTATATTTTAGTTAACAACCGTAAATAAATTTCATTAGGTTTAATATGCAAGCCTTAATGCTTAATTCAAGTGTTTGTGTTATAGTGGAACGATATTCTTGAATTAAAAATAAGGAGTGATCTTTAGTGCTAGATCTTGAGCTTAAGATCTGATCTTCATTGAATCTTTTGATAAAAGAGGTGAAGAGATATCTAATATGGAGAATGTGTTTTTGTAGAAGAACATTCAAGATTTGCAAAAAGAATACATTTTTTATCTCTTTCCCTCTCCCTAAGATCTTAAAATAAAATCTACCACTAAAGAAAAATTAGAGAGATCTTAAAAGATATTCAATCTTATGTGATTTTATGAAGACTATCAAAAAGTGGTTTAAGATCTTAATTTAAGATCTACCACTAAAGATTAGGAAAGTAATGAAAACCAAAGTGAAAAAAAAATCTCATATAGCTAGAAAATATAGAAAAATAAAAAACCATTCTTCCTTATTAATTCCATCATTGTTTTTTTTTTAAATCGTAATATTTTGACATTTTTTTTATTAATCTTTGTTCACGTGCCTATACCTATACTTTATCTTACATTCATACTTTTGTTTTTCTTTTTGGGCTATTTACAAAAAAGTATCGGCTTTTTCATTTTTTTTCCGGGTGTAGCGCAAGTGTTAAATTTTGACATATTTTTTTTACCCTTTGTTCACATCTCTTTACATGTACTTTGTATTACATTCATACTTTTTCTTTCTTTTAGGGTTAGAAACAACAAAATATCGACATTTTTATTTTTTTTCCAATATTTTTGTCAGGTGTAACACAAGTGTTAATAAATGTCGTATATATGAGGAATGTTAATTTCACACATTTTGTCGACATTTTTTTAAGATACTATATTCTCACAGAAAAATTATGAGTGATAATTGTAGAAAAATTAATTCCTTAATCCTTATAGTGAAAACCATCATCCAGTAAAATCTCAAAAATATCATATTGAACCATCAAGAAATCTAAACATATAATGCGTATCTGTTTCTATGACGACAATAATTTATCTTTAATCTTCTAACCTTTAGCCTTTTCTTATAAACTTTAGCCTTCCTCAATCAAATCAGTCCTTAGAAGATATTTTCTCTAGATGGGAAAGAAAGAAAAGAAACTTGATTTGATATATTGGGGACCATAACCCTATATATAGTGGTTGTTGTTGGGCCAGTAAGCTCTCATTAAACCTAATTGGCCCCAACACTGGTATCCACTCATTTATCCCATATTTACTTAGGAATCTATTTGGGCATATTTAATTGATCACTTTAATTTACCCAATATATATTAAATAGCATAATATAATTATTAATACAATATGTAGCACATAATAACGTCAAGATATTTAATTTCCTAACAATCTCCCACTTGGGCTACATATTGACCTGAGATAATTATATCACATATTCTTAGTGCTCAACTGTATGCTATTTATCCTTAGATTCCTCCACAGATACAATTTGGTTCATCTCCTACATTAGTATGAGATCATGGCGGCTTTTGTCACTCTTAGACGTAACTAAACCTTCCATGGTCATCACACCAATATATTCAACAACATAGATCAAGTATGGATGAGTGGCATGGAAATTACATGTAATGTGATCTCTACCATGCCTATTTCCAACTGGTCCTTCTTTAGTCCTTATGAGATCAATCCTTAATTTTCCGCATACACGAAGTAGAAAACACAAGCATAAAAATACACATTCAGAGGGAAAAGAACATCAAAATCTTTATTTTGCAGAAAATAACATATAAATGTTTTTACATAGAACACCAACATACATAACTCCCACTAAACCACAGTGTCATCAAACAAAATAACACCCATATGAGCAGTATGCTCATGAAAGACCTTAGGCACTAAGCTTTTAGTGAGCGGGTCTGCAAGCATGAAGTTTGTCCCTATGTGTTCTATGGAAATCTTACCACTCTGAACTCTTTCTTTAACAACCAAAAATTTTATATTGATGTCTTTTGATTTTGAAGAGCTTCTGTTATTATTGGAGTACAACACTGCTGACTTATTGTCACAATAAATCTTTAGTGGCCTTTCAACACCACTTACTACACGCAGCCCTATGACAAAATTTCGCAGCCATATCCCATGGTTGGATGCCTCAAAACAAGCTACAAATTCAGCGGCCATAGTAGAGGAAGCTAAGAGTGTTTGCTTAACACTTTTCCAAGAAATAGCTCCTCCAGCCAACATGTAGACATAACCTGAGGTGGATCTTTTACTATCTTGGCATCCAGCAAAATCAGAGTCAGTATACCCGATGATCTCTAATTCATTTGACCTCTGATATGTGAGCATGTAATCCTTTGTTCTCTTTAAATAATGCATAACCATTTTAGCTGCTTTCCAATGATCCATCCCTGGGTTACTCAAGTATCTGCCTAATACTCCCACTATGAATGCTATGTCAGGACGAGTGCAATCTTGAGCATACATTAGACTTCCTACGGCTGATGCATAGGGAATCTTTTCCATTTCCATTGTCTCAAGTTTATTCTTTGGGCATTGTTCGAGATTAAACTTATCTCCTTTAGATATAGGCATATCTCCTGATTTACAATCTTTCATGCCAAATCTTTCCAAAATCTTTTCAATATAGCTCTTTTGTGATAATCCAAGGATACCTCGAAAACGATCTCAGAGTATTTGAATTCCTAATACAAAAGAGGTGTCACCAAGATCTTTCATCTCAAAATTCTTAGTGAGAAATTTCTTGGTTTCATGCAATAAGCCTATATCGCTGCAGGCAAGTAATATATCATCGAAATATAAAATTAAGAAGATAAATTTACTTCCACTGAATTTATGATATACACAATCTTCCACCATGTTCACCTCAAAACCATAAGAGATTATAATTTGATGAAACTTGTGATACCATTGACGAGAAGCTTGTTTGAGATCGTAGATGGATTTCTTTAACTTACAAATCATAGACTTTGAATCTCCAAAAATAAAGTTTTCTGGCTGGGTCATATAAATTGTTTCATCAATGTTGCCATTGAGAAACGTTGTCTTAACATCCATCTGATGTAGCTCTAAATCAAAATGAGCTACAAGTGCCATAATTATCCTACAAGAGTCTTTCAAAGAAACTGGAGAGAAAGTCTCTTTATAGTCTATGCCTTCCTTTTGACTGAAACCCTTAGCGACAAGACGAGCCTTATATCTTTCAATATTACCTTTTGAATCCTTTTTGGTCTTAAATATCCATTTACACCAAATAGGTTTCACATCTTCAGGTAACTCAATAAGATCCCAAATGTCATTGTCTTTCATGGATTTCATCTCATCCTTCATAGCATCAATCCACTTATGAGCATTACAACTGTCTAACACTTGTTGGAAGTTGATTGGGTCATCTTCCTTTAAGCCTAAAATATTATCATGCTCTTGGAGAAAAAAAATATAATCATCTGAAAAAATTGCACTTCTCCTATCTCTAGTGGATCTTCTTAATGGCACTTCTTGAGGTTGTTGACTTCGTTCCATAAGTACTATTGAAGAAATTTCATTGTTGTCTTGTTCTGGAATGATATTAGGAATAAGAACCTGATCATTAATTGTTTGTACTGAAGTTGCCTCTTCAATGACGACAACGTCAGGAATGATGACAATGTGAGGAAAAGAAACAAAATTCTCTTCCTCAAAGACAACATTTCTTACTTTATCCCCTCTTTCAAAATCAACATCCTCAAGGAATCTCACATTCTCGTTTCAAAAATTGATCTCGTAGTGGGATTGTAAAACTTGAAGCCTCGAGAGCGTTCAATATATACAACAAAATAGCAGCTAATAGTTCTTGAGTCCAGTTTTCTTTCATTAGGCTTATAAGGCCTTGCTTCAGCTGGACAACCCCAAATATGTAAATGCCTTATGCTAGGTTTCTTTCCTGTCCATAGCTCATAAGGGGTTTTGGTTACTGCCTTAGTTGGAACCCTGTTAAGGATATAAACTGCAGTCTTTAATGCTTCTCCCGAAAGTGACTCAGGTAAAGAAGAATGACTAATCATGTTTCTCACCATATCCTTAAGAGTGTTATTTCTTCTCTCCACAACACCATTCATGCTAGGTTTTCCTAGCATTGTATATTGCGGGACAATTCCACATTCCTTTAGGAAGTTAGCAAAGGGTCTTGGACCTTGTTCTCCTGATCCATTAGATCTGCCATAATATTCACCACCACGGTCAGATCTAAAAGCCTTAATTTTCTTGCCTAGTTGAAGCTCAACTTTGGCTATATATTGCTTGAACATTTCCAGATATTGTGACTTCTCATGAATCAAGTATAGGTAATCATATATTCAATAATCGTCTATGAACGTAATAAAATATTGTTGACCATTCCAAGAAGCTGTAGGAAATGGTCCACAAATATCCATTCGAATTAGTTCTAAGACGTCAGTGGCTCTAATGGCACCTACTTTCTTTATGTTTGTTTGTTTCCCCTTAATACATTCAATACAAACTTGAAAATAATTCATATCAAGAGGTCCAAGAATTCCATCATCCATAAGTCTCTTAATTCTCATTTTAGAGATATGACCTGGGCGTGTGTGCCAAAGAGTAGCAGAATTCTCATTTAATTTTCACATTGTACCTCGCGCACAAGAGTGCAAAATTTCATTATCAAAAGTAATAGTATCAAACATATAAAGATTATCAATTAAAGAACCAGTACCAATAACATTTGAATTTAGAGAAAGACTAACTTTATTATTTCCAAAGGAACAAAAACAACCATATTTGTCCAAACTAGAAATAGAAATCAAATTCCATCTAAATGACGGTCCAACAAAATTCTCAATCAAATCCAAAAAAACATCATTCTTTAATAATAATTTGAATTTCCCAATAGCTTGTAATAAAAATTTCTTGCCATTGCCCACAAAGATGTATCTTTCAGCATCATTTGGCGGTCGGCTCCACAGGCAACCCTGCATAGACATACTTATGTGAGTAGTAGCACCAGAATCTACCCACCAAGTATCTGTAGGTACAAAAGCTAAATTAACTTCAGAACAAACAAAAGCAGTCTTACCTTTCTTTTCACGCCATGCAGCATACTTGGAACACTGTTTCTTCATTGTCCACTCTTTTTGCAAAAAACAAAACAGGTAAATTCCTTATCCTGCTTCTTTTGCTTCTTCAGCATGGGTGATTCATTTACAGTGTCCTTAGCTCTCTTCTTTTTCTTATTATGAGAGGTTGAAGCCAAGTGAGAACTATCGATCTTTTTTCTCGCTGAAGCCTTTCTTCTTCTTGCACACAGTGAGCATTGAGCTCATTAAGAGTCCATTTATCCTTTTGTATATTGTAACTCACTACAAATTGACCGTATTGTGCAGGAAGAGAAGTAATAACCAAGTGCACAAGCAAATCATCAGATAGCTCTAACTTTAGTGCCTTGAGTTTTCCAACAAGATTAGACATTTCAATAATGTACTCCCTTATGTTCCTTTTTCCTTTATACTTCATGGTTACGAGTTTTGCTAATGTGTTACTCGTTTCCGTTTTTTCAATTTTAGCAAAATATTGTTCAATTTCTTTGAGGAACTTCCTAGCATCAGTACTCTCAGTAATAGAGCCTCGAAACACCTTTGAAATGAAGCGTTTCATGATCATCAGACTCATGCAGTTAGAGCGCTCTCACTTCTCTATGTAATCCAAATTTGGATTTTCTGAAGTGGAAGTGGGTTTCTCCATGCAACCAAGAACAATTTCCACATTTTCTTTCCATAATTTATAGTTCATCCTGTTCAACGTATGAATCATGTTCACTTGAGCAGCATAATTAACAGTATTAGTAGAAACTGCTTCGAGAACAAATAAGATAACATTTAATATTCATGTCATACCTAATGCATAATTCAAATAAAATGCATATACATGACATTAACAAACAATTCCAATCAATGTGGACCCATTTACAAGATACCTAGGACAACATTAACATTTGATCTTTGGACCAAAATATCAATTTGTAAGTGGTACTCTCAACGCAGTAATCAAACATTGACAATAAATTTTGTCTATAGTCTTCCTTTGGACCGACTACTGCTTACATGAAAATCTTTATAATCATCACATATTTATTACCACATGTATATATATTATTTGGCCAAATAATAATTTTCCTTTGGGCCGATGATTATTCACATAAATAACAAATATACTCATATTTATATTTCACAATAATGAATTATCCACAATAGAGGTTATTTTGGCAATAATATTGCTTCAATCAATTTATTATGAAATACAAGATAATTAAAAGCAATAATAATTAAATAAAACAAACATAAATCAAAGGTTTATTTTATTTAATTAAATACCTAAGTTTCTTAATTTTATTAATTTCAATTTTCTTTTTGAATAAGATTATGATAAAATTACCCAAACTTTATTATAATGGATTATTGAATGTCATTCCTTATAACAAAATATTATTTAATTGCTGAGAATAATATTTTGAAATAAACAAAAACAGCAAATTATTTACCAACATATTTAACCAAACAATATATAATAATATTTCTCCTTTAATTTATTAATAAGGAAAAACCAAATAATACCAACAATATATAATTGTCATTAATAATGGCATTTATTTTTCTAAAACCAAATATTAGTACATTACTGTGCAAAAAGAAGCAAGATGGCAGTGAAACAAATGCACCCAATAATATTAATAATATTATAAAAAAAAAATTCTGTTTCAAGCAAGTTGCACGTACTAGGTGGAAGACCCCAGTAGCTAAAAACCGTTGCACGAAGCTCTCAATTTTGTTGCAACAAATTATTATTATTATTATTATTATTATTATTAAAAAAAATATGAAACACAAAATTGAAACAGCTCGTAGCAACATTTAGTAACCGCCAACACGCTTCCGGCATATAAATAGGAATAGCTACACAAGATTGTTAGAGCATCTCCAAATGCAAGAAACTCAATTGGGTTCTTTAAGCAAATTTTTGTGGCCCCTATAATATTTTTTGTGATTCTCACCATACCATGTCACTCCTAAAAAACCCATCTAATTTTTTGCTCCAATGCAAGAAACCACAAGGAACTCAAAAAAATTCACATATTTATATTTTTTGTTTAATAAAACTTAACATTTTTTCAATTTTCATAAATATAAATTAAAATAATAAAATGAAATGCGTAACAACATAAAATAAAATTTTACATAATAATAAATAATTAAACACAATAACATCGAAATAAATAATAAAAAACATAGACCTTGAAAAAAAATTACATAAATTTAGTTATTGTTATTTTCGTTTCCGAAACATTCCCAAATATGCTCAACTAAATCTGATTGGAGTTGTCGGTGTTTTTGTTTGTCGTGAACCTCTGCTCTCCTTTGAAGGTATGTTGATCTGATAGTAGGGTAAGCACCTAAAGATACTTCGAATGTTGATGTGTTGTTACCTACATTATCGTAATCAATATTACTTTGATATGTGTCATGTTTGTCCTCGACGATCATGTTATGCAATATGATGCATGCATAGATGATATTCTTCATTTTAGCAATATCCCAAAAATGTGACGGACCACGTATAATTGCAAATCGATATTGGAGCACTCTAAACACCCGTTCTACATCTTTTCTTGCCGATTCTTGCCGTTGAGCAAATAATTTTCGCTTTTCTCCTTGTGGCATTGAGATGGTCTTCACAAATGTAGAAAAGTTTGGATAAATACCATCGGCTAAATAGTATCCCATATTATATTGGGTTCTATTTACTGTGTATTGCACTGCGGGAGCACGTGTCAACAAAACTTCATCAAATACATTAGATCCATTTAACACAGTAATGTCATTATTTGAACCCGCGGTGCCAAAAAAATGCATGCCAAATCCACAAGTCTTGTGATGCAACGGCTTCAAGAATGATTGTTGGGTTGCGATGATCACCTCGACAAAATTGACCTTTCCATGCAACAGGACAATTTTTCCATTCCCAGTGCATACAATCAATAGAACCTAACATACCTAGAAATTCGCGTGCCGCTCCCAGTTGTAGTAGTCGTTTGGTGTCTTCGTTACTTGGTCTCCTCAAGTACTCATTCCCAAATATGGTGTAGATGCCTGATACAAATCGCTCCAAGCATTCCACCGTAGTTGTTTCACCCGAACATATTCGTCCACGCTGTCAGCAGGTAAGCCATAAGCCAAAATATGAAGTGCAGCTGTGCACTTTTGTAATGGAGATAGTCTTTTTCGACCCAGTGCATCGAACCTCGCTTGAAAGTACTCATCATGATTGCTGAGCCCATCTACAATACGAAGAAACACATGCCTTCGCATACGAAATCTTCATCAGAACTGATTCTCTGTGTACACAGGATTTACTGAGAAGTAGTCATTGAACAATCGATCATGACCTTCACGATTTCGATGTACCACTCTTCTTTGCATAGCACGGCGGTGTTGTCATGTAGTTGTTGTTGGCTTTGAAGTATCAACCTAAAGAGGTCTTCATCGGTGTTGTCTTCCAATTCCTCATTTATCATTTGATCTAAAACTTCATCTAAATTGATGTTTGGATCCATTATATGGTATCTGAAGTGTTTGAAATGAGAGAGATATATTGCGTAATTTGTATGAGAACATGTGAAAATGATGAAACATTAGACATTTATATAGTTTCATTTCGAACGGCTAGTTTTCCAACAGCTTGTTTCATAAATTAAAATTTTCAATATAAGATACAACAAGGACCTACATTGTTAATAACTGCATACAAAGTAACTGAATAACAACTAATTCGAACATAGGGACTAAACTTTAATTAAATAATTTCTTCCTAATATGGTCACAATACTTTTCGTGGTCTTCACGTTGTTTATCTGACATGTTGGATGTATCCTTCATGAGGATTTCATACTCCATACGCCTTTCTTGTGCGTCCTTTAACTGAATAAGTTTTAATGTGTTTGCATTCTTCTCATTCATTACACTCTCTATGCCAGATAAATCGATATTGTTAGAAGCTTTTTTCCTTTGCTTTTTCTTTTTGCCGCTTTTTGTCCAATTGGACGAGATATTGGCGAAGGCGTATCATATTCTTCGGCTTCAACAGGTGTATCGGTGTTAGAAGACCACGAGTAATTTCCACCCACAGATACCTTGGTTCTTTTTGAAGAATTTGACATAAAATCTGCATCGAATTTTGGCTGATATTTCAACAACAACCAAACATGTTCAACCTCAAATTTTTTACCTGTATCCTGCAAGTAAATCAAGTGAGCATTAGCCATACAATCCTTCTCTGAACTTCCACTACCATTGTGGTCGCCCTCATCTAATTGAATATTGTCTACACCGATTGTAGATTCAACTTCATTGATAGAGGGTGAAATATTGGATAGAGAAAGCCTATAACACGTGTTTGGATTGGTGGGGGGTGATGGTTGACTACAAAATTGTGGATTTTGAGAACTACCACCGGTAGGTGACTCTACATTAGATGGAGGATGCATATATCACATGTGTGGGGGTAGTGGATACATCATATACTGAGGTGGAATTTGCGAATTTTCACTGGTAGGGGGTGGTTGAGGATACATAAAGTATGGCGGTGGATGTGGGTTACTTTGCGAATTTTCACTCGTATGGGGTACTGGTGGATACATAACATATTGGGATGGATGCGGTGGATTTGCAGGATTTTCACTGGTAGGGGGTGATTGATTTTGCAAAAAATTGTAAACATTTTGATAATTATATTGATTGGGATCCATTTCAAAGAAAATAAAAAAGATTAAGAATGGATAGGAACCAAAAAAGATGGAAAGAAAATAAAAAAGATTGAGAATGGATAAGAGAAATGCAAAGAAGCAAAAAAGAATACCTATATTTATAAACAAACATTGCACCGTTATATTCCTCCAACGGTTACATTTTGTTAACAACTCTTTTTTTTCTTCTTTGCATTTATTTGTTAACTGCTCTTTTTTTTCTTCTTTGCATTTATTTGTTAATGGCTCTTTTCATTTTTTATTGTGTATCTCTAAAGGCTTTTTATTTATGTATCCAACGGTTATTTGACTCTTTTCATTTTTATTTATGTATCCAACATCTCTTTTCATTTTCATTTCTGCATCCAACGGCTCTTTTTTGTTATTGTGTACATCCAGAAGCTTCCCCAAATGAGCAAAAACCCATATAGCTTTTCATCCAACGGAGTGTGTGCATCCAACGACTCTTTTCATATCCAGAAGCTTCCCAAATGTGCACACGTGTTCCTCCCTCTCTCTTCACGCTCTGCTCCCTTCCGCTTCTCTGCTCTCTCCCTTCAAGAGAGGAGATTCTTCCACTCAGCCTCTACCCTCTCTCTCTGCTTCTCACACGCGTTCCTCTCTCTCCACCCACTCCAAAAGCTTCGAGAACGCGAACAAGGTCAGTGTCGGGGTCGCCGTTGGGGTCGGGGTCGGGTCGCTCTTCTCCTCTTCACGGTCAGTATTGGTTTCATTTTTTTTTTTGCAATTGTTCTTCATCTTCCTATTTTGATTCATCAATTTGGGGAGAAACAATTGGGAATAACAGAAATAGGTTGCTTTACGTGAAAATAATGTTTTTTAATTGGGAAGAAACCCTTCCTTATATAAGGAACCCAAGATCCACGGAAAAAATGGGTTCTGCCACGTCACAGTGCTCCAATGCAAGAGGAAATGTAAGAAACGGTTGTTTAGCCTAAGAAACCCAGGAAGATGCTTGCATTGGAGATGCTCTTATCATCAATTAATATATGATAACAGATGTTGTTATCAACATTTGTTTCACGATGAAACAGAGAATCAAACCAATTCCTCAAAACCAGGTATATTCCAAAAGAATCGAATTTTTTTTTCTTTCTTCAATTTTTTATCAGTATGCAATAAATTTGATATTCATGAATTCACAAATAATTTCTTGATAATTCAATTAGATAATGATTCTGATATCAATTGTAAGAAAATTAATTCCTCAATCCATATAGTGAAAATTATTATTCAATAAAATCCCAAAAATATCATATTGAATCATCAAGAAATCTAAATATATAATTCGTATCTATTTTCATGGCAGCAGTAATTTATATTTAATCTTCTAACTTTTAGCTTTTCTTATGAGCTTTAGTCTTCCTTAGTCAAATCAGTCTTTAGAGAGTATTTTCTCTATATGGGAAATAAAGAAAAGAAACTTGTTGGACATATTGAAGATCATAACCCTATATATAGTGATTGTTGTTGGGCCAATAAGCTCTCATTAAACCTAATTGGTCTAACAATGGTATCCACTCATTTATCCCATATTTACTTAGGAATCTATTTGGACATATTTAATTAATCACTTTAATTTATCCAATATATATTAAATAACATAATATAATTATTAATACAATATGTAGCATATAATAACGTCAGGAAATTTAATATCCTAACAATATTTATCAAGGTGTTAGAGGTTTTCCCAATTTTATAATTTATAACAAATTTTAGACAATGATAAAAAAAGTGTGTTAGAGAAATTATATTGAAAAATATTTCACTAGCATTTCTGGTTATCGTAAAATAGTTTTAAATGAACATTTTTTTATTGTTGCATTATTAGGTTAATTATGAAAGCCCTAATGCTTAATTTAGGTGTTTCTGTTATAGTGGAACAATATTTCTACGTATAAAAATAAAAGAGTGATCTTAGGAAAGTAATGAAAACCATAGGGAAAAAAAATTAATTTTCTCATATAGCTAAAAAAATATAAAAAAAAATAGAAAACTATTCTTCCTAATTAATTTCATTAATTTTTTAAAATCGTGATATTTTTACATTTTTTTATTATCTTTTGTTCACGTGTTTATACATGTACTTTATATTACATTCATACCTTTTTCTCTTCTTTTTGGGTAACTACAACAAAATCTCAGCTTTTGTAAGTTTTTGCTGATTTTTTTGGCCGGATGTAGTTCTAGTGTTATATTATGACATAAATTTTCATTACCCGTAATTTGTTCATCTCTCTTTACCGGTACTTTATATTACATTTGGTTCACACTTGATACTTCTTTCTTTTCTTTTTGGGTATATGATAAGCGTTTGTCGTGTCGCTTCAAAACAATTAAACTAAGCCAATTCTGTAGCATAGGATTAACCTAGGTCAACTCAAAGACACTATCAATATGGTTCTATCTTCAATTCACTACTAACAGTAAAGGAGATTTTTGTCGAACAGTTTGCAGGCGCGAACTAAAAATTGCAAAAACACAAACTACGATTAAAGATCAATGCAGAAACTAACAGAATTGATAACAAGTAATATAAAACAGATTAAAGAGCATCAATCCAATTCACCAAACCAATCTATTTGAATCATCATCATTCTCAGAAATTTATCCTATTGTGAAAGTTCATTCAATTTCATTAGAAACAGTTCAATCGAATTAACCCCTAAATTAATTGAAACCATAACCCTAATTGAAATATCATCCAATTAATCTGTGATTTATATTCGAAATTAAGAAATGAATCCATAACCTAATCCGCTTTCAATCCTAAACGCATTCATAATCATGAAAACAAAATAGCAATTGAAGAAGAAAGTGAACATTCACACAAAATTCGAAATACTAAACCAGAACTCAAATTATTCTCTTGCTTGGGTTGTATCCTTAGATTGATTAATTATTTAGCCTTCCATGATCATCATCAATGAAATCCCAATGAAATAAGTGCACGAAAATGGAAGAAGGGAAAACGAAAATGAAGAACAAGGAAGAACAGTTGAGAGAAAATAAGAGAAAGAGTTTTGATTCTAAAAACTTAAAAAGAGAAATGTAAAACTATTTTTGCAAAATGAAATGTAATGTAATAATTCCTCCTAATGTCACTAATATATAGTGACTAAGTCTGAAGAAAAGAATGGGCCATGAACAACCCATCAATTCTAATTATTTATGCTATTTACACCAATAAAAGTCCAACTCGCAGCCACAAAATACAAGTGCAGTGGTTCTGACTTCAAAGCCTACAATGACCCTCCAAATGGCAGAATTGGCCTCGGCTTATTTCTAGAAAACTTGTAGATATTTTCGTTATCTTTCAAAGGACTACAAGAACACTCAATTCGGAGTTCTGTAGAGCTCTGTAGGTCCTGTACAAGGCAGATACGTCAAGTGAGCATAAAATCCAAAAATATGCAACAATTAGCAATTAAGCCCACTAACTTGCCTAAGACAAAAACTGAATTAGAATGGAAAAATAAAAGTCCAAGAGAAATCAAATAAGCTAAGAATGATAGAAAAATATTTAACTAAAGGCACTCCATCAGTATACCATACCACAAATCCTGGTTTTTTCGTTTTTCTGTCGATTCTTTTGTTGGGTGTGGCTCGAGTGTTGGTAAATGTCCTATTAAGTGCATTAACAACATATTTTTTAATATATTCTTGCTAGTAGCATATTACTCTTTTATTGTTATTATTTATTAAAATTATAAAATTATAAGTATAATTCATCAAGGAGTGAGGTCCACACTTGTTTGTAACTCCATCAGCTTAAATAAGCAAGAACTAATGTTTAGTTCCTGCATTTGCATTGAGTTACAGTGGTCCTATATTTGTACATAAAAGTTTGAGTAATCTCATGAAAGTAATGAAAGCAGTTAATACGTGATTTTTTTTTAATATTCTTATAAATGATTTCTTTAAAGATCGATATGATAAATTAATGTTGTCATCAAATCTTTGTTGAAATTCAATTCTTTTTAATTCGGACATTTAATTTGATATATGAAGACACTCTATACTATCTTTCATTGTCTCTTTACCCTAAATATAGCTTTGCTTTCGGCTTTGGTCCCGATTTCTCGCAGTTAAGCTTATTATGTGTGACTAACTGTTTAACTCAACAACCTTATTGTGTATAGCAAACCATGCATGTGTATATGAACAACCAATACAGTGTTCTTACTAAAATATGAAAATTCTATGTGTGAGATAGACATGGCCAATGTGGACTCTACACGTTGGACAATGAGTAGGTTTCGTTTAGAGGAGGAACCTGCAAAACAAAGGAAAAACACTCTGACGTTCAAGTAAGTACATCAATTATAAAAGAATAACTGAGTGTGGGAACTCAGTATGAGATTTAGAGAATGAGTAACTTGAGTAATGCATTCAAGTATTGTGTGTAATTCTGAAGTGTGAATGGAATCGTTATGAAGTGAGTTAGAGAGAACCTGTAAGGCTGTATTTATAGTGTGGATTAGGGGCTTTGGACCTTTGTTTGTTGATAATCTGTTGATAAGATAATAACATATAACAGGAGGCAGTTATCTAATTTAAATATAAGATAATGTGTACCTTATTGATATGCTGTTACTTGTAGATAAATAACAGCTTGTAGATAATTTGTGAAGATATGATAAGATAAGGTGGTTGCACCAATTTGAATATCCAAGCATAATTGATATGTTGTTAATATGAAGATATGCATAGTAGGGCATTAATGTTCCTGTAGCAGGTCAGTGTCCGCACTCCTGTAGTAGGGCTGACGAGGAGGGCGAACACGTGTGTCCGAGTTGACACTTGGCGAGTGATTAAGCACTATTAATGCAGTAATGTTGATGTGGAGGGTGTCCACGTGTACGGTGACCTTGCAGTGATGGTCACATGTAATTTTACCATATTTGGACAGTACATAAGCCCCCCAGCCTTTGAGTCAATTTATGGGCGAAAGAGGGTGTAATAGCATCGATGGAGAATGTCTGGTGTCATGGTAATAATATAATAAGTATTGTTAGCTCCCGAACGTAGATAAGTGTTGTTGCGTGTTGAGATCAGTAGCTTTGTCAAGGAGTATCATGAACCTGAACTAGGTTGACCAGATTGTGTGGACACTTGAACCTGGACAAGGTGGTCCGAGTTGTGCATGCTGAGTTGTCCAAGGTAGACTATTTAGTGGATAAGTCTGAACTTGGTAGGTAAGTAGGGTGTCAAATGATGATGATAATTCTGAACATAGCAGGTAAGTGAGGCGTCGAGGATGATGATAGGTCTGAGCATGGCAGATAAGTTAAGCATTAAGGCTAATGACTCTGCTAAAATATGACTGTTTGATGTGATTATTGAAAATATGCATTGTGCTTCCATAAATGCTGGCAATCGTGTGCCGCCCATGCACCATTACTCATGCACACGTGTCACTCAATGAGTGGGTACGTTATGGAGAACTGCAATAGTGAATAAATGTGGTCAATCGTGACGTGGGCTTCTAGCGGACGTTTCAAAATCCCGCTGGTAACCGTCGAGGCTCGCCCCTCTTTAAATAGATGGGGCTTCTGCCATTTCCGCTACTTCTGTGTCTTGTTTTCTCTAGTCTTCTTCTTCACTCTTCATTTCCTTTTTCTTGCTTAAGCTTCCTCTTCGAAAATGTCAGAATCACCATTGTCCAACTTTGACCTGGGTATAGGGGGTAGTGACTCAGGAGGTTCAGTTGAACAGTGCGTTATGCATGATGTGATCTCCATTGGTGATTCATAGGAGGAGGACACCCATGGTGGTGTTTCTGATGGGTCATTCTCTTCCAGGAGGAGGACCAATTCTCATCAAGCTGGTGAGGGTACTTCTCGCCCTTGTTAGTAGGTAAGGCCTTCCGTCACTCCTAGAGCGGACGAGCCTTTGCCACTCACCATTCTTCCTCCTCCCTCTGCTTCTGAAAGGGCAAGGCCCATTGGTGCTAGAGGCGCGAGGGCTTCTCCTCGTGAGGGTCATAGTGTCAGTGCTGGGTCGCCAACTCCTACTCCAGTGGTGTCCAGTTTTGAATGAATGAGAGAGGATGTTTTGAAGTACAAGTTCTCCCTTACCACTTCTACTAGCGTCAATGTCATGTGTCAGCAGCTTCAGTTAACGGCACCTTAAGATTCCAGTAAGCTGATTGTTGAAGCTTGTGGGGAGGATGAATTTCCTTTCATAAGGGCAGCACCGAGGGCTCTGCTGTTCATGTACCGCTGTCTTTTTGAGGTCCTAGGGCTTCTTCTTCCATTATCCCCTTTTCAATATGCCTTGCTGGATTTCCTGAACGTGGCTTCTTCCTAACTTCACCCAAATAGTTGGGCAGTGGTGCTGGCATTTGAAGTTTTGTGCTCCCACTTGAACATTCGTCCGAGTGTTCACGTCTTTCTGTTTTATTTCTAGACTAAGTTGTCGAGGAAAGTTGGCTAGGTCTCCTTGCACAGTGTTTCGAAGAAGTTGTTCGAGGTAGACACCAATGTTTTTTTCCACTTTAAGGATCGTTTCTTCAAGATTCGTGAGAGTGGTGAGGTGGCAAATGGACTACAATTAATTCATAACTAAGATGGGGAGGCTCGCTTCCCATTCTATTGGCAATCTGACCCCACTAAGTTTCGATCCTTTAATGAAGACCTTTTGACCCTAGTAGAGAGGTCGGATAGGGCGATCTTGGAGCTATTGTCGGCTTCCCTGGATGCGCATGCTGTCTTATCTCTGTCATCTGTTGTTGATCCTGCTGCTTTAGACGGTATGTTTTTATACTTTATTTTTACCTTGTCTCTTTATCTGTATGTATGACCTAGCTTGACACTTGAATTTATTTTTGTAATATGTCTTGTAGATATCGTGGGTGGTTTCGCACGGAGGCCGTTAGTAAAGAAAGTGGGTGGTGATGTCATGCAACCATTCCCTGTTCCTCCTCCACCAGAGAAGAGGGTCGACCAGCTACTAGAGTTGGCCCTTCTGATGCAACTGTTGCTTCCCCCAACCCTTTACCCTTTGGGTTGATTAAGAGGAAAAGGGATGAAGGTGTTAAGGCATCCAGTCGAAAGAAATCTCGAGCCCAACATCCTCCTCGTAGCCTTCGTGCTTTAAGGGAAGCGGTTAGGCTTCCGACCGATGTGCCAACCTCTCCCCCTCCTGTTCGGGCACCAGCGCCGGTGGTGATTCCCATTACTGTTGTTCTAGTTTCACCGCCTACTGCCCCAATTTCTCATTCTACTCCTTCAGTTCGAGCACCAGCTCCAACGGTGGCCCCTGTTATTGCTTCGCCAATTTGGGCGCCAACTCCAGTGGCGGCCCCTATTATTGCTTCGCCAATTCGAGCACCAACTCTGGTGACGGCCTCTGTTATTGCTTCATCAGTTGCTCCACCTCCTTCTCCTACGATTTTTGCCGTACCACCATCTTCCATTGCACATGTTTCTTCATCTCGCCCCGTCACTTCTCTTGAATTTGTACATGCTTCAAGGGAGATTGACTCCATTTGACAGAAATTTGATTCAGTCAATTGGTCCTTCAAGCTCTAGTGATGCGGCTATAATCTTCTGGAAAGGAGTAAGGCTATCATAAGATAGCATGTTCAGTTGTGTTAGGAATCCGTAAACAAGGCTACTTCCTTGGAGAAGGAGATTATGAATTTAAAGTTAGCTTTTCATAGTGCCTGGAGGGTAGAGCACTCTAAAATGACTAGTGTTGTGGTGGAGATTGCTGAATTAGTTAAGTCCAACCATCATCTGTCTATAAAGATTTGTAGTGCTTTATCAAAGTTGTTACGCACCCGGGTTGACGGAGATGAGTTGGTCAACCAAGGTAAAGCTTTGTTGAAGGAGACACAGATCTTGATTGCTGAGAAACTGGAGTCGGCCAGTAGGATTGCCGCGTTGGAGGAGAGTTTGAAGGAGTCTTAAGCTGAGTTGAAGGAATCCCAGCTTAAGCTTGTTGCAGAGATGGCGGTTAATAAAGAGCTTGATGATGAACTGGCCATCTACAAGAAAGAAGCTGTGGAGCAACATGAGAAAGGTTTCCACAAAACTATTCGTCAGGCTGGTTTCTTTTCAAAGGACCTTGATTTAAGTCTGTTCAATCCTTTTAAGGATGTGAAAGATGGAGCCTTGGTTGATGAAGAAGAACTCGAGTCTGTAGAGGAGAGTGCTAGTGATGGAGCCAGTGTGTAGGCTGTCATCTTTTATGTTTCTTGCTTTGTTTTAGCTTTTTGACCAAGGAGGCATTGTAAAGCGTTAACAAATTAATGAAACGTTCCACAAAACTTGACTTGTGTTGTTCATCATAAAAATTAGGATCCTGTGATTGACATCGTCCCATTTTGCTTGCTGAGACTTGGAAGCAAATGTATTACCAAGAATGGAACTTGGGTTTGTAGTGTCAAGCGTGATTCTTTGACTATTGTTGGATTCCTACTTTCACAAATGACTAAGTGTATATAGTCTTGTTTGTGAAGGCTCCAAATGAACATGTGTACCAAGAGCTTGTCTTGTGTTTGAGTTGCCAATAATGGTCCTTAGACACGTGTATTGAACTTTAACTTGTGCAAGTAGCTAAGTCTGCAACACTATTTATCAAATGATTGGGATACCAAGAATGCCTCTTGGGTTTGCATGTCATGAACTGTCATTGTCATGAAATAGTGTTAGGTTCCTATTTTTGCAAAAATGGCTAAGTCTTTTAGCTTTGCTTGTCGAGGTTCCCGTTGCTAATGTGTGCTAAGAGCATGTCTTAGGCTTGGAAATGTCGAGGATTGACCACGAACATTTGTATTAAACTCTTGCTTCTGAAGGTGGCTAAGTCTTTTAGCCGAGCTTGTCAAGGTTCTGTATGGAAACTACCAAGAGTGCTTCTTGGGTTTAGGATGTCTAGGGCGGATCGTAGACAATTATTCCTGCAAAATAGAACAGTCATATGGTACTGCATGTCGAGATTTCACAGGAGTTAGAGTACCAAGAATATTTCTTGGGTTTAGCGCGCCAAGGGAACGTTGGACTTTAATATACCAAAGATGTTTCCTTGGGTTTTTGTTTAGCTCGTATTCCTGCACGAATAGAATCTATGAGCGCTAAAATCATCAACGTAAAGCTTTGAATACGTCATGTTTCCATAATGGATAAGTTGTTGAATACGAGGTTAACCACGGATGGTCCTCAAGCTTTGTAAGCTGTGAGTTATCCAGAGTTGTTGATGACTATGTTGGTCAAGGATAGACCTTAAGCATTTGTTGCTGTGAAACAAACAATTCTATGGTTCGCCATGTTAGGGTTCCATAGTGTATAAGAGTACCAAGAGTGTTTTCTTGGGTTTAAGAGACCGAGGGTGGACCTTGATCTTTGCGTGCCAAGTATGTATCTTGGACTTTATGTTCCTGAGAGCTTGTGTTCCAGTAAGGAAAAATGTGACAAAGATAACTTATGTTGAGAGCTAACATAGTTGTACCTCATGTTTGTCAAGGTTGGTACCAGTGGAGTTGTCTATGCTGGGTTTTGTCGAGATTTACCAAGATGTGATCTTGGGTTTGTGGTCCTAAGAGCTGGTCTTGGATCCAATATGTTGCTGCATATGTACCAGTGGCGCGTCCGCCCTGGGCTTCTAGAGGCCGACCAAATCTTTAGGATTTACGAACCTTGATGGTCTACCATAGTTTGGATTTACCAACCTGTGAATGTCCCAGAATGGATTATTGGGTTGCCAAGACAGATCTTGGGCTTAGTAAGGTCAACCAAAGCGTGGTTGAAATTACAAACCTTCTTCCAAGGACTGACCTTGGGTCTTCATGCCAAGATAAGCTATCGGATCTTGGGCATTTATGCCAAGAGAAGCTATCGGATCTTGGACTTTTATACCAAGAGAGACCCTCAGATCTTGGACTTAATAAGGTCAACCAAAGCGTAGTTGGAATTACGAACCTTCATCCAAGGACAGACCTTGGGTCTTTATGCCAAGAAAGGTTCTCGGATTTTGGGTTTTCATGCCAAGAAAGGTTCTCGGATTTTGGGTTTTCATGCCAAGAGAGGTTCTCGGATCTTAGGTCTTCATGCCAAGAGAGGTTCTCAGATCTTGGGTTTTTATACCAAGAGAGACCCTCGGATCTTGGGTCTTCATGCCAAGAGAGGTTCTTAGATCCTTGTTTTTCATACCAAGAGAGGCCCTCAAATCTTGGGCTTTGTTGGAGGTCCTCCTAGGGGAACCCTAGGGTATTATGAACCTTTAGAGAGTACCACAATGCATTCGCCCTGGATTTTAGTAAGTCTTGCCAAGGGTGGGCCTTGGCAAGTACCAGGACATGGTCTGGGGTTTTCGTCAAAGCTGGACCTGGGAGAGTGATCAGGTGATAGTTCCTGAAATTAGTCAAAATCTTGCAATATTGACGTAAGTAAAAGTGATAGGAGAAATGATATATGTTTTATTAATGCAGCCTCTAATGTACATATTCCCTCTGTTATTCATCGGATGGGCCTCATTAAAACCTTTCAAGTGAAAAACCCAGTGGGAAAAAAGGACTTGAATAGGAAAAAGAGTACACCATCTGGCCTTGAGCTCCTTAGCTGAAGTAGAACCTTAAGTGGGTAGCATTCCAAGTTCTTGGAATGTCTTTGCCATTGAGTTCCTGTAGTTTGCAGGAGTCGTTGTCCAGGTTGGTGACAACTCTAAACGGGCCTTCCCAATTTGGTCCAAGCTTGCCTACACGAGGATCCTTTCGAGGTTCATCCCGGACGCGCCAGACTAGGTCGCCTGGCTGGAAATTTCGAGGTTGAACTTTGGAGTTGTATCTTCTTGTCCTGCGGAGCTTGGCCGCTTCTTCTTTGATTCTAGCTATATCTCGAAACTCTTCACTGGTTTCCAATTCAACTCTCATGTTGTCCTCGTTGCACTGTTCCTGAAAAAGTATCCTTATTGACGAAGGTTCCCCTAGCTCGACGGGAATCATGGCATCAGTACCATACGTGAGACGAAAAGGGGTTTCCTTTGTAGTGCTTTGAGGTGTGCAATGGTAGGCCCATAGTATGCTAGGGAGCTCCTCCCTCTAGAGACCTTTAGACTTGTCAAGTCTGGTGCGAAGGGCTCGTAGTATGACTCTGTTCGCTACTTCCACCTGACTGTTAGTCTGTGGGTGTTCAACAGAGGTGACCGGGTGCGTGATGCCTAGTTGTGTGAGGAAGTCCTCATAGGTATGTGCCTTAAACTGTGTACCATTGCCAATAACAATAGCATATGGTAGACTGTATCTGCATATGAGATGTTTCCAAGTAAAGGTTTAGACTTCATTGGCTGTTATCTCTCGTAGTGGCTTTGCCTCGATCCACTTGGTGAAGTAGCCAATTGCCATCGGTAAGAACTTGATCATCCTAGGAGCTTTAGGGAATGGTCCCAAGATTTCCATGCCCCACATAGCGAAGGACCATGGAGAGGAAATGGTATGAAGGTTGTTAGGGGGAATCCTTGGGATGTCCGCAAACTCCTGACACTTTTTGCATTTTCGTGCGAACTTAAAGGCATCGATCCTGAGTGTTGGCCAGTAGTATCCTACTCGTACTACCTTGGTGGCTAGGGAGCGTCCTCCTGTATAAAGTTTGCAGATCCCTTCATAGAGTTCCCTCAGGACGTAATCTGCCTGTAAGCTGTCCAGGCACTTAAGTAGAGGTGCAGTCAGCCCTCTTTTGAATAATTCACCGTCGATGATGACGTAGTAGCTGGCTTTCCGCTTTAAATGTCGGGCCTCATTTTCATCTGCGGGGAGTGTTCCCTTTATGAGAAAGTCTCTGTAAGGAGTCATCCAGTTGGGTTCCTCTAATTCAACAGCCATTACAGTTGGGGTGTCAATGGTGGGTTTCTGGAGTGTTTCGTGGATGATTGTTTTAAGGTGCCTGATCTTTTTGGTACTGGCTAGTTTGGATAACAAGTCAGCCCTAGTATTACTTTCTCGTGGTATGTGATACATCTCGAAACACTCAAAAATGTCGATGAGTGTTTTGGCCAGATGGTAATATTGGAGGAGTATGGCTTCCTTGGTTTGATACTTGTTCGCTATCTACCCTGGATGAGCTGTGAGTCAAAATAGCATCTCCGACATTGAGCCCCGACTCCTTTTATGATTTTGAGTCCTGCTATAAGTGCCTCATACTCGGCTTGGTTGTTTGAGGCCTTGGAGTTAAGCTTGAGAGCTTGTTCCAACGCGATGTTGTTGGGTCCTTCAAGTATGATGCCTACTCCGCTTCCTTGTACGTCCTATGCTCCATCCACATAAAGGTTCCACCAGTCAGGGGCGGACTTGTCTTTTCCTGCAAATTCTGCTAGGAAGTCTGTCATGAACTGTTCTTCATGGGATCACATGGTTCATATCGAATGTTGAATTCTGACAGTTCGACTGACCATGCTACCATTCTACCTACAAGTTCTGATTTCCGCAATACCTATTTGATGGGATAGTAAGTCTTAACTATCACTTGGTGACTTTGGAAGTAAGGCCGAAGGCGCTTGGTAGAGGTGACTAGTGCCAAGGCTATCTTTGCAATCATTTGATAGTGTTTCTTGGCATCATGTAGCATGCGGCTAGTGAAGTAGATAGGGAGTTGGTGCTTCCCTTCTTCTTGGACAAGTGCTGAGCTGACAGCTTCATCCGCAACTGAGAGGTTTAGGAGAAATGGTGCCCCCTGTCAAGGTCGACTCAAGACAGGTGGTGCAGTGATTGTCTTTTTGAATGTCTCAAAAGCTTGCTAGCAGGTGTCATCCCAGAGGAATGGTTCTGTCTTATTGAGCATCTTGTAAAAAGGTTTTGCTTTCCCGGTGAGTTTCAGAAGGAATCTTGATAAGGTCGCTAGTCTTCTGTTCAGCTTCTGAACTTCGTTGACGTTGGTCGGGCTATGCATCTGTAAAATAGCTGAACATTTGTCCAGGTTGGCTTCAATTCCTCGATTTGTGATCATGAACCCAAGGAATTTGTTGCCGCCTACCCCGAATGTGCACTTTTCAGGGTTGAGACACATGTCGTACTTCTGAACTTCTTTAAATACCTCTTCGAGATCTGCCACATGCTGAGCTACACTTTGAGACTTGACGACCATGTCTTCCACATAAACCTCGACATTGTGTCCGATTTGTTTTCTGAAGACGCGGTCCATTAGTTGCTGGTATGTAGCTCCTGCATTTTTCAGACCAAAGGGTATGACTTGGTAGCAATAGTTGGCATCTTCAGTGATGAAGGTCGTCTTTTCTTCATCTGAAACATGCATTCTGATTTGATTGTAACCATAATATGCGTCTAAGAAGCTTAAGATGTGAAATCCAAACACCCCATCAACCAGTCTATCGATGTTAGGGAGTGGGTATGTGTCCTTCGAGCATGCCTTGTAGTGGTCTGTGAAATCTATACACATGCGCCACTTGCCACTAGCTTTTTCGACCATGACAACGTTGGCGAGCCTGTGGCATCTTCTTTCACTGCCTTTCGCTGCCTTGTAGTGGCAATTTCTTTCACTGCCTTTTGCCTTTCTTCTCCCATATTTCGCTTCTTCTATGCTATTGGCTTGGCCTGTGGACATATTGCCAGTTTGTGGCATATGACATTAGGGTTGATGCCTGGCATGTCGGATGGTTGCCAAGCAAACAGAGATGCATTCTTGCGGAGTGCATCCGCTATTTGTCTGTACTCATGGCTAGTAAGCTCTTTGCTAAGCTGTGTACACTGTCCGTGTTTGGGCTCGAGTTGCAGCTTGACTAGTTCTTCGATCAGTTTGGTCCTTTGCCGATATTGTAATCATGCGGATCCACGTCGAAGGTATCATCATGGTGAGCTATGTAGACCATTAGTGTATAAGGAGTAGGCTCTCTGTCTATGTTCATAACCTGGGTGGTGGCCCTTGAAGTGGTTCAATATCTGTCTGACCTCCTGCCAGGAGGGTGTGGTGCCACATTAAGGCTTTCAACATAACATTGTCTAGCCTGCTTTTGATCTGCTTTCACAGTGACGATTTCCCCCATTATGGTGGGAAATTTCATCTTCAGATGAGGCGTAGAGATATTAACCTCTAACTCGTTTAGAGTTTTTCTGCTAATTAGGACAAGGTATGATATGTCAGCATCCACAATATTGTACCTGACTGTGAAGCTCCTCGAGAGTGAACCTTGACCGAAAGTGGTCATTAGGTCGACGTATCCCAGGGTTTCTACTCTTTCTCTTGGAAAGCCAAGGAGTGGATCTGGGTGAGGCTATATAGTGCTTGACGAGATCTTGAGTTTCTGAAAAGTCTTTAGATATAAGACGTAAGCGGAGCTGCCCTAATCGATGAGTACTTTGGTCACCTTGAAATTGACGATTATGAGGGAAACGACCATGGGGTCATCTTGATTAATAGGATTGATTCCCTCAAAATCGATGTCGATGAATGTAATGGGAGGTAGACTTCGTAGTAGGAGCATCAACATAGTTTATATTGATGTCCCGAATGGAGTACAAGTGTCTCTTGCGAGATTGACTGAATGATCCTCCAAATGAGAAGCTGCTCGCGATGGTATTAATCACACCACGAATATGCTGAGTGGGCTCCTCTTCTTGTTGATGAGGGGGTTGACGTTCGCGTCTAGGTTGCTGCTGTCTTTGCCTCCCTCTGTCTTCTGCATCATCTCTTCGTCTATCATTGTCTCTATTTCTGAACCGATCCCCTTGTCGTTCCTCCTGTCTATTTGGGGGATTATCAGGTCTTTTTATGAACCATGATAAGTGTCCCGCTTGGATAAGTTCTTCTATCTTATCTTTCAAGGTCACACACTCTTTCGTGCTATGACCATTGCCACGATGGTAGCGACAATATTTATTAGGGTTTCTCCCTAGCTTTACGGGAGCTGGTAGTGTCACCTGTACCTCTATGTTTAAGACTTCTTCCATGATTGTGGCTTGATTGACTGTTAGGGGAGTACACCTCTTGAACCTGGGTCCTTTCGGGAGAAGTTGCGACTTGTGCAACTTTCGCTTTTTTCGGCCTTGTCGAGGTCGATTCTGATGGAGACTTCATGTTTCTCTCGTTTCTGTCCAACTTGTTGGATTTCGTTTCTGAACTTTGACATTTCTTCCATCTGTATGTATCCTTTGGCTTGTCTGCGTATTTCGTCCATGCTAGAAGGAGGTTTCTTGCATAGATTGTCTACGAACTTGCCAAGTCGTAAGGCCAACATCATGGAATGCAGTGCTACCTCGGGATTCAGATTTTTGATCTGGACAGTCAGTTGCCCAAATCATTCCATGAACTTGCGAAGATGTTCGATGTTTGCTTGGCGCAGTGTCACTAGAGCAGTGAAAGTCGGTCTATGGATTCAACTGGTTGCGTATTGCGCACTGAATCTTTCGATAAGGGTGTCAAAACTATCGATAGATCGTTCAGGGAGGCCACGATACTATGCTAATGTTGCCCCCTTCAAGGACGTAGGGAACACTCAGCATAATATGGCGTCGTTGTTCGTGTAAATATTTTCCTGTGAGGTGTTCGTTTGGGTCGATGGTGCCATCATACCTCTCTAAGTGCAAAGGTATCCAGTCGAACAGAATATTGACTTCCCTAATGCGGTCAGTGAGAGGATTGTGCCGCGTGTTATGCCGCTCCATTCGGTAGCCCTATGTTGAACTACAAATGGGCGGAGGGTCAACATGTTGTTGAGGATGCGATTCGCCTTGCATCCGTTCTTCTCTGGTGATGGGAGAACATTTGTCTCCCTCAGGATGTCTCGCTCTGGCTTCCTGCTGATCGTGGTCAGCTTTCATCCTTTGGATTTCTTCCTGGTACTTGCGTTCCATCTCCACCATGCAGTTCTAGAGTTGCTGAATGGTGTCGGCGTTTGTCATGGTAGGTTGTGGAGGTTTAGATGTATCGACAGGGGTGTCACGTCTAATGCTGGAGCATGTACTAACCGTGAATGTGTGCCGATAAATTGTCTGGGTGCGATGCCGCAGGGTATGTTTTACTTGGCCCCATGGTAGGCGTCAAATGTTCTTACCAAAATCTGGAAAATTTCATGTGTAAGATAGGTGTGGCCAATGTGGACTCCAAATTCTGCACGTCGGACGATGAGTAGGCTTTGTTCAGAGGAGGAACCTGCACAACAAAGGAAAAATACACTGACGTTCAAGTAAGTACATCAATTATAAGAGAATAACTGAGTGTGGGAACTCAGTATAAGATTTAGAGAATGAGTAACTTGAGTAATGCATTCAAGTATTGTGTGTAATTCTGAAGTGTGAATGGAATCGTTATGAAGTGAGTTAGAGAGAACTTGTAAGGCTGTATTTATAGTGTGGATTGGGGGCTTTAGGCCTTTGTTTGTTGATAATCTATTGATAAGATAATAACATATAATAGGAGGCAGTTATCTAATTTAAATATAAGATAATGTGTACCTTATTGATATGCTATTACTTGTAGATAAATAACAGCTTGTAGATAATTTGTGAAGATATGATAAGATAAGGTGGTTGCACCAATTTGAATATCCAAGCATAATTGATATGTTGTTAATATGAAGATATGCATAGTAGGGCATTAATGTTCCTGTAGCAGGTGAGTGTCCGCGCTCCTGTAGCAGGGCTGACGAGGAGGACGGACACGTGTGTCCGGGTTGACACTTGGCGAGTGATTAAGCACTATTAATGCAATAATGCTGAAGTGGAGGGTGTTCATGTGTACGGTGACCTTACAGTGATGGTCATGTGTAATTTTACCATAATTAAAAGGTACATAGAGAAAGAGAAATTAAAAGAGAGAGTGAGAAAGAAATAATGGACATTGAAAGTATTGAGAGTAGTGAGAGTTTGATGATTCCATGTCTAGAATTCTCTAATGATGAGTTGGAATTGAAAGAAGGGAGTGAAAAATGGAAAGAGATGAGTAAAAGTGTGAAGGAAGCATGTGAGAGCCATGGTTGCTTCCTCTTGGTTTATGATAGGGTTCTTAATATACGTGATGATATGTTTCTATGCATAAAAGAGTTGTTTGATTTGCCTGAAGAAACCAAGAGGAAGCACACAAGCCTCAAGCCTTATAGAAGTTATAGTTGTGACTGCCCCGTTGTTCCTCTTTGTCAAAGCTTTGGAATTGATGCTGCTCCTCTCGCGGAAACTGCTCATGCCTTCACTAGCCTCATGTAGCCTCAAGGAAACCCTACTTTCTGGTATTTATTAATTTCTTCTCTCTTAATTATCTCATTTACTACTATTAGCTACTATTAGTTTCATGTATTTAATTTAAGGGTAAATTTCATTCATCATCGCATGGTGAGAACAGTCTCTGATGAAGAATGAGAATTACTGTTTCTCTAAAGTTCAAGAATCAAATTAATCAAAATTTAAGTATTGAAATAATACTAATTTTTATCAAAGGATAGAAATTAAAAACAATATATTTTTGTCCTTAATTTAATTTTTTATGTGATGTTTCATCATTAATTAATAAAATTTATGGTTGATATGACTATTATGACAATAATAACTACAATAAAAATTATTAAATATACTATTTATATCAGCTTGAGATTGGAAGACTGTTTTAATACATGTATTATTTATTTAACTATATTTTTTCTGTTTGTCATGAATTAATTAACCTTTTGTCAGCTTATATACTGGCCACTGATGTTATTTATTTATTTATTTATTTTAACTTGTTATGATAAATATTTTTTTTTTATATACTTTTGTCAGTTTTTTAAGATAAATTTCCTTTAAAATATTATTTCTCCAGAATTAGTTATTTTCATTCCCCGTATAAAGAGAGTTTATTCTACATCATAATTAAGACTAATAACTCAGGTTGTGTGATAACAACTGGTAATAGTAAACTGAATCATGTCCCATAGTTGGGATGCAAGTGCAATGGGATTTCTTTTTCTTACGTAAGTGTATACATTAAAACTTACACACTCAAATCACCTTAAATGAAGAGATGGCTACAACATATACATATTTTTTAATTTGTACAGGGACAGCACACATTTAATTTTCGAATCTCAATTCTCACCCATCTACATTTTTTGTTCTCTTTTGAAACTAAACTTAAAGACTGCTTCTTTTTGAAAAAAAAATATTAAATATTTTTTAACATTCATATATACGCATAATGCAAGTGGGCATTTAACATAGCAGTACTAATTGTTCAATTAAAGTCTATGGCAGCGAGGTACACCTCAGGTCAAATCAAGTTCTAGCAGTATTTCTTAAACTTTACTATAGTAGTAGTTAATTAACAAGGCTAATTAAAAGAGAATTATGTTAACAATAAGAATCTATCATAATTAAGTTATAAACGAGTGTTTTCATCATTATCAAATTACTTCTATAGCACTCACCGAACCCCTTTATTATCTACCATTATCATATTTATTTGTGACTTATCCTACAAATGATTTTTATGTATCCACACTTCACATTAGAGGTGGGCAAAACAATCTAGTATTTAAATATGATCCAATAACTAATCTGGTATTGTTTATTTTATTTATTTTTAATGGATTAGATTTTTTTACCACATTCATATTTTATACCCATTTATAAATCTAAAATCCACTTTCTTTTTATCTAGATTTTAAGCAAAAAAACCAAAATCTATTTTTTCTTTTCGGACAACTTCATAATCAGCATTCAGCGAAAGGCATCTTCTCTCCCAAATCCAAAGTCCGTGCATCTATGTCTTCCTCTCACAAATCTAAATCCAAAAAATCAGGTACAAAACTACGAATTCCTCTCTCACTCTCGTGATTCCTCTCACAATGCCCTTGCCTTTGGTTTCCTCTCACACTCTCATGATTCCTCTCAGGCTCTCACATACAGTGCCCCTGCCCTTGGGTTTTTTCTTTTAGGTAGAAGCAAACAAAATTTGCAGGTACAACTTGTTCCCTGTTCTATTTTTCCAATTATCCTGTATTTCATTAATCTTTTTTTCTTTTTGCAGGTTAAACAAATTTGGGGTATTTGAATCTGGATTCTTGGAAGATAACAGACTTGCTAATTTGACAAGTTTGCACTAGATTTTATCATTTTCCTTTTGGTATATTTAAATGGGCATTACATTGTTCAAAATTTATACAAATTTGTTATACTTTTTCAATGTTTTCTTGATCTGTGCTTGGGGATATATGACATGAGGCATTGAGGCTTTATACGTTGATGCCATTTTCAGCTAAATGACATACTTTGATGATTCAAATCCTCCTATATTGTGAGACAGTAAAAATTGAGATGGAATAGAGCTATATAGCACTTGTCATAAACTGGAATATTTGAATTAGATGAAAGTTATCATGGGAATTTAAGCCAGCATTTAGCCTTAACATTGTGTTTAAAATGTAGATATACATGATGTTTAGTCTGGTGGTTTTAATTCAGTTTTGCTTATAATTTTTATTTGAATTTACTATTTACAGTTGTTTTGTGTATTAGGTTGGAAAGAAATTCTAGAGTAGTTCACTATGGTATTGCTGCTCAAGTTCATTTTTGGACTGAGTAGTTCACTTAGCCTCTTTGTGTTGTTCTGCTAGTGAAATTTTTAGGAGGTGTCTTTGGTAGATTTATAGAGATAGGCATGTTGTGTTTCATATCGTGTTGTTAATCATTTTGTGTTCCCCCGTTTAATAATTACTTACTATTACTATTAATAAGTTCATTAGTTTGCAAACATCTAGCATTCAAGCAACCTTTGAAGCTAATTTTTAAGGCTGTTATGCTGAGACACTCCGTTTGAAGCTACTTTTTTTTAATATATATATATATATATATATATATATATATCACTAGTAGTCTTCTGGGTTGCTTGTTCGTTGCTCATATCTGATTTAGCTACAAATTGTGCATTTTTGTATTCTTTGAGGTCCGTATTAAAACTGTAATTCAATCCGCATCTCATGTCATTATTTTGCTAATCTTTGATGACCAAAAATTTTCAAGCTACTGCTACAAGTGGATACACTGGCAACTCTGCTTCTACCAAGAGGTGCAGAAGAAAAAAGGTAAAATCACACTCTATTGCTTCTAGTAGTAATAAAGCTACTTTCTTCTTTTAATTCAAACATTTTGGTTAATGATCTCTAGGTAGCAGAGTGAAACGATAACAAACGGGAGCACAACGAAAAAAAAGAAGGAAAAATAAATAAATAAAAAGTCCCGATAAAATTGCATACTAGATTAAATGGCTTAACTCTCTAACCAATCCCCAATGGAATCGCTATCTGTCGCAACGTAAATTGTCACGACGGGACAACGATAAAAAAGATAAAGAATGAAGAGTTTTCCAAAAAAAAGGAAAACTAGAGGGGGGGAGTTGCCACCAACGTTATTTAAGGAAAACATCGGAAAAACTAAAATGAAAAGGAATAGTCTATGATTTGAGATAAAAGGATTCAGGAGTCGTTTACACACGGGGAAGGTGTTAGCCCCCCATGCGTTCGTTATGAAAACGGACAGCCTTTAATTGAGTGTGCTAAAAATAAATTGACTTCTTAACTATTTAACTTCCCTTTGAGAACACAAATTATGTTTGTTTTATTTTTGTTTATTCAGAAAAAGAAATCAAATTTTTATTTTTAGAAAAAATAGGATTTTATATATTTTAGTTTTTTAGGCTGATAAGGGGTTTGTCGTCGCTCCTACATATCCCCAAGTGAAACGAGAAAATTAGACTTACATAACTCTTTGGTAGAAAATAGTTTGTGTGTTGAGTTGATTTTATCTCTTCTTTTTTTTGAAAGATTTTTTAATTGCGTGAAAAAGAATCGTTAAGGCTTTGGACCATGAAACAACGTTGGATTTTAAGAAAAAGCGGAGAGGATCGCTTAAGGCATTGGACCTTGAAGTGATCTTGAGTAATGTGTAATGTCTATGGGGGAAAAAAGGAGAATTGAGTGATCATTTATTTGAGTATTTTAGTTTTTTTAGAAAAGATTTTGAATTTGTGGTAAACTTCGAGAAGTCAAGCAAGTCGAGGACCCAACATGACATTTACAAAATCTATCCACATGTTATCCAAACACCACCAAGCGAGTCAAAGACCCAGCATGGAGTGTAAGGAATGCAAGAGTGTACTAAAGAAAACTAAAGTGAAATTGCAAAAATGAATAAATAATTGACAAAACATTACATAATCAAATAAATCAAATGGAAATAGAAAGGGATAGAATAGAAGTGGGGAGTACACATAGTAATTAATGGTGCATACATGAAGAAAGGTTGTCCAACTAGCGGTGCTTATTTTATTTAACAAAAACGGGCCAGGCCCAAAAGGTAAGGGTGTGTAGGTATGAAAATGGATATGTAAATAGCAATACGTATTTTGTTTCAGTGGGCCAGGCCCAATAGTTAAAGGGGTGCAGTTATGAACATGGATGTGAGAATAGTATTATACATTTTGTTTCAGAATGGGTCAGGCCCGACAGATAAGCGGGTGTAGTTATGAAATGGAGCACATAAATAGCATCCTTTAGCCCAACATGTAAAGGGGTGTGGTTATTAAACTATGGGTGCAAATAGTGAAATTAATAATTTTAGGGTTAGGGTTGGAATCGGGTCAGAACAACCCAGCTTAACTCGCAAATAACAACAGGGCACAACAGCCAAATAATGCGGGGAAGAAGCTAGGAACCATCACCACAGAGGAGAAGGCCCCCGGACGCTACCGACGTGAAGGCCTAGCGTTGCGAGGCTGCCGAGCGGAGGCGACAGTGGTAGTGCACAGTGGTGGCTACAGGGAGGATCAAGGAGCCTCAACAGAAGAGGCATGACCCTCTTAACACCACCAGTGCAGGGGCCTAGTGGCGCTAGGCCGCATGGCGAGAGTGAGGGTGGCAGTGGCGATGCATAGTGGTGGTGTGCGGTGGCTGTGGCAAGATGATACAAAAGAAAAAAGAGAGAAGATAGGAGAGAAAGAGAGGAGAAGGGAGGAATGAGGAATGAGGGATATCTGAGAGACCCCTCTTCCTTCTCTTATAGAGATACCAAATGGCACTGCTAAATTGGTTAATCTTCATGCTTCGAGATCCGAGCCTCCTCCTTATGTAATTAATGCCATACCCATTTTTTATGTGTTTTTGTGCTGTTCTATTTGACTTGATGGGCTCTCAAAGAGTCCATTTGGTCCCTTTGGGACCTCTTTTGTTTTTTTAACCTTTTTTTTTCTTTTTTATGGATCTGGACAGAATCAGGATATGACATATTTTTCAAGGGTCAATTTGATATTAACTTGCAAAGTTTGATATCAATTTGTTATTAAATTAGTTACATGGCTAATTTATTATATATTTTATATATTTAGATAGTAAATTAAAATTTTTCATCTTTTAATAATTAATTTATAGATATTTGATTTAGAGACGAATTTATTTATTTGTCGTTTAAAAAAAAACGAAGATGCTTTCTTAGTTTTAAATGCTCATTAGCCGTTTATTTCCCTACAGAACGGGATCACAAATAAGTGACGTGAAGAATAACTTAATCTTTCAACTTAGTTTTCTAAGTGCAACTTGATGAAATATCAAATATTATTTAATTGCTCTTTTAGGTCACCAGGTATCATAATATGCAATTTTGATCTTTTTGAATTATGTTAAATTGAATCCCTCAAATATATCACAATTGTTATTTTGTTCAATTCATTAGTTTTCAATTAAATCTTTATCATATTTTGATGATATAACATCTAATGAGAATGTAATAATTGATGTGTTATGGAACACATATGATATTGTCATATCTTTATTGATTTTTTGATTTCTCACTATGTTATACATCAATCAAGTTGTCATGTTATTAACACATCATCATGTAAGTAAATCTATTAAATATATAATAAAAGATTATTAAAATAATGAAAATTATATAATCATAATACTTTAGAAATTAAAAGTATAATTAAGCCTTAATTTTAGTAACTTCTAGTCATTGTAGTTCATTGATTGGATATGATGATCATATATATATATATTCAAGGCGTGATTGCTTCGTATTTTTAATTTTCTTTATCAAAGTGAACTGGTTTTTTAATAGAGAACTTGTTCTTCTCTTGTTACACATATGGTTTATCATATACATAGAAAATGATGTTTTGATAGTGATTTATGATGACATTGAAGTATTATATTAAATTAATATTCGTGGTCAAAGATGAAAAATACCAGTCTAACTTTAACAAGTAACTTTGGCATTTTAGGTAGTGTTAGAAAAGAGTGAAGTTTGGGCTAGTAGGCCATACATTTTGTTTCTGTGTAAAGAGTCAAAGCATGGTTAAATGAACACGCAAAATTGATGCGTTAGGGAGTGACGAACGTGTCAAATTGTTAGATATCAAAGTGAATTAGCCCAGGAAGTATGGTTTTAAATTACAATTCGTAATTATAATTATGGTTATAATATAAAAGTATTTTAAATCGTTACAACTGTAATTATGATTACATTAGTCATATTTTCTCATAATTATCCGTAACAGCAAGATTTTTTCATTACTGCGATCACAAACCCAATTTAAAATTATATTAGGGAGTGAAGTAGAGAAAGGCACTAGTCAGAGAGTAGTCATAGAGCGACAAGGTATTAAAGCGTCCATTTTCCATGTCTATGATAAATGCTTCTTTTAATGTATGAATACCTTGTGCTCTTTCGCATCCTCATCCAAAGCCTTCTCAAATTTCAAGCCACATATATAGTTTATTTAATTTGCTAATCTTCACGGTGTCATCAAGGTGTCGTTCTACCAAAGTATCATGAATTCACTAAACATTTTCTTATTAATTAATACTTGTCTTGATCCCAGTTTTGTCAAATCTGAAATCCCTATTCATCATTAAATTTCAGGCCAAAGCAATACCTACCTTGTAAGGGAGTTAAGCACATAAGTTCCTCATGACATTCTTAACAAGTTGGAAGCTCAATGGTTTCTTTCTTTGTGATTTACCATATGCTAAAGAAAAAAAATACTTGTCAATAGATCAACAATATAATTATATATGCAATCTTACAATTTTTTGATAAATTTAAAGTATATAAATCATTTAGTGTTGTTCTGCTCGTGAGAAACAGAATGTACCCAGCAAAATTCACTGGGGTTTTGCTGTAGGATCAAGCTCTCCCTCTCTGCAAGATGCCTATAGAGATGAAGCACCCCCAGGAAGATGATCACTGCCGAAAACAATACAAGTGGTGTGCTCTGTGTGCAGTGTGAATGGAAAAGAGAGAGTCAGAATTGTTGTGTACCTTTCACCATGAATGATGCTTTATTTATAAGATGATACCTGGATCCTGGAAATATATGGTTGAGGCCCATTATCTTTGGTTAAGATATTCAGATTATCTAATAGATGAATGGCAGTGGTTGTGATTATATCTTCTGTTATATCTTCTATCGTTTGGTGGTTGCAAAATTTAAATATGTTTAAATATTTGAATGGGCCTATCCGTAACAGATGTCCCACATCTCGGTTATCTAGAACTCTGGATGACTGGGATGTATAATTGGATAGGTCCGAGTCATTTGGAATCCAGGATCTTCATGTCGACGTAGGCAATTATTGTTGCCCCATGCCAAGATAATAGTGACACTTGTACGAGATGTTTTCAACCAATACCGATCTATTTCTTGCCGAGATACTATTGCTTACTCCATTGCCGAGGTATGTATCTTTTCAGATGTTGACATGGTCTGATCTCTTAGCTGTTATCCGAGCTATTTATTTCCGTACAGTTTACCGTTACTCATCCGAGTTCCCTTAGGAAACCGAGACATACTTCTATAGGATCGTGATGAAAACCTCGGCTTTCTAGTTTATTCTGAAGTTATTTGAAAAGACGAAGGGTTGTCTTTTCACCTTTTCCTTGGCGACGTTCCTTACTCCCAGCATTTAATGCACCGTTTCTATTTCCCACGCTTCCATCATGAGCTTGGAAACTACTTCCTGATTTGCCCCTTGTACGAGTCGGGAAATGTCATTTATGCCCCTGATATCATATCATATCTTGTGAACCACGTTTTTTGAAAATGTTTCGTGAGGTTTTTGGTTTTGGCGGTTACCACTATTTCAGCTTTCTCATCTCCCTTTCCTTTTACCTTCTCCTATTCTGACATTTTTTTTTACCCTTTCGAAGTTTTCTCTCGCTATCATCTTATCTATATCAACATTCTCTAAAGTTGCATTCTCTTGAAGTTTCCCAGGTATTTACTACATCCCTCTTTTTGATCGCATTGTACTCTCTTTTCTTTGCACCTTTCCAATCCCTTTGCAGTTCTGTTCCTTTAGTTATTTCTGTCTAGGCATTTTGCTCTAGGGTGTTTCTCTTTTTTCATATCATACTAGGATTTCTCCTTGTGCCCTTTTTGATAATGGGAATTACTCCTGAAGAAGAAGCTTTTGTGCGTAAACATGTCCCTCCTAAAACTGCGTTTTGGCTTTGGGCTTTCCCTATTTCTGACGAAGAAAAGAAAAAAGATTTGTTAAGATCTATTCCAAGTTCCAGTAGTTCCAAACCCAAACCCTCAAAGCCTTCTAATCCTTCTAGATTAGGCTTGCCCCTACACAAGAAAAATAAGACATCCTTAGAAACATCTAGAATGTCCCTTGACATTTCTTCCTCTCCACACTTTGTTCGTGTTGTTTCCTCAGATTCTATTGGGATAGAAAGGGAACCACATCAACATTTTGAGATTCGATTTGAACCCTGCTCCAATTGTTTAGATGAGTTTTTATATTTAGCAAGTGTTAAGCAATATAACCAAGCCGAGGCTTTGCTCGACGTTTGCCGACATAACCCAATCCGAATAGCAATTCCACCTGTAGTTAATACAAAAACACCGGATGTCAGGGCTTTGAAGTCTGTTTCTTCTTGTACCAACTCGGCACTGGTCATTTCTTCACCTCTTCGTCTTCCCCCTTCACTTCCAGGTATTTTACTAATCTTTTCTTTTTTCTTTGTCGTAGGTCATTATGGATATTCCTTCTCTGGAAATGGTAGATGAATCCCAGTCGGCAGGATCTCAGTCCAACCTTCCCCCTTCTTTTCTGATTGCCAAGTTTTCATGGGTTACTTACGAAGTACTTCGTACTTCGTCTATTCTGACCCCGGGGAACATAGCATCAATCCCCATAGGCAACCAGGACGGGTTCTCAATTCGTCCTCCTACCCCAGACGAGCCTATTTGCTCTTGTGCCGGGGAAAGAGAACCTAACTATTTTTTCTTCTGTAAAGATGTGGTCACACGTCTTGGCATCCGATTTCCTTTATCGGATTTCGAAATGCGATTATTAGATCATCTTCAATTAGCCCCTTCACAATTGCATCCCAATAGTTGGGCTTTTGTCAAATCTTTTGAGGACCGTTGTGAAGAATTGCAAATACCTTGTACTGTCTTGCTTTTCCTATACTTCTTTTCTGTTCAGGCCGGCCGTTCAGGCCGAGAAGCTTCTAATAAGAAAGGGTGGACTTCACTTCGAAGTCGACCCGGTCGTCGTCTCTTTCGTATCTTCACCGAGTCTTTTAAAAATTTTAAAAACAATTTCTTTAAGGTTGCAGCCGAACCCGACAAGCAACCATTCTTTCTCCAAGGTCCAGAAGCACCTGGTGTTAAGTGGAGATTCCCTCTCTACTGGACCCGAGCTCATCACTCTAATCCCCCTTCATTTTACCGAGTTGAGGAATGTAATCTTTCTGATACCGAGGCATCAGCTCTTATTCAAATTCAAATGCACCAGGAAGCTCAAGGTTGCGTATAAAAACTTTACATGCTTATCATTTTGTTTTTCTTCTTGCTAATCAATTCTTTGCTTTTCAGCCGCCGAGATGGAAGAGGATCCTACTGCTAACTTGAACCCTCGTCGTTCAAAGAAAGCCACTGCCGAAAAGGCCGCTGACTCCCGTCGTGACTATATTAACCAGATGCCAGCAAGGAAAACCAAGAAGCGCCGCATCGAGACCCCGACCTCCAGTGATCCCTGGAGAATAATCACATTGGGGTTGCCTGAGGATGCCGCTGCCGCCGATCCGATTTCATCCCTGGCCGGGCAAGAAAACCAAAAGATGTCGGCTGCCCCTACTCCCATTGTGATCGACGTTGCTGAAGATGTGGTGGCGAACTCCGAAGTCGCCGTTGCTGATCCCGGCGCTTCCATTGTCGCCCCCGAGGACTGTTCCTTATCCTTGGGATGTCTCTGGGAAAAGGGAGTTGAAGACCTTTTCCCATATACTAAGGCTCCCAAGCGGTTTTCGGATGGGACTCCCTTCTCGGATGACGACCTCTGAGAACTCGACCAGCTCCACCTTCACACTTTTCGAAGTGCTACTTTGGTACCGAGCTTAGTGTCTTTAAATGCTCGGTACAACAAAATCAAAAATGAGGGCCTCAAGTGCAAGGACGACAACCAACAGTTGTCTGAAGAGAACAAGAAATGGTCTGAAGAGACCCAAAAGCTGAAGGCGGAGCTTGCCACTTCCCATCGAGAATTGGTAGTCGTGAATGAAGCGGTTGCTTCCCTTCGAACTGAGCTCGAAGCGGCCAACAGGAGAGCCGATTTCTTTAAATCCTCTTCAGAAGCCGCCACAGTTGAAGCTAGTAAAGCTCAGGCAGAAGCCTCTTCGTTGGATCGAGATCTTGTTGCTTTAAGGGTTCTCCATGAGAAATCCCAACAAGAGACAATTCTTGCTAAACAGGAGGTTGCCGAGTTTCAAGAAACGTTGGGGACGGTGGCCGAGGACGCCTTTTCTAATGCTTTGGAGCAAGTCCAATTTTTGAACCCGGGAATCATTTTGAACTTAGAAGGAACTGACTGTCGAGCTTATGTTGAGGACGACAAATTCATTCCATATGTTGATCCCGAGGTCACATCTCTAGATGAAGCTCCTGTGGCGGCAATAGACGAGCAGGTGAATCAATGAAGAGTCGGGATGTTGGTTTTATTCTGTAACATCTTATTACTTGGAACAATTTTTAATTTCTGCTTTTTGATTTGCGCTTTTGGATTCCGTACTTTGAACAATTTATTTAATGCATCGCGCTTTCGCCATTATTGACTTGCTTACTCGGATATTACCTTGGTTCCAATGACCAAGTGTTTTAATCGAATCATCTGTTCGAATGTTGTTTCTGGAACCGAGTTCCTGTCCTAGCAACTGTTAAAATGTATTTCGTAATATTAATTTAAGGATATAATTCTTTCGATATAATCGATGATTTATCCATGATTAAATAATTACGTCGGCTTGATCAAGACCGAATTAATACATAACAACGACTAGGCCCTCAAAAATTGTGCATAACGTATAAATTCCCTGTAATAAGGGTTTCATTTATTCTTCAAAGATTATTCAGATTCGGGGTATCAATGGAAAATTTATACCAGGTTTATGTTCCTCGGCTTATATAACCAATGAGAAACGCATGAATACATTAAAATTCGTGGTATCAATGGAAAATTTATACCGGGTTTTTGTTCCCCGGTTTATGTAACCAATGAGAAACACATGAATATATAGATCACGATCTCTATGAAGGATTCGCCTAGATCCCGGCTTATGAATCGATTACAGATAAATGCGTGAAATTAACAATTTATAATCTTGGGCTTATTGCTGGGAGATATGATAAAAACAATACTCCATGATCTCGGGCTAATTGCCGGGGGATATGTGGATTCTTTCAACTATGGTATGTCTTTAGCTTGTCGGCATTCCATGTGCGCTTGACCTGCTTGCCTTCCAAGGTTTCTAAAACGTAAGCTCCTTGCCCCATGTTTTGGGTGACCCGATATGGTCCTTCCCAATTGGGTGCTAATTTCCCGTCTCGGGCATTCTTGTTCCCGATGTCCGCACGTCGTAGTACGAGATCACCTTCCTCAAAGGATCTTGGTTTTACCCTTTTATTAAATTTTTGAGCCGATATCTTCTTCATGTGTAGATCTCGGCGATGTGCTGCAATTCGGACTTCTTCTATCAAATCTAGCTCAGCAGCTAATGCCTGGTTGTTATCTGTATGCGACATTTGCCTCCTCCAAGATGGTTGGCCGATCTCTACAGGTATTATGGCCTCGCAACCATATGTCATTCTAAATGGAGTCTCGTGGGTGGCTGTTTGAACCGTGGTTCTGTATGCCCATAAAACGTAGTAAAGTTGCTCGACCCAGTTCGGGCCGGCTTCTTGCATTCATTTTTTCAATCTGTTCAGAATGACTTTGTTTGCTGCTTCGGCCTGGCCATTAGACTGTGGGTGCTCCACCGACGAAAAGTGATGTTTTATGTGGAGTCCGACTATTATTTCTTGGAATTTCTTATCCGTGAATTGTGTCCCGTTATCGGTGACGATTTCTGTCGGGATTCCGAATCTTGCTATTATGTTGCGCTCAAAGAATTTTTGAACACGGACCGAAGTGATGGTAGCTAGAGGTTCGGCCTCAATCCACTTGGTAAAGTAGTCCACGACTACTATCAACCACTTCATCTGTCCTTCTGTTGCTTTAAATGGCCCTAAGAGATCCATTCCCCATTTGTAGAAAGGCCATGGTGCTGTGATTAATTTTAACTCAGATGGAGGAGTCCACAATATTTTTGCATGCTTTTGACAAGTGTCACATTTTTTCACATGCTCTGCCGCGTCTGCCCTCATTGTCGGCCAAAAGTATCCGGCACGAAGAGCTTTTAATGCCAAAGCCTTCGCACCCATATGCTGACCATTAATGCCTTCATGTATCTCGGTAAGTACATACTCGGTTTGGTCGGAACTTAAGCATAATAATAATGGGGAGTGGAGACCTCGTCGGTACAGCTCACCGTCAACGATTGTGTACATCGAAGCATCTCGGATTAATCTTTTTGCCTCCATTCCGTCATCCGGCATTATCCCTTGTTCCAAATAATTTATAATCGGCCTCCTCCAGTCTTTGGCAATTAGGACTACCATAATGCATGCAGGTTGGGCGAGTTCCTGTTGAATGACCGTTCTATGATTACCCGTTCCCTTTGTACTTGCCAATTTTGATAATATGTCGGCTCGGGTATTTTCTTCTCTTGGAATATGGGCTATGATGAACTCATTGAACTCGGATATTATTTCTTTGACTTTAGCAAGATATTTTGCTAACAAAGGACCCTTGGTTTGATATCTCCCTTCGATCTGTGCTGAAACCAATTGTGAATCAGTGAAGACATTAACTTTTAATGCTCCCTGCTCTTTGGCCTGTTTTAACCCGGCAATCAGTGCTTCGTATTCTGCTTGATTGTTAAACATCGGAAAATTAAGCTGCAGTGATTGCTCGAGTGACACTCCCTCGGGATTCTCAACAATGATCCCGGCTCCGCTTCCCTTGGAATTGGATGATCCATCAACATATACTTTCCACACGCTATTGTTTGTCGGGGTGGAAGATGTCGGGGTTAGCTCAATTATGAAGTCAGCCAAAGCTTGAGACTTGATTGCGTGACAGGCTTCATACTTGATATCGAACTCGGACAACTGAATAGCCCAATTCATCATTCTCCTTGCTAAGTCCGGTTTGTGTAATACCTGTCGTATGGGCTGATTTGTTCGTACCATTATAGTATGGCTTTGGAAATATGGGCGAAGCCTTTTAGCCGTTGTGAGCAGAGCGAAAGCTACCTTCTCGAGCTTCTGATATCCCAGTTCCGAATCCTTCAGAGCTCGGCTTACAAAGTATATCGGCAACTCGGACTAGAACCGCGCTTATGGCTTCTTCTCCTACTGCAAGGTAGAGGATAAGTGTTTCTCCATGCTCCGGCTTCGAGAGAACTGGGGGCGAAGCCAAACATCTTTTTATTTCCTGAAAAGCTTCCTCACATGCCTGGTTCCATCCTATATTGGCTTCCTTTTTTAATAACTTGAAGAATGGAATGGCCTTTTCTGCGGACTTTGGGAGGAACCGTGTTAAGGCCGCCATTCTTCCCATCAGTTGTTGAACTTCTCGTTTGTTAGTAGGAAATTGCATGTCGAGTACAGCTTTGCACTTGTCTGGGTTTGCCTCTATCCCTCGGTGTGTTAACATGAACCCCAGAAATTTCCCAGCTTTTACCCCGAACGTGCACTTTAGGGGATTCAAACGAATACTGTGTTGCCTTAGTTTGCAGAATGTTTCTTCTAGATCTCGGATATGGTCTCCATTTACGTCTGTCTTAGCAATCATGTCATCGATATATACTTCGATATTGCGTCCGAGTTGATCAGTGAAGACCTTATTCATCATTCGTTGATAAGTAGCCCCTGCATTCTTCAATCCAAATGGCATCACCTCGTAACAGTAGTTTGCTTCAGTGCCTCGGAGTGCTGTTTTCTCTTGATCTCCCGGGTACATCGGTATCTGATTATATCCGGAGTAAGCATCCATAAAAGATAACGACTGAAATCCGGCAGAATTATCGACTAGCTGGTCGATACTCAGCATCGGATAAGAGTCATTTGGACAGAACTTGTTCAAATCTGTGTAATCAACACAAACTCGCCATTTTCCGTTGGACTTCTTCACCATCACCACATTAGAGAGCCAAGTAGTGTATTGTATTTCTCTTATGAACTCGGCCTCTAGTAATTCCTTGATGTGTTTCTCCAACGCCTGTCTTCTGTCCGGGCCGAGCTTCCTATTCTTCTGTGCCACTGGTTTAGAATCAGGGTACATGGCCAATTTATGACAGCAAAATGTAGGATTGCTTCTGGGAATCTCGGAGGCCTTCCATGCAAACACGTCCTGATTCTCCTTTAGGCACTGGATTAACTTGCCTTTGGTTTCTGAATCAGTCTGTGTGCCTATCTTTGTGATTTGTTCTGGAAATTTCCCAATCTGAATATCTTCGAGCTCATCTATAGGTTCCGGCCTCCATTCTTCGATATCTCACATATCTAATTCCACAAGATTGACCGATTTCCGAGATGCCTGTCTCTTTATTTGTTGTTCTGCTGGATCCCCTTGCCGAATCCGAGGTGGGGAAGATGGGCCACCCTCAGTTTCTCGGATTGTATTGAAATAGCATTGTCGGAACTCCTTCTGATCACCGCAGATTGTAATAACTCGGCCAAGGTGTCCGATCATCTTCATCTTCTGGTGCTTGGTGGACATCAATATATCCCATTTATGAAGTGTTGGCCTGCCTAATATAATGTTGTACGGTGAGGTGAACTCGCCAACGGTGAATGTGACTCGGCCTGTCTTGAAACCTTCCCTTGTTCCCAACGTCAGTTGGAGGCCGATTGCGCCTTTCAAACTGGTGCCTCCACCATTAAAACTGATCAGCATGGTTTGACACGGTTTTAAGTCCTCCTCCTTTAGGTTCATCTTTTGAAATGCACTCAAGTTAATGATGTCGGCTGAGCTACCATTATCAACAAATATTCTTTTAACTCGAAAATTCGCCACGGTTCCCGTTATGACAAGACCGTCTTCGTGTCCGGGCACTACGCCTTTCATATCATCTTCTGTGAAATAGATTAGCGGTGGTGCAGATTTCTTGCTGCTTTCCTTGAATTTGGGTTGGTCTCTTACCGACATAACTTCCTTGAGATATTTCTTTCGCTGACTGGCGGTGTCACCTCCACCTCCCATCCCTCCCGAAATCACATTACATTCGAATTCGAATTCTGGGAATTCGTCCTTTTTAGTTTTCTTTTCATCTCGGTCTTTATTCTCCTACTGACTTTTCCTTTTGCCCTGGTGCCCTTGAGTCCGGATAACGTATTGCCGAAGTTTACCTTCACGAACAAATTGTTCTATCGCATAACGGAGTTCCCGACACTGGTCAGTCGTATGATCCGGTCCATTGTGGAAGTCACAATATCGGGAGTAGTCTAACCTTCCTTTCTTATTATCGGACGAGGACGTTCCACTTTCCTCATCTCCGTAAATGCAACTTCCTTCCATATCTGACCTCGTGGAGCATTCAACGAAGCGTACTTGTCAAATTTCCACTCGAACTTTTTGGGCTTGAGGTTAGGATCAGGAAAACTTCGTGGAGGTAGGTTGGCGGGAAAATTCGTAGGTTGTCGATTGGATTGTGCATTCTCGTGACGTCGGTTCCTTGGCGATGTAGCTTTCTTATTCTCCCTTGGGGCCGAGTTAGCGATTTCCATCTGTTCCAACTCCAAGTATTTTTTGGAACGGATCATGAATTCATTTAAAGTTTTCACAAGATCTTTATAAATGGATTTGGCAAGACGGGATGATCCATTGAGCCCGGCTGAGATGAGATGCACGTGGACCTTTTCTTCCAAGCCCTGTACTTGCAAAGCGGCTTCTTTGAATCGGTCCATATAACTCTGTAATGTTTCTCCGGACTGTTGCGTATTTTCCCTAGTACGAACTCGGACTTGGGCTGTTTCTTGCTTGTTGCGAAATTCAATAAGAACTTCTGTCCAAAATCTTCAAAACATGAAACCAGGCTTAAGCGGCTCCAGTCAAAGTAGTAGCAAAAATCTGAGAAATTATAGGTTCGTCAATCCCTCGGACGCACATTTGCATGTCGAACTCGTCTATATGCACCCGTGGATCTTGGCTCCCATCATACTTGGATAGAAAAGAACCATCGAACTCCTCCAAGAATTGGGCTTCTACTATTTCATTGATGAACGGGCTGTTATTCTGATGACCTCGGCGATATTTTCTCTGATATGTATCATCTTCTCGTCTGGGCCGACGTATAATTTCTCTTTCTAGTCTGTTGACAACGGCATGCTCTAGGATTCCGTTGACAAAGTGGGCCGAGGTCCTTCTTTGCATGAATGGGATTGGGAAATTCTGACTTGCTCAGATTGACTGGTTGGTCCTCTATTACCAGCCTCGGCTGTGGGTGCCGAGTTATTTGTTTCATGTCTTCTTTCTGCTGAATTAGGTTGCTCGTTGTGCGTTGTCGCCGGTCGTTCAGTATTAGGATTGCCCGGCTGTTTGGACAAATTCCGAGCATCCTCCTATCGTTGAAGCTCGTAGCGCTTCTCCAAATTCTCTAACTGAGATAGAATCGAGTTTAGAGCATTATGGATAAAGCGCTGGTTGGTATCTAATTCCACCTCGGCTGTTGATAGGGAAGCACGAGCTGGTGGTATCGCTGGAGAGGAAGCGGTATGGGACGCCGCATCTTCTGCTACCACGTTCTCCAGATTCGCATTCCGGGGTGGTGGTGCATCATGTCCAGTGATCTGATGGCTTCTGGTGTTAACCATTGTGAATTGGTGGGATTCGAAATTTATCGTTCCCACAGACGGCGCCACTGTTCTGCTAGTGAGAAACAGAATGTACCCAGCAAAATTCACTGGGGTTTTGCTGTAGGATCAAGCTCTCCCTCTCTGCAAGATGCCTATAGAGATGAAGCACCCCAGGAAGATGATCACTGCCGGAAACAACACAAGTGGTGTGCTGTGTGTGCAGTGTGAATGGAAAAGAGAGAGTCAGAATTGTTGTGTACCTTTCACCATGAATGATGCTTTATTTATAAGATGATACCTGGATCCTGGGAAGATATGGTTGAGGCTCATTATCTTTGGTTAAGATATTCAGATTATCTAATAGATGAATGACAGTAATTGTGATTATATCTTCTGTTATATCTTTTATCGTTTGGTGGTTGCAAAATTTAAATATGTTTAAATATTTGAATGGGCCTATCCGTAACAAGTGCCATGAAATTAACAACTTGCAAATCATAAGAGTTATGAGAGAGTACTATATATATGTGAACTCATCTCATTGTATGAAATAAATTCATCCTTGAATTTATGAATGGGATTTTCCGTATATACTACATAGTACGTACGGGTGGATCATGGTTATATAGTGTAAAAACATTCATCACTAGGATCTACTCTCACTATTTGTGTTTGTATGTTGCTTGTACTAACCCTTCCAAATAAATAGTGAAGATGCCACTTCTAGTCCATGCATATACTTGTAATAAAGTGTACGTCTAGGCTGTTTCATGTTCAGAGATGGTACAGCGGCATCCTATCAGACGCCATCACCCCTGATTCTGAACATACATTGAATCAGGAAGAATATATACATATAGATAAGTTTTAAGGACTGCCTTAGAAAGATGTTTGGAATAAATTTTTTAAAATTTTAGAAAATTTAAAATTTAGAAAAATTAATATGTATTAATTAAAATTTTTTTATTTTTAAAATTATGTGTTTTGATAAAGAAATTAAATTTTTTTATTTTCAAAATTTTATATTTGGATAAAGAAATTGCATTTCTTCATTTTTAAAATTTTGAATCTCATGCATGGAGAGACGCTTGAGGTGAGTATCATTAGAGTAGCGGAGATCGGAGTACTCATTGGTGATGGACACGGAACAAAGAGTGGTGCGGTTAGAGTTTCTATAGAAGAAGAAAATTTCAATTTCTCACATTTTAGAAGAAAATTCAAATTCCATATTTTTAATTTTTTAAAATTCTGTTTTAAAATTTCAAAAATTTAAATTCTTCATATAAAAATATCTAAACAATGAATTTTAAATTAAAGAATTTTAAATTCCCTAATAAATTACTTTCTCCAATTAAAATTCTCTATATGTTTGGATGTAATATTTTAAAATTTTAGGGAATTTAAAATCCAAGAAAATTAAAATGCATCAATTAAAATTCTTTTATTTTCAAAATTCTGTATTTGAATAAAGAAATTGAATTCTTCATTTTTAAAATTTTGAACCTCATGTACAGAGAGACGCTTGAGGTGGGTATCATGAGAGTAGCGGAGATTGTAGTACTCATCGGTGATGGAGACGGAGCAAAGAGTGATACGGTTATAACTTCTATAAAAGAAGATAATTTCAATTTTTCACATATTAGAAGGAAATTCAAATTCCATATTTTTAGTTGTTTAAAATTTCAAAAATTTAAATTCTTCATATAAAAATATCCAAACAATGAATTTTAAATTAAAGAATTTTAAATTCCCTACTAAATTACTTTTCTCAATTAAAATTATCTATCTAAATACAATGTAATTGCAAATACCATGTGGCCATGTAATATTTTGTGGCCTTTGTTTTTTATTTGAAAATGTATATAAATATATTACACTTAAATATTTTTCCTGTATTTTAGTATTTTTTTTCATTTTTTTCTAATTTTTTTGTTTTAAACTTTATAAAATATGTTTGATTTATTTTTCATTATTAAAATGTTTTAAATAATATTTTTTACTGTACACAATTTTTGGAAAAACTAAAATAAAAAATGCTAAACTGCAAAAATGAAAAATATATTTAAACTTTTTTATAAACAAATATTAATAATTAATATGTTATGTTAGTAGAAAAACTTGATCTCATCCCCTCATTATCACTTCAACCGTACGCTATGCTGTCCTCCCCAATTGAACGTAACTGACTTTCTTGCAAAAAGCAAACAGAAGAGTTACTTTGCTTTTTAGTGTTTCAAAATGTGCAAACAAATGGTTTAGCAGTTCTTTAACGTTAATCAAACCGGCAAGGATCAAGAAAACCATCAAACGGTCTGAATTTTTTTCCAAATACACTGTAAATCACTTTATGACTCCCAATATATAATTAAACTTATGTACAGATAATCGCTTTTGTAAGGTTTACTAATCGATCTTAACCTACAAGATGTTCGCCGGAGAATATATTTTATCTTATTTTTATGTTGATATTGTATATAGGAAGCGATAAGTAAAGAATTAGTTAGTGCTTTTTGAAAAACATTTTCGTAACCCTTAGAACAATATATATCTAATGTAATGTTTTATGGTTACTGCAAAATATCCATCTTCTATACGATTATTAGTGATGTAAAAATTTAAATTCTTCCATTATTTTACATTACTGTTATTAATATCAATATAAGCATTGTACTAATTAGAGATATCGCACATTAACAAAAACCAGTGTTAGTGTTTTTCATTATCACTTACTCTATATTAAAGCTTAATTATGATGAAAATCTTAATATTTAATTTAGAGTGGTGCCTAAAAAATTAATTCCTAAGTACAGGTTCAGACAAAAAGAAGTCAAGCTAAATTAGAAAACTATTGGTATCGAGAAATATTCAAACATTTTCACCAAAATTTAAGTTGCAATCTCAATGAGATGGGTTAAGTACTGCACAAATAAGGTAAAATAATGCTTAGCTCATTTTTTTTTCTTTTTGGAAGAAAAAGTCAAATCAAACATACTTAATACTTAAAAATATTCTAAAATGAAACTAGCTTTCTATAGTTAAAAAATAAATCAAAAACTTAACTTTTATAATTAAAAAAAAAACGATAAAAAAGTTTATATTTTAAAAAGAAAAATTAAAGAAACTAAACCAAATAGCACCTAAGTCTTATTCAGCTGCTAAATGTCAACTAATTAGGAAGCACATACGTGTGGGGATTAGGCATTGATGTTTACAAAACTCAAAGCCGTACTTGCATACACAATCAAACGAATGGAACCACCTAATCAAGTTGAAGCTATCTACGACTACGAAATTGTACACAAGTAAATACGAAGGTAGTAGGGTAAGCTGGATTTAAAGTCATGCTATGCTGACAGTGACCATATATATAAGTTTATTGAGTATTCAGCCGTGTTGGAAATTAATTTAATTAATGGCTAGGCATTGAACAGCGAGTCATAGCATGTGCAGTTTTTTTAACATGCTATTTTAAAATATATTCACTAGTTTTATTAACTATAATTATTTATACAAAATATTTATTAATTTTATTAATAATAATTTTTTTTCAAAAACTTTGACCTATTATTTTTTAATAAAATCTCCTTTTTAATTATATTTTTTCTTCCACAAAATCTAAACTCGATCCATTACTTAAGAAATTTGAATGACATGTTGTTGTATGAGCAGTCATGCATATTCAAATTTTACCCTTTTTTCTGTAATATTGTATTTGAAGTTAGTCTCTTACGATAATTAGTATACTGACCAATAATATCAGTTCCTCAAATTTTACCTAAAGGTCAAAGAAAATTTTTTATTTTAAACTTAAAATTAATTTTAGGAAAAACAGAGGTAATAAATTATTAATCTAATTTCATTTCAAAATAAATAAATAAAAGAGAAGAATATATATATCAGTTTATATGGGACGCCAATTTCGCATGCAATTTTTCCCAATCTACCTACGGCGGTGCAGTAATTAACTTTATTTCGCGCATGTCTGTTTTATGCTTAAAATTAATTTTCATATTATGCACATATTTTAATGTAAAATTTATAATTAAAATTAAGTTTATATATATATATATATATATATTAATTACATTTAACATTTAAAAATAAATTTATGAAAATCAATTCTAGTTTACTTTAAAATAAAGAGCTGGACGAGCTTTTTTCTTCCTCTGGAATAATAAACTATTAATTGGGGGCTTTTGAAAGAACCAGGAGCATGTTAGACTTTTCATCGTCCTAGTTTTCCAATTAACCAAGATGCAAAATATTAAAGGAAACCAAGTCGAAAAGGACTCAAAGCACCAGCCTCTACTTTTTATTTCTTTTATTACTCTTCTAATTGAAATTTAACAAACAAAAAGAAAATATATTTAATGCAGCTTCAGATGTATTTTAAAAATTAAATGAAAAAACTAAAAGTATAAAATAGTTTTTGTATCGTATTATCTAATTATATATGTGATTAGATTATATTGTAAATTATTTTACTATTAGTGCATAGTAATTAAATTAAATCTTTAAAAAATATATCATAAAAAAAATATGTCGTGCTCAAGTATCTCCATATAAAAGTTAGAAATTAATCTTTTATCCATTTAATTAAGAGTCTGATTTCTTCTGATTGATGATACTTTTTCACGTATACAAATTTGGTGATAGAAAATTATATTGATAACATATTTAAGAGAGTTATATAAGATTGGCCAAAATGATTGAAAAGGTGGGACTTAATTAAGGATGAAGGGAGATGAGAGAGATTTTATGTTCAAATTTTTCAATTAATATTTTTTTTTAAAATTAAAATTTGACGATAAAAAAAATAAATCACTCAACCATATCAGACCATATTGGTGGAACAAGATGATATTATCAACCATTCAAAAGAGAGCCAAAACTAGAAAAACATGCACAGTAATTAGTTTTTAAGCATAGTAATCAAAGACAATGCTCCCCCAAGGTTCTTGGCCTTAATACCAATATACTCCTTTACAGTCAAGGAACGAAACCGAGGCAAGGAATCAAGAACCAAAGGAGAAACCACATGATCCATAGGGGGGCCATAGAAATAAGCCACTGAGTATCTTTCCCTTGCACTATTCACCATGACACGATGAAATGCACATCTAAACCTTGAGTTGGACAAGATGTGAAGAATGTCACCAGTGTGAACAACAAGGTTGCTAGGGTGAGGATCCACAGGGACCCACCCTTCCCCTTCCTTTAAGATTTGGAGGCCATTGGTTTGGCTTTGATGGAGGATTGTGAGGAGGGAAGTGTCAGTGTGAGGGGCTAGCCCCATGGCTCGGTTTGGCTCAGGACAACAAGGGTAGAAGTTTAGCTGAACAGCTTCACAGAGGTTGTTGGTTGAACCGTTAATCCACCTTTTTTGCTCCTCAGAAATGTTCCCCAATAAGTTGAATATCATGTGTGCAAGCTTCTCTGCTAGAGCCTTCATTTGCTTCTGGTAATTGTCCATTATAGTGCTGCACAAACACAGTTTTTTTTTCTTCAGAATTTAGAGGTTTTGTGTAATTAAGAAGAAAACTTATTAGATTAATTTATTAATTTTTTTTGGTATTGTTTATCTTAGAAATTTATGCTCATTTTTTATATAAATCTTTAAATTTATTGCATGGATTATAAAGGCATTTTATAATGAACAAACTTTTTGTTTTGACAGATAATGTACAAATTACTAACAGAGGTTCTTTAATAACTTTTATATACAATGGAAATAATGAAGTTTGAATTTAAGATTTTGTGTAAATTTTTTATTAAGTAAACTCTAATGAGTTATTGATATTATTTAACATTAGAGAAAAACATTTACATGCATGTCAACCTTTATTTGTTGGAAGAGTTATAAAATTTGATTATATTCAAAGGACAATGGGTATTTCAACCGGCACCCGTTTACAATCTGTATGAGTTCAACTAAAAGCATGCATGCTTGATAGAATCAACAGAAATAATATTCGGAAAACGTTTAATGGATACCCTAAATTGTTATATATACAACATCTATAAAGAGAATAAAAAAATATATGATAGAGATTTTTATGTGATAAAAAGAGATAAAGAAAAATAAGAGAGATGGGTGTAAGATACTTAAAATAATATAATATTTATGTATTATAACTCTTAATATACTAACCAGAAAATCTTGAAATATGATTTTGATTTTAGGTATTTGAGATGTTCCTTAACCTCAAACTAAAGTACTATATATGTATATAATATATTCCAAAGGTATCTTTATTTACGGATTTAATGCTAATCAAAATCCATAACCTAAACTTTTACTAATTATATTATCATGTCCATGTGATGGCATCAAAAATATAATCAGATAGCTAATGCGAAATAAAGTAACAGTTTTGTTTTATTCTTTCATTTATATATTATTTTATCTTGGAAAAAGATGTGCTGAATACTAAGGCATGCTTGTCCACTATTTCCGTGTTGAATGAAATGTTTAAGATTCAAATTTATAGATAAGACTCTCTTATTCCATGTAGAGACTTGAAGCTAGCTAACAACCATGTAGAGACTTGAAGCTAGCTAACAACAAATTGTAATTGCTTCCATTCCGAGAAAAAAAAAATTGATGTTACCGAAGAAAGTCTCTATTAGCATATATGATTGTCCACGTTGCATGGAAGTGCATGAGATTGTAACATTTGTACTTACCAAAACCGTGCATAGTCATTAGGCCAAATCTTTTTGGCATCATCACATGGAGACCCCATGATGGTAAATCCTTCATGCCACATGTGCTTGGGGAAGAACGGTGATATCCGAGCTCGGCCGTACCCGGTGGCACCGGCGGCCGATCTCAACGCCTTGAGTTTCCGGTCAGCGGGGAGGGCAAAGAGCCTCTTTGCCTCTTCTTCAACCTCTTCAACAACACTCAAGGGTATGCCATGGTTCTTCAATTGGAAAGCACCCCAATTCTCACAAGCAAGGCCTATGAGTTCCATGGCATTAGGATCCATTAGGTCAATGATGGGTATGGATGATCCAATTCCATGATTATCATCATCACCATCACCATCTTCAGATTGGGGCCATGCATGGGAATCAGGTAAGGTCCTAAGTGAAGAAAAGTCTAAGGGGATAATATGATGAAGGTGTAGAGGGTGGTCCCTATAGGCTTCAGAAAGAGTAGTGGCCATTGCAAAATTGGAAGGAATTGAAACAAGCTAGAGATGTTGGATGTGGTGGATTTATTAGAATTTTAGAACTTAATTGTGTATATATAAATATTATAAGAACATGAGTAATATGAGATTAGGTTAAAACAATACAATTGGGTTTATTAGACTATGTTGCGTCGGATTTTGGCTATTAAGGAATGGTTGAGTAAGACAAAACAAGTCTGAAAGATTGTGGAATCTCAAAGTCTTAAATATTAAAAAAAAAAAAGGGAGAAAGAAACTTTTTTCTTTATTCCATGATAATGTTTCACTCATGCGGCAAAGGGGAAAACAACAGAAAATTTGATAGAGGATCCTTTTTGTTTCTCCTTTAGCTTTTGTGGACAAAAATAGGGCACGCTTTGTCTTGTAGTAGGAAAACCAAATGAACGAGGATTGGCTTGTTCTACCAAATAAATAATGTGTTCGACGTTAATTTGATAAAAATGAATATTTAAGTATATAATTTCATTATGATGCAATATCTGGCAGAATATAAGGTATAAAAAAATGTTTGTACACGATATATACTTTTTCCTGCCAACAAACTTAGTTGACATTAAATATTGATGACTCTTCTGAGAATGGCCTGCCACTTTATAAGGGAAAAATTCTTCCATTTGTAAATGGTATATTATTTTTTTCTTCAGTTATTACATCATAGATATGTAATATTTATTGATTTTGTTATAACTAATTTATATTAAAAATCTGATTAATTGGAGTCTCTCTCCAACCAAAACTTTTTTATTCACAATTAATACTTATATTTAAAATCTTACTTAAAACATTTAACTCAAATTTCACTTATATCAACATAATGATATATTTATTATAAATTTGTGAATACAAAACCGTAGCTCGTGGTGATGGTATATAAGATTATACTAATACTCAATTTTAATTTATATGGATTTGTCTCGCTATATAAATAAATCTGTTCCGTTTACGAGAAACAGAATGTACCCAGCAAGGTTTGCTGGGATTTGCTATGGGATCAAACTCTCCCTCTCTGAAGATGCCTATGGAGATGAAGCACCCCC